>CM030034.1:2167139-2816198 GCA_017639485.1 Pluvialis apricaria
GGCGGGCGGTGGACGGGGCGCAGGGCGCCGGGGCGGTGCGGGCAGTGGAGGGGCGGGGCGTAGAGGGGCGTGGCGGGGCGTGGCGGGGCGTGGCGGGCGGCGGAGGGGCGTGGCGGTGCGGTGGAGGGGCGGGGCGTAGAGGGGCGGGGCGTGGCGTGGAGAGGCGGTGTGGTGCGGTGGAGGGGCGGGGCGTGCGGTGGAGGGGCGGAGCGTAGAGGGGCGGGGCGTGGAGTGGAGTGGAGTGGCGGTGGAGTGGCGGGGCGTGCGGTGGAGGGGCGGGGCGTGGCGGGGCGTAGAGGGGCGGGGCGTGGAGTGGAGTGGAGGTGGAGGGGCGGGGCGGGCAGTGGAGGGGCGTAGAGGGGCGGGACGGGCAGTGGAGGGGCGGGGCGTAGAGGGGCGGGGCGGGGCGTGGCAGGCGGCGGAGGGGCGGGGCGTAGAGGGGCGGGGCGTGGAGTGGAGTGGCGGTGGAGGGGCGGGGCGGGCAGTGGAGGGGCGTAGAGGGGCGGGACGGGCAGTGGAGGGGCGTGGCGTGGCGTGGCGGTGCGGGCGGTGGAGGCGCAGGGCATAGAGGGGCGTGGCGGGCGGTGGAGGGGCGGGGCGTGGAGAGGCGTGGCGTGGCGGTGGAGGGGCGGGGTTTCCCCCCCCCCCCCCCCCCCGCCTGCTCGCCGTAGCGCGCGGCCGCTGCGCGCGCAGCGCCGCCGCCTCGCTCCGGGCTGACGCTGAGCCGTCGCCATGGCAACGCCGGGTCCCGGTGCGGCCCCCGGGACGGGACGGGGCGCGGGGGGGACCCTCGGAACCGCCCCGGAAACAGAGCGGCGGCCACGGAGGAGCAGCGGGGCCGGGAGCGGGGCCGGGAGCCCCTGAACGCTCCCCGCGCGGCCCTGCAGGACGGGAGGAGCCGCGGGGCCCTCGGGCAGCGCCCGGCGTGGGGAGAGCCCCGGAGCCCGCAGCCCCTGGGGACCCACCCAGGCCACAGAGACCCCGCGGCACCTGGGGAGTCCCAGAAAGCCCCCAAGACTCTGGCAGGAGACCCTGAGACCCCGAAAGAACCCCAGGTGGTCCGAGAACAGGCCCAGGGCCCAGGAAAGATGCTCTCGAGCATCACTCGGAGGTTCTGGAAAAGCCCAGCGAGACTGCAGGAGCCTTGGAATAACTGGGAATGGCCCCGCACACCCGAAGGCGGCTCAAGCAGCACAAAGACATCCACTCAGGAACCTGGAGAACAGCCCCAGCAATACACCAACAGCCTGGAAAAAGCCTTGGAGCATCCCCAGAGACAGCGGGATGGCCTAACCCACCCAATTTATAGATTTGAAATGACCAGTGCTGCCTTGAAGACACGGAGTGCTCTTCACACACCCTTAGTGGTCTTGATAAGCCCAGCCAGCTTGCAGAAGCAGCAAGGCAGCTCTGAGAAAGAACACTGGAGAACACAAAGCAGCTTAGAGCCATCAAAAAGGCCACCCCCACACCCCAGAAGAGCCCCAGAGCAGCCCCAAACGCACTTAGACAGTCCCAGAGACCCTACAAAGAGTCCCCAGCACTTTCAGCAGACCTACAGATGCCAAGGTGACACCCCAATGCCCAAAGAAGAGCTGAGAGGAGCCCACAGAGGCGCCAAGACGGTCTGAAGGAAAAGGCTCAGACCCAGGCACAGCCCCAGCGGCACCGAGCCATACCTTGAGACTGTCTTCAAGTGCGTATGGGTCTCGCTGTGCCTGGGCCGGTGCTTTTGTTCCATGCTGCCAGGTCTGCAACATGGTCATTGATGAATATATTGAACAGGACTGGACCCAGTATTGACCCCTGAGGGACACCACTTGTTACTGGCCTCCAACTGAGCTTCCTCTGAGCTCTATGGTTAGCGGTGCAGAGTCCAGTTGGAGGCCAGTAACAAGTGGTGTCCCTCAGGGGTCAGTGCTGGGTCCAGTCCTGTTCATCATATTCATCAATGTCCTGGATGAAGGGA
This sequence comes from Pluvialis apricaria, assembly GCA_017639485.1. Classification (NCBI taxonomy): domain Eukaryota; kingdom Metazoa; phylum Chordata; class Aves; order Charadriiformes; family Charadriidae; genus Pluvialis; species Pluvialis apricaria. Next base: position 2,169,109 of record CM030034.1, read on the forward strand.
TAGAGTGTACCGTCAGCAAGTTTGCTGATGAGACCAAACTGGGAGGGGTGGCTGACACGCTGGAAGGCTGTGCCGCCATACAGCGAGACCTGGACAAGCTGGGGAGTTGGGCAGAGAAAAACCTGATAAGGTTCAACAAAGGCAAGTGTAGGGTACTGCATCTGGGGAGGAATAACCCCGTGCATCAGTACAGGTTGGGGGCTGACCTCCTGGAGAGCAGCTCTGTGGAAAGGGACCTGGGAGTCCTGGGGGTCAACAGGGTGCCCATGAGCCAGCAATGTGCCCTGGTGGCCAAGGCGGCCAATGGCACCCTGGGGTGCACCCAGCAGAGTGTGGCCAGCGGGGCGAGGGAGGGCATCCTCCCCCTCTGCTCTGCCCTGGGGAGGCCGCAGCCGGAGCACTGTGTGCAGTTCTGGGCTCCCCGGGTCAGGAAGGACAGGGAACTGCTGGAGAGGGTCCAGCAAAGGGCTGCGGAGATGATGAGGGGATTGGAGCATCTTTCTTATGAGGAAAGGCTGAGGGCCTTGGGGCTTTTCAGTCTGGAGAAGAGAAGACTGAGGGGGGATCTTATCAACGCTGATAAATACCCAAAGGGAGGGTGCCAGGGGGATGGGAACAGTCTTTTTCCAGTGGTGCCCAGTGACAGGACAAGAGGGAACGGGCACAAACTTGACCATAGGAAGTTCAATCTCAACATGAGGAGGAACTTCTTCCCTGTGCGGGTGGCAGAGCAGTGGCACAGCTGCCCAGAGAGGGGGGGGAGTCTCCCACTCTGGAGCCGTCCCAAACCCGCCTGGACGCCGTCCTGTGCCACTGCTGGAGGTGTCCCTGCTGTGGCAGGGGGGTTGGACTTAGATGATCTCCAGAGGTCCCTTCCAACCCTGACGATACTGTGATACTGTGATGGGGGCAACACTGCCCTTTCCCCCCTCCACCCCTGCAGCCGCCATCAGTGTGCGGTCGGCCCGTGCGGCACATGCCGTGGCCGGATCCCCAAATCCACAGCGGGCAGTGCTTCTGCAAGGCTGGGCACAAGTGGGTCCCGGTCCCAGGGGAGGGAAAGAGGCAGGGGGCAGAGGGCGCCCACACCCCACAGGGGTCCGGTTTGCAGCCCATCTGTAGCGATAAAAAAGCACACAGCTCAGTCTCCCCTGAGAATGGGTTTAATGGGGAGGAGAGGCACTGCTGTTTCTTTCCAAGAAAAGAAAGGCTGGGATAACACCCACAGGAGAGACATACACATATGCGTACTATGTACAGAGCGACACAGGCAGTGCCAAGCCCCCCCGCCGCCATCCCCGGGGTGAACTGCCTCCCCCTTTCTCCGTCCTTGAGCAAGATGGGGGGGGCAGGGGGGGGGGCTTTCCAAGCAAGGAGTGATTGCAGTCATGACAAAGACCGGGATTTAAGGCGGCGGGGGGGGGCGATGACAATGATGACACGACGACAGTGGGAGCATAGGGATGGGGGCCTGCCCGCAGGGTTGGGGGAGGGTGGAACTCTTTGGTTTTGACATTAAGACTGCACAGGCCCAGCGTGTCCAGCGGGCCAGGGGAGGCAGGGAAAGGTTCCAGGCACCGGAATGAAAGGGCTCAGTGAAACCAGTTCCCCCCACAAAAAGTGACCCCGAAGCGCCTGATCGGGGTTGCGGCTGTGTCTGGGACCCGGCAACATTCCTCCCCTGAAAGAACCTGACGCTCACAGACCGGAGAAGGGGAGACGCCATGGGTGTTTCACCCCCTTCTTCCCACCCCCCCCACCCAGGCATCAATCTGCACGCGAGAAGGGACTTCATGCCTCTGCCCAAACGCGGTCTGCCCCCAACCCCCGGCTGCAGACGTGCCCACCTGATGACCGGCACCTCCCAGTTAGCACAGGGAGTTGAGGAAATGGCTCTCCCCTGCCAGAGTGCTCAACATGGAGCTCATGTCACCCACAGCCATGTTGGCACCGCCAGAGGCAGGAAGCAGGAGGCCACCAGCAGGGCTCGGGGACCCGGGCAGCACTGCAGGCGTCTCCGGATCTTCCACAATCGCAGCAAAATCAAGGTGCGTATTCTCCAGGTCCAGGGAGTCCAGGCTGTTGGCCACCTGCTCCCCCGAATCCTGGTAGTAATATGAACTGCCTTTGAGTCCTTCCAAGCTCCCACCATAATGCCCGGGACCCCCACAGCTTGTTGCCGTTTGGCCCAGCAGCTTATGCCCACCTTTGCCCACCTGCAGATGCGTGCCCTGGCCTGGGTAACACAGCAGGGCACTACCGGGCCCCTCAGGTGCGGGGCGGGCAGGGGGCAAGCGAAGTACACGCCGTGAGCTGGCTTCCGCTCCCTCGTAGGGATGGCTTAGCTGAGGCAGGTTGCCTGCATAGTTCAGACTGTTTTGGTGGCCAGGCGGTTTAGGGCCACCAGGCGGATGTGGCACCATCTCCGGGTTGAAGCACGGGGCGTTTAGGTGTTGGGTCTCTGCCAGACCCTGCAGGTGATCTGGTTTGGTTTGGTAACCGGAATACTTGGGGCTGAGGTACGGTGGCGCTTGCATGCCTTGGCACTGCCCAGGTTCACTGCCCAGCCCCACGCCCGCCTCCCCTCCTTTGGAGGCTACTTGGTCTCCCCACATCAGAGCCTGCTGGGCCTGCACGTAGCTACGGACCATCACTTCTTTGGTTTGCATGGTGGGTGTCTGGGCTCTTCTACCACCCGGGCTCAACATGCCCATGTAACTGACAGGTGCCTGTTCCTCAGGCTGGTAACCACCAGGCCCCACGTTCACGGCTTGGCCAAACGACGCAGGAGCCTGCACGTGCCCAGCAAGCTTGGTGTTCTGGCACGGAGCAAGCGCTGGCGCAGGTGCTGGGTAACGCTGCTCAGATTTGATCTGCAGTCGGTTAAGCCGGTGCCCCCCAGCAAATCCACTGTCCTGGCACGAGCTCACGAGTTTGGGTTGTTGCCCACAAGAACTGGGTAGTGGGTACTCAGTACTTTGGTGGTGACAGTGTGGCCCAGACATGGCAGCAGCAGAGGCACTGACACTCGACTGACCAGAACTCATCTCCAGATCGCCTTGGGGAGGTCCATCCCAAGTAGCTGGCATGGTCCTGATGCCAGCAGGCATACTCGTGAAGTGCTGGTTCATCTGGCACTGAGGGAGGGAGAACTCGGACTGAAGGAACCCCTCCTCCGCGTCCCCGTGCCCTCCTGGGTTCAGCTGCATACCCCCCGTGGTCCGGTGAGCGCCGCCATAGAGGCCTTCACACTGGAGCTCCACACCTATCCCCTGGCATGGGAAGCTTTCCTCGGGGTAGTTCAAGTACTGTTCCATCTCTAGCAAGCCAGACTCCGTGCCCGGGCCAGGGCCCCCTACGCTCACGCTCTCCAGGAAGACATTTTCGCTGATGCTGGGTGGGCGTGGGGAGAAGACGTGGCGCTGCAGGTTGGCGTCAGAACCACCCAAGGGCTGCAAAGCAGTTCTGCCCACTCCTGGCACATTCACATTACCCATGCTCTTAAAACGATGCACTTTGGGCACAGCGTGAGGGTTGGCCGCAGTCCGGGCAGGGTCGCTGGCCCGCCGCACGCCATTCCGAGGCACCAGGTGAGGGGGAACGCTACCCACATAGCCAGGGTAGTCATTGGAACTGTGCCTTCGCAGCAAACCGTTTGCAAGGCAGCAGGGTTCGGCTGGCCCGAGGTAGTCCCCAGGTAAGCTGCTGTGGCCACCCATGCCCACCCGCTCCATACTGGGCAGCGGGGTTGGAGGTGGGCCACCTGTGGCGGCAGCGTATTTGGCCTTGAGACGGTAGCGCTGGGCCGGGGTAAGGCTGCCCACACCTGGCAGCCCTCCGCAGTGGCTGGCATCACTGGAGCGTCGCGACGCATCCGGAGAGATGGGATCATAGCCGTCCGCCAGGCCCGCCCCACCGGGCATTGCCCCGGCCTCACCACCCAGACACGGCCCTGTCAGGTACGGGGACACCAGGGAGGAACGCCGGCTCACTGTGTAGGCTGAGCTTACGGTACTGGTGGCACTGCTCCGGCGTTCGTTCAGTGGCATGCCCATCTCTGCTGCCGACAGCTCCGCAATGCGCCGGTGCGAGGCAGCTGGTGGTGGCACAGAGACCCCAGGCACCTCCCCAGGCAGGCCTGAGGAAAGAAAAGGAGGAATTACACCAGGGCACTCAGGACACAACAGCGTGGCACCAGCGGTCAAAGGAGGAACAAGGCAGCCACCAGGATGTGGCCTCTTCCGTGGTTAGTGCCTGGTAGGACAGGAAGCAGATTCAACTGGTTACAACAAAGAAGGGGGGGCAGAAGATAATTTAGAATCATTTAGGTTGGAAAAGACCTTTAAGATCATCGTGTGCGAAGATGGAGCGCAGCCCAGGTGCGGGGGTCCACCACGAGTGAAATGAAGGTGTGGAAACCTCTCTGGCTGCAAACCACACCTCTCCTGACCCAGTGCCCACGGGACTGGCCCCACATTCAGCTGGGAGGGAAACCACAGTCTCACCGGCTCCGGGGATGGCTGGCAAATTCAGGCCCTTGGTAGCCGACGGCTTCCTCATCTGCTTCAGTTTGTCAATGCGAAGATTTTCCAGCTTGTGGAGGGCCATGAGCCCTGAGGTGCCCATGGGCTCGCTGGGCAGTATATCCTCCAACGTGGACAGATCCTCGTAGCTCCCACCGGCGTTGCCCGCCATCTCCACCCCGCTGTCGTTGTTGGTGGTGCTGCCGAGCGGGGAGTGGTCGCTGCTGCACGACGACATCCCACCTGGGCTGGGCTGCGGCTTCTAGGTGGTACCCAAAACATTAACCAAGGAAAAGGGGGTCAGATATCCACTACACACTTAATGCAACTGGCGAGCTCGCCCCCTGCCAGATGTGGAGATGACTCCCCTACGACGCAAACCGCTTCCTCTGACGGGCCTGGCCCGGCCTCCCTCTGCCATCGCACCCCCAGCTCCTTACCAAGGCCAAGTCAGGCACCAAGAGTTTGCTGTCATCCTTACGGGCCTCACTGGGGCCGTTCGTGTCTTTCTCCTGCTTCATGTCCGGGGGGCCGCCGGGGGTGGGCAGCGCACGGCCTGGCACGACGTCCCCTCGGTGCTTCTTGGTGACATGGGCATCAGGGCCGTGCACCGTCTTCACGTGTTTGCGCAGGGAACTGGGGTCCGTGTAGCGCTTGGTGCAGCCCGGAATCTTGCACACGTAGGGCTTCTGTCGGGGAAAAAAAGGCAGGCACAGTGGAGGGAGGGTATCAGCTCTGACTACAGACCCCCCCCAGCAAAGCACCACCTGAAATAAATCTCCCTCCCTTCCCTCTCGAGTCGGCCTGGGAATGGAGGGCGGGAAGGGATCAAAGAGGCCGAGTCCCCTCAGAGGAGCACGTTAGGTGCTATGGCAGCCTCGGAGGAGGGCACAGGGAGCCAGAGGAGGAATGCAAAGATGTTGCTCCACAGGAGCGGGGCAGGGGGTGAAGGGACCCCGGTGGGAATGCTCCCAGGAAGGGAGCAGGGGGCAATACTTTATTGGAGCAGGCAAGGAGGGAGTTAGGGCACACAGGGAAAAAAGTAAAAACAGGGATGCAGGGGAGTTTACAGAGTATGGGACTAACCAGGAGGCATTTGGGGAGCCCAAAGGGGTGCAAAGAGCCCCCGATGGGGTCTGTACCTCATTGGAGTGAGTGCGGTTTTGATGCTTGGCCCGGTCAGAAGCATTGGAGAAGGCTTTGTTGCAACCCTCGTGTTCACACACGTAGGGTTTTTCACCCGTGTGCGAGCGTAGATGCGTCTTGAGGTTCTCCAGGCGTGAGTAGGCTTTGTTACAGCCCTCGAACTGCACAGGCAAGCAGGGTGAAACACGCCACACACCTTCAACAGACCCTGAACCGCCTCACCCCCACACTGCACACCCACAGCACATCTGCCATGGACACGCATTACACCCGCCATGGACACGCATCACACCTGCCAGCCAACGCACAACACACTCGCCCTCCTTCAGGTACACGTCCTCACACTGCACAGCCCTTTATCCTTCTGGCCTGGGTCATGCCACCTCACTCACGAGGCCACACGGCCGTGCTGTACCCAGCCTGCTACACACGTCTTTCCCTCATGTGCATCTCTGCCATGCCATTGATCACACGGGCTCTGGCCTGACACGCATGAACCCCGCTCTGTCATGCACCACCACGCTCCTGACCACCCTGTCTGTCCCACCTCATCTTCCCCACCTCATCTTCCCCTCAATGCCGTGTATCAGACAGGCCAGCTCGCACCCTGTGCCCTGAGCTCTGCCCGGTGCAAGGCACCACAGCTTACCCGAGGTTTTGCAAAAGCTCGTGTCAGCTCACCGTGCATTTGTGAGGTTTCTCGCCTGTGTGACGTCGCATGTGCACCACCAACATGTACTGAGCCTTGAAGGGCCTCTGCTCCCGGGAACACGCTGCCCAGTGGCACACGAACTCCTTCTTCTCCCCATGGATGTGCTCATTGTTGATGTGCTGAGGAGAGAGGGGCACCACTGATGGCATTGGGAAGGGGGACGAGGGTCAGGGAGATACAGGTGTCTTAAGAGAGTATCATGGGAGAAAGGGACACAGAGGGACCAGAATGGTGGGTGGAGACACCAGAGGTTAGGGGAAAAGAGGGGTCAGATGATGCGTGGAGGATGCAGGGGATACAGGAGATGGCTGGGGGCTATTTTGGGAGGACCAAGAGAAGACATAGGGGTCAAGGTAGTCTGAGGGGTGGTCAAGGGGATATAGAAGAGTTGGAGCGTTTGGAGGGAGGCAAAGAGCAAAGGAGGAAGTCTGGATGCACCAGTGGTTCAGGAGAGCTGCCCCAGGGGTGAGGAAGGCCAGACTGGATGTTCCCCCTAGGAATATGGTATGGAATGGTCACGAAGAATTTGTCTACAAGGAGTGGAGGATGCACATCCCTCCCTTCCTAGGGGCAACTTCCAACATCCTGCGCCTGCGTGGTGAGTTCTTGGCGGGGGGAGTGGGGATTGGCCCAGTATAGGACAGTCTGAGAGTAGGAGTCGTGGGTTGACACAGGGGGATGTCAGCCAGCAGCCTGAGAGCAGATTCTGGGACTGGGTGCGCCCAGGCAGGACCTAACTCACATGCACCAGCTGCTCCTGCGTGTCAAACTCCTTGGCACAGCCATCCCAGTAGCAATTGGTTTCATACACAGTCTCAGACTCCGGTTTCCCATCTTCCTTCTCCAGATCTTCCCGAACATCAAGCATCCCCAGCAAGGGGTCCTGGGGGAGCACAGCCAGATGAACGCTCCCAGGTACGACCCTTCGTGCTCCCTGTTGCTGGGGGAGTGGTGCCAGGGAGGAGCGTACAGCCCTGGGGAAGTGGGGGGCACCTCAAGGCCTGGAGAGTACCTGGGTGCCTGCGGAAGCTGGACTGGAGATGTCACCCTCGGATCTCTCCTCTGGGTATTTTACAGTCAGAGGGCTGCTCAGGCTCCACTCCAACTTTAGCTGCTACCAGTGCAGGGGGAAAGCGGAAAGCAGTCAGCACTGAGGTGCCCGCTGGCCCACCGCTTATATGGGATGCACCACTTACCCGGATGCAAGGCCCCCTTACCTGGCAGTGTTTGAGGGTCCCACGAGCCGGGGCATGGTGCAGGAGCCCCGGGCGGGTGGACAGATGTTCGTGGGAGCTACATGGTGGCGGTGGAGGAGTGTGGCTGTACAGGTGGCCTTGGCCCTTCTGCTGACCTGGTGGACTCTGGTACCCCAGCGACGGACTGCAAAGAGCAAGAGGGATGAGAAAATGACACCATCAGAGGACAGAAATTTAGGTCTTCTGAGCCCGGGATCCCAGGTGTCCGAACTCCCAGCTGCTCCTTCCCTAACCCACCGTCCCACTCTGCTCCCACCTTCCCCAGCCCTCAGCCCAGGCGCTCCCCGAGTCGGGAATCGGCATTCAGGCTCCCGGACTGACAGGCTGCACGCACGCCAGCGGGGCTGAAGTCTGGTGCCCACCTGATGGTGCTGATGGAGAGGTGGCCATAGGAGCCACTGGCAGAGGCGCAGCGGGAGTTGATGAAAGCAACGAGGGAGTTGGGTGAGGTGCGGATTACCGTCTGCAGGTCAATGCTGGAGTCTGACAGGGGTGAGATGGACAGTGCCCGCTTCTTGCCCAGTTTGCCTGTACCGCGGGGCGTTGAGAACCGTGAGCCTGGGATGGCAGCAGAGAGTGGGGGGCACTCCTCTCAGCATGGGTCCTAGGAGGCTGAAGAAACCCCCAAGGACACAAGCCTGGTGCTTTGGAGCCCGGAGGAGTACCCTGAGTGTGCCAGCTAGCTTCTGATTTAGAATAGAATAGAACAGAACAGAACAGAACAGAACATTTCAGTTGGAAGTGACCTACAATCATCATCTAGTCCAACTGCCTGACCAATCTGAGCCGACCAAAAGTTAAAGCATGGTATTAAGGGCATTGTCCAAATGGCTCTTAAACACTGACAGGCTTGGGGCATCGATCACCTCTCTAGGAAGCCTCTTCCAGTGTCTGAACACCCTCTCAGTAAAGAAGTGCTTCCTAATGTCCAGCCTAAACCTGCCATGGCGCAGCTTTGAACCATTCCCATGTGTCCTATCACTGCATACCAGGAGAAGAGATCAATACCACCCTCTCCACATCCCCTCCTCGGGACGCTGTCGGCAGCAATGAGGCTGCCCCTCAGCCTCCTTTTCTCCGAACTAGGCTTCTCCGAAGTCCTTAGCCGCTCCTCACAGGACATGCCTTCCAGCCCTTTCACCAGCTTTGTTGCCCTTCTCTGGATGTATTCAAGGACGTTCACATCCTTCTTAAATGGTGGGGCCCAGAACTGCACCGCAGTACTCAAGGTGAGGCCGCACCAGCGCAGAACACAGCGGGATAACCCCCTCTTTTGACCAGCTGGCTGCGCCGTGTTTGATGCGCCCCAGGATGCGGTTTGCGCGCTCGGCTGCCAGGGCACCCTGCCGGCTCCTGTTGTGCCCGCTGCCGACCAGCACCCCCACGTCCCTTCCCGCAGGGCTGCTCTCCCGCCGCTCCTCTCCCAATGTACACTTGTTGCTGGCTTTGGCCTGTGCCAAGGCTCAGGAGTGTCCTCCCCTGCCCGCCACAGCCGTCAATGTTCCTAGGGGGTGTCTGGGACCTTTACCACAGGCGCACTCCCTCAGTAGCTGCTATCATCCCAAGAAAAGCGCCCAATCCCCTTGGCCTCAGCCAACACCAATCCTCCCGTTCACACAGGCACCGCTGTTCCAGGAAAGATACCCGAAGCCCCAGCAGTCCCCTCCATCATCACCGGCGTTACTGTCCCCAGCGATGCCTGACCCCCCTCGGCACACACACCTGCAGTCCTGACACAACACAACCCCCGGGGAGATGCCTAAACCCCCACCTACCCCGCGCCCGCCCAAGACTGGAGACTTACCATCGCCGCTGCCTGGGTGCTCGCTTCCTGGCACCAACCCATAACCACGGTGATTGCTCGTGAGGTTTGCCTGATGGCATAAGGGGAAATCAAGTCCTGGCAGAGGGGACGGAGAAAGATGCAAAGACGTTATTAGGGTGGGTGGCACACGAGGGAGAGGAAATCTCCAGAGCATCCCTGAGCCCAAGGACTGAGTCTGAAGTTGGGTGCCCCTCGCTGGCACTTCTCGGACCCAGGCACCGGTCAGGACGAGGGGACTACGACCGACCTTGTGGCCCGGGGGCACCGGGCGCTGGTCCGTGTGGCGGGCGCAGGCAGCAGCGCTCAGCGTAGCCAGCGGCCGGGGCGCTGCCGGAGCTGAACATGTCGCGGCGGGGGTCTGGCCAGGGTCAGGAGCACATCTGGTCCTCGCCGAGGGGGCTGGAGCCGGTCGGGGCCTGAGGGGGACAAGGGGGGGGGTGGGCTGGCGGCCCCCCCCGCGCTGCCCTGTGCCCACCGGGGGGCGCCGCAGCACAGCGCGGCCGCGGGAGCGCCCCCCATCCCCTCCCAACGGGGGACGGAGGTTCTCCCGGGGCTCCCGCCCGGCGTCGCCCCACATCGCTGCCCACGGCTGAGACCTCCCGTCGCGGTCCCCCCTCCCCCCCCCCCCCCCCCCCCCCCCCCCCAAAAAAAAAACCTGCCCGGGGTGCACAACCTCCTGGCGACAGAGCCCACGGCAAAGGGGAGTCCCGCCGGCGCCGCCGAGGGGAGGGCAGGAGACAAAGGGGGGGGGGGGGGGGGACGGGACGGGGACGACCCTGCCCGCCCCCGTTTTGGGGCGCAGACGTGAACCGACGGGGGTCCGAGGCAGAGGAACCGGGCCAGAGCGCATCCGGCTCAGCAGCGACCACCAATCCACATCTCCACATACCCAAAGGCTTTGGTGGCCCCCCTGGCACTTTCCCTCGCCCCCTCCCACACGTACACATCCCGGTGTTCCCCTCCCATCACAGGGGGTCCCCCCCTGCCCTCAGGGCTCCCGCTCTCCCCCTGGAGCTGGGGGCTCCCCTCCCATCACAGTGCCCCCCCCCCCGTGCCCTCAGGGCTCCCCCTTTCCCCCTGGAGCTGGGGGATCCCCTCCCATCACAGCGCCCCCCCCCCCCCGTGCCCTCAGGGCTCCCGCTCTCCCCCCGGAGCTGGGGGATCCCCTCCTATCACAGCGGGGCCCCCCCTGCCCTCAGGGCTCCCGCTCTCCCCCCGGAGCTGGGGGCTCCCCTCCCATCACAGTGCCCCCCCCCGTGCCCTCAGGGCTCCCCCTTTCCCCCTGGAGCTGGGGGCTCCCCTCCCATCACAGTGCCCCCCCCCCCCCGTGCCCTCAGGGCTCCCCCTTTCCCCCCGGAGCTGGGGGCCGTTCCCCACCTGGGGCACAGGCCCGTATGTACCTGGAAGGGCGAAGGGACCGGTGCAAGAGGATGCCAGGGTGCAGCCCCCCCCCCCTCCATCCCTCCCCTCCCTTGCTGACACTGAAAAGACATAAACCACGCCAAAAACTGCGTGCCTCTGGCGGGCTGGGTGAGGGCAGGCAGTACGAGCCATGGCAGCTCTGTGTCACCGGAGCCACCCGGTCAAACACGGACGCCATCCGCCACCCCCTCCAGAGCAAGTATGTCTGCCCCCATGCCCCCAGTGCCTGGCGGGCCCCCAGGCCCCTTGTGGCACCACCACAGGGGAGTTCACGCATCCTAAGCGCACGGACCGCAGTACAGATCGTACCATTGCCCAGTTCAACGCCACCTCTGATAGCCTGGCACAAGCGGTGACGCTGCTGCAGGACACCCTGGGGTCACCCCACCACAAGCGTCCCCGGACGCTGACTTAACAAGGTGCCCTCGTGCTTGGTGCTGTACCGAGACGGTCCTGTGCCCAGCAAGAGCCCCGAGCCCACCGCAGCGTCTGCCGCACAGGGAATGAAATACGCACGTGTGCACCCGGTCACCTACACAAACATCCGCACTCAGGCACACACCATGGATGTAAAAACTGCGAGCGCTAACGGCCAAAAGGGGAAACTACGTCACAGAGGGTTAGACCCATTCTTGGTCAAAAGGACCTGAGCTGGCACCCCGCTCTGCCCTCCTCATGGGTCCTCGCAGCATCTGCAGGTCCCACCCAGCCCCGTCTTGCCCATGGGTGCGCACCCTGCCCGCGGGTCAAAACCCTGCCCCGTGCCACCCCCGCATCGCACCCCTGCCCACGGGGCTCAGCCCAGCCCACTATCGCATCCCTGCCTGCAGGTTCCTGCCCCGTTCCCCGCGTCTCACTTCCACCCGCTGCTCTGCCTGGCCCTGCCCACGGTCACATCTCCAACCGTGCCCGCACCTTCGGCCTCCGCACCCAGGCCCTGGCGCACAGCTCCATCCCCACCCACGCTCACTGTCCTGCCCCCGGACCCCCCGAGGGCTTACGTGAAGGACAGAGGCTCTGCAAGGAGAAAAAAAATACCCAACCCCACAGGGTGAGAGGCACATGTGGGTGGTGGTGGGAACAAGGCCTCCTGCCCCCTCAGCCTCCCCCTTTGAGAGACCGAGGGAATCGCCCCAAACAAGGGGTCTGGGGGAGTGAGAGCCCCTCACCCCGCTGGGAAAGTGACGGGTTGCGTTGGGAGCACGGGGGACCGAGGGGGGCAGCAATTCTTCCGCATGAGTTGCCCCTTTGAAAGCTTGTCTCGGGGCTTTGTGAGAGTGTCAGCCGGGAAGAATGGGGGGGTTGCGAGGGGGGGGGGCACAGGGCAGGCAAAGGGGGAGGGAGAGGTACCCGGGAAGGTGGTGGCGCTGGGGGCAGGCGAGGGAAAGAGAGATGAGTAGGAAACGAAGGGGAGGAGCGGCAGAGGAGGGGCCCCTTACCTGCCTGCTGCACCTGCACCTCGCAGCAAAGATCGGGGAATTAGCTCCAGGGTTCAGTAAGCCTCCCATCTGCCCCGTACCCCAGCCAGGACAGCTAACGAAGAGAGGGTTTGCAAATCCCTCACAAAAGTTTGTCTGGTTGCGGAGTCAGCCACAGCACCCCCCCCCCCCCCACTTTGTGCACACAGCTATTCACGTGTGTGCAGACACGCATACACACACACACGCATGAACACACGTTTGCACATATCTGGAGAGGCACGTGCAGCTGGGAGATCATAGACTCATAGAATGGTTTGGGTTGGAAGGGACCTTGAAGATCATCGAGTTCCAACCCCCCTGCCACAGGCAGGGACACCTCCCACCAGCCCAGGCTGCCCAAGGCCACGTCCAGCCTGGCCTTGAACACCTCCAGGGACGGGGCTTCAACAGCCTCTCTGGGCAACCTGGGCCAGTGTCTTGCCTCCCTTAAAGTGAAAAACTTCTTCCTAATGTTTAATCTAAACCTGCCCTCTTCCAGCTTAAAGCCATTCCCCCTCGTCTTATCACTCCATGCCCGTGTAAAAAGTCCTTCCCCAGCTCTCCTGGAGCCCCTTTAGGTACTGGAAGGCCGCAATAAGATCTCCCCGGAGCCTTCTCTTCTCCAGGCTGAACAGCCCCAACTCTCTCAGCCTCTCCTCATAGGAGAGGTGCTCCAGCCCTCTGATCATCCTCGTGGCTCTCCTCTCGACATGCTCCAGCAGGTCCATGTCCTTCTTATGTTGGGGACTCCACAGCTGGATGCAGTACTCCAGGTGGGGTCTCACAAGAGCGGAGCAGAGGGGCAGAATCCCCCCCTTGCCCTGCTGGCCACACTTCTTCTGATGCAGCCCAGGATACGGTTGGCCTTCTGGGCTGCCATCGCACATTGTGGGCTGTCAGAGTTCAGCACAGCCAAAGCCTCCTGTCTCCCCCCGCCGAGAACCATCACCTGAGCTCCCCCCAGCTGCCCCAGAGCCACAGGCTGAGCCCACCGGCTCCGTGCTCTGTGAGAGCAAGCACGCTGCCACCGTGCAGTCCGGTAGCCATAGGCGGCCACCCCGGCCCAAAGGGGTGCGGGGCCGTGCCTGTGCAGCCAAGCACACCCACCCGCTGTGGCAGCAACGGGACGATGGGCTCTGCCCCGGGCCCCCGCTGACCCCCACCCCGGCCTGCACTGGGGCCTTGCTGCCCTGGGTTCCAAGCAGATGGGGCATCCGTGGGGCATCTACTGCTTCCAGGAAAAGCCAATTCACCTATAGCCTTTGTGATGTTCCCTCTGCCGTGCCGACTGTTAGCCCTGTTCACCTTGCTACGCACAGCAGTGCCGGCCCCCGCTGTGCCCTCCACCTGCGGTACCCCTGCGCACACATACGTGCACACGCACGTTCACAAAGCACGTGTGCACACACCACACAAACTCCAGGTGCGTGCACACAGCACCTGTGTAACACGCAGCGCACGCACACGCACTCAGGCACACCAGAGAACACGTATGTCCAACGGAACACGTGCAAAGTCGCACGTGCATGCCGTACAGCACACACGCACCCAACCCATGCAGGCGCACAGGTTTACGTAAACACGCGTGGAGCGCACATGGGCACACAGCGCACACACGCGTGCACAGCATACCACCACACACGGGGAACACACCGGCAGCAGCACCGCCGCCTCACGACTCCCCAGCCTTGCGCACCATCGCCCTGCCTGGGGCGGTACCCCCTCCGTGCCCCCTCCAGCACCCACCACGCAGGACTGGGGGCAGCTCAGTGGGGCTCTGGGTTCCCCCCCCCGACCCCCCCCCCATCCTTGGCCACCTAGGTATGGCAAGAGGGTCGGCGCCCCGCTGTGCCATGACAGCCACCCCTTCCCGGGTCCGGGCAGAGGGGAGGATTTTGGCGAGCAGCCCCAGCCTGGCAAGGGCCGGGTCCCCCCGACTGGGGCGGCCTGGGGGTGGGCAGGTGCCAAGGCGGGCACGACCGCAGCAACACGGCTCTCTCCCGTCCCGCGCGCTCCCGCTGCCGAGCACCAGCATGGGGGACGGCGGTGGGGGGGCTACGCAAGGCAGAAAGTGCCCCCAGCCCAGAGGTCCCAGCTGCAGGAGGCTCCCCCCCAAGCCCCTGGGGTCCGCAGGGGCTCCCTGGACCCTGGCGGCCCCCCGAGCAGGGGGAAGCTGGAGGGGGGCCGGGGATGCGGGGAGCCAATGGGAACGGGCCCGCGGCCCCCCCACCGCCGCGCTCGCCTCCCCCGCCTGCCGCACACCGCCGCGGCCCACCCAAGTCGCAGCCTATGGGCATAAATTTGAGAGCCAGGCGCAGCCGGGATTGAGGCGAATCTTCCCTCGGTCTCCTCCTGCCAAGAAACTCAAACTGAAACACATTCCTCCTCTTCTCTGCCAAGAAAACAAGGAGCGCGGCCAGCGGCAGGAGCAGTTGAAGCAGGGCTGGCTCCAGACTCCGAAACGCTGCGCAGGAGGGGGTCAGGACTGGCCACCCCCCCCCCCCCCCCCCCCCAGCTCCTTGCCTTTTATTTCCTGCAAACACATCTAAAATCTGTCATCTGGCTCCAGTTTCCTGAGGACACTGGGGAACGGGGGGGGGAGGGAAGGAGACAGAGGAGAAGGCGCAAAAGGCAGAGAGGGAAAGGAGATGCGGTGAGCTTGGACGGCGGTCAGTCGGGATGCCTCCACCGACGGGGGCCGAGGCAGAGGTGGCGGGAAGGAGGGAGACAGGGACGCAGGCACTGAGGAGGGAATCGCACGCCCTTAGGAGACCCGACTGCACCCCACCGCCCCCTGCGACGGGGCAGCCCCCCCCCTCTCCAGCTGCCCCCTCGCACCGGGAACGCTCCCCCGTTGCCCACCGGCCCCGACAGCCCCGGGGCCAGCCGGCCCGCAGCAGCGGGCGCAGCGTGCGGCTGCCATCCAGCCCAGCGCACAAAGGTGGTGGTGGGGTCCCTGTCTGTGCCTCGGCATTGTCCTCATCATCTCCTGCCCCAGGCCCAGCCCCGGCAGGGTTAAACCGCCCCGGAGTCCCACTGTGGAAGAATGTGATGTCAGGGCTGGATTAGCCCGTGCGGCCCAGATCCCAGCCGATAGAGCAGCAGCGCTGAGCTGTGTGTGGCACAATCCATCAACCCGCCCAGCACAGCCCCCAGCGTGGGGGGCCTGGGGGAGGGCCCTCTGCGTGCATGCGTGGGGGGCATCTGTGCTTCTGTAAGCGCGCGTGTGCGAATGCACAACTTCGGCCATGTGCGTTTTGCGTGCGTGGAGAGGGATTTGTGTTTACGTGTGAATATGTTTTGTGGGAATATGTTGTGTGTATGTACTCACAGATATACGTGTTTGCATGCACGCTTGCATGTGTGCTTGTGCATGTCTACATACGTGTGGAATGTGCGTATGTGCGCGTCTACATGTACACGTCGGGAGCTACAGCAGACGCTAAGGGGGAGTTGCTATATGTCCACAGGCGCAGTATGTCTGCAGGCGCAGTCACCCCGAACCCCACACCGAGGGAGCGAGGGAGGGCCAGCGCGGGGAGAAGAGGCAGACGGAGAGCAGGGCCCAGCGGTGCGGCAGGGGCTGGGGTGGGGAGACGCCCCAGAAGGCCACCACCGCATGTCCCCTCTTCCCCCTCCGGAGAGGTGGCCTCCAGCCCCGGGGCAGGCAAACCCCTCAGCCCACCGCAGGCACAGAGCGCTGCCAACACCCTACAGCCCATCTCTCAGCCAGCTTGACCCAAGGTCAGCCACATGCCCAATCGGTTTAACCCTACGGGGGCCTTAGGAAAAACATTGATCTGGCTTAAGATCTGCCTTCCCGTGCTGGGGCAGCAGCGCAGACGATTCCGCAGCGGGGACGGGGGCAGTTCTGCAGCACGGAGGTGCAAGTGGCAAGGCCGGAGGAGAGCTGCTGGGCAGCCAACGCTGCCTCGTGCCCAGGATCGAGGGGACACATCCTAACGGCCTCCCAGGGCAGGTGGGGTCTGGCGGTACCAACGCAGTCCTCCCCAACTACGAAGTCTCCCGCGTGCCGTACAGCCTCCCCGGGCCCCACGGCCGGCACTCCTTGGGGGTGGGGAAAGACCGCTGATGGTGGGGCAAAGACAGTGAAATTGCCCCCCCTGGAAGAAGGCTCTCTTTCCCCGCCCTGGGACCAAGTTGGGGCCAGGCCAGTCCGCGCTGGGGAGCTGCCTCCCCTGAGCCCCCATGCTTTCTCGTCTCTGCCTCCAGCAGCAGCGATGCGCAGAGCTCCCGCCCAGCCGCCTCGCTATGCATCTGACCCCACCGTTAGGCCAGGCCTTTAGGGTGAGCCCCAGCTCCTCTGCGTGGGGCAGCTAATCTGCCCGGGACTGCGGCTGCCACAAAGCACATTGCTTCAGGTTCAGGGGGTCTGAAAGGGGACAATTCAGGGTCGTGATCCCATGCTGGTGTGGGCTGCCAGCTCGTTCCAAGGTGGTCCCTTGCCTGGAAAAGATGAGGCAGAGAAGGACCAGCTCCAGGGGAAGTTTACACATGTGTGGACGGAAAGGGGCAGAGACATCCATGCCAGGACAGATTCAGGACATCCTCCACTCCGTTCTCCCTCCCTCCCTTCTCCAGCCCTGGCTGCCCATTCAGAAAACGTAACACATCCTCATTCCCCACCCATGCCCGAATTCTCTGCCCTTCACACCACTTCCAGTAAGGCCCAGAGGTCCCTCCCCAGCCCACCCATCCCTCCAGCAGCACAGCCTTATGCAAGCCACAGTACACCACCACCACCCATACGCCGCATCTCAGCAGGGGGCAAAACAATCCAGCCCCTCGCTCCCACATGCATCCAACACCCACTCACGACCATGCACTGACACGCCTCTAGACACGTTAACACACGCTAACACACGTGTGCTTTGGGAGGAGGGAAAGGCAGGCCAGCCTGGGGTGCAGCCCCGGCTGCCCAGTCTCCAGGGTATGCCAAGGCGCAGACGACCCATGGAAGAGGGCTGCAGGGTGGGAGCTCACAGCTCCCGCGCTCCCTGTGCCTGTTCCCCCTGTAAAGCAGGGACCGCGAGCCCTCAACCACAGGCTGAGCCACTCAGGAAGCCGTGGCAAGCTGGACAGCCGTGGTGGTGCTTGATAGGTGGTCCCAGGGCAGGCAGGCAATTGTCGTGGCCTTGCATGTTGTTTGCTTTGGCCCCCAGCACACGCTACCCCTGCAAATTGCTGACATAAAGCCACTTCCCTGGCCCCTACCTTCATTGGGCTGGAGTTTGGGTGGGGGCAAGGTTTTGGGGTGAGGGTAATGGGAGGTGCACACATGGCAGCAGCTGCTCTAAGGAATTTTTATGCTTCCCCCTTCCTTCCCAGTGCTGGAGGGAAACAGCAAAATTGAACATGTGGGACCCATAAAAGCCCAGCTCTGAGTCATGGCTGTAGGAGCGCCTGCCAGGCACAGCTCCTTCCCATGGCATCAAGGCATCACCCCCAACCCAACACGCTGGTGTGTTCCATGGAGGGACACCTCCAGAACAGGGGCTGCAATGCAGGAAATCCTGCCACCCTGAGGGACGGAAGGTCGGACATGGCAGGCAGTGGGTTGCAGTGTCATCTGTCCTCCCACCGCAGTCAGCGTAGTTCGCACGGAGCCACTTCCCACCCCAACAGCTCCATCCTGCAGGATTCCTCAGAGGATGGGAGCAGGAGGACGTGCAGCACCTGGCAGGGAATTCAGCAGTCATTAAAGGGTTAGATATCCAACAGCAATCCCTTTTAATCTGTGGAACTGCCTGTCTCTTGACATGCCGAGCATGGAGCAAGGTAAGCACAGCACCTGGGGATTTAGAAAGCATAAGCTGCTCCTCCTTTGAGGCAGGAGACCCCCTCTGTCTGCTGAGAGGTGGAGACGGTGGTGCCTTCAGGCTGTTCCCAAAAGTCCCCAGCGATCCCTTGCCTGCTCGGACACATTTGTCTTTCCCGAAGTACCTGCCGCTGGTGGAGGTGGGTGGCACAGACGCCTGTTCTCCTGCTCCGTCCCCGCACACAGCAACCCCATCGCTCAGAGCCACGTTCTCTGCCACAGGAAAGCCAGGGCTTTGCTCCCATTAGACGAGGGACGGGAGTCTGACAGTGGGGTTGCACCACATCTGGAAACATTCCCCCCACCTCCCTCCAGCCTCAGACCCGGATGCTGCAGAGCTGAAACACGACTCTGTTTTTGCTGCTTGTTCCCACTCTGGAGCAGCTATTTTATCAGCTGTTCACCTTGTTATTCTGCAGCTTCTGAAGGGGTTTGATGTGCCGTAAGGACTGGGGTGGGTACACTTGCTGTGTTCTTTTGAAGATTTCTGTAGAAGAATCCCCCCAATCTCACCAAGGACCCACCCAATGGACCTTTTTTATTTATCACATTGCTGGGATTGCTAAACACCGGGAGAAGACACCAAGAGAAACTGAGGCACACGGAGAGACTCCAAGTACCACAGACGCAAGACACCAACCAGGCAGGTAACTGTGCACGCGTGCATACAGGTATGTACACACACATGCAAACAGGCCCCTCTGCATACATGTCCATAGGTGTGCACGCACATACGTCCTCCTGGGGGACGCTCTGGGCACAGGACAATTGCTCTCCCTTCTGACCAACTACCAGACACTCAAGGTTTCACACAGACGGACAAGAAGAGGCCCAGTGGCCTGCAGAAGGAAGGAGAGACAAGCACAAGCATCCTTTTGCAAACGCCATGTCACACCTGGGTATGTACATATATAGGTGTGCATATGCCTGTGTGCATGTGAATGTGTGTACCTGAAGGCGCACACATATGCAGGTGCATGGTTGTGCAAGGGTGTGCACGCTTGTGCATGCTGGAGTGGTGGGGAGAACGGTGTTCCCCAGGGACTGCGGGCTGGCCGGCTTCTCCAGCGCTGCCGCTGGAGTCCTGAGCTGCGGTACGTCACTGACAGCATCCCCCAGTCGCACTGGGAGAGAGGACCTCATGTCTTCCAGCCCACCCATCACACATTCTGGACAGCGAGCCGCAAATCCCCCTCCAACACCCGCCTCTCCTCAGGCTGCCCCGACACGACAGCACGCGTCACAAGGTGTCCGCGCTGACTCACTCCCCCCCGGATGGAAACTTCCCCGCTCCCGGGAGATTCCCGCAGCTCAGCCCGCTCCAGCACCATGAGGGGAACACAGTGCTGAGGCTGTTCCACCACCTCCCACCAGACCCGGCGACCTTTGGCTCCCACCTCGCTCCTGATTTTGTGCTGGTCTTGGTGATAGAAAAGACCCTCAAATGTGGGAGAGATGAGGACCCTGCCACGAGCAACCAGCGACTTGGTTACACGCAGATGCCCAGAGGGCCTCACGCGTCCGCTCACAAGCCTATGGCAGGGGGGTTGGAACTCGATGATCTTCAAGGTCCCTTCCAACCTAAACCATTCTATGATTCTGTGATTCTATGATTACTGGGAGCTCACGCACGCACGCCGCAGCAGCCAGGCTGGCAGACACATGAGGGTACACACCGGTGGGCTCAGGTCAGTACGTGCCAGTCTCCTCAGAGCTGCTGGGATCCTTGGCAGCTTGGCGTCCTACCAGGCACAGAGAGCTTTGGTGTGAACTTGGTCCAGGGTCCCAATTTCCAGCAGAACCCCTTGCCCTAGAAGACCCTTGCTGAATAACAATAACCTTCACCGTGCTGGGGAAAGAGTCAAGGGAGGGCATGGAGCAACCCAGCTCACGCTACGCAGAGGCACGTGCATCAATAAACCAGCTTCAAACACCCGCAACAGCATGGAGGGGACAGTAGGTGCCTTTGCCACCCCCTGTCTCCCACAGCGGCGGCTTCTGCCTCAGCTGGACACAGCAGACCTACCCACACTGGGAAATCTTTCTAGGTCTGAATTTCTGAAGGTGAAACTTCACCCAGTTGCTTCCTCTTCCCTTTCCTGCAACTCACCCCTGCACCAAAACCCAACGCTCACCCTCAGGATGCTGCTCAGGTTTGCCACACGGAGCCTACAGAGCGGAGTGGGGAAAAACTCCGGTGTCTGCGTATCCAGCAGCGTCTGCTGGGCTCCCGCATCCCTTCCAGGACAGGGCAGAGGACACTAGCTGTGGTTGGAGTATCTACTGGTTTCCCAGACCCCAAACACAGCCTGGCGAACGCCACAGCCATCCAGCCCCGCTCAGACCCAGCTGCCTGCCGCTCCGTCCTCGTAGCAGAGGTGCAGCCCTCGGGCTGTCACTGCAATGTTGAGTACCCCCCATCCTGGTTAGGGGACCCACCTGGACCTCACAGACGTGCGCAGGGCCTGGCCCAGGGCACCATGACACAGAGAGGACAATTCTCCAGAGAGGCGCTCCCCTCTGCCTTCAGCCTTCCCGCGCTCCTGGCTCCCCCAGGGCTTGGTGCAGTTTGGGGTTGCCTTGCAGGCAGTTCTGGGCAGACCCCAAAAAGGGTGGCCTGTGCCCGCGTAGGCTTGGTTAGCTCATGCTCAGCCACAAGCGGAGCCCAGCAGGTCTCACAATGCCCTGCGCAGGGGCTTCTCACGCTGGCGGTGCCAGTTCCTTCCTGCTCCTCTGTGCCATGCCCGACCTCGGCCAGGCTGCTCTGCCAGCCCCACGCTCTTCACGCCAGCCAGGGAGTGACGCAGAGCCAACACCTGAACCCAGCGGTCCCGGAGGCATTAGGCTAAAGGGTCAGCATCCAGCGGGGCACAGAAGGCACTCAGAGCCACCTGCCAGAGAGGTCAAGCCTGGTTTCAGCTGCAGGGAGACTGAAGGCTGAGCTCCCTCACCCAACCCACCTGCCCCCAGCCCCAGCTCTCCGAGTACCAAAACCAGCAGCAGTCCCCGTGCAAGCACGCGGGAGGACTGACGGGCGCTCAGAACCGGCCCAGGCGACGACTCAAGGTGCTCTACAAGCGATATGAAAAAGCAGCTCTGCCCTCCCCCCCTCCTCCCCTCCCCAAACCAGAGAGGTTTGACAAACCCATCCACGCTGCCTTTCCCACAAAGGGTCGGACCGGAGGGCTGTCTGAGGTCCCATCCAACCTGGGCCGCCCTACGGTTCTGTTTCCCAGGCATGGGGCACTTCGGTGGCAGCCTCCGCTTCAGCCCACACGGGGAGGGAAGAAGCGCAGCCCCAGGGCCCATGGGATGAACCGAGGTGCGTTGGGACCTGGGCATTTCACCGCGGTTTCCGGGAGGCTCCTTGGGGTGCGCGGAATCTGCCCGCTCCTCACTCCTGCCCAGACGCTTGCCCACACGGCCTGGCAGGACGTCAGGGGAGCTGGGGGCACCCATTGTCCCAGCGCCAAACTCTCCTCCCCTCGGAGCCTTGCCCAGGACCCTGGGAACGGTGCGCGCCGTCGGTGGGGATACAGCTCCTGCTCCGTCTGCGGGGCTCTGCGCCCCACGAGGCGCCCGGCGTACACCAGGACTGGCCCAGGGTAAGAGGGCTTCAAGATGGCCAAGAGTTGGCAGCCGCAGCGCGGGTGGTGGGGGACAGTCCTGCGGCTGCTGTGTCACTCGGACCGGGGCACTGACCCCTCACCCGGCCGCTGCTCCCGGCCCGGCCCCCCCCAACCCGGGCAGCAGCGGCCCAGCCGCCGGGGGGGGGGGACACGGGGGGGACACGGGACCCTGCCCCAGCGCAGCCCTCCCCTCCTCGGGCTTGGCCGGGCGGGCACGGCGGCGGCGCGGCCGGAGAACCCGAACCCCCCCCACACCCCCCCCCGGCGGCGGACGGAGCGCGGCGGCGTGGGAGTGGGTGTGAGCGCGCGTGTACGTGACGGGGAGCGCGGCGAGGCCGGGGCGCCCCGCCCGCACCCCCCCCCCCCCCCCCCCCCCCCCCCCCCGAGCGCCCGCCCCCCCCCTCCCGACCCCGCACGGCCGCAGCCGCCCCGCGCGCTCCGACCCCGACCCCACCACCGCTCCGCGCCCCCCGCCGGGCCCCGCGCTCGGAGCCGCGGTCGAGGTTCCCCCCCCCCCCCCCCCCCCCCCCCCCCCCCAACTCCCGGCGCCGACGGGACGGGGGGCGCGCCCGGCGGAGGGTCCGGCGCCATCCCGGCTCCTCCGGGGAGCGGCATCCCGCGGGCGTCCCGAGCCCCTGCCCGCTGCCCCGACTCGCCCGACGGCTCCTACCTCCGAGCGGGGCGGCGGGTCCCGCGGCTCTGCGCTCCCCCTTCCCCCGGCTGCAGCTGCGGCTCGGTCCGGGCGAGAAGCGGCACATCCAGGGGGGACTCTGGCGGTCGGGGCGGGACGGAGCGGCGCCCCCCCGCACTTCCCCGGCCCGCCCCGGGCGCCCAGAGAAAGTTGTCGGAGCCCCGCGGGGGCGGCGCGTCCCGGCAGAAGTGGCGGGGCCGCGGGGCGGCGGGTCCCGCTCCGCCGAGTGGGGCGGCGGCGGCGGCGCCGAGCGCGTTCGGGACGGAGACCCCGACCGGGAGCGCCGCCGGCTCCGGGCACTCCGAAAACCCGGGCTGGATCCTGCACACGCGCGCGCGCGGGGCACGCGCGCCCGCCACGGCCCTGCACCCGCGCGGGGCCCGGGCGTACCCCACGCGCACGGCCCCGTGCACACGCGCGGGGGCCCGCACGCGGCCCGTCCTGCACGCGCGCCCAACCCGTGTCCGTGCGCACGCAGAGGTCCGGCGCGCGGGCGGCGGTACCCCCCGCACCGTCGTGTGCACGCGTGCAACGTTGGCGCCCGCTGGCACATGCACGGAGGTGTTCGTGCACGCGTGCGTGAGTGCGCCGGGGGCACGTGCACAGGCACCCCTGCACACACACGCCTGCGTACACTCGTGCGCAGAAGCACGCACCCGCGCGTTGGCGTAGACACGCACGCGCGCGCCCTGCGTGCAGCGGTGCACACCCGTACGCAGAGCACAAGCACGGCACGTGCACGCCGTCCAACCAGCAGCCGACGCTCCTCATGGTGGCCAAGGCCCAGCGCCGCGCTCCGCCGCAGCGGGAGGAGGCCAAAGCCCCCGCGCGGGTGTCGTGGGGCGGCCGAGCGGAGGGAGCGGGCAGACCTGGGGCGTCCCGGGCCCACACCTCGCAGTAGGGCGGCGTGGGCTCAGCGTGTCCCGGAGCCCACAGACACCCCCGGGCAGCCGGAGGGAGCCCATGCCTGCGCCCCTGGGCGTCACTGAGCCGCTACCACCCTCCACCGCCGCCGGAACCGCCGCCACCCATCAGGAGTGATGCCATCTCCCTCAGGAGCCCCCCCGTGCAGGGATGGAGGAGGGAGCCGGTGGCTTTCAGCGAGCCTTTCTTCCCAGGGTGCTGCCGAGGGAACCCCGAGCTTGGCTGCTGGTTTGGGGGGGACTGCCGGGAAGGGGGGGGACCGCGATCGGCACGAAACCCTGCGCGCGTTGGCCGTGGCACGGAGGGGCCGCTGTAGGCCCGGCAGAAGCCGGCGGCAGTGACACCCCCGGGCAGGATTCCGCACAGGAAAGCGCCGCGGGGGTCCCCCCGTCCCCCCCCGGGGCACGCGTGGCAGCACGGCCAGGCAGAGGAGCAGCCTCGGCCGCTGGGACCCCGCAGCACCCCGGCGTCCCCCCCCCCCCCAGGGCGTGCAGAGCCCCCCCCTGGCACCAACACCCCCTGAGATCCCCCCCCCCCGCAGCCGACAGACACCCGGGCTGCGCTGCCGCCGTGCCGGGGCCTGGGGGGCGGTACGGCGCCGGGGCCCCCCCCCCCCGGGGTGGGCACGGCGGACCGCCGGGCAGCGGCCCCTGGTGGCGACCGTTCTCCAGCGCCGCGGGGACATCGCTCTCTTCACGTCAGCCCACCTTGAAATGACGGGGGGAGAGCGGGATTTTGGGTGCCGCCCCGTCGAGAGGGAGAGCGCTGGAGCAGGGGGGGGCCCCGGTTTGGCCCGGCAGGGGGGGGCTGGGGAGGGTGCGGGCTGCTGTGGCCCCTGTCTGGGGGTGCACAGGGTTCAGCAAGTGGAGCAGGGGGCTCTTCCTCCGGACAGGGTGCACATCCATCTTCACCCACGTCGTGAGGCGCTCCTGGGCCTGCAGTGCCCCCCGCGTACCCCTGCCCGCCAGGGTCCCGCTGCAGCGGGGCGGCGGGATGCAGGTTAGGACCAGACCTTTCTCCCCACATCACCTGAGCGCAGCTGCACCCTGTGCATCTGCCCGAAGAACCAGAGATGCTAGGCGCCGGCGGTGTCCCTAAGGTGATCTTGCCCGCAGTGGGCACGCTCTCCCACCTTTTCCTTCCCCTCAAACTACGCCTCCCATCCTTGCCGATGATCCCATTCAGCTGCTTAAGGAGATGAGCCCCCTCGTTTCCACCTGGAAATCCTCCTGCGTCCCCTTCCTGCAAGCTGCCGAGGTGTCCGGCAATCCTTCCGGCGCTGCCCTGATCGGTCCCCCCAGGTGCCTCCTTGTTCAGCCACAACGTCTGTGGCTCAAAAAGCCTTCTCCCGCTCCAAAAGCCCCCCTGGCTGCTTGCCTTACGGCACGTAGCCTGACCGCTGCCCCAGCAGTTCTCCCAGCCATGTCCCAGTGTGGCACCAGCGCCTCCGGTTCAGCCCCCCCACTCACCACTCAGACGTTTCTCCGCTGCATCAACTGTTCCAGGGCTACCAGTGGTGGAGGAGGGCGTGAGGATAACACCCGCTGCGGGGCCTGAGACCATCTCGAGGGCCTGAGAGTGACTGTCGTTCGCATACAACCTGACGCCCCTCAGCTGCCGCCGCAGCTGTACATCCCTGTGGGGGCAAAACCGCGCTCCACGTAGCGTTTGTGCCGAGGCACAGAAGGCAAACAGAGAGCCGGGGCTGTGGCAGCTCAGGAAGCAAATCGCAGAGTGTTCCGCTGCCTTCCCCAAAAGGGTCCTGTGCCCCAAACGGTCTGCGCAGCCAGCCCCCTTCCCCTGAAACAGCCTCGCCTCGTCCAGCTCACAGGGTCTGCGGGTAGCCAGGTCCTGTCCCCTTGAAGGGAAAGCAGGGCAACGGTGATACCCGCACGGAGGGAGGCAGGAGAGAATGTGGGTGTCTGAGCGAGAGCGGGACACGAAGCCTGGGAGCTCCAGGGACCGGGGAAGGGAGGCAGGGGGTAGAAGGAAATTAATTTCTCACCCAGCGGCGCCGCATTTCCTTGTTTGTTTTTACAATGAAGGTCAGTTCCCCCCCCCTGCGCCACAGTGACTAAATGTAGGGGAAGAGCCAGGCTGGCCCTGGGTGCAAGCAGCTATTTCAGGGAAAGTGGCCTTTGCCCACCTGTCCCTAGCCAGAACGTGACAGCATGTGTCAATGCCAGCAGGGCACAATGGGGAGGCAGGATGACCTCCCCAAGACCTGCTGAGGCCTGGGGACCCTGCCCCTGCCTGCAGCTCTGCCCCTGCCCCATTTTCCCCGAATCCTCACTCTCTGACTGCTGAGAAAGTGACTCCGAAGCTACAAACCCCCTGCGTGGACAGCCCACACGGGAGCTCTGCGCCCGTGCCGGCGGCCTCAGGGAGCCTTGCAGCCCAGCGCAGACCGAGCAGCGGGACCACCAGGGCTGGACCGGGAGTAGGGCTTGGCAAAGCGTTGTACCCGGGGGCTGCTGTGGGAGGAGAGCCTGCTCGGAGGGAGCACGTGCCCCACCTTGTGCGTGCTCAGGTCCCCAGGTGACCCCAGACACGCTTTTCGTGGGGGCATGCACATTCCCACCCTGCCCCAGCGCTCAGCTGCTCCCAGCTCCATCCTGCTCCATCCTGCTCTCTGGGGCGATGCTGCCCGAGCCCAGTGGGAGCCTCAAAGGTGATGGGAGCTGTGCCACACACCCAGCCTGACCTCAGAGCCTCTTAGCGGGATTACCCTCGCTGTGGGCACTCTGACTTCCTTGGCATTAGCCTGTCCTCCCAGTGCCCCTGCGTATCATCACGCACAGCAGGCGTCCAGTGCGCCGCAGGAGTAGCTTTACCGCACGACCCACGCCACAGCTCTGCGAAACGCCCTCTCCGCTGACTGCATGGGACCCCCACAGCAGAGGGACAACACGGGCATTACAGACCCAGAGAGATTTCGGGAGACACCTCAGCTCCCAGCCGTGGCCTGCGAAAGACCGCTCCCTGCCTCAGTTTCCCTCCCTACTGTCCCAGCCTGAGATCAGTTCCTTTCCCTGCCACAGCAGGGGACGAGGAGGGATGTCTCTGCTCCCATGGGGGGCCCCAGCACACAGGGGAGGTGGCAATGCCTGCACCGTTCCCCCCTTCCCCTGGCACGAGGGGAGAACCGCGAGCTGCGGCCCAGGGTGCCCCCAGCCCGCTGCAGTGGATCCAGTCCCACAGCACCGGCCCCGCGGCCCGGCCAAGGTGGTGGGTGCAGGCGAGAGGGGTTGCCCGCCTGCCTGCCCGTTTTGTAATAGGCATAAGCGGCTCAGCAGATTTACTCCTGAGCTGAGTGTGACCCTGGATAAGCCGCCGGGAAAGGCCCGCCCGGGCACCGGGCACCGCGCTGGGCCGGCCCTGCCGCCCACACCGCCATGGCCCCGCCAGGCCTCCCTCACGGGGTGTGAGGACCTGCCCCGAGACCACCCACCTCTTCCCAAGGGGCCACTGCACGGCCAGACAGGCCCAGGTCCCTTTTGCCACCAGCTTTGGGCCACCTGGGTGGAAAAAATGCTTGGGCAGCTGCCCCCTCCAACGGATCTCAACCGCCAGCCCTGCCGCGTCCCCCACCGCATGGCTAATCTTGGCCTCCTGTTTAGGAAAGTTAAAGCGGCTCAGAGCAGGGCCAGATGATCACCCAGATTAAAGACTTAATGGTACCACCACAGCCAGCTCAGCATCTCGCCGCTGGGCTGGTGGGTCAGCGTGTCAGTGTGTCAGTGAGTCAGCACATCATGCACACGCGTGTGGACAACCCCCCCACCCACACGGAAACACACGGTCACTGCAACAGGGAAGATGCTGTGTTGCCGGCAAAGGAAAACACGCTATCTGGCATCTTTGCGGGATGCCTCCCTGCCCATCTCCCCTCGGTTGCACTGGCTTGGAGCAAGAGTGCCGGTACAGCGAGGGAGACTATAAAGACACTGTGCACATCTCCGTGCGTTTGCCTGAAATCCACGCCTGCAACTCTCGGCACGTGCACGGCCGCACACGCTCCTGGGGGCACGGACACCAGCACAGTGCCCCGTTGTGTCAGCAACGCCCGTGCTGCAGCTGCGGCAGTGCCCAGAAGGCTGAGGTATCCCGCAGGTGCAGTCGGCTTTTCCCCGCAGGTCGAGATATTTTGGGGAGCGTGGGCGATGGCCATGCTGCCCCTGCAGCCTGGGGGGATGCCCGCTGCGGCCAGCTGATGAAAGATGCCCTTTGCCCACACGCAGGGTGCAGCACAGGGCCAAGCTGGGAAAGCAAGTGGGTTCATCCCCAGATAAAACAGCCCCAAACTGAGCTTTGAGCAGGCGCTTGCGCAACAAGGACCCAGGCCAGTCATGTGGGATCCCAGAGAGATGAGCAGGTGGCATTGCCTCCCCCTCCAGAAGCATCCCACCCCAAATTATGCAGGGGACTCCCCATCATCCACCAGCTTGGGCATTGCCAGGCTGATTGGCGGCTATTGGGTTGATACTGGGGTCACTGGGTGGTGTTTAGGAGAGCATATGAGAGGAGATCGGGGACGTCAGTGCTACATGATTAGGGTACAATCTCTGGTGTTTGCAGTGCGGGCACAGGATTTGGGGGTGAGCTGTGGCTTGTTGTTTGAGGCCGCCCCCCCTGGGGCCAAAGTCTCCAGAGCTGCGGTATTTTGAGCTCCATTCAGGCCTGATGCAGGTGGAGAACAGCAGCCTCAGGTTGGGCTATGCCCCCCAGCAGTACCTGCCTTGCTGGGAAACAGCTTCTTGACGCTCACGTCACAGGCCACCCCTCTCCAGCCCCCAGGGAGGTGGTACCAGTTCCCAGCCCCTGCCCTGTCCCTGGGTCCCCCATCTACAAGGACGAGACCCCTGCAGAGCCCTGCTCACACAGGGTCTCGGTGTGCAACACCCCACAGCACCCAGGGATCTCCAGAAGCACCAACAGCTCTCCCACACCTCCCAGGACAGCAGAACTTCCCACAGCTGCTAACGGCTCACAGCTCCTGTACTGCTCCAGCCCCAGAAAACAGCCAGCGCCTTCCCAGCCAGAGCCCGAGGGGCCTGAGCCAGGAGTAAGACCTTCTGGCCAAGCAGGACCACTTCCCCCATCCCGTTCATGCAAGCAGCGCCAGGAGAAAGCAGTCAAGAGCCTGAACGTTGCATTTCCACCCATTTATTGGGGAAGCCGCACCAAAGTATTAAAATAAATTAAAAGCACAGGCCGCATGGGTGCATTGCGTACATGAGTATCAGGAAGGCAAAGGCAGAGTAGGATCTTCAGTAGAGAAGTTGGTAGACAGGATGAAGCACCAGGGAGTCCCAACAGCTACGGAAACCTCTACTGTAAAAGTAGTAATAGCTGCAAAACTAGAGGTACAAAAAGAAATCTGTACCTTTGGTCTTAAAGGCAAAGTTTGAGTCAGACCTCCCCATAAGGAGGCACTGGGCTGGAAGAGGTGGGGTGGACAGAAGGGAAGAAAAGCACAAAACCCTGGGAAATGAAAGGGTAAATGCACAGGACCTGGCCAGAAAGCAAGGCCATCCCTCACAGCTCCATGCCCTCCTGGGAGCAGAGGACTGTGTCTAGTCATTGCGGTTCTGGGGTTCTTGACAAAAGTCATACCCTTCATCCTCGTCTTCCAGGCCTGTTATTTGTGCCTCATTCCACCTGTCCCAAAGAATAGGCCCAAATTTGATGCAAGAAGATTTGTAGCAGAAGGGGGGAAAAGCGGGACTGCCTCTTGTCCTCCAGTTTCCCACTTGGAGGAAACAGACCCATTCCCATATCCCACTCTGCTCTCAAGGAGGCAGAGTCCCAAACAGTCATTCCGACGCTCTGAATGAGAACAAAACAGGGCCCTCCCACCCCGCACACAGAGGGGAAAGAGACCACCAGAAATGCGGGATCAGGTTGGGGCCAGAGGGATGCTGCCAGCGAGGGCAGGGATGCCCAGAATCCCCAACCACCCGCAGCTCAGACTCAAGCGGTCTGATGTGACCTTGGCTATGTCCTACGTGTCCCCAGAGACCCCTGGCCCAGGTACTCTCTGGAGACACCCCCTGCTCGCTCCCTCCCTCCCAACCTTTCTAAAGGGATCCATCGCACCATGGTCTGACTCCAGCTCAAGGGAGCTCTCCCGCTCCCCACCACCACCAGAAAGACAGTCCTGGAGAAGGAGGGTACCCGGCGGGGCTCCCCCAGCCCTAGCTACAGCCGCAGGCATCGACAATCATGTCAGGGATGTCGGTCTTGACAATGTTGCTATTGCGATCAAAGTAGAGGACAGAGAGCGGCCGGCGTCGTGTGGGCACACAGCAGGAGTGCCCCGATGCCTGGATGTTGTTAGCTTTGACGAGGTTGAACACAGCTGTGTGGAAAGAAGAGGCCATCCCAGGGCTGCCTGCCACATGTAGAGGGCACTGGCCCACGCAGTAGTTTATCTGGTAGCCCTCAGGCTTAATGATCCAGTCATTCCAACCAATGTCACGGAAATCCACATAGTAGTCCTTGCGGCAGCAGAGGTTGGAGTTCTGGCTGCAGCGGAGGCTGCGCTTGGCCACGTGGTGTCCCGGCTCCCGCACCTTTGCCTTGGCCACCAAGAAGGGCTGATGGGACCGGCTGGCATTGACTGTTGCCATGATATCACCCCCGTCCCCACGGCTTTCCAGTTCCAGCCGCAGGGTCCTGCGCTCTCCCCCAAAGAAACTCTGCAGGGCAGGCGTGAGGGTGAAGGCGCGCCAGCCACTGCCCTTCGCGCTCAGTCGCCTCTCGCTCAGCAACGTGCGATTGCCCCCCACCAAATCGCCTTCCCCACCAGCAAGGAAGATTCTCAGAGTAAGGCTGGCTACCAGGTCTCGGGGAACTCGAAGGTAGAGCCAAAGCTGAGCCTGCAGGATGTGAACGTCCTGGTCTTGTGTACGGCTGAACTGGAACTGCAGCCCCAAGCCAGAGGGAGACGTGAGCTCTGAGGGGAGAAAGGGATGAGGTGAATGCTGCGCAACGCTAGGGAAGGTAAGGCTGCACCACCGCCCTGCACATCAAGGACAAGATGCTTCGGCTTCTTCTCAGGAAAGACCCACAAATTTCCCTCTCTCCACAGGACCCTCAGTCTGTCCCCCTCCCTTCCTTAGGGACGATACCCGGAGGGGGTGGTGCTGGAAGGGGGCACTGTCCCACCCTGCCTGGGCAGGACAGGCACAGAACGGGGCAGGAGGCACCTGCTCCCACCCGGCCCTTTCCCTTTGCTGCACTCTGCGAGGTTGGAGAGCGTTCCCCACCTCCGTGCCCCCCCGTCCCCCCAAGCTGGTCCTCGCAGCTCTCGAGTCCAACTACTGGGAGTCCCAGGCAGCCTGGGTTGCCCCCATCCTTCAGGAAGGGGACCGACATTGCAACGCTGCAGGTGCGGGGTCCCAACCAGCCAACACAGGAGCAAAAGGAGGGCCGTCCCCTCCCTTCTCCCAGGCTGAGCAGTCCGGCATCAGCAGCACTAGGAGGTCACCAGCGCACAGCAGGTGCATTAATTAATGATTTAATCACAGCCTGCATGGCTCCAGGCACCCCCACCCTGCTGCAGGGAGGTAGGCAGCCAGCACCCCCGGTCCCCGACCGTGTACAGCCCCCCGGGGTTCGGGGGCTGCGCATCCTCACGGGTCCCCACCGGCCCAGGGCAGGGAGACCCTGCCCGCAGGGTTGGCCCGGCAGGGGCTCGCCGGGGGTCTCCCGCGGTCCGGCACCGGGAGCATCCCCGCTCAGCCGAGCCGCGCCGGGGACCGCGACCCTCGGGGGTGGGGGGGGGCGAGCACGGGGGTCGTGCCCGGCTGCCGGCGGGTGCCGCGCACCCACCTGGCTCCGCGAAGCTGATGATTTCGTAGCCCCGCTCGTCGTCGTCGCCGGGGCCCCGGCGGGCGCCGCCCGCCTGCAGCCGCCGCAGGGCGCGGGCCACGGCGGAGCGGGGCACGGCGTGGGCGAGCCTGGGGCGCTCCCGCAGCCGCAGCTTCTCCAGCAGCTGCCGCTTGGCCGCCTCCTCCAGCAGCCGCCGCTCCGCGCCCGCCGCACACGACGGACAGCGCGGCTCCGCCCGCCGCGCACAGCACCGCCGCCGCCGCCGCCGCGCACAGCAGCAGCCACGGGCCCGCGCCTCGCGCCGCCATCGGCACCGACGGGACGGACCGGGCCGGCACCGGGAGTGGCGCGGCGCCGCCCCGCCCGCTTTGGGCACCTGCGGCCGGGGGGCGGGCCCGGCGCCCCCCCGCCATTGGCCGGCTCACCTGCCTGTCCCGTCCCGTCGAGCCGCGGCCGGGGCGGGGGATTACCGGGATTAGCGCCCCCCCCCCACCCCCCCCCCCCTCCTCTCCAACCACCCCCGCCCCCCCCGCGGCGGGGGCGGACGGCGCCCCCGCTGTCCCGGCGGACGGGGCTCCCGTGAGTGGCGGGGGCGCTGCCGCCCGCCCCCGCTCAGTGCGAAGCCCGTCGGGTCCCCGCCGGAGGGGTCCCCCGCCCAAGCGCGGTCCTCGAGGGGCGCCAAGCGCCTGTCCCCGGCCCCGGCGCGGGGGCACCGCGGGGGTTGGATGGGAGGGACGGGGAGGGGGGCGCACACGGGAAGGGGGGGGGCTGCATATGGGTGTGCACAGATAGCGGTACGCGCTGGTGCGCGCCCACGGGGCTCGCACACACCATTGCACGAGGGCTCTGCCTGCGGCTCAGCCCAGCATCCGCCCGGGGGTGCGGAGGGACCCGGCCGGGCACCCCCACGGGGGCGGCAGGGTGCTGAGCTCCCCCGCCCGGTCCAAAACCTGCAGGGAGTGAGGGCTGGGGCAAATCCCGGCCGGGCGGAGGAGCAGCAGTGCTGGAGCAGCCTGCAGGATGGATCCCAGCCTCGCCTGCCTGCCCAGCGAGCCTCCAGACCGCCCCCCCCCCCCAGCCTGTGTGTTGCCCCCCCGAGCACCCCCTCGGGCATCCCGGCAGGGCCGGTGTTGTTTATTGCTGACAGAGGACCCGGCAGGGATGAGGGGCTGTTCCCAGGATGACCCCTGCAGCTCCTTGGGGACCGTTCACATCTCTGGGCTTTTGTCACTCCTCCCATGTGATGAGTTTGGGGGTCTGAGCTTACCCTTCGGACTGCCGGATCCACTCTCCCCCGCCAGGACGGAGCTGGGCAGGGCCAGCAAAGGTGTATACTATGGCCCCCTCCTCCCCACAAATTAAAATGGATGTTTGTATGTACTGAGGGCTCGTGCGGTGGCAGCCAGCGTCACATCAACCTGAAGGCGTTCTTCAGATTCTTCGCCCCAGATGCTGTGCTTAGAGCCGGGCACGCAGCCTGAGCCGGGGCAGGGTCCTGAAGAAATCTCCCGAAAGTGGTGCACGGTGCCATGTTGTTGGCGGAGCGGGAGAGCCCGGCGCTCTTGTGCCAGAGCAGGGAACCCAGAGAGCGCAGTGGGAACCTGAAGCCCCGCCAGCCCTTCAGGCATGTCCTGTGACCACCGTGCCGTGCAGCGCTGACTCCAAGGTCTTGACCACACAGAGCCCCTGCCTCTGGCCAAGCACAGAGGTGACGTGTAAACAGAGTGGGCTGTCTGGGAAAAAGCACCCACCGGAGATGATGCAACCGTAGTGCAAGGGGCGAAGTTCTCAGCTGGCTGGGCCTGCTGGCAGCTCCCAGAATAGTCCAGGAATGTCAACAGGGAGGAAAGAGTGGGCACAGCCTGGCCTGGGAGCACGGCTCCCACAGGGCCGGTGAGCCCTGGCTGCCGGCGGCGCACAGGCAGCAATACCTGGGCACCAACAGGGCCGAGCAGATGGCGCGTTCGTCCGGGCACGGGTGTACCGCGCACACGCACTCACTTGCACAGATGCTCAGTGGTACACGCACGTCCGCACGCTCCTTTGCAAACACGTGTTCAGTCCCCCATCCCAAATCTTTGGACACATGCTCCGCTTGTGGACACGCTCACACGTGCACCGCATGTCCGTTCCCCTTGCCTTTTATTCCATGATCCCGTACTGGAAGTGGAACGTTTCCTTTTCCAGCTCTCAGGGCAGGCTGAATCCCCCACGGGGCAGGGCTGCTCCCGCCTGCGACCCGTGGAGGGAACCCGGTCCCTGTGCTCGACGCTCTCCCCGCATACAGCAAGCTGGGGGGAGTCCCAGGCTGCATCACGGGGGGGGCGTTAAATCCTCTGTGTCACCACCACCTCCCAGCAGCCGCACCACAGTTGCACACGTGCAGGAAAGGGAAACTGAGGCACGATGTCGTGCTGAATTCCTCCTTCCCTGCCAGATCCACAGGAGCCAGGATCAGGGCTGTGGCACAGCACGAAAGAGAGAAGGCCAAAGAGTTGTGGCATAAAGGGTGAATTACTCTCTAACCCCCCCATCCTTTCCATGCCGGGGAGCGGGGTCTCCCCGGAGGGATGAAACCCCTCTGCACTGGCCAGTGCCCTGCGGCTGCCACCACGAACCCCCATTTCACCTCCAGCTTAGCTGGAGCATCCGACCTGCCGCCCCCCCCCCCTCACACAGCCGCATGCCCCCCCCCACACGCTCTGGCCCACCAGATCTAGGCCAGGGGTCAGCGCAGAGCTGTGAGTGGTTCTTGCACCCATTGCATAAGTGTGTTGTTGATTAAGCAGTTCCCAGAAAGCAAAGCCCAGGGACCGGCCTGACCAAAATACCCCCCCCCGGATCCCCCCCAGGCCCAGCACTTGCACACATGGCTTCTGGGCCTCTGACCTTGTGTCCGGTGGGGCAAGCGTGGCACCTGACGACCTGACCTAGAGGTGCCAACGGGCTGGGTGAAGCGGGGACCCCCCCCCCCAAGAGCTCACGCACCAGCACCTGAGCGTGGCTCCTGCCAGAACGCCCATTTCTGCGTGGTTTTGCCACCGGTGGCAGCCAAGCAAGTGCCAAGGCCAGCGGTGACCCTCGCCCAGGGGCCATGGCATAGCCCAGGCTCCGGCACGGAGAAGCTTCCACCCCACAGCCCTGGAGCAAGCGCCGGAGGCGGCAGACCGGAGGAGCACCCAGGCTGGGGGCTCGGGGGCACAGCCATCGGGGCGGGCAGGCAGCGAGCGCCGCAGCGAGCACCGACGGCTCCGGCAGGGGCAGCAAGGAGGGGGAGGCCCGGCAAGGGCTGGCAGAGGGCCGGAGGCGCGGGGGTCCGGCGGCGGGCAGGGGAGGAGGCCGGGGAGGGACGGCTGCCGGCCCCGCTTTCCCCGGCGCCCTCGCTCCTCACCCCGCTGCAGCGGGACGGGCTGTCCCCCCCGGTGCGTCCCCCCCCGGCCCCGCTGCCCCCGACCGCGGCGCCTCTCGCGGCCCGATGGCGCTGCCCGACGGCGTGGAGCAACGCCGCCGTCGGGGGCTCGGCCGGGGCGGTGAGCGGGGTCCGGCGGTGCGGGACCGGCACGGCGCAGCAGCCGAACCGATCGCCAGCTGCCTGCGAGCCGGGGGCTGCTGGCCGGCAATGGCCCGTGGCGACCGAAAATTAAAAATTAACGCTTTTCAAGGCAACGCGAGGGGCTTTCAGGAATTCCCACCCCTCCCCTGAGAGCCAGGCCCCGCCAAGGGACACCCTGGCACACCGCGCCTGGCACACCGCGCTCGGACCTTTGATTCAGGGTCTGTTGATACTGGCAAAGGCTCTTTCCAGCAGCCAGCGGCAGCAGCCACGGGTCGCTGTCTCCTCCCGAAGCGGAGGCCGAGGGGACGGCACCTCGCGGAGCCCCGTGTTGCCCTCTGTGTCATATCTGGCCCAGCCCAAGTGCTGGGTCCATGCTGTCCGCATGGCACCTCCCGCGCTGGGACAGGCTGCGGGGGCTGCGGGGTGGGATCCCCGCCGCGACGGTTGCGGCAGTAGCTCGGGGCAGCTGGGCATGCCTCCCTGAGACACAACCCCTCCAAAGACCCCCGAGGGAACAGAGGAACCCAGCAGAAGTGCGGTGTCACAGCAAGGGGAGAGGGGACGCCGTGATGTGAGCGTGGCCCTCATCCCCTCTCCCTTCCCACCTGCCAAGGAGGAGCGGATGCCCGGCGGGGGAGTTGCGCCCTGCTGCTCTCGGGTGTTCTGCTCCCGGAGGAGCCTGACTCGGTACTCTGCTCTCACGCCTACACCGAGGTCACTTTCGCTAAGGGAGCGCACTTGTAAAATAAGTGAGAGCTGTGGTGAAGCCCAGAGGTCGCTTTTCCACGTGCAGCTCGTTAGGACTATGCATACACAGCTCCTGCCTGGGCCACCCGCTGTGGGGGCTGAGCAGCTCCTTGTGTCTGCTGGGCCCCCCCCCCGTCCTCTGCCAGCCCCACGGCGGGCAGGGGGCTGTGCCGGGCTCCCGGGGATCCCCCTGCCTTGACTGCACCCTCTTCACCCTGCGGTGTTGCCCGGGTGGGAGCGCCACCGTGGGATTCCTGAGCCTTGGTCACCCCTGCCCCGTGCTGCCGGCGGGGAAGGGGCTGCAGGCTGCACCCGGCTGTCCTGTGTCCCGCGGGATCCGGACAAGCCGCATGCGTGGAGAGGAGGGCCTGTGTTGCAGGACCCTGGACCTCTGACCTGAAGGCACGTTTTTCAGGTGGTTGGCAAACCCCCAGGACAACGTGTTCTGCCCTAATCTCAAACTGCCAGGGACAGGGAGGGGCCTCCGAGATTGGGACCCCTCTTGGAGGAGCTGCTGCTGACCCAGGCACCCTGAATCAGCAGGACCTTCACGTCCATTGGGATGCGGCCGTCCTGTGGGGCTCGGGCTGGCCGCACCGCAGCCTGGGCGACGGAAGGCAACACGGTGACAACTCAGAGGTCCGGGCAGGTCTGGACTGGGAGATGCCCTCCATCCCTGTGCCTCAGGGGAAGGCGCAGTGTCCTCGCAGCGCTGGCGGGCAGAGCCTGCTGTGTGTCTTGTGCTGCCTAGAGAGCGCATATGCAGCCCGGCAAAGGGCAGAGCTGGGGTTTGGGAGCAGCTAGCCAGAGGGGGCTGTTTCAGGCAAGGCACCCGTGCCCTGCAGGGGCTGCGCAGCAGCGGTGGGCAGCCAGCCCCGCTCTGCTCTGCGCCCCGTGGGCAGCGGGCGAAGTGCCTGGGAGGAGTGCTGCGGGGCCAATAAGGGGAACTGGTGGCATCCCAGCCCCGCTCGAGGGCTTGCGGCACCAATAAGGGGAACTGGTGGCATCCCAGCCCCGCTCGAGGGCTTGCGGCACCAATAAGGGGAACTGGTGGCATCCCAGCCCCGCTCGAGGGCTTGCGGCACCAATAAGGGGAACTGGTGGCATCCCAGCCCCGCTCGAGGGCTTGCGGCACCTGCAGATGCCTCAGCTCAGGGTGTTGGGCTTGTGCTGCCCTCAGCTGTGGCATCTGTAGGGCCACAGGGCCCAGCCAACAGCTCCTCTGCCCCTCACTCGGCCCCTTTGTGCCCATGCCTGCTGCAGCTTCGAGAGCTCAGCACTGGCCCCAGAAAAGCTGTTTGTTCAATAAATAGAGACAGTGAAAAGAGGCGTTGGAAAAAGAAGAGAAGAAAACAGAAAAAAACAAACACCAAACCCTCTTTGGGTTTGCGCAAGCGGCCTTGGGTCCCAGACAGTATTGATCCCTGAGTTTTCCATCCTGCCTTTGCAGCAGCTGGGTCAGCGGGAACCCTTCAGGTCCGGCTCCTGGAGGCACCAGGGCCTGGAAGCTTGGATCTCAGCACGGCGGCTGCTGCGACCTGATGGGGAGATGTGGGTCCCCACTCCAGCGGGGCTCGGTGGGAGCACCTGCCTCAGGACGCGTGCGACGTGGACAAACACTCTCTCCTGCTAGTGGTTGTTCCATCCCTGCTCAAGGTGTCACAGGTCCTCTGGGGCAATGTGCGTCCCGGCCCCTGCTCCAGCCAAAGCTGCTCATGGCTCCGATCACCCCAGCCTCATCCTGTAGTGGGACAGCAGATGCAAAGCTGTCCTTCAAGCCAGACGGGAAGAGGTTCTGACGCCATCCTCCTCCCTCTGCTGACCCTCTTCCCACCTATTTCAGCTGTCTCCAGCCTCTGGGGTAGGGTTCTCAGTGCTTGCAGGGTGGACCACGGCACTGCAGCCACCCAGCTCCACCCCAGCCATCCGCATGCACCTCGGGGGATCGCCCCAGGAGCTCCCTTCGTGAACCTCCCACCCCCTGCACCCTCTCCCTGCTTTCTCAGCCCTCACACACGGAGGACACGTGGGAAGCAGTGGAGAAACCCTCATGGGAGATTACGTAATGGGGCTGATGTGTCAGAGCCGCCCTTTGTCCCCAGCTCTCACGGCACTGACATGTCCCACTTCGCTGCCGGCCAGGCTGGCGAGGGGCAGCGGAGGGGGCAGCTGCTCTGGGCTGCAGGCCAGAGACGTGCCGAGAGGTTGCTCCCCAGTGAGGGAGCTGGCGTGGGGTTGTAGGCAAGGGTGGGTGACCCGGGCACCGGGGCTTTGGTGGTCTTGCCTGCCAGTCTCTGTCCACTTTAAAAGGGAGAAAAGTTGCTCCGTTTGGTGCTGACTTGGGACGAGAATGGCCAAACACAGATGGTTTTGGTGGTATGGAAAATTTGGCCCAGCCGACGAATGGTGCCTTCCCTGGTGGGCAACACAAGCCCCCTGTGTCCGGGGGCTCCCATGCCATGCCCTGGATCTGGTTGAGACGAGTCAGGGGTTCTGCCTCCCCCCCCAGGAAAGGCGGCCAAGGGCATGAGAGCTGCGGGGGCCGGCAGCACTGCAGCCTTTGGGCACAGCGCGTCCTGGCGATGGCAGCCCGACCCCGCCGCCTGGGTTTTGTAACTAAGTGGGTGGTTAGAAGAGCACTGTGCATGGCACAGTGGGTCAGTTCTGTGCCGTCTTGGGGCTGTCTGTGCGAGGGCACATCCACCACCTTGCACTTTGGGGCGAGCGGGAAGATGTGCTGGCTAATGACAGGGCACACATATGTGTACACATACATGTGCGCACACTACGGCTGGGAGTCTTTTATTGAATACCAGGCAGCTGGGATGCTTGGAGGAGGTACTTTCCTCCCACTGGGATCAATTTCCCCTTCCTCACCCTCCTCAACATCATGTCCAGCTGAGGAGCGGGACTCCGTGGAGGGCCCTCTCCCCTCTGGCCTAGCCATCCCCCAGCACCTTTTCAGCTTCTTATCTCCCCCGGCAGCCTGAGGCGGCCGCTGCTGGGACCCGTTACCTGAAGAGCACATGTTTGTGTTGCAGCACTGAGGGCTGCACCATGGTTTTGGTGGGGGACCAGCAGCGGGGCGAGCCGGGGCTGCCCTGAGCTGCCTGGGGAGTTGTGCTCTGCAGAGTCCTGCGGGTAGAAGGGTCTGGCGTCCGTCAGGAGCCCGTCTCTGAGGCCATGGCTCACGGGCAGAGGAATCCATGGGTGGATCTGAAGGGGGAAAAGAGCCGTGTGGGAGGTGGGGGAGGAGAGGACTTGCACATTCAATATTGCCCTTGATGTTTCAACCTCAGGAGGAGAAAACACCTTGGCAGGGTTCCCGTCTCTCAGCAGTTCGCCAGGTCTGGCACTGCCGGAGAAGGGCCGGGAGGAGGAGAGCCCTGCGCAGCACAGGTCCTGCCCTCCTGCCTCCTCAGGCAGCTGGTCAAGTACAACCGCAGGCATCGACAATCATGTCGGGGATGTCGGTCTTGACGATGTTGTTGTCCCGGTCGTAGTAGAGCAGAGAGAGGGGGCGACGCTGTGTGGGCACACAGCAGGAGTCCACAGCTGCATCCGCGTTGTTGGCTTTGATGAGGTTGAGTACAGCGGTGTGGAAGGAGGCAGCGAGGCCGGGGATGCCGGCCATGTGCAGGGGGCAGAGCCCCGCGCAGTAGTTCATGTGATATCCCGCTGGCTGGATGATCCAGTCCTCCCAGCCGATCTCCTTGAAGTCCACGAAGAATTCCTTGCGGCAGCACATCCGAGAGTCCCCACTGCAATCAATGCCGCGCCGCTGGACCCGGTGGGGCGTCCTGGCCCGCGCCTGGGCTGCCACAAATGGCCAGTGGGAATCACTGTGGACAGCCAGGAGGGGAGACCCCCAGTCCTCTGCCACTTCCAGCTCCACAGTGAGCCTCTGGCTGCCTTGGCCGAAGAGGCTCTGGACAGCTCGGCCCACGTCCAGCGTGGCCCAGCCGGCCCTCCGCACCTCCAGCCGTGTCTCGCTGGCCACGGTCATGTTCAGCCCCGTTGGGTCTGGCTGCAAGAGTCTGACGGTGACAGGGTGCGTCCCGGGGCCGGCGACTGCCCAGAACAGGTAGAGGGTGGCTTGCAGGATCTCGACGCTCCCAGCCAGCTCGCGGGTGAAGCGGAAATGCAGGCGGACGCTGCGGGAGGTGGAGGACCCTGTGCGCAGAACCGAAAGCAGAGTCAGCAGGCAAAGCGGGGGCAAAGGGGGTTCTCCCGCAGTCGGGGGCCACTGAGTCACAGCAAACGGGAGGTGTGTGCAAAGCAGGGAGCAGGGCGCAGTACATACAGGTGTCGAGGGGCCCCCCCTCCCCTGCACTGCTACTGCTCCTCCTCCTCGTGCCGCTCTAAAGCGGCAGCGTCTGGGCCCGGCGCTGAATGCAGCAACCCGGCTTGGTTCCACCTCCTCTGGCCTGATATCCCCCTTGCCAGTGAAGCTGCTGGAGGATTTGGGAGTAGGTTATCTGGCTGTGTAAACCAGCCTTGGATTTAAGGCAGTCATGCTGATTTGCACCTCTAGGATTACCCCTGCTTTCCATGGCTGAAACCATCACCTGACATCACTCCAGCGTGTCCCACCCTTGCTGCTGCTGAGGTTGCAGAGCTGCCTCTCCTCACGAAGGAAGGGCTGACAGGGACCACGAGAGCAGTGCTGGGGTCCGTGGCACAGCTCTGCCCGTGAGGACACAACGCCCCTCCTCTGCGGTCTGGCACAGCGCAGTGGGGCGACAGACCGGGCTCAGCCCCGTGGCTCACGCCGGCTCTTTCGCTTCCAGCAGACGCTTCCACCGAGCCAGGAGATGACTCCACATTGTCCTCATGTATCGGAACACAGAGTACTGTGGAGGAGCGTTGTTCCCGGAGGTTTTCAAGGACGTGGCAAGCCCTTGCTATCCCACAGCAGCCGTGCAAACCACACAAAGGGCCGCGAGGGGAGTGTGTGCCCCCCCCTCACCTCACCAAGCAGCGGTTTGGGCTCGGCAAAGTGATGGTGCAGAAGGATGCTCTGCAGATGGAGTGGCGATTCTGCTGCTTTCCCAAGAAGGCTGCATTTGCCTGGGAGAAGTGGAGGGTACAGGACCCTGTTTTTCCAGGGATACTTGTCAGGACCCCTGAGCACGTTTTGGGGAGCTCTCTGCTCCCGGTAACACTGCTGATTCTGGAGCGAAATGTTGCAGCCCACCACTTTGGGTAGGAAGGCGAGACACAGCTGAGTGTGGGGAGCAGATGGGCTTTGGAGACCTAAGTCCACACACCGTCAGCTGTCGGGGAATC
This sequence comes from Pluvialis apricaria, assembly GCA_017639485.1. Lineage (NCBI taxonomy): Eukaryota > Metazoa > Chordata > Aves > Charadriiformes > Charadriidae > Pluvialis > Pluvialis apricaria. The sequence continues at coordinate 2,209,964 of CM030034.1, forward strand.
TGGGCTTAAAATTGTGTTTTGAAAAACACGGCCAGTTGACCCCTCCACCTCTAGCACGAGTGGGGAGCGTTCAATAGAAACGGACAACAAATTCACACGATAGAGCAGTCCGTCCTCGCTCCTGCGCCCACCCCTGTGCCCCAACATGTCCCATATGTGAGAGAGGCCCCAGAGCCTCAGCTGTGCTTCCTCCGCCCGCGGCAAGGGGCAGCCGGTTGGGGTAAGCTCAGGACACGGATACAACGGTTCTGGATACGGAGCCTCTCATTGCCGGTCCTTCCAGCAGCAGCGTGCCCACCGGCCCGGTGCATAGCCCGGCATCGCTTGCAGGAACGTGATGCCCCTGTGCAGAGGTTTTGAAATGCCCGTGCAGAGGAGGAAACCTCTCACCGCCTTCCCTCAGGCAAGACCTTCCTTCCCTCCGTGCCCCCCCACCTCAGGGTCCATCCCACCGTGCCCATAGGATGCGGGATTTGTACAGACCTGACTCGGCAAAGCTCAAGATCTCGTATTCCTGCACACCCATCCCAGGACGCAGGAGTGGGATGCCGCCATCACGGGGCATCCCTGGGGAGAGGGCTGTGTCCATGCGCTGCGCACGCATCCTGTGGAGAGCGGTCAGCAGGGCCCCCCTGGACGTGGGCTGAGTGATGTTGGGTCTGTCTGGCAAGCGGAGCTTGGAGAGGATGCTCTGCTTTGCCAGCGCGATGAGGACGTCCCGCTGCGTGGTGGGGGCCAGGGCCGCCAGCCCACAGGCTGGGCACCACACTCCCTTGGGAGCCGCCATCCTCAGAAGGCTCAGGAGCAGGAAAGCCACCGTGGGTGTCATCTCCGGTGCCAGGGCGTGACAGCTTGGGGGGGGGGGGGTCTCTGCAAATAGCGGTCCTCCAACTGTCTGATAAGCCGAAGTCAAACCGGGACAGCAGCGCTTGGGGCCAGGAGAGCGGAGCGCGGCGGCGGGACGGCAGCGCTGGACTCCGCAAGAGCAGAGAGCGAGGAAGTGCTTGTTCTCCTGACGTGGCCACAAATATTGGCTGATGCCGGGTGAGATAAACGCCCCTGTGATCCCGCCGGAGCCTTTCCCGGGCCACGGGGCAGCGGCGGAACAGCTCTCGGACCCGGTTAAGATGGAGTTGGGGAGGTTGGCGCTCCTACTCGAGGGGTTCAGCCCGGGGATGCCCACTCGGGAGAGGCTGCCCGGGGGGCCGGGGACGAGGGAGGCCGCCCCCGGGGGGGGCCCCCCGGCAGATGGAAGGGGTCCCCGCGTAGGGCGCGGTGCGCCCTACGCGGGGACCCCTTCCATCTGCCGGGGGGCCCCCCCCGGGGGGCGCCGAGGGCGTGGCGGGGCGTGGCCCCCCCCCCCCGCGAACGGGGGAAATCCCCCGCGGGCAGCGCCGGCGTCCCGCGTGCCCGCGCGCCGGAGGGCGTGGCCCCAGCGTGGGGTGGGTGGAGATTGGCGCCGCGGTGGCCCCGCCTCCTCCCTCCGTAGGCGGGGGCCGCGAGTTGGCTCCGCCCACACCCCCCCCCCCCCGGAACGTGGCCGTAGCGCCCCCCGCTGCGCCCTCCGCCGCGCCAGGGGGCGCTGCCGCCTTCCACGGCGCCGCGTGCGGCAGGTTGCTACGGCAACGGGCGCTCGGCGGGCGCGGGGTGGTGACGCAGCGCGCACGGAGGAGTGACGCAGCGCGCACGCCCGCTGGGGGAGGGGCCCGCCGCTTCTTCCCCCCCCCCCCCCCCCCTTTTTTTTTTTTTTCTGTTTCTTTCCCTTTTTCTCCCCCGTTCCGCTCATTCCCCCCCCCCCCTCCCCTTTTCCCCCTCTCCCCCGCCCTGTCCCCCCCGTCCGCCGTCTCCGCCGCCCCGCCCGGGCGGCCCGCGCTGGCCCAGGCCCGGCCCGGGGTGGTGGTGGCGGCGGCGGTGGTGGCGGCGGCGGGCCCCCGCGGCGCAGGGCCCGGCCCGGCCCGGTAAGTGCGCGCCGTCGGGGGGCGGGCGCCGGGCGCGGTGGGGGGGGCCGGGGTCTGGAGCTCGGGGGCGGTAGGGCGGTCGGCGGTGCGGACGGACGGACGGACGCGCCGCCCGCGGGGAACCCCCCCCCTCCCCTGCGGTGTCCTTCCCCCGGGTGCCGCGGTCCCGGCTGTGGCGTGTCCCCGGGGGGGGCTCCTGCCCCGCTCCGGGGGAGCGCTCGCCGGCGGTGCCCGGCTGGGTCTGCGCCGTCAGCGGCCGCCGGGGCTCCCGAGGCTCGCCGCGGTGTCAGTGCGTGGAGGAGTTGGCAAGCGGCCGCCTTCCTCGGCAAGTTTGCGGAGCACATGGTAGCCGGGGGCTGCCCTGCCCCGTGCGGCCCGGCCCGGCCCGGCTACGAGGGGCGGCCCTGCGGCGTGCGGAGGTGCCCGGGCTCGCTGGGGGCCGGCGCCGTCCTCAGCCCTCTGCGTGCGCTGGCGGGAGGCTGAGGAGGAAGGGAGCAACAGGTGGGAGAGGCGGCCTCGCTGCTCGCCGGGCGTCCGTTCCGCTGCCTGGGGAAGCGCCGTAACGTTTTCTGGTGTCCTCACAGACGACGCCTCTGCTTTTGGAACGCTTTCCTGGAAACATTTCTGCCTTCCGTGGCCCCGCTGTGTGTAACGACAGGAGTGAAAATGCTGGAGAGTTAGCTGTCTGCTGGCTTGGCTGCAGAGTGCGTTCAGGAGGGATTTTGGAGGGGCTGTGAAGGCCGCTCATGGGATACGCGGAAAGATTTTGTTACTTGTTATTCGGTGTTGTCTGCTTTGTCACACATTTAAATCCTCACAGGCCTTTTTTGGGTACCTGTGGATGTTTGGGCTGTCTGCCTGAGTGTCAAAGTTGCCTCTGACTCCTGCCAGTGCAGTGTTCTGGCAGCAGGTTTCACAGGTAAGTTGATATTGCTTCAAGTCTTCCTCCAGTCTGTTTGAAATGGTCTGTAGAGGTTGTCCTTCTGAGCTGCCAATGCGGTGTGTAAATAGACGTCGCTGCTGGATTGTTACCTCTCTTCTGTCACCCACTGTGTGAATCTCTTTTAATCTTTTTCCCTTATTCCCTTTAGAGCCCGAGCTACATTATCTCTTTCGTCGATGGCAACCTGTTCTGGTTGCCAGCCATTGTTCTTTCCGGCCTCTTTCTTTTCGTTTTGAGATGGGCAAGAAAGCTGAGCCCAGGCCTGGGCTGCTGCACTAGCCTAGGGTTTTATAAAGGGCTTGATGGTGCTCTGTCTTTCAGAAACTGCTTACAGGGGGGTGTTTGCCTTTCAAAAAGGCACCACAGATCTGGGGGAGTGCTGTGCAAAGATTGTGCCAGCTCCTTAAATGGTGGGCAAGGCTCTCTCCAGTTCATAACTGGCTCGTTGAGGTTGATCTGCAGACCCCAGTGGTTTTCTGCAGTCTCTTTTATTACTGATTGTTCCTTAAATGAGCAGCCATTCCAGCTCTTTGTTAGGCCACAGAGGATCTGAACTTGTTGGTAAAGTCCCTATTTGCTTCTTTTCTCTCTATAGTCTGTACTTGCTTTTGCTACAGCTTTTGAGCTACTCCAACTTAACTTGTCCTGCACAGCGTTTGGTGTAAGATGCCTCTTATTTCACTCTGGCCCAGGATATGCCTTTTTCTGCCGTGTTTTTGCCTGTTTCCCACGCAGCCGCGGGTTGATTGCTCGCTGTCCTGTGAGTGTGCTACTGCGAGTGAGCCTGGCTGACCTGCGCTACAGTTGGCTTATCTATCAAAAGCAACGAGGATGCAGTGGTCAGGACGTCAGCGTTGGCTGTACAGACCCGTTCTAGACGTCGCCTTGAATTTTGATTTGGACATGAGGTTTACATTTGTGGGTTTTTTCTGCCCTTCAGCAGCGCTACACATAGTAGCCCCTGCACTGTGAACTGTTCCTTATGGGGCAACTCCCTGCCCCAGATAAAAAATATTTAATAATAATAATAATAATTTTTTAAAAAAGTGGGAAACGGTGTCACCAGAATCCTTGCTGAACACTGACTTGTGACCTCTTGGGGAATTTAAAATTCCCCCACATTGGTTTCCAGTTTTGTATCTCGGCTGAAACGTGACATGGATGATCATCGCACCTCCCTTGCGTTTTTTTTTTTTGTCTGAGATGTGTCTGTGATGGTTTCGCGTGGTGTAATTGTGCCCCAAAACAGGTGTTAGATTTTTCTGAGGGGTGAATTGATTCCTATTCCTGGGAACTGATTTACCAGCTTGCAGATACTACCAAGCACCCTACTCAGTGCATCTGTCTAGTCTGAATGACCTGTTGCTTGTAGGTATTTTCTTAACGTAGAGACTGATCAACTCAGAAATGCATTAGCTTTTCTCCTGAGCACTTAAAGCTGAGCTCAACTGCTTTAGCTCTCCCTGTTCTTTGTATGCTTTTATGATGCTTCAGTGTTGACAAAAGATGTCTGGAAAAACGAGGCGTATTTCTAGCCGTGTATGCCGATAACGCAGCTAGGTGTGCCTTAGTAGTGGGAGTGGTAAGGGGATGAGCTTCACTGCCAGGAACACTAAGGGAGCTTCTGGCCGAAGTGCCAAGGTTCCAACTTTCCAGGACCGGCTTTATTTTTCTTAGAGCTCAAGGATGCTACTCTAATTGTGAGTACAAAGAAACCTGGAGTTTATTATAGCTTCTGCTGCTTTTGTGGCTTCCGTTCATGCAAAGTGATCCATTAGAATCTGAACCGCTCTGCTGAGGAGGATTCAGATGCGACGTGAGCTGGAAAGCTCTTTAGAGCTGCTGTTAATCCTGTGTGTGTTGCTGAGTAGGTGCAGATTACTGGCTGTCTTCGTTGTTGGACCTAAGTCAAAGCTTAAAAAGTGTAAGAAACCTAGAGGGTTGGAGAAGAGAAGTACTGGAAAGAAGACTTGATAAAGGGAGATAACCTGCTTGGGGAGCTGGAAATATTGCCACGCTTTGATGCCTGTTTATCACCAAACAAAAGATAGACTGAAGAGTTATGCCCTACCAGTAGGGAAGGGTGGTGGTGAGGGAGAAGCTCTTTGGTACGGTGTTGTGGCTGCTTCTTCAAGACCCATGGTACAGCGGATCCGTCCTTACCTGCCAGCTGTGCTAAGAAGGCTGACTGGCGTTACAAATACAGATACTGTAGAGCACAGCACACTGTAGGCCACAAATATCCCAAATCATTGGTGTGCACAAGAGTTGTTTTTCTCCGTCTGCATGGGGAGCAGTGGGAGTATGTTGTGGGACCTGGTTTGCTTGTCAGAAAGCAGATGAACACGTGCCTGTTTACAAATCGAAACAGTGCCCATGCGAATTCTAAATCTCCGTCTCGGTGCTCCTTTTTTTGCTGGCAGCATGCAGAAAAGTTCCACATGTGGCTGGTCTCCATTTGGTTTTCTGTTACTGGTTCTGGTTGAGAATCTTGTTTTATCTCTTGCCTTGACCTGTTCTCCATCTCCCTTTGAGAATTGGGACCTGGCTCCCCGTCGTTGCTTCAAATAGTTCTGATTCCTTATGCTCCATTCTTTTTTATTTCTATCCTGTTTGCTACCTATAGCCTATTAAGGCTGACTGATGTAACCTTTGCGTCCTTCTCCTTGAATTTGTGCTGGAAATTCTCGATTAAATTATACCAGATATGCTTGCTGTAATCTTCCTTCCTGATTAAATGGCAGTTCGGTAGTTCCCAGGTCATTTGCTAATTTATTTTTTTCTTTTTAAAAGATGTTCTCTTAGGGTCTCCCTTCTCCATCCACAGCTCTCTGTATTTTCAATGAGCTGTTAAACATGTATTAGTAAAGATTTCGCCCTGTTCATTCCTGTTTCTTTGGAATGTAAGGACTGATTGTATTTGCATAGAAAACTTTGGGAACTTAATTCAGTGTATGTGAGTGTATTTACAAATACAAGTTTTTTTGTTTTGTTTTTAATGGAACAAACTAGACGAGGAAAGAAATTAGACTGATCATCTTCTTCTCTGTCCACCAAGATGGCAAAGAGTGATGTTTGATGGCAGCTTCACTGGATAGTAACCCATTACTCCAGACTCCGGGGATTGCACAAGCGAGGATGGATCTCAACAGGGTGTTTGCAATGATGATGCTTTGCTGGAGACAGCCGCCTGGCTTTTGAGGAGCTGGATTGAGACTCCCAAATCAACTCCTGCCAGTTGTGAAGGAGAAGCATCACTTGGATATGGTCTGTTCTCTTATCGCTCCCCCTGCTCATGCATGGGCACTGGTGCCCGAGAGGTGAGTAGGATATGGAGCAAATTGACCTCTTAGGCTACCAAGCACTGCAGTTTTTGCTGAGTGGTTCCTAAGGGGCAGTTTGAGCTACCTGCATAGCACGAACAAGATGAAACCTGGAGTGATTTGACAATATTGGGCAATGGTTTGTATCCTTGTCCTCCTCCTCTTTGGCTGAGCGGTAGTAGCTTTGTTTACTTACACCTTCCTAGGATCAACACTGAGAAGTTATCTTTTGTGGTGTAGCTGTATTGCTCTCTGTTCAGATAATGTTAAGTCAGTCAAGTGCTGCTCTGAGCTGCAGCCACCTGACCGGTGAGGGTCAAGTCTCTAGGCTGGTAGTGCACTCAGCAGAGTGGAATTAAAGGAACTAGTTAGTTCTCTCAGATTCCTCCTCGGGTATCTTCGTTGTTTATTGCTGTTTTGGGACAGGAACTGCAGTCTCTCAAGGTACTAGTCACTGGGCTGGAAGAAGCAGATGCTTCTGAATCTAGCTGTTCAGCTTGCCAGAACATAATGCATCTTGTAGCAGACTGTGGCCTCATACATTCTGTGAGTTGCAACGTTAGAATTTCTTAGATGGCTGTGGATCGTCTCTTGCTGAGATGCTGGAAGAAGCTGATCTGCTCATGTACTGCTCATGCAGTGGTGCTTCTTGGGGTCCCAGACACAATCTGATTTACCCAGGCACCGCACTTGCCTAAAACTAGCTCTGTTTTTCTGGTTCCAGCGTTACCTAGAGCATTACTCCGCACCCTGCTGTGTGGAGTGCAGAAGTATGTACTATGCTGACAGTTGAAGTTAATCCCTTATTGGGGCAAATACAGTATTTCTGTCTCTGTCTAAACGGTTGCTTCAGGCTCCCTACGGACTCACTGCTAGGTGGATATTTTAGAATTGGCTATGGTGGGCTTAAGTTTTTGAGTTTTCCTTGTGGCTGAGAGCAGTGCCAGGGTGTTTTGACTGCACTACCCTGCATCACATCCAACTAGAAACATGACGTAGCTGGTTTAAATAGCATGGTGCTGCGCATGGCTTTTTGGCTTGTGTGACAAGTAGGAGTTAAACCCAGCAAACGAAGGTTGAGAGTGGTGTACTATATATGTCCAAAGCTGCACTGACTTGACTAATACCAGGTGTTACGTTATCCCTTGAGCTAAACCATTGCACCTTTGCACGTCTTGTTCTAGGTAAGTAAAAGCTGAGGCCTGGGAGTAAGCTAGCACCTTCTCAAGTAAGATGGGTGTATAAGGAAGCAAGTCCCAGAGAACTTACCAAACTACATGCAGCCACTCTTTGTGGCTGGGAAACTGTTGCATACGGACCTGGGATTCTGTTATTGCCCGGAGTAGTCAGTGTTGGGAGAAGGGGTGGCAGCATTGCCAAGTTTCACAGAAATTGGAGAAGTGTTTGCTGTTCTTGCCTGTCCCTGTTGTAGTTGTCACGGGTTGTCTGTAGCAGGCTCTAGAAGGAGTTGGAGGGAATAGAGGGGTCTGGTCAACTGAACTGAAGGGGAAGGAAACTGCTATATTGATGGCAAGGAATTGGCTGTGGGAGAAGCAGACCCTCTTGTTCAGTGCTGGCCTGCGGATCAGAGCAGTGGAGAATGTCCGTGTCAAATCCCTTCTTCCAGCTGTTCTGCAGTGCCTCTTGTTTTGCCTGTGATATCCTATCCTCTCGGCAGAGCGCAGATGCATCAAGTTCCCCTTATAGTAGTGATGCCATTTGTGTTGCTAAATTTAAGATTGTGTCAGTGCTGCTATTCTAAAACCCCGTTTTCAGGGGGAAGGTGTATAAATCACCCATTTAAGAAAACAGTAATAATAATTAAAAAAAAAAAATCTGTCTGTAGGACTGGTCCCAGGCTTAGCTTCAGTTCAGTGCTTGAATTCTTTCAGAATCACAGAATGGTTTGGGCTGGAAGAGACCTTTTTAAAGCTGATGTCTTCCACCCCCCTGCCTTGGGCAGGGACATCTTTCACTGGATCAGGTTGCTCAGAGCCCCATCCAACATGACTTTGAATACTTCCAGGGATGGGGCACCCACAGCTTCTCTGGGCAACCTAGGCCAGTGTCTCGCCACTCTCATCATGAGAAAATTCTGTATATCCAGTCTAAATCTGCTCTCTTTCAGTTTAAAACTCTTGTCCTGTCACTACAGGCCATGGTAAAAAGTCCTTCTCCATCTTTCTTGTGAGTCCCCTTTAATTATTGAAAGGCCACAATAAGGTCTTCGTGGAGCCTTCTCTTCTCCAGGCTGAACAACCCCAGCTCTCTCAGCCTGTCTTCAGGTGTTGTCTTCACCTCCACCACTCTACGCTCCAATTATTTGTAAATGCAATGTGTGAGCCAAAGCTTTCTCTGATTACAATGGATTCTGGATTTGCCGATCTATTTTAACTTTTATTTCTTGTCTTCCTTCGTATGGTAGATGCTGATGGATGAAGGAAAGAATTAGTGTATTGGAGAAATGTTAACTATAAGTAATTTTGTCATTGCGTAATTCCTACCTAGAATCGGGTAGAGGAACACAGTGCTTTCGTAGCAAAATGGGCAGAGTTGTATGAAAAGTGTGAAGAATGCATGCTGGTAGTCCCAACCACTGGTGTTTGTGAGCTTATATATGCGTCTATGCAATGTACTTCATCTCATTATATTGTTTAGTAGCAAACTTCAACTAGGTCAGTACTCATTTTAAGAACTTGATTTTTTGTTTCTGTTTTTTTTTTGAGAAGGAGGTGGCTGCCGTAGAGGCTATACATCAGGATATGTATCAAAACTTTCAGAACAGGTTTTGGAGCTGCCTTTTCACCCACCTCAATCACTCCTCAAGCACAGCAGGTTTCGGGGTCGCTCAGCAAGCTGCTATTTTCTGGGTAATTCGGAGCAGGGAGTCCGGTGTAACGGTGCAGCAAGAGGCAGGAAATGCCGCTTGGCACCTGGGTGCTGAGGACTTCTCAAAGGGCTGTTATTTGGCTAAAGATAAACCCTTAAAATGATCTTGCCGGTAGTCTCTTCTTCTGCATGCCTGTGCCGAGTTGCATGTCTTGCCTTAAATTCTTCACAAACATACTTTTGTGGCCTGATCCAAAGGCCCCAGCAGAGATTGAAACCCACATCAAAATGACTTAATGCCGGTTGAAATGATGATGAACTGCTCACCATGATTGCAGGGTCAGAAAACTTGTAACTTGTTCTTCAGCCCCTAAAGCGAACAAAGGGCAGAAGACATTTGTGTCTCTTTGCTTGTTGACGTAGCCCTGGCAGGAAAGTGTGATGTTGGGAGCCCTGTAGGCCAAGTGAATTTAACTTTTACCTTGGGCTGAATCTTTTTTTAATTATGCATTTTGGAAGTGCGTACAGCTGCAACTGTAGGTGGTGGTGTATCTTAAAGACTTGGAGAGGTCAGCGAAACAAGTGGCAATGCTGATCAACGCTTCTGGGTCTGTGGTAAGGGAAGGTGGAACATCAGCTGATGCTACGTTTGCATCTCACTAAGGCTAAAGCATCAGCCTTAAATGGGTAGAATAGTTTTGGCTTTGGGTGCTGTTTCCAGCCTATGTCAGTACTAGTTTCTAATAATAACCCATTGTCCCTCTCCCGGTTTCTTTCATCTAAGGATCTCAGTTCCTTAGGAACAGCAGTTGCCCTGAGAATCGATGAGGTGTAGCGCTTCCGTACTGTTAAGGAGGTCGTAGCGTGGCATGGAGGTGACTGGGCTTGAAAAGATCCCGCAGTCCTGACCCTCACTCACCACCTCTGCCTGAATGAACTGGTGTCGAGGCTTCCTCTTCCTGGTGCCAGATATGACTGCAAGGCTGACTTTGCCTCTCTGGTGGCTTTTTTTTTACATGAACATTGCTGGTTTTTAAAGTGTAAATTTCTGGAAGTTAATGCTCGCAAAATAGGTACCGCTCTAAATAGAGTGATTAGATTATTTTGTTGCTGTATGTTTGTAGTTTCTTGCAGAGGTGCTGAAAGCGCAGGATATCTAGGTGCTTCATGTTTGGATGCTGGGGTTTTTTGATGGACTTCATAGATGAATGCAACATCTTGGCACCTCCAGCTGGTGGTGGCATGGTCTGCTCACTCCTGCTAGAGCGCGTTGCTCTGGGAAGAAGGCATGGTGGTGGAAAGAAATTTGAAGCTGTTATAATTCGTGGGGTACCTTCCTCTTTGCAATGGAATACAGAAAGATTGTTGATGACCAGGCAGCCTTTGTTTCCAGCAGGCATCCAGGTTTATGTCAATGCATTTCTCATTCTAGCTGATTCTTCCCAGCACATAACGTGAAGAAGGGTGTTTGCAATGTCTCTCTTTTTTTTTTTTTTTAATGCCTAAAGGCTTGTTCTCTGGCTTAACTGTGGGATGATTTGGCTGTGATTTAGAGGTAATTAGTGGCACCTATTAACTTCCTCCAGCAAGAAGTTTTGCTCTGTATCTCTGTCCATAAAGGTACCCCAGCTCTGAAGACCAAGGATGGTGACCTTATGGAAAACCAGCGAAGAGGCTTACTGTCACCTCGATGTTCAGTGGTCATCAGGCACTCAAAATACGTTTGACTTGCTTAATGTTCAAAAGCGCTGGCAAAAGAGACACCGCTACTCAGCCGGCATTACGGAACAGTAGTAGTGACAATGTCCCAAACACTGTTGCTTTCCCCACCTGCTCTGGGACCATTGCAGAGACCCGGCCAAGTTCCTGAAGGGTCTTCTAATTCAGTTCCTTAATACTTAGATCCATCAGTGATCTAGTATATATCCTGTTTGTGTTTTCTTTCTGGATAACTGCTTTAGGATCACTGAGAAAATAGCTGCCTGGCAACATGAAAGTGCAGATATCTGAATGGGCTGCGTGCTTTTCCGCTGTTTCCGTGAACGTAGCCCAAGCAGAGCTGTGGCAGAACAGATCTCTGGAGACTTTAGTGAGCGTCCAGGCAGATACTATCCAGTAGAGTGAGGCAGCCTCCAATCAGCTTTTGCGTCTGCTGTCCAAGTGGTTTTATTAAATCCAAGTTCAACACAAAAGCAGAACAATGTATGTGTCTGTTCCCCAGTGCAAGCTTCCCACCAGCTTGTTTCAGGCGACAGGTTGAGTGGGTGACTCAGTGTAATGTCTTCCTTCTGAATCATGAGAACTTTACAGCTTGGACCTTCCTGCCTCCCCTTCCTTGTCTGTGAGCAGTAGGTGTGGAGCCATGCGGCGGTCAGACCTCTGGGTGATCCCGGTGGCCTGCTGAACACGTCAGGGCGTGTTTGGATTTTAGCACTTTAGCTTTCTGCCCTTCTTTGTTTTCTTATTGATTTGATTATTATTGTCTCTTTATAAAATGGAGGAATATTACCACCAGGTGCCAGGTAGATGAGAATAGTCTTTTTTTCAGTGGTGCCCAGTGATAGGACTAGAGGTGGCGGGCACAAACTTGAGCATAGGAAGTTCCATCTTAACGTGAGGAGGGACTTCTCTCCTGTGAGGGTGGCAGAGCAGTGGCACAGCTGCCCAGAGAGGGGGGGGAGTCTCCCACTCTGGAGCCGTCCCAAACCCGCCTGGACGCCGTCCTGTGCCACTGCTGGAGGTGACCCTGCTGTGGCAGGGGGGTTGGACTTAGGTGATCTCCAGAGGTCCCTTCCAACCCTGACCATTCTCTGATTCTGTGATACTACTAGTATTTCGAAAGGGAACGGGAGCCTGCATCCTAGGCTGTGTTCAGTGTGTGGCTGTGGTATTCTGGCAGTCTGAATGATGGGTGCAACGAAATATTTCTCCTCTAGGAGAAGGGGTGGGGAAGGGGGAAGGGAAGCTTTGCGATCATGCAAGGAAAGGGACTATATAGGCATAGTTGTGAGTCAGACTGTGAGTACTGGAAGGCTCTTCTTAATCTGATAATGGAAATTTATTGTTTACCAAAATTTACATCTTAAAAAGCATCCCAAACCCACTTTCAGTGGACGCTGAATTTGAATTTGGCACCTTGACCTCACTTGGAAACAAAGATCTTGGAGGTCGTCCTGCAGGTAACAGGTGCCTAACTCTGAATCTTCCTGAAAACTTTTTGGGAATCCCGCTGGCTGCCCTGATCAGTCCCTGAGTACTGGAAGGCTCTTGTTAGTCTGGACTAAATGCGAATGCTTTTGGAAAAATATAACCAAAGTGACTACTTACAGTGAGCACTTGCACAGACCCCGTCGCTGCTACAGATGCCACAGGATTATGTCCGTCACTTCATAAATCTTCTGACATACATCCATTTGGAGAAATATAATGTCAGGAAGTACGGGCAGAACATGGAGCACGGTGGGCAAAATGAACGGGATGTGGCAGTGCCATGGTGAGGCCAGAGCCCTGCTGGAGGAGGGAGATCCTTTCTAGATCACCTACTTGGCTTTAGAAACTCTCTCCCCCAACTCTTTTAGCTGCTGCTTTAGACATGTCTTTAAAAATACAGCCATCCTTGGAACTGGAATGGTGGCAGCAGATGCCTTCAGGTGGGGAAAACAGAAATGAGGATGAAAAGACTGTTCGGGTTTGCGGAGCAGCTGCGCGGCAGTGAGTTCAGCGGGGTCTGCTGGGCTTTGTGGCTCGGAAGAGACTGGAAGCTCGAGGTGTGGGACCAAGTTCTGGCAGCTCAGGTGCAAGGTGGGCTCGGGACGAAGGGTGCTTCCCACGCGAGTATCAGTGAGGCAGCAATGAGGCAGAGGACTTTTAGTGAAGACTCAGATCTTCTCTTTCTCTCTCACAGGGTCAGCACTTAAAGTTAAGTGACTTCATAATGGAGCATGCATATATGGGGGCAAAAAATGCGAGTAGAGGGCATATACCCACTCTCTTGTGTGAAATAAAATTGACGTGTGGGCAATCACAGCAGCTTCTCCAGCCTCTGCGTTCCCTGCGGTGGAGCACAAGGCAAGTGCGTGCTGTATGAAGCCCGTAGAGATCCGAAGAGCTTTGGTGGCCAGAGGTGCTTGGAGAAGCATTGGGACGTAGAACAAGGAACATTGCGAAGTTCAGGGAGGCCTTCCCTGTGAGTGCCACAGCAGGGGCTAAGAATAGGGCTGGTTTGGTCCTACCCCTACATCCCATCCCGTTCCTGCCCACGACTGTATGTTGAGGGATTTAGAGGGGGGTTTGCAGCACTAATATATTAATCCTTTCTACCCCACTGAGTAGGTGCATGTAATCTCTCTTTTACAAGTGGATGATCTGAAGAACAGGGAGAATAAATTACTTGGCTGAGATAGCATCAAAAGGCAGAGCTCAGCTAGGGTGAGAACCCAGGAATCCTGCGCTTTCCTGGGTCGCAGGCCAGTGCCCTGCTCTGAACAGGTAAAAGGCTTTATAACTCAGACGTGTTGTGCTGCTAAAGTCCTGGTTCCACGGGACGGTTGCTTTCATTTGCTGAGTGGCCTTCTGTGTCGGTTTTGGTAGGAGCTAGTGGTTCTGAGAAAAAGGCTGAGGATGTCTGAATGAAGGACCCGTTCTGGAGGCCAAGCACACAAAGTGTCTCCGAGAGACGTGTTTTTTAAGTGATGCGACAGCATGAGTATGGGAGCAAACAGTACAATTTGTAAGAAAGCCCTATGATTCTTGTGGCTATTGGGCAGGAAGTGAACTGCAGTAATTGTATACTTTAAGGTTTTTACTGGAAGTATGATTAATCCAGTCACACAATGGAGCGATTTAATAAAACCATGCATGGATTTCTCTCTCTCTCTTTTCCTTTTTTTTTTTTTTTAAGAGCTGGAGGTGACATTTGAAAGGATAGTGGGATGTAGCTGAGGACCATAGTTAGTTTCCCTCCCCCTTCAAATATATCACGCTCTCCTCCATCTTTTTTTGAACCTTCTCTTGATTCCTGAGTCCTCGTAAACCCAGTTGGAAGACAGCACGACCTACTTCCCGGATCGAAGCAAAGGTGAGGTGTGCTTCTGCAGAGATGTTTTTGTGTCTGAGTGTGGGCAGCAGCAAGAGGAAGAACTGATGATTCCCCGCCTGTCTGTCAGCGCTGGGATTCCCCTGCATGTGTGTTGTCAATGGGGCGCATGCGGATTTATGATTTTGTATAAAGCCCAGTTTCATTATGTATTGGGAGCACAAGCTGTCTTTGTGTACTGCAGGCTGAGTCACTGCTGCCTCCCAGTGAATTTTGGTGATGATTATTGAGTGTGGGCAGATGCAGCCTACTCTTTATAGCAGCTCGCTTGTATTTTTTTAATGAAGTTTTAAAATTTTTATATTGCTTTGACATCCTTTTCTTTGAGAATCTAATTTATCCTGAGCTGCGTTTAGACACCAGTGCCACTTAATTACAGAAGGTGTTTGCTGTACCTCAGACACTGACCTCTTTTGGGAGACTTTTAGGCTTACTGTCTGTTAGGAAATAGGATCCTGTCCTGCCTGCTTCCCCATGCCCAAACCAAAATGAACGCATGCTTTGAGTCCAGTCCTTCTGTTGCGATTTGACCTTGGGAGGGAAGAGGGAGAGCATAGATGGAAAAGGGAACGAAGATCCAGAACACGGGGAGAGTGCGGAGAGGTGCTTGTCTTCTGCCTCCGCAACTGGGTGCAGTTGGTCCAAACTCAAAGCTGCTTTCTCCCTTTAAAATTACGGTAGCCCAAAAGCACGGGGGCTGCCCTTCCCCATGGCTCCTCAGGATCAGTTTCGAACCAAGGCTGAGACTGCGATTGTTTGGCTTCCTTTAAAAAGGGACCCGAGGTTTACAGAAGCGGTGCGCCCGGGTGGCAGTGGCTGCGTGTACCTGAAACCCTCTGTGGTGAGTGCCTTTCAGACGCGGTCCCGCCGGCGCACAGCTCCCCCAGACCGGGAAAGTGGTACTGGCACAACTCTCAACTCTTACGCACGTGGTGTATCTGTGGGATTTGAGCAGCCTGAGCAGTGTGACTTCGGTGCTGGTACAGCGAAAGCAATTCTGCCCTCTTGCCTTGATGCTGTGTTTGCATGGGTACAAACGTGCTTTGTCCGACACAGCTGCTGCTGATGGGAACAAGCTACTCGGCTAATGAAACCGCTGGCCGGTACCTGCCTCTACGCTGAGGGTTGTACCAACATAATTATAGGAATAAATGAACTGTTCAGTGAGCAGCAGAACTGGTGAGCCTGGCGTCTTAATGATCAGCGTCTTGTGGATGGATTCTGTGCTCGGGATTGATCTCAGGATTCTGTCTTGCCACTAGTGGGAGCATTAATAGGTTCGCTTTTATCTGGTCACTTATCATAAGGGTGTTTTTGAGGTTTTAACTGTTCTGTCAGAGTACCCTCACAGTGGCTGCTGTGTTGAAATGTTAGTTGGGCAAGTAAGAGATGCACGCAAATTAGGTCAGCACATTGTCTATGCCTTAATTATTTTTTTAATTTTTATTTTATTTTACACACACACACACCCCCCCAAGTGTTCTGGTAACAGCATGTCCCTGGCTGGTCAAGTCAGCCTTGGCTAAGGAGCCTTCGATACAGGCATAGTGTGTGCCTGGAGTTAAAAACTTCCCAGAACTGAAATCTATAGCACTGCCATGCCCTCTGCCTCAATAAGCCACAGTCTGTTTCTTAAGCTTATTCTCTATGATAATTTTAGGTTTGTATCCGGTGGACTAGTAAAATGCAGAGTAATTTTTGGAGAGGAAGTGTCTATCTAACAACTTGTTCAGGAATAGTGTGGTTGCGTATTGCAGAGAGAAGAAACCCTTGAGCAATATCGGTGGCTAAAATTAACCCAGAAAATTCTGCATGGAGGTGCAGGAATGGGGTTGGGAGAAATTCTGCGGCTGTTGGGAGATTTATTCTTTTCGTAACTGCAATTCTGATAATGTATATAAAATTACTAGGTCCCAAGACAGTAGTTGGACTACTTTCATTACATCTTCCTTTAGTACTGTACAGTAACATTACATGCTTTCCAGAAATAGCAACCGATTGTAAGACAGCATCACCAACTCTGTGGATAACTCACGGCCATGCGGTGCCAGGCGTGCAACTTCTATTTACTCGACAGTGTCCGGTAACAGGCTGACACCAGCCAGTGTGTGACCCCTGCCTGTAGAGCATGTAAATAGGACCGTGAAGGCATCGACTTTGAGGCAAGGCAGGGAAAAATCCTAAAATTAGACCGTATGTGGCAGTTGTGGGTTTGCTTTGCAAACGCCGGTGCGTGTTCTGCAGCGACGCTGGCTCTTCCCGACTGCCTGCAGCTGCAGGAGGCTCTGCAGGACGCCCGGTGCTCATTCCCCCTCTCGGCACCCGCGGCCGTGCACTGTCTCATCGAGAAGCTGGTCGGTTGAAGCCTGGGCTTTTCGGCTATAGCACAAGTTTGTGTTTCTTTTTCGTCTCCTTTTAAAGCCTCTTTTCAGCATCTTCTGAGCAGCAGTTCACATTTCAGGTTAAATGTGATCATGTAAAACTACATCAGTACTCGAGTAAGGTAACAGGACCACATGAAAACGCAGGAAGGCAACATACTCTGTTTTAGGCAAGATTTCCATTAAAATTGCCCTTCAGAGAAGCGGACGGATGTTGCAGTGCTCCAGTGATTAAGACGGAGTCACACAATTTTGTTCACCTTTGCTCAAATTTAGGGCAAAATACATTTTGGGAGATCTTTGCTGAAACCAAAGGAGCCATTTGTTTATGATTTCCTCTTCAGGTTCCTTACAAGCAGGCATCAGATCTGTCTTCTGAACTTTCTCTCAGTGGTGTTTTACTTTCTTCTTTTTTTTTTTTTCTTTTATTCCCTCACATCTTCAATATTTTTTTTATATTGGGGGGAAAACCCAAAATATTTATGGAAAGCTGCTTCTGTGTACAGATTTATGAGGTTTTGAATTAACTGTACATGATAGTGTTTTATTTTTTCCTTATCAAAAATTGACTCTATTTTCTTATTAGTGGCAGTTTCCTGTCTTACAAGTACTTGGGAAATTGGTATCGTTCTGCTTCACGAGGAAGCAGGGAGAGATTGGTGTCGTTCTGGTGTTATTTTTTGAAACTGCGAGGAGGGAAAAAAGCAGCCATCTGTTAAAGTATTTTCACAGGTTCTGCAGAACCTGGAAAGACCATCTTTTTCTTTAGAGCAGCCCAATGGCAAACTGAGATAAAGGGGCTGTATCTGTGACTAAAGCTTCTTCATTATTAATAGTAAATGTGAAATGTGTTAGGCTCTGCAGCTGAAAGGAGGAGTTCTTGGATCTGATAATGACCTTTCTGACCTTACTTACATCACTTCTGCTGCGTCCTAATTCCCACCATGAAAATACAGGTGACACCTATATTGCAGACTTGTTCAGACAGCTGAATATTTTAGGTTAGCACAAAGTTTGTTTGTTTGTTGTTGTCATCGTTGTCTTTTTTAACATGCAGTTATTAACGCAGGAAGGGCAACGGAGTCCAAAGAGAAGAATTTTCTGAGCTGTTTGTGCTTGTTGCCTAACAGGGTGGTGGTGGCGGTGATGTTTGTATGGTATATTTATATACTTTTGTGTATTACATATATTTTGTGGGATATAAATGATGGGACAGTTGGCCAGCAACTGATGTTACGAATGATGAGTGGAAGTGTCTGATTTCGAAGAGAACAGCTGAATAGAGAAAAACTCTCGAACTTTCCCATTAGAAACAGTTGGCGCTTGTTTCACCTTCACCCCCCAGCAGAAAACAGATTGTACCAAATAAGTTCTGAAAGCTCAGCCTCCGTTATCTGAGCTTTTCGTGCGCTCTCCACCTGAGCGGGTACGGGTAATGGACTGTACCTGACCCTGGGCAGCGGGCGGCTGATGCCCATCCCGCTGCAGAGCCGCTGCCGCGCACGCGGGGAGGGTGGGCAGGTACACACGCGCTGTACGTACTCCCACCCATGTACCTCCTGCAAGCTCTTCAGCGTGGAGGCTGTTTCTCATTTTTTTTTGGGTGCATGCCTTGCTGCAGGGCTCCGATCCAGAAGGGGTAGCCCTGGTTGCTGTTGCCATGTTCATAATAATAATTGCTTTGGATTCCCAATTTAAAGGGTGAGCAAATAAACATCTGCTGGGATTAATATGTAGAGCCAGGTTGCTGCAGCATCCACGAGCTGCCCAGTTTGACACATATGCTTTAGTTCATGCCACCTCTCTGCTTTTCTCTCCTTCCCTTCCATTCCTCTGGCATCGGCGCATGTTCTATTTTTAAACCGTGCTGTGCTCTGTATTGCGGCATTTCTCTTCCTGAATTATTTATCAGTGTTTGGAGCTGAATGGAGTGTGCTACGTTTTTTCCACTGCTCATTATTGCCCACGTGTCTGTCTTGAGCCATTGACAGATTTGGTTCATGTCAAATCATGCTAGCCTCAGCTCGGAGAGGGGCTGGAGGGGATGATGGGGCTCGGTCGCAGCCTGTGCCAGTGCGGGATCATTCAGGTCTCTGTGTGTTTAATACTCTCATTGCTGGGGCAGACAGAGAGCGGATGGTTGCCATGATAACACATCCTCAGCTGAGCCGGATTTGAATGGAAGGTCCCTTTTTAAAAAAGAAAATAATTTTTTTTTTTTTTTTTTTTTTTTACTGCCTGGAGACTAGCTTCAGCCTGGGAAGAAGACACCTCCATGCACGTGTGTGTGCACGCACCTGCAGAGGAGAAGACAGCGTCAGAGGCTGTGGGCATGGCTGAGGTTGACTCAAAGCTTCTTGGGGGGGGCTGTGATTAATTTTTACTGAGTAGGAAATGGTAATTTCTTTTAAATTTTAAACCCTTCTCTGTTCCTCCCTGCCATGTCCAGTGCATGCACCCTTAACCATCAGAGATGGCAGGACAGCCTTTAAAAGGAGCGAGTGGGCAAGATGTTTCGTCTCTGAAGGGATTTTCCTGCTACTCACGAAACTTTATTTGCCCCTTCCCCATCCTTCCTTGAATGTGTCTCTCAGCATTTATAATTTCTCCTGCTACCCCTTTCTCCCCACGCACTTCTTCTGGCTCTCCTGTATTCTTTTGCCGTTGTTGGTTTTGTCCCTCTGAGCTGATGGATTTAGCTACTCTGCATCCCTGCTGCTGCTGGACTTCCTTCCGAACGGAGCTGGGGAGACTGCTGTCCTCTCAGTCACAAGGGACAAGGGAAGGGTCTGGCTGGAGGCAAGAGCTGCCCCGTGGCTTTCCCGGTAAGGGAGGTGTCAGGGAGAGCGGAGGCGGCAGCTCTGCCTGCCTCCCCTCGCAGAGCTGGTCCAGAAACGTCTGCGACGAGAAAATTCACTCGGTGCTGCGTTGAGCTCCCACACTGGGAACGTCTTGCTGGCGTGGAGCTAGTGTGCGCTTTTCTGTGTGCTGACTCATTAGTGACACGAGGTTTACTGTGCCTTTACGTCCTTGGCATAAAGTGAGGGGAGGGCTGAAGGGGGTAGAATTTAGAGGGCAAGGCGGTGCCAGTAACGGTTGAGCGAGGGACTGGGCAGCGCGTGTTTTTAAATGCCAAAGTGCAGTAGATGCAGCTTGCTATGAGCGCTGTGGCTTTGAGCAGCCCACCGGTGTGATGTTCTGCAGCGTGCTGTGAAAATGCAGCTGTGATTACTGCTAAGCTAAATGCTTTAGTCTAATGAAACCCAAATCTAGGGCAGTGTGCTTTTTTTCTGCTAGGCTTCAAAGTGAAGTACTAATTCTGCCTTACAGTCGAATTTCTGAATTCTTCTCTCTTAGACCAAGTAAGTTTCTTCAACGGTTCTTGCATCATTTCTCATAGTTTCAGGAGCCCCACTCCGCCCCTGTCCTCGCATTGGTTTTAGGTCCTGCGTGTGTAAAGAGTAGCAGGCGCCTTTTATTTTGTGTGCGTTCATGCAGCGCTTGGAGTGGCACTGGTTCCCAGCAGCAGGGTGAGCTGAGGACAGGATGGGCCAGGGCTTGACTCTTGGATCTTGCTGCTTTGGGCATAAGGCACATTTGTCTCTTTTTCTGGTAGTAGAAACCATTCACACAGAGTTCTTGATGGCCTGGGTTTCTCTGTCCTCTTCAGAATGCCATCCTCCTCGCAACTCACCCACATGTGATGAGAGTGGAGTCTGCACTATGCAGGTACTATTTTTTATTTTATTTTTTTCCCCTCAGTCTACCCCTTGTTCTTTTATTGTGGCCTCTTCTGAGAAGACCTTGGGCCTGATACGAAAAATGTGCTGGTTGTAGGACTTATGTGGAGAGATGTTTCAGGTGGTCATAGTCTCGATGAGCGATCCTGGCGTTCTCCCCTCTCTTCCATTTGTGCGCCCCATGGAAAAGGATGAGTAAGACCAGAACGTCCTTCCTTCAGCCCCAGCTGTGGGGATTCTGCTAGTCTCCTTTCAGCTTTTCCACGGGTGCCTGCTCCGGTTCTGGATGTTCATGGAGCTGTTTTCACAGCATGTGTTAGAGTAGGTAGCTCCCACCAGGAATGTGCTGCAGTTCTCATCCTTCCCACTTTGTGACTCCAAACACAAAGAAGTCTTGCTGCTGCATACACACTCCTGCAAAACAAAACAAGCCTGTGGCCTGGAGGACTTACGAAAGATCTTTGGCTTGCCATGTGTGGTGGTTTTTATAGGGTCCGCTTAAAAGTGTTCCTTGTCCAAGCTGATCCTTAGCGCAGATGCCTGGCGTAACCTGGCAGCACCCTGCAGTTGAGTCACATTAGGCAGCTGGCTCTCCAAACCCCTCCTGCGCTCTGCATGCTCATGAAGTCCTTGGAAGTGTACACTGTCTGGAGAGTGTGTTTCTACCTATGCCCTTCAGTAATTAATGATGGCTTGCAGCCTGCTGCTGGATGCAATGAGCAAGGTCAGTTCCAACCCAAAGAACAGGCCGTGGTAGTTCTCCAGCTGCTTGAGGACTGCTTTCTCTCCCTCGTCCCCATGGTGCTGTGGTGGCTGAGGCTGGCAGAAGTGACATGCCTGCAACGAGGAGTCTATCCCAGGCTCTTCTGCTTGGGTTTTTCCCCTTTTCTAATGAGAGAGGGAGTTTTCTGCTCTGGGTGGGTAAATGAATGCGTTTAACTCAACCGGTGATGCTCTTCTCCCTTTCCAGCGGCTGCAGGTGTCGATGCGGGCTGCCTGGTACCCGTGTGTCACACGGGGGAGCCCAGTCCTGGGCTGATGATGGGGCTTTGCACCAGTGCCATCCTACCAGTTTGGTGCACAAGTCTTTGACTTTTTTCCCCCCTTGTGGTGGGATTATATCCACTACCTAATTGATATGTCTTCTCTCAACAGAAGCCGGGCAGGACAGATTAGAGCCTAGGCTCGTTTGATACGTGTCTGCCGGGGAGGGAGGGAACATGTCTTGTTGCTTTTTTCTTTCTTTGTTCTGCGATATTACTGTGTTAGGCACAGGCAGCTTCCCTGCAAGCTGGGAGCACAGACAATACCTAGAGCTGCTGCATCTTTTCTGTGTCCCGCTTTCACTGACCTAGTTCCATTGTGTGCGTCCATGCACACACACACGCGTGTGTGAAAGGCAGGAGCCCTCTCTGCAGGGCTTAGTCCAGGCTGCTGGTGGGGCTGGCTCACTCTTCCTTCTCCTCCTCCTCCTCCCACCCAGGATTTACTGTCTCCCCATCTAAGGGGAAAGATGCAGCTGAGGAAATCCTCTCGCATACACGTGCTTCATGAAGGTGGAATGCTGCCGACTCATAGTGACAATGGGCAGTGGTTTTTGAAAGAGCTGGACGTGCCCGCAGGAGGCTGCATCTGTGCTGTCTAGGGCAGGTGCTTGTGTCCTAGGGCTGGAAGGCTTTCTCACTCCGAAATCTGTCCTTGCTGAGACATCTGCCAGGCATCTAAGTGCTAGAGATCGGGTTTGCAGGCTCAGGTTCTGGAGCGTCTTTTCTTTCTGCTTTAATGTCAATGTTAAGAACTGACAGTGGGGTTTCAACAGAGGGTCCTAAGCTGATTGTATGGTCTTGTTTGCTTAGCACGCTCTGCCGGCTGGGCTGCTTTGAAAACAGGATGACTCGGTAGAAGAGAAGAACAGCATTGAAAGTTCCCTCCTTTATCGTACTAAACTTGCCACTGCAGGGCTCCGGAGCAGAGGGTGCCAGCAACTGTCCTGAATGATCCTGAGTCATAGAATGGTTTGGGCTGGAAGGGACCTTAAAGCTCATCTGGTTCCAACCCCCCTGCCCTGGGGGATACCTTCCACTAGACCAAGTTGCTCAAAGTCCCATCCAACCTGGCCTTGAATGATTCCGGGGATGGGGCCACAACTTCTCTGGGCAATATGTTCCAGTGTCTCACCACCCTCAGAGTGAAAAAATTTTCCTAATATCTATTCTAAATCTCCCCTCTTCCAGTTTGAAGCCATTACCCCTCGTCCTATCACTACATGCCCCTGTAAAAAGTCCAGCCTTCTTGTAGGCGCCCTTCAGATACTGGAAAGCTGCTATAAGGTCTCTCCAGAGTCCTCTCCAGGCTGAGCAACCCCAACTCTCAGCTTCTCTTCATAGGAGGGGTGCTCCAGCCCTCTGGTCATCATCGTGGCCCTCCTCTGGACCCATAGTTGACCTGAGTCGAAATGCAGCAGGTCGCAGATGCCCCTTAGCAACATAAAGCTGTTAGTTTCACTAGGTTTTGTGGAGATTTTAAGGTTCTGTCTATATGGAGCAAAGATCCTGGGCAAGGCATTGCTGGAGCACTGCTCCTGGACCTGAACTCCTCTGTCCCTTTCTGTCGCTTCTTCATTTGCAAAGTAGCTGCCAGAGCTTCTTCAGGGCTCAGAACTCCAGGTTCGAAACTCTAGGGGCCTGCCTGGGTGCTAGGTGACAGGAATAAACAAACCCAAAATAGATGAGTTAAAAAGGGGGGGAAAACCCTGATGCTGAGCCCTTAACCTCATCTCTGTCTGAATCTTGCAGCTTTGCTGGATTCGGCAGCCACAGGGAGTCACTCTGAGCAAGTGCTTTCTGCCATGGGGACACCAATGTCCAGACTGACCTCCTGCTGAGCAATCCATGTAGCTGCTGCAGATGCAGGCACTTGCTACCTCTCAGGGCTCGCTGTGCGGCAGACAGAGAAGCTCTCATAGCAGAGCCCACGAGCTCAGCTGAAGGCCCTCATCCTACAATCTTGCACTGCTCGGACAGTGGTGGCTGTTTCTCAAAGAGCTTGGGAGATCATGACTCCGTTTCCTTGGACAGGCACCTTCATTTTAAAAGCTCTTTGCAGAATTGGGAGGGAAGAACTTGAAGTGGCCAGAAATGGGAGGCATAAAAGAAACTTGGATCTGTCTTCCATGCGCCTTTTGATGGGGAAATCTCATATAACATCCATGAAGCCTTTGCATTCAGCCAACATGGAAGTCGATTAATTGCAGCCCTCCACTTGAAAACACTGTTATAGCACTGCAAGTGACTTTTGTCTTACTACCCCCTGTCTGTCTCACCCCTCTGTCATTCCTTTCTCTCCGGTTCTGTAGCCATGGGACCCCCCCTCTTCAAACACCGACATTGCTGCGGGCTGAAGCAAGGAGCTCTACTGCAGCCAGGATCACAGCAGCTTCAACGGGAAGAGAAGGACGGCTGGCCAGGAACAGTCACCTGCTTTCTGTGTGGGCATGGCAGGCTTGATTCAGAAAGCTTTGAAGCAGGTTAAGACAGAAGCTCACGCATACATTTAAAATTAAGTCCTTTGCAGAGCAGGGCTGCTTTACAAACTTGAACCTCAGTTTGTCATGGAGCTGAAATTTATCAGGTTTCTGTTGTCTGTCTCCTTGCTATTTAAAAGCTTTATTGGACTGTTTCTTTGGCTGTAGCAGAGGATCATCCAGAAGAAGCTGCACTAACAGCAAAAGTGGTAAAGGCAAGTCCTGAAGAGGCGCTACCAGCACAGCACTATGCTATTTGCAATGGATGCTGTTAAATCTGTGCATCTCAACCTTTTTGCAGCTGTCTCACTTCAGCCTCTCCATCTCCGTGAGCCCAAGGCTGATCTTGCCTTCTCATCTTCGTCTCCTTTCTCTTCAAAGCTTTTGTCTTTAGGCAGCTGCCCCGTAAGCCCTGCTGCCCCTTGCTCTGCTGCCAGCTGCAGCACTGCCAGCGCTCAGCCTGAGCGAGGAGCCTCCCCGAGAGCAGCTGCTGACCGAGCTGATCGGGTTTGAAGTGGCCCCGCAAGAGTGCACTGTCTTCAGCTCTGGCTTGGATGAAGGAACCGTTGGCGCAGAAGAATGATGCCTACCTGCTGCCGACCGGAGTTTTGCAGTTGGAAGATCTCCGTAATCCAACAAGAAGCAACTTCTGAGCCTGGCGAGGGACGGGATGTGCTTGTGACCCATCACGGAGTCTGCCTGTGCACGACTGCTCGGCAAGGCTGCCTCGTGCACTTGAGAGTGAGCTTTAGTATACGGAGAAGAGACTGGATTACAGCCTGTGTGCCTGTACAGTTGCCAGGTCTGGGATGGAAAACCCCTTTCTGGGGAAAATTTAAGCAAGTGAGTGGTTTAAAACCTCTCTAGGGCCGTTTGCATTTCTTGTTTCCTGTCTCTGTCAGATTTAATCACTAATAAATGAGCAAGAAAAAAAAACAACAAACAACTTCATTGAAATGAACCCATTAACAAACCTGTGGAAACATTATGGCAGCAATGATAGGAGTGAAGCAAGGCTGCCTGCAACCTACCTTGGCACGTGTAGGGCGTTCTGCAAAGTGCAGTCCGTGCGCTTGAATTCTTCTGGAACGTGCTGATGTTTACTGTGGTATCTCTTCTTTGCTCCTGCCCTTAAATTTGTGTTGCTCCAGTGCCTGGCAGGGGAAGGATGCTGTGGCTTTAAAGCCTTCTCAGGGCTGTGCGGAGGCAGTTCCATTGAAGTATTTGAATGAGAGCAGGAGGGGGGTGTGCATGTGGCTATTGGCAGAGCTCTCTATGACATCCCTCCGAACAGCTGGGCTCTGCTTTGCTTCAGAGCTGCTTGTCAGAGCAATTAGCTTGCTGTAGCAGCAGCGAAGATCTCTAGCGTTTTATTCAGGGTTGAGAGCTGGCGGGGGCTTCTAAGAAGCAATATTATCTTGGCAAAATTCCTCTTGAACTGGTTGTGGCAATGAAGTCTCCGTTGAAATTGGGAAACAGATGACCTGCTGAGAGTGCAAAACCACCACGGTGAGTTTATTTTTAGAATGTCTTCAATTATTTTGGGCTTGAGAAAGATTGAGCAGAGACGTTTCTTTTCCTCTCCCCATACCCCCACCATGCAAAATACAGTATAGGTATAAATGCGAGCGAGTGTTTCGGGGATGGGTTCGTGACATCATTCATCTCCGGTAAATAAGTGACAGGATTTCTGCTGCTCGATGGGGTTAATTTAAACTGGTACTGTACTAAAATGAATGTGTGGCTCTGTGATCCCATCCAAGACTTGCGAGAGTGAGATTAGCTTTCTCCTTCCTCTTTTTGTGATGCTGGGGATGCACCTACAGGAGACGGGGAATCCCCGATAAGCATACTGTACTCTTCCATGTCATTAAGGAGTTCCCTCTGACAGTCTCATGGGTTCTTCTCCTGTCTTAGCTTGGTGTTTATGCAGCTTGCTCCTGGGCAGTTTCTGTTTATTTTGCAAAGACAAAATACTCCCTGCTCTTTTGCTGGGTTATACTTTAAAGGATTTACTTGATTGAAGCCGGTTAGTTGATCAGAAATGTTTACTAGTTAATCGGCTGTGTGTCCTATGACATTTTCAGGTTAGCTTATGCAGTTTGGCGTTCTGTAGGGCTATATTTGTGTTCACATATATATTAACTCAATTTTTAAATTATTTTAAACCTGTCACTGAACTGGGTTTGGTTTTAGTGGAATCAGGAGTTTGGATTGCTTTTACCTCCTTCTCACGCATGTTCATCATTCAGCCTTGCCTAAAAACCAAGATACTGGAAATGATGCTCCCTTCATTTGAGACTTAGTGCTAGGAGCTGGTTTTCTTGGGCTTGAGGTATAGCCAGTTACTGTACTACAGGCTCTTCATTCAGGTGCATTGGACCTATTTCCTTTCCCTTTTGTTGTCTTTAAAATGCTTATTTAATCTGGAGGCATCACCTGTGGCTTGAGCTGCTGCAATGAATGGTGGGCACTTCAGCAAGTGAAGGCTGAGTTAATTTTGCTGAAGGCTGTGGGAAAGTGGGAAGGGGAATACCTTATCCACTCTTCAGACTTCCCCCTTCACTACCAAGTCCAACTTTTGCAGCTGGCAGCCAAAAGTTGAAGTTGATTTTTTTTTTCTTTTAATCATCACTCCCGGCTTTGTTCAATGATCAAATCAATTTCTGGATCCCACCTGGAAAACAGCCACAGTGTTGTGTGTGTGCTGTGTACCCCATGGCTACTTAGTGTGTCGGGGGGGTCAGTATCCTCTGCCAGCGTGGTGAGAAGCAGGAGCATCAGCCTTGGAAACAGAAAGGGGGATATAGATAGCAGCCCTGCTTTTTGCCTTCCTCCCAAGGAGGTTTGCTGGGAGCTGGAATGCTTTGGGTCTGATGAGTAAAGTTTGAGGATGTGCTTTGCCAGCGCAGGTCAGCTCAGGAGTGGCGAGCTGGGCTGGGGAATCCCTTGCTCTCTCGGCCAGCTTTTTAACGTCTGTGCTTATGCTGCTGACTGGCGCCGGCACGGCACAAGAGCAGTGTGCCAGCAAGAGGATAAGAGTTATTTCTCATGCCATGTGTTTTTCCCCGAGCCTGGTTGCCACCTCCATATCTGCAGGTGTCTCATACCTGATGCGGTATTTCATTATGGATGGGTTCAGGTGGAAGGAATTCTGCTCGGGGTTCTCTGAAAGAATTAGGACATGCGCTGGTGGGAACTGTGTCAGGGTTTTCCTCTGAGCCATGGAAGGGTTAACAGAAGCTCCTATTCAATGCTGTCCTATTGCATCTTGACACTGTAGAAAGTAGGTGGATAATTCCTTGCTAGCTTTTCAGGAAACCCCTGTGGTGGACAGCCCTCATTAATTGTTGCTGGGAAACTGCTTTGACGTCACGGGAGCAGTTCCCCGGTCTTCAGATGAATACAGGAATAGCTCGCGATGGGGAGAGGAAAACGGGTGTGAAATGGAGAAGGGAACTCTCTGACGGAGAGATTCTCATCTCAGATTTATCTTTTCCTTCTCCCATCCTTCTGCCCAGGGACCCTCAGAGAAACTGTCCGCAAAAATTTACAAGCACTGTGTTTGGACCAAACGTAAGCCCTTCCTTCTCAAGAACTGTTTAAATTGATGGCTTCTGTGATCCTTTCACTTTTTAACTATTGGCTGGTTTGTTGTGTTGTTTTTTTTTTTTTCTCCCCCAGATTTTGTAAACAAGGGGTGAGAGGGTTCTCGCTTGGCTTCACTGCAGCTCCCAAAATAAAAGGAAAAGAGAACAGTGTCACTGTTTTGGTGTTTTTGTTTGTTTTTAACATCAAACAAATAATATCCCCTTACACTAACAGAGGGGAGAGCAGAAGGACCGAAGATGGCTGCTATTGCTGTGAGCCTGAGGCTCAGAGAACTTTTAAACAAAACTCCGGTGGTGTTTGCGCAGTGGGTTCCTTTCTCCCGGTGCTGTCCTATCTGTCCAACCTGTTGGCTTCTGGGAGGCGTGTAGAGCTGTGGACATCTAAAGACTGTAGCTGGAGTTCTCTGCGTCTCCTTTTCCACACCTGCAAAATAGGTGTAAGCAAAGCTTGCCCATCCAGCCCAAAGTGCCTAAGGGATTTCTTGTACCCAGAAGTTCTGGAGGGCAGAGGAATGGACTGGGTTGGTGATGGAGCCTGTTGTTTCCAGCTCGGGCACTAGAGGGCTTGAAATGCAAGTAAGGGGTCTTGCAAAGAGCTGGTGTGGAGGTGCCTCAGTGGTGAGAGGGCCGAGGCACCACTGTCGATATTGAGCTGACACTGCAAACAGAACTCCGTTCTATTTTTCTCGCCAGGTCACTTGAACGTAAAAGCTGTGCCAGTGCATGTGCCATAACAGTCAATAACGGACGCATTATTTTAAACTGATTTCTAACAATTTGTCATGGTTGCTCACTTGTATCTTCATGTGATCCCTCCCTCCGCACACCATTTTCTCCTCTCAATGCATATAAAAAGGAAACAGGCATCAAAAATGGAGCAGTAAGCCTAGCTGGGGTGGGGAGGATGCTTTCAGTGGGATCTGGGGATCTTTGCAGCCTCTGGCTTTGGTGCTGCACCGAATTATCTTGCCCAGGAGATCTCCAGCGTGCCTGAATCCAATGATTGCCTTCTTTCTGTGTCGTCAACTTTTTGCAGCAGAAGTGAGATGGGAGCTCTGATCTTTTATAGCATATAGGCTGCTTTGGGAGTAAAAAGAAAGGACCTGAATATGCAGGCAGTCAAGCTGGATTCTCTGAACACATTGGTCAACTCTGTATTGAAGTTTCCTGTCAGGCGTATTGCACCCAGTCAGCAGTTTTCATGTACAGGGGGAAAAAAAAACCCAACAAACACATTCTTCCTTTGTCATTTTGCTGTTTTCTTTTGGTTGTGAGCCCCTGAGTCCCTCAGCTGACTCAGTGAAGGCCGCTGGCTGGACGGTGCAGTGGACATTGCCACCTTTTTGTATTCCTGGCAAATAAACAGAATCTGTGTTCCTTCACTGACATGTCGTTTCTCCCCTCTGCGTTGCTTCATGTGGCAAGGATGTTTCCGAGCGTTACACCTGGGGGTGGCAGGACATGCTGGATATCCTGGGATACCCTCTTAACTGTAGGAGGGAATCCTTTGGTGTGATACTTTTTCCCATTCTGAAGGATCAGGGCTCTGTTCAGAACGGAATTTATCTCCTTTGCTACTGAAATTCAGCCACCTCTGATGTGAAAGCTAGCAATTTAAGTTGCACAAAAAAACCCACCAGTGTGGCCTTTGGAGCAAGAAGCAAAGACCTGTCTTGAGTGAGAATATCTGGAATCTGGAGGGGGAAAGTAAATAATTCTTCTGCTTTGTATTTTTCTATCCTGAGACAAGTGCAAAAGGTTCTACCATGAGCTTTTCCTTCCACAAGAGACTGGATCTCAGTGCAACAAACGCCAGATTAAAAACTGCTGAATCCCCCGCAGGGCGTATGGAGGCAGTGGATGGGTGGCTGGACACATTCATGTTTCAGATGTGGTTCAACAGCATCTTCTGTTTCCTTCCCTCGCAGGGAAGAACGAACACCTCTTCCACTCCCAAAAGGACTTCTGCCTTCCATGTGCTGCCCAGGGTACCGCGTTGCTTACCTTACAAGATCTGATGAAGTTTCTGTCTTAAGCCCAGATGTGTTCGTGTTGATGGTGAAATGAAAAGCAACCATGAATTGAGTTAAAGTGGTGCTTTCCTGATTGCTTGGTGCAATGGAACTCATGTGGTGGAACCCTCCTCCTGCCTGGAGCTCGTCTGTGTGGCAGGCAATTACCTCTGCTGTGTGCTGCCTTCACAACAGCTGCTCTGCCTCGTGTGTTTTCATTTAAGTTGTGCTTTTTGTTTTATCTTCTGCTGAAATACTCATTATCAGTGAAAACTACTCCGTTGTGTCTAGGCAAGATGTGTTGTCTTAACAGCAGCTCTCAGACTGCAGTAAGGGAGGTGTTTACCCATCCCCAGGGTGGTGTGGTCCCAGGGGCTTTAGCAAGGGAGGCCCTGCTGCGTTCTTACTGCTGCCGTGCCTGGCTGGGGATTGTGGTGCTGCCTGTTATTTTGATCCCTAAGATATTAAGATCCCTGGATATAGAGCAGGTAATTCGCGAAGGTGAGGGAAGTGAACCTGCCCTGAGGAGGTGGCAGCGCACGGGAGAATGCCATTTATGCAGCGAGTCTTCGGCATCGACGGTCCAGCCTGAGGCAGTGCTGGGAAGGCCTTGGTACTACAGTGTGTGTCCCGCTCGCTGCCTTCCAAGGGGCCAGCCTGGGCTGTGACAGCAGCATTCTGGATAGAAACCCTGAATTGCATCCAGGTGGAAATGGCAGGCTCTTAAAAAGTTTGGCTTTTCAAAGCCCGTGGGCGAAGCACGCAGTATCTTTTTGATTCTCTCTTTCCTCAGCTGCCGATGCGCCTTCATTGTTCTGGCACATTCGATGCCCGTGTATCACATGAAGATGGTTATGGCAGTCCTGACACCAGTTGTGTCACCCTCTTGGAGTACAGTAATAGCAAGTTGACACCTATCCTGATTTGAGTGCCTGTATTGATTGAGGGAGATAACAAAATAACTGTTCCCCCCCCCCCCCCCCAAAAGTATCTTGTGGTTTGAGATGTTCTACATAACGAAATCCATGCATGCGCCACATAACAGAACTACTGCCATGATGATAATCCAGACGCTTCCCATGACACACCTACTGGCTGTTCTGCCATTTAACAGGGCTGACTGCACCTGTACTGGCAAACAGCCTTTTGAAAGGTGTTTGAAATGAAGAAGAGGTCTAGGATTGTATATCTCCTCCAGGTTCCAATTCAGACATTCCAACGCGGAGGCGAACCATGGCCACCACAGCCTGGCTGTTGCAGACACTGGCCTCTTGCTAGCAGTTACGGTTGATGGAATGGGCCCGGTAGCCCCTGAGCTCAAGCCCCTCAAAACCAAGTGGGGTGAGATGGGTCCCTCTGGAGGGTTCTCTCATCACAGCCCTGCCTCACAGCACAGATGTTATGTGAACAGCCAGGAGAGCCATGAGCACCTGAAGCTGCTGCAGCCATTTGCTCAGCAGATGTGAAGTGGAGCTTGGTATGGGAGCTTTCCTCAGCTGTGGATGAAGGCAATTTAACTGGTGGTGTCTTGGCCTCCTTGGAATTATTTGGGAGGGACATGTTGGAGACCTCCTGATATCCTGCAGAATTAACTTGGAGGGCTTTCTGTCTCACCTGCGTTTCCCGTCTCCTTGTTCGTATGAGGTTATTTCCCCCCTTTCCACCTGAAGTCAAACCCTTCCATCTGCATCATAATTTTACCTCTTTGATGTAATGTGGGGGTGGAGATTAAGATTTAAAGCAGTGACTAAGCACCGGGAGCCTGTGCACTGTGCAGTCAAATACATCTGGCCTCCTGTTTTGTTTTGGTTTTTTGCTATGTTTTGTAGGAACTGTATGGTAGTGAGAAATTAAACCCCTCTCTTCAACTGATAATTAAAAAAAAAAAAGGCAACGGAGAGAATTTGGGAGAAGTTGCTTCATTGGCTGAGATAGTTGCAGCTTATGAGTGCTCAAGAGGAAGGTTTCAGGGCTTTCTCACTGAACCAGGTGCTCGTTCTAGCTAGAGCTTGTCACCTCTGACAGGGAGCTGTTTTCTCCCACAGGAGGGAAAGGGACTGTGCTTGGAAGGCTCTTTACGTGTTCGTTTTCAAGCTGAGGCTGCAGACTTTTTATGGGATGCTAGGGACGCCCCAGACAGCGGTGGTGGTGCAGGCGGCTGACATTGTGCAGAGCAGACTGGGACCCCAAATGGAGCCTCGGAGGGGGAGGTGTTTCAGGAGCTCTGTGGCCTCTGTTCGTCCTACTAGCAAAGCCTTTCGTTACATCCTCTTATTGCATCTGGTAGGTGTACTTTAATACAGTAAAAATTTCACCAGCTGCTGTGCCCTGGCAGAACAGGAGAAGACAAAAGCCTCTCTGAAGATGCCCCGGTGCAGAGGGAGCGCTGCGCTGCCTGCTTTAGTCGGGAGAACCGAGGCGGCTGGAATGCCTTGAATTTGCAGCACCCTCTGCACCTCGCCGCCTCCACTTTTTTTTCCTGTGAAAACCTTTTTCCACAGCAGACGCTGCGCTCGGGAAGGGGAGCGAGGAGGGGGGAATCTGAATCAGCCCCCAAACTTGTCGGGTTGCTCCTGGTGATAGAGCCTGTTGCCATGGAGCTGCGGTGCCCATTGGTTGACCTGGAAGCCAATGAGCAAATTGTTCGCGAGAGCATCATCATTGAACCGTGCGGGAGGCGCTTACTCCGTGATACATGGTGCTAATACATACGCGGTGCTAACACGGAGGCTGCCACAGAGGGGTGAAGAGAAACACTGGCATGGGGGAGAAAGGCCACTGCTTTCCCCCTTCCCTCTTACAGGCGGGTTTGTTGGTCTTAATTACCAGTTGCACCGGCTCTTCCTGCCCACTTCTCCTCCCTGTGCTCAGAATTGACTTTGGTTGTCCGTCGGAGCAACGTGGTGGGGACTGTCCTGCCCACCCGTGAATCACCAGCCTCGGGATGTTTATTTCTGAGCCCTCAGAGCACTTTAACTCTGCTTAGCGCGTGATTGGATGTGTTTTGTTTTTAAGTATGCTTACTTTATATTTTATAACCTAAGCCTGAGGATGGAGAAAGCCGTGGTTGGTGTGGCTATGTCAGGGTTTCTTCTTGGCAGCGAGGTACTGCGGCCTTCTCTGTAGCGAAAACTCTGTTCCATTAACGTTGATGGCCTGGGCCGAGTCTGGTAAGATTTTTACTCTGCTCTGTTGAATGCCTTTTGGAGTGAGTCTCAGAAAGCAAAAAAAAAAAGAATTGGTTAATAACCAAGGGAGGAGGTGGAGGGGAAGTGAGTCAAGATTCTTGTCTTTGAAACGAATCGTGAAGCCTGGTCGAGAAGGCTGTAAGCATGAAAACTTGCTCCTGCGGTCATGCGCTCACACTTACTTCCTTTCCCACCTGAAAACCGAGAGGTAGCTTAACTCTCTTGCGTGGTGGGACGAGCTACCTTGGATACCTCTATCCTATTGCAGCACAGGAGGGTGTGCGTAGGCAGCTACAGCCAAGCAGCCATATGTCTCCTTTGCACCCTCATTTAGCTCACAGGAGTGTCTGTAACCTGAGAAACGAGGCTAGGAGGAGAGTGTTATTTAGCAGTAGGCTTCCTGCCTTCCCCAGATTTGCTGCTGGATCCATCCTAACTGTAAACGCAGGAGTTTCTTGCTTTCGTTCCCTGCCTAACCAGAACCAGCTGCTGCCTGCATTGGCATGGCTTGGCAGCTGCAAATTGCGCGTAGCAGGGAGGCAGCAGAAGGGGAATTCAATGTTCCCCTTTGGGGTGAAGAGGAGGATGTAATTCTGTCCTGGCTATCCCTTCGCCTGGCCCTTGGCTAGCATGCACAGTGTCACTGTCACACGCACTGTCACTGCCTTGACCGGCCTGTTTGCTTTGCCGGCCACCAGACCCAAACCAAAAATCAATGGCAGCTCACCCACCTTCTGTTGCTTTGTTGTTCTCTTTTTTTCTGGCACAGATTTTGTGGCTTCCCTAATTTTGCATCTCTGTAATCTTTTCATCTCCCCGGCGAGGCACAGCGCAGTCCCACCCACCCCACCAAGTCCTCTGAACTTCCACTTTCTCCGCAAGCCGCTGTCTGTCACAGCAGATCATGTCTGCCACCCCCTCACTGCATCCCACGTCTGTCCTGGGGGAGCAGGGCTGATTCATTCATACGGGGAGGAAACCTCCTCTCGAAAGCGTCGCTATTGGGAAGTACTAGCAGTGCACATATCGTCTTTGAATTTTACGTGCAGGGAAATATCCTGGAGGACTGCTGTCAGGGACGGAAGCTTTATCAGGATGGGGCAGGCTACAAATGTCAATTCAGCGGCTCTGAGTCGTCTTTTCTGGAAGAGGAGAAGGAAAACTGAGGATATTCCCCTTGTGATGCCGAAGTTGCATTGCAGTATGATGAGGAAAGATGCCGTTACCCTGCTCAAATTTGACTGAGGTGCTTGGCTTGGGGGCAAAAACTTGTTATAGGGTGGCTGTTACAAAGAGAATGAGCTGTACAAAACCTGCTCCTTTGTTTTAGTGCAGAAATTCCCCGTTTGGATAAGTGTCGTGTGTGCAGTTCAGGTGATTCCTTCCGCCTCCCTTCCCCAAATCCGCTACAGACCCTCCTGGTGTTTACAAGCCAGGCCCCCAGCCTGGACATGAGGCTGGAGCAGTTTCCTACAGCGTGGAACATTTTGGGGAGGGGGGAGACAGAGTTTACCAGCTTCACTCCCTGCATAATCCAGACTCCCAGTGAGGAGGCTGGTGTGCATCCCTTCCCTTTCCCTTTTCTGACCTAGTTCCTGCTGGAGGCATCACGGCAGAGCACGACTCCCTCATGTGGGGGCTCACCACCCCAAGCAGCGTGCTTGCTGTAAACCTGGGAGCTCGACCGCGGTTCCTCTTGGCGCCTGCTGGATACCCAGCCTGCCGGGATGAAGAACAGACCCTTGCAGCTGGAGGATGGATGCCTCAGTGATGCCCAAGGGAAGCTGCTTTCCTGCAGGGGTGCTCCAGGAGACGCCTGCCGATGGGATCGTCTGCGGTGCTGCGTGCTGTCCCGTGGGACTGTCCCGGGCAGGGGTAGGGAGCAGCAGGTGATCCATGCCGTGCAAGGATCTGCACTGATCAGCATTCAGAATAGCAGATTGAGGTGCTCTCTCCCTCTCTTCCACCTGGCATTTGAGGCCACGTACACGCTTGGAAACCATTAGCAGCCGGAAGGGAGAGGTGTTAGCAGAATCGTCGTGCAAAGCTAATGTCGACAGCAGACTGCGCTCTGGTTCCTTTTCTGTAACGAGCTATCAATGGAAGCTGTTTTCTGCCAGGAGCCACCAGTTTGGTTGTGGGACAGCCTGCTTGGTACAGTGTGATGGTGCTGGGCTGGAGGAGCCTGGCTCAGCACTGCAGTGGGCACGGGGACCTTGCCCAGATGTGTTTGCTCAGTATTGTCCCTCAGGTGAGAAGAGAGCCTTCTGGCCCCTTGCGTCCTCCTCTGAACACTTCCCGGTGTGCTGTGTAAGAAGTTGCGTATGGAATTAACAGTGCGTTTCTTGTAATGTTCCTGCTCTAGAATGACTGCATGCGAACGGTGGCTGGGATCTTCCAGCAGTTCTTTCTAGTGAGAAATGCCCGGTTTTCGTACAGTGCTGGGATATATCTGCTTGTCTGTATCAACCCGTAGCATCCACAGTCACTCTCCTATGGATACCTTGAAACATACTGGTTCCTGTGCATAAACCGGACAGAGCACTCCTGTCAGCTTCATCCGTGCCAGCTTTTTTTGCTGTCCCTGCACCCTTTTGCCATTAATTTTCTGGGGCAAATGGGGATATTTCCCACACAACATCAAGGTGCCACTTAATCATCAAGGTCTGGGTCTCTTTCCTTTCCTGGTTCTCTCATCTGTGACTCCGAACTGACAGCAGTGAGTCTTGTTGCTGGGGGGAAAGCTCATCCTAAGTCTAGAACCGGCGATGGCAAGTGTGAAGGAAAGCTAAGGTGACCGTAGCTTCCTCCTTTTGTCAGTGAGTGTCCTGTCCCATCCTCTCGCTTCGAGCCCGTGCGGTGCTGGCGTCTCCCAGGCATCCTGGCTGCGTGGCGCTCTGGTTTCCCTGCCTGCAGCCCTGCCGCGGGGGTTTGCGTGTAGCACACAGTGTTTTCCATTCACAAGAGGGCATCTGCCCTGAATGACTTCACACGTTCGTTACAAATCCCTGTAAGATTCCATTCTCTTGCTTTCCGTATCTGGAACTGGAACCGATACCAGTAGCTGCAATAAGAATCAAATACATGTTTTATGTTGTATGCCCCACAAATTAAGGGGGAATGCGGTTGAATTAGTTAATGAATATTAGCAGTTCCCATGCAGAGCCAAGAGTTGATAAATCTCTGTGAGATTTGACTCTTTTTTTAGCCATGTTCTGCCAAAGTAATTGATAAAACAAGTTGTTAAAGATCAGCTGTGTTTTCTAGTGCCCAGGCCTTTTGTTTGAGTCTCTCTCAAATTTAGACTTCCCCTTTTCTGTTTGGAAGCTTGTCTCAGTGGGCCTGCCTTTTGTCCTGCCGTTACGCAGCCTCCTCGCCTGTCATCTGGACGAACATCGGGTTCTGCGCAGGCAGTGTCTCTACAAAGGTGTTTCTCAGTACCAGAATCCCTCTGCGCTCCTACATAAGCTGATTTAGCCCTCACTTAAGCTCACAGAGGCCTGCTTTGAGTTATCTGAGAGGGCTGACGTTTTCAATTCTAGACAATCGGTTTGGAATTAACACTTAATTTGATGAATGGATATGTGACATGTTCATTGCTCCTGTTTAAGACTGTCGGCAGGCTGAGGCACATGTTGCTGCCTTGTCTAGAGTCTGCTCTAATTCAGAGGTGGTTTCAGGGGCTCTGTGGGCTGCCTTGCTAATCAAAAGGAAGCAATTGTCAGGAAGCATTATTTTTTCATCTTAATCTGTAATTTGACTGTTATTGTCTGACTCCCACTTTTCCTGAAGTATCTAACCATAGGCGGCTAGAGAGAAGATATCAGGCGTTACTTTATTTCGTAGGAAGAACCAGAGCAATGTCTTGGGTACGAGGCTGTTTTCTCACTGAAGACTTGACTAATTGCAAGAAGGACTGGGCTGGGATTTGGGGAAAAAATGCAGGTTTTTTTGTTGTTGTTTGTCCTGGGGCAGAGCACACCTCCTCTGGTTGCTTGAGGTTATTTCACCTACTGAATTCCCTGCCTGTGAATGTTCGCTAGCCTTAGGATTACCCTCAGTCTCTCCCTCGCATCAAGTTAGAGGGCAGAGTGCCTGCACTGGGGACCTCTGTATACCTGAGAGGCTTTGTTCATCCCTGCTGGTGTCTCCAGAGTCCTGGTGAGAATCATGGAGCTCCTGCAAGGTCCCCTCCGGCCAGGTGCTGCAATGGGCTGCGTCCAGGGGGATGAGTGGGTGGGCTGTCGTTGGAGTGCTTGGTTTGGGGTCTTTGTACTCAAGACATGTTACAAGGAAGTTACAACCTATACGTACAAGAGCTTGTGATCCAGACAGAAACTCTCTCCACCCCCTGACTCCCTTCTACCCATTCTGTCACCTCTTCTGGCAGGTGCCCATTGCTACGTTGTAGGGCTCTGAAGATGTCCAACAGCAACGTAACACAGGAGTCTCTGGAAATAATGAAGGAGTCTGAAAAAAAGGTGGTTGAGGAATCTGTGAACAAAACCAAATATGTATCCAGGTCACCAAGCAAGGAGGAGGTGGAGAAGGATGGGGGGGAGGAGGTCAGCGTGCGCCAGGAATCTCAGGTAAGTGTGCAGATGAGCGGGTAGTCCCTTCTGCCGGCTTGCAGAGCTGGGCCCTCTCCATCTACGTGGCAAACACAAACCAGTTGCTATCGCTTCTGAAAGGGCCTGAAGCCTGTGCCACCACCTCCCAAGGGGGTACCGTGCCATACAGACTGTTGTTCACAGGCTGGTCTCTTTCTCTTTAGCTGAATCTGTTCTGGTCAGAGTGGAATAATTTAAATATTCTTTGAGCCTGGGAGAAAATGAGACTGGTGCGCTCCTGGTGACACTTGTGCTCAGTCCCCATGTTCTAGTCCCATGGCTGTTACCTCCCTCTTACTCCTTTCTTTTGACATAAGGATCAGTTAATCACTTAATGTGAAGTGAAGGCATCCCAGGGAGAGCTTGGTTTCAGGACTGGTGCTTGGCCATTGTTTCGCTGCTGCCAAGAATGCTAAAATAGGAAGTGAATGTTCTGGGATTTCATTTCAGCAAGGAAAAAAAATAAAATTGTGCAAGCATCGTTTGGAGGGTGCTGGGACTCGTTCCTGCTGCTCTGCCCTGTCGCGTGTGCTTTTGGCTTAGTGTTGAGCTTGAAGAAATGCTCCCCCTCAACAACCTGCCGAATACTTGTGCATTTAAAGCAGGTGGCTGAAGCCGCATTTGTTCAACCACTGTCTGTGCAGACACCAATGTTCCTCAGAAAGAGCCTGACTTTGGTCACTTTGTAATGTGGAATGGGGAAAGGTTTCTTAGAATGTAGGGATAACAGATGACTCAGTGTCTCTCAAATCAGAGCAGCAGTGTGTCTCTCTCATGATCCACTGTGTTAGAACACCCTTCATGTCCCAGGAATGGTAGAAGACTCCTAGTTTTCCCGCTTAGAAGTGTGTCATGCACCTCCACCTGTACGCCCTGAGATCCTGCAGTTGTGCTGGTTCTCTCAGAAAGAGAGGACTGGGTCTAGTCCACGTGAAGTTTCTTAAGCAGTTCTTGCCCACCCGGGGCCTGAAGGACAGCTTTCCAGGTCTGCCTATTTGCACATGCTTCGATTGCTGTCAGGTAGAGATTTTCTTCAGAATCATTTTCCGTGCTCGGTGTTGTGCTGCCTCGCACGGCAAATGCCATTTACAGTGTACACATTCAGATTAAGCTTCTTGCCTTCTCTTTCCTTTCTCCACAGAGGCGGACTTCAAGTCATGGACATGCCAGAAAAAGAGCCAAGGTATGACCTCTTCTGATGTCCCGTTCTTCTTTTGGCCATTCTGAGCTGCGTCATGATCCCAGCCTCCCTCAAGTCTTCCCTTCCCAGAAGCAACACACAGCACGTGGTGGTTCAGGACAGTAATTTTTCGTGCACTGGAGCACGAGTGCTCCTTTTTAATACACACTTACCCATGAGGGAACTGTTTGCTGCTATTAATTGCCACACCTGTCCCCTGCCCAGAGCACAAAACACCAGAAATTAAATTCAGAAGTGTCGCTGGAGGGACAGGGCAGTGCACTGGTCTGTTACACCCTCCAGTTAAAAAGCAGAGTTAAGGATAACTGTCTGGTTTCACGTAAGGCCCCTTTTCTTCAGGGAATACTGCATTTGCTCCCATGATGGCACATGCGTGTTGGTGAATCCGAAACATTTGCTAGTAATAAGCACTAGGACACCAGTGTTCTAGAAGGTTGTTTGTAGGCAAAATCTCAGGGTGAAAATGCAGCCGTTGTGTGATTTTTTTGGTTTTGTTTTTTTTTTTTTTTAACCTTTCTTAGCCCTAACTGCAGTTTTTCTTTGCAAAATTTGATAATAACTACTGAAGCAGCTTATCAAAAGTGGCCATGAATTTTCCACGCTTGGCAGTTATAGAAATATAGCATAATTCCGGAGTCCATCTAGGATTCATTCAGTCCAGCCTCCTACTCAAAACAGGGTCAGCTATGACGCCTGACTGGGTTGCTCAGGGATTGATTTTAAAACTGTGATTGGGAGGGAGAAGGTCTTCCCCTTCCCCCCCCTTTTTTTTTTTAATCTTTCACAAAAGTTCAAACCCAAATGAACACAGGTTCTGCCCTGAGGCATGGCAGAGAGGGGAGGCCAGTTAAATTTGTAACAGGAGTTCTACCTGGGTTTTTGTTGGTGTTTTTTTTTGATGAAAGTCATGGATGAAAGAGATGTGCTGCTTATGACCTACAAAGTGTTCAGAAAAAATATTCTAATGGTTCTGTTTGGTCTTAAAAGCCAGGACTCTGTGCAGTGCCCGAACAGACTGTGATACCAGTTCCTGCCCTGTCCATACCTATGGCAGAGTGTGTCTGTGCACCTCAGGCATTTCTCCAAATTGTTGATCCTGTCTGGAATCTCATGTGACTGGTTGATATACTTTTTCCTGTCACCCAAGTGAGTCACCTTACCAAGAGTCCTGAAAGTGCAGGTTTTATTTGAAGCATTTTCTCTAAGCACTACTACGTTACCCAAAATAACCAAAGTCGTCAGGTCAGAAAGGCAAGGTGTAAATGGGATGACAGCCTTTTAATTAAGAACAGTAACAATCTTCACATCCTAAAAAACAATAAAATAGTTGGTTTCAGCTATATCCTTTGTTAATGGTTTTAATTCTTGCCAGGTGAATAGGGGAGAGGCTGGAATTGCTCTGGCTGAAGAGCTCAAAGCGTGCATGAATTAAGGCAGTGAACTTTCTCACCTAAAATCTGGTTGGTTCAAATCCTAATCAAAGACTGAAGGAAGAAAATAACGGCTTTGCTCTAGGACTCCAAACCTTTGCATGTTCCTGTTTGCTGCAAGAAGCTGGTTTGGTAGCCCTCCTTTTTAGCGGTTTAATTAACAGTGACTGCAGGAGTGGCTTGGTAGTGCAGTGGGATGAACTTAAATGTGCATGTGTTTTGGCTGAGGTGTCTTAGTTATAGTCTTTCTTTTCCTTCTCCAGTCTAATTCAAAGCTTAAACTGGTCAGGAGTTTGGCTGTATGTGAAGAATCGTCTAGTCCCTTCGTAGATGGGCTGCTGGAGTCCCAGGTAGGCCTCGAATGAGATAAGCTGTGGAGTGGGGAAGCCCAGAAAATCCACGTCTTGCTGGAAGTGATGTCCTGTCCTGGTCTTGTGCCTCTGAGAGCCAAGAATTTCTCACAAGGGGCTGCTTTCGAAGGAAGCGGTCATGCCTGTGAGCACTGCTGGTATGCGTACAGTCACAACCCTTCGATTACAAAGAATCGTCTGCATCACTCCCTGGGCGCCCACAACTACTCAAGTTGTGCAGGCTTACGCCCCCAGACATGGAATGGCACTTTGCCTTTACAAAGCCCCCGGGGTTTTGGCCACGGGAAGGAAGTTTTTGTGCAAGCCCTCTCCTTGCAACTCAGGCTGCAGTGACTGAAAGCAGCCAGCTCATACAGAAGTGAAATGCAGTGCTCTGCAGAGGTGATCCCCATCTGTGGTCACTGTGGGCAGTGATGGAGAAGGTGAAGCTTGAAGGTGGGCAGCAGTCAGGGAGGTGCATGGGTTGAGCTTTCTCTGCCCACACGAGCTTTAGAAGCACAGGGGGGGTGCAGCGTGCAGAGATCTCAGCTGGCTTACTGTAGATCAGCTTGTGGCTAGCTACAGCCCTTCTCCGTTGAGCTGACGTAGTACCACACCATGCAGAGTCACCGGCTTAGGTCTGTGGTGCTAGATCAGAGACCTCTACACTGCTTTCCACTGACAAGGACAAACCTGGCCTGCACCAGAGCTGAGTGCTGCCCAGACCACCTCACCCTTGTGGTGAATGAGGTATTTGGCCTCTAAGCCTTCCTTGCGTTGAGGCTCCCAGCTCCAGAGGCTGCTCTCCTGTCTTTTGTTTGGGTTTCACTTAGAACTGTAAGGTCAGTAGGAGAACTTTTAAAGCAACCATAAACATGCATCGTGGTGCCACGGAACGTCACTAGTGTAAAGGCAGAAGGATGGGGAAAGATCAGCTGACAGAAAGGGTGGTGGTTTTACAGTCAGTTTTAACTTGAATTTGAGCAGCGCATCCTCTGGCATTGCCTTTGACAATCCTACTGGAGTTTAACATTTCTTCCCATGGAGCAGAGTGAATCCTCAGACCATGCTGGGCAGTTGCAACTCAAGAGAGGAGGTGAAAAGCAACAGCAGAAAGCCCCGTGTGGCACAAGGACCCCTTACCACACCACATATGCTTTTTGCTGTGTATTCTGTTTTCTCCTTGTGCCCTTTCTCTTTCCGGGTTAAATGGTAGAGTCTTACTGAAACGGTGCAGGACCTACCTCACCTTAGGCACTCCTGAGTCCAAAATGTCATAGCATTTTATCCGCTTTGAACAGGGAAGCATGTGACAGATTCTGAGGTGATCCAGGCAAGGCAGGTTTTCAACAGTGACAAATACTGTTGAGTCCTCTGTGAGCCTGCCGAAGGCTTCTCGTTGGGAGGCGGGTGGGGAGAGAGACTGCTTTGTCTGCCCTCAGAATGGAGCCTCTCACAAAATGTCTCAGATCTGCGACCTGGATCCCCCGTGATGCTTTTCTCAGCTGCCAGCGTCTCCAGCCGTGGCAGTCCTAACAGGGAGCGTCCAAGTGACTCAGACCAGCCTGGTTTGTTTTGTTTCAGGACATCATTCAGTTGCATGTTAGCTGCCCCTCTGACAAGGAAGAGGAAAAATCCACGAAAGATGGGGCTGAGAAAGAAGAGAAAGACAAGAATAAAGAAAAGGCACCAAGGAAAATGCTGTCTCGAGGTCAGGTGCTCGTTTGAACAGGGCAGGTCCTGTCTTACCTGCTTTGTGGATTCTGCTGGCCAGTGGTGCAGTCGTTGGAAGTGGGATGGTTATCCCTGCTGATGACTGTATGGGAACGTATCGTGTTTATAGCATCCTTTCTGGAGCAAAGCACGGGGAAGGAGAGGGAGGGTTTCTCTAGATTGGCGTGTGCCCCAACAGACTTGCAGGCTTCCTGCGTCATTTATAGTGATCTGGTGGCTTTTTAAACGTGCAGATGCCAACCCAGGAAGGCCCACTGTATAGACTTCTGCTTTCGGTTTAGATTTGGTTTTATAAAACCTGCCACAGGTGGCATGGTGTGAGGTTGCAAGGAGGTGAGCTAAGTTTCTCCTGTATGATCCTGCATGTATGATTTTTGGGGCAGAGAAATTGCTAAAAGATACACGTTTAATCTGGTGAGCAAATTGAAATCCACGTACAGACAGCAACTCTGCACTGCTGCAGATTCAGTTTCACTTATTGTTTTTTCTGCAATTATTTTGAAATTAAAAAGGCTGTGGGGAGAGGGGAAGAACAGGGACAGTGGGGCTTTCCAGTTAAATAGCTTGCGGGAACAAAGGTGCAGAAATTGCTTAAACAAAAGTATGGTATACTGCACTTGCAGGGGCCTCCTGCATGGAATATCCTGAGTGTGCTCTGAGCGGTTGGTTTTAGAGGCAGAGATCCTTCCGTGAACTGATCTGATCTCCCTCTCTGGTGTCCTCCTAATGGGGCCTTGTGCTCATAGTGCCTCGTGTGTAGCATATGATCCTCCTGCTGCCCACAAGGGAAAGGATATACAGTCCCTATTTTACAGATCGAGAAACTTGCAACCTGCTGCAAGTGTCCCTGCTGTGGCAGGGGGGTTGGACTGGATGATCTCCAGAGGTCCCTTCCAACCCTGACCATTCTGTGACCTAGAGGTTGCATTCAGAACCTGTGCTAGAAACTGGAACTGAGCGCAGGTGATGCAGGTCTCAACCTGTGCAGTTCTGTAATGAGGTGGGCTTTTCTTCCTCTCTTCCCGGCGTGAATAGTCGGTGCTGAGGATGAAATTGAATTTCCTCCAGCAGCAATGTGGGGACATCATCCTTATGCATGTAGTGAGACACACACCTCTTCCCTTCAGTCTGTTCTGTTTTGTTAATTTGTTCTGCTGCTGTTGTTGTTTCAGATTCCAGCCAGGAATATACAGACTCCACTGGAATAGATTTGCATGAATTTTTAGTAAATACACTGAAAAAAAACCCACGGTAGGTCCCTAGTCAGTAAAACAACTTGCTCATGGAGTGAAGGGAGGGAGTACCTGGTGACCAATGCTTCTTTGATTGACTTTTAAACCCACGGTGTTTGTGTGCATGTGTGTATATGTATGTATGTATTCGCGTATCTTGGGAGGAGGGGGGGACTACAGCAACTACAGAAAGTACCTGAAAGTGTGTTTTTACTTTTTGGAATTCAGAGAGCGTTACTAGAGCTGGGGCAGTGTAGAAACAAAAAGCACAACTGTAATTTTGTATACTGCAGTCAATCAAAACATGTAATTGTGTATTATGGAGAGAGAGAAAGAGGAAAAATAATTTGTTTGAATGCAAGCAGGAAGGAATCTTGATTGCTTTAAAACCCTTTCTATAAATGATTGTCAAATACCAACCTCTAAAGGAAATGCTGCTGTGTCAGTAATAAATGTAATCAAGCCAAATGCTGGCATAGGAATAGCAAAGCTGGAGTCTCTACCAATGGAGCTTCCAGCAGAGCAGAGATTCAGTATTACCAAAAGCCAAGCACTGTTAGCAAAACAACTCCTTTAAACTGGAAAAAAAATCTGGCAATTAATTTGCTATGTATGAAAAAATGTGGAGTTTTTTAGTTCATTCCTGTGGAGGATGTGTGACGCCTTGCTGATAGCGTTGCTTGCTCCAGGTATTTGTGACTTTTCTCCATTGCAGGGAGGGGTGGACCTGGCAGAGAAAGCTGTGTTTCACCGTCTCTAAAGGTGGCCTTTTCCTTTTTCTTTTCTTGACAGGGATAGAATGATGCTACTAAAGTTAGAACAAGAGATTCTGGAATTTATTAGTGATAACAAGTAAGTGATCATCAAGTTTGTGTCAAGCAAAAGAGATTTATAACTTACAGTTTAGCAGCCTGGGCACCCGGGGGA
The DNA here is from genome assembly GCA_017639485.1 of Pluvialis apricaria. NCBI lineage: Eukaryota > Metazoa > Chordata > Aves > Charadriiformes > Charadriidae > Pluvialis > Pluvialis apricaria. The sequence continues at coordinate 2,254,051 of CM030034.1, forward strand.
GAAGGGGAGTGTCTTTTGGACACACTGGTTAGGAGGCCTGTTCTCTTGTACATCGTCTACCTCCTTTTGTCCATATACAAGGTTTTTGAGTATCATATTGATTGGGTATCAATTGCTCTAACACCATATCCACTGTGAAGGAGATTGGTGCCATTGTGCTTCTCTTCCCAGCTTAAATTGTGGGTGGAGATTCACATCCCAGAATGTGAGATTGAATAGGTGTCTGCAGCAGAGCTTGAAAACTTCTTTATCTGATAGGATTGGAGAAGTCACAGTATAAGTACTAATTCTGGCTCCTGTTCCTGCTTAGAAACAAACGTGCGTTTCTGCACAAGTTGGTCTTATGTCGGGAAAGGCCTATTCAACTTGAGCCCTTGAATCAGTCCAGCTCTTGCCTGGCAAAGCAGCGTAAGCCCATGCTCGCGCTCAGTGTAAGAAGCAGCACTTGAGTCATGACTAACTGCTCGGAATAGGTGTCGTGGTCTGATCTGGGACCTGCATAAGGCATGTCTGGCCTTGATTTCTCTTTTGGTGTCAGATTATCATTGTCTGTTTCAAGGCCTTCTAAATTCTTATGCTTTCTCCTCTCTTCTCAGCAATCAATTTAAGAAGTTCCCTCAGATGACCTCATACCATAGGATGCTGTTGCACCGGGTAGCTGCCTACTTCGGCATGGACCATAACGTTGACCAAACTGGGAAGGCGGTCATTATCAACAAGACCAGTAACACACGAATGTAAGGGGGAGGGAGAACAACTGGGCTGGCATCCCCTTCCCTTCCCTGCGTGGTGCTACATGACCCCCAGACCGAGAGCTCTGGCGTGGTCCAGAGCAGGATGGATTCCACACCACCTTTTTTTGCCTCCATGAGAAGGGCAGATCCCTTCTCTGAAGAGAAGAATCCTTCACTTCCAGTCCTATGTATATGTATTTGTAAGCCCTTCGTAGTTCTCTTTAATTCTCAGAGAAGGGGCAGGAGCACTTGTTGCCATCAGACAGAGGAGGGATTTAACACAACAAACAGCTTCGCGCACCCTCGCGCTCCCTGCAAAGCAGTGGTTTTATGAATACGGTTCTGTGCCCGTTTTTGCCCTTCTAACAAGGGCTGGTTCTTCCTGCAGCCCCGAGCAGAGGTTCTCTGAGCACATCAAAGATGAGAAGAATGCAGAATTCCCGCAGAGGTTTATCCTAAAACGAGATGATACCAGCATGGACCGAGATGATAATCAGGTAAGGGGTGGCAATGGGGTATCTGCATACATTGTGAAAGTCAAATGTGACTTTTCTAAGATGAGAACAACTCTAAATTTCCTGCAGTAACCTTCTTTAATAGAAGCTTTCACCCCACACAAGGAGCAGCATATAGATATATCCTGAAAACTTTACAAAATACTGTGGAATGCATGAAGAATTTGTGTGGGTTTTATGGAGGGTACTTTTCTGTACCCTGAATATCGACTGGTGGCTGGGCCAGGCTTTAAGGTGAAGCCTTTTGCTAAGGTTTCCTTGGAAATGCCCCAGAGCTGAGTGTTGCCAAGCGTCTCTCCCACCCCTCCCTGGGGCCTGCAGCGAGTCAAGCTGTGAAGTCATCAGGACCTCGCAGTGCTGCTGGAAGGAAACCATCGGCAAAATGAAACACTTTGAGCTCAGCAGCGTTGCCAGTTATCAGAGCTAAAAACCCTCCGGAATCTCTGGCTGCCTTCGGGCTGTCGCAGGTGGCACCACACCTGTAACGCAGACCTAGCTTGTTCATTTGTGGCTGTTCTCCCAGCCTGTGTCAGGCAGAATCTTGAACATCAGAAATGGGGCAAGAGACAGGAGACCTCTTCACCAGGGATCTCGTGCTCTTTGCTCTTGTAGCTCCCACCTTTGCTTCGCCCCAGCGTACCACTGTCCCGTGCTTTGTTTCTGAACTGAAGTCGTCAGGGTGGGGAGCTGGTCACTGCAAGCAGTATCAGTTTCTGGTTTCCCCGCGGTGGCACTCTGCAGGTGTTGCAGCTACCCACAAAGCACAGAATCGATGACTGAGCAGGAGTTTGCTCTGTTGGCATATGCTCCAAAGAGCGGCCTTTAGCTTTTGACCCCTGGGAACAGACTGTTTTTCAGAAACACATGGTGATATTCCTGATCTGTCCTTTCTGAATCAGGCAGAGTTCAGGCAGAGTGGTTGTGCTTGATCCAGGAGGTGGAGGGCACTAAGACCTCCAGGATGTTCATCCCTAGACATAGGTGTCCAGAAGGTAGGTTTGAAGGCAGAGGCTGTGTCATTGCATCCGGGCATCATGCACACACTCCCTAATCCACATCCACTTACACTGCTAAGTAAAAACCGCAGCAGCTGACTGCGCCCCCTGCTCCCATTGGCAACTGCTGACCCGCTGAGATGTGTTTGTCCCTTCAGATCAGACTCCCCTTGCAGGATGGGAGAAGGAGCAAATCTATAGAAGAGCGAGAGGAGGAGTATCAGCGGGTCAGGGAGCGGATATTTGCACGAGAGGTAAGTTTGGATGACTCACTTGCCAGGTACCCTCCTGGAACTTTGTGGCAAAAGGTGTCCTTGAGGGTACTGAGGTCAGATCTCGTCATTGCCTTTTCTACAAATTTCCCAGTGTTCTTGGTATCTACCATTGAATTCCAGCTCCTAAGAAAGATGTCTAAGACATTGAGATAGAGGAGAGACACCTCCACTCTCCAATCTGCTCCTTCCCTACATTGCCTGTTTCAAGGGGCAATAGACATGTGGGCACTGACAGAGGCGGCAGTTTTGCTCCCCGCTGCCCAGCAAGATAAGCTTATGCGGTGGCGTTTCTGGGATGACTAGCAAATCAATTGATGAACCTGAAAGGAGCAGCAGCTGCCCGCCCCAGCTTCTCTCCAGTGCTGCAGCTTCGACCTCCTGACCAAGCAGTGCCGGCCTTGGAGTATCGGGCAGGGCTCCGTGCCTTTGCATGATGAATCTCAGCAGTATGTTTATTGTCTTTTCTTATGAAGTGTCCAGCTTGGTTATTGCTTCCTTGGGATCTCTGCTCCCTACATGGAACTCCTCTAAGCCGGAGCTGTGTTCCTTGCTCACGTCTGGCTCAGAGAGGCTGCTGTGCTCTGCTGTGTTGAGTGCTGTCTGCCAGCTGGAGGGAGCTCTCCATGCTGTGCCAAGTGGCAAATGTTGGAATCGGGGATGATTCCAAGTGCCCATCTGCCGTGGATCATGTTCAAAGTCCAGCTCCTTGCCTGCTGTTTTTGAGCATCTTGGGGATGACACCTTTCATTTGTCCTAATGGGAATGGCCACGTGCCTGCCCAACGAGGATGTCAAGGCAGCCACTGTCCCTGGTCAAGTCACCGGGCTTCAGCTGATGACTCTCCAGCCAGTTGTGATCATGGAATTGTCTTACGTGCACAGGCCCAAAGCTATGCAGACACGTTAGTAAGCAGCTCTGCCTATAGTCCCGGACTGGAGCAGATACTGTCCCATGGTAGCACAGCACTGGGCGGGCATGTACTTACCATTGCTCTGTGTTCATGGGCTGAGCCAGTGCTTTGTATCTGACTTCCAGAGGCAGGGGTGGCTCTCACAGGGTGGGCTGGACTGACTTTGAGCCCTCTGCCTTTTTTTCATGACTGATAATTGTGCCCGCATTTAGCAAATAAGGACCCTCGTGTGTTTGGCCTTGATTGTTCCATTGGCAAAGCTACCGTCAAAGCTGCCTTAGAGCAATTGAAGTAGGGAGCTGAAGACTCGGATTTGCAAACTCTTGAGAGGTCTCAGGGTCACAGGTATCAGGAAAGGTTCCTAACAGGCCTGGATGGAGACCCAGATGGGACTGGTGTGCAGAAGGCTCAGGAAGGCTCCTGAAATCACCATGTAACTGGGACACAAACAAACCATGTCCGAGTCGCGTACTGTTAGTGCTTTGCTCCTTTTTGCTTTGAAATTGCCTGGGTTTGTTGCTTTCAAAGTTACTAAGTCTCCCTTTTCTTTCCTTCCAATCTCCATGTCTTTTCTGTGCTTCCAGACTGGCCAGAATGGATATCTCACTGACAGCAGGTTAGTACTGTTAGCAGAAACCATTTGTATCTCTGGCTTTCTCTTTGGAGGACTGCATGACTCTATAATGATGCTTTTTTCTGATGTTAACCGACAGAATCTCCAAAGAAGGCTTTTCTTCTAGTTCTCACAAACGGAGACAGATTTTTAGGTATCTCTGTGTGACTTATTTTGTACATTGTCCTGCTGAGTAAGTTTGCCCCATGCATGGCTGCTTGTGAAGTTATTGAAGTTGTATTTTTTGCAACATCAATTTCTGAGTCCTTTTTTGCTGATTCATCAATTAAAAGGGAGGGGTGGAAGGTGGGAATAGCAGGGAGGAATGGGGAAGCTGGACGATTCCAGCAGTTTTCAAACCATTTTGCCTCTTGTTTCCCAAAAGGACAGGAAAGCCCCTGCCCTTACAGTGACAGGATCGGCATCCAGATAAGGTGGGGTTGGCCCTAATCCCTGATTATAAAGGCTGGATTACTTAATGGTGGCAATGAAGTGTCTCAGGCTTCCATTTCAACCAGAGTATGCTGCAGGGGGCACTGGGAACATGTTTGAGCAGCATTTTCTTATTAAGTCGTTTTCCTGTGGGTAGAAGGGCTGGAAGGATGGAGTCAGCTTGACGAGTCACCTTGCACAGACCCCTTGCGGCAGGAGGCTGCTGAAGGCATGAGGATAAAGAACAGGATGAAAATGGAGAGACCCACGTGCCTGATGTCCTCTCGTTTAACAGCCAGAGCTCGAGAGATGAAGCATCTCTCTGTATGAACAGGCCAGGAGGACCAAGTGTAGGAGCTTTGCCCGTCTCCTCAGCCCGTTGCGTGGCTCAGGCTGTCCTCGGAGGGTCACTGTCATGGAAAATCAAATGTCCTCAGCGCAGTTACAGGGACTGTGTCCTGGAGTGTGTGTGTGGCGGTGGTGTTCAAGGCAGGGGCCATAGTTTCCAGATCAGCCGTGGGGCTGTAGTAAAACTCACCCAGCAAGTGGCAAAAAAACCCATTGCTGATGTGATTGCAGCTTTAGGAGCTGAGCCGCAGCCAGGGCTGCGCTGGGAGCTTTCCTGACTGTTGTGCCCAGTCCCTAAAGAGGGACTGCTGTCTTTGTTTTGTGGTTCCCATAGTGGGGGGAGGTGGGATACGTGGGCCTCAGGACCATTCTGAGCTCTGGGCAGAGACAGACAAGCTCTTGCGGAGACTGGGGTTCCCCCGGCAGTGGTGCTGGAGGTGATGCCTGTGTGAACTCCGCAGACGTACCGCCCTCAAAGCCTGGCATTCAGAGCAGTACAGCTGTCTGCTTCACTCGCTTGGAAGTCCTGTATTAACGCTGCTGAAGCACAGATCTGATGGCAGAGAGCTCTCTGCTGGCGGGCACACTTGGAAACAGGCTGTAGTAAGGCTAATGGAGAGAAAGGCATGGCTTAAGCTGCTAGGGCAGTGCTGTCAGGGAGCGAGGGTGTGGTGGTGTGCCTGGAGTTTGGAGAGTGTTTGTAGAAAAAGCAGAACCGTTGCACTGCTGGGTTAGCGGTAATCGGCTTGAGAGGGGTCTGGGTTCTCAGGGAACCAGAGTTTGCGGCTGAGTCAGAACAGAGGCCGTGACATGCCCCTTCCCTGCACACGCAAACGTTGCCCCCACCTCTGAACGTCCCCAGGAGCAGCCTTCAGAGTTCAGGTTGGAAAGAGCTTGACAGTGATGCCTGTTAGGTCCACTGTCATTTGGGGTTTGAGGCTGCATAGTCCAATTCCTTCACCTCGTTAAGGATATAACCATTGTACTGGTTTTCCAAGAGACGTATTTTCTTTGACTCTCACGTGCTCCCAGCAGCCCGGAACATCACCTCAGAAGTTCCTTCCAAGCCTTTTTTTTTTTTTCTCCACGACTGCGTGGAGCTGCTGCGAGGTTCAGCATAAGCATCTCTTCCAGTGTTGCCTTTCTCACCGTTCCCCCCCAGTGAAGGCCCAGGAACCCATTACTGTGCTTACGGTCCTTAGCTGGGCTGATAAACCAGACTCACTGCTTGGAATGTTTTGCTGATACTCCGTAAAGTCCTGGTGTGGCCAGACCTTGGCCTGGGGCTACGGGAGGGTGACAGTGGGAGCACAGCCCTGAGCGTAGCGATAGCCCAGTTCCAGCTGGGCGGAAAGCCTGCCCAGGGCTGGTGTGGAGAGTGGTCTCGCAAGATCTCGATCAGCTTTGTCTCAAGGCCTCTGTTAAAAGCTCCCTGTTCTGAGACAAGGAGGGCTTTAGCAAGGGATCGTGCTCTGACCCTGCTGGCGTCTCTTCCAGGCTGGGGTCTGGCTAGGGAGAAGGGCCAGGAGCCAGCTCTCGACACAGGTCGAGGAAGATGAGCAGTGCCTGGGTCTTCACAGTGCATGCCCGAGAAAGCTGTGACCCAGGGTGTTTGTTTGCTGTCAGATCCCTGTGCAAAGCGCCGACATGCTGTGTCACAGAGCTGGGTGCCGACTGGGCTCACCAACCCGGTGTGGCAGTACTGATGCAGCACCCGCAGGTGCTGCTGCTGCCGCTTTCCACTGGAGGTGCGGTCTTAACTCCTCCGGTCTCTGCAGGGGCAACCGGGACAGTTTGAACCGGGCCTCAGGCAGCCGCCAGAGCAGCACAGAGAGCGAGATAAAGTCGCTGGAGCCTCGGCCGTGGAGCAGCACAGACTCAGATGGCTCCATCCGCAACCTGCGACCGCCTGTTACCAAAGCCAGCAGCTTCAGTGGCATCTCCATCCTGACGCGAGGGGACAGCATTGGGAGTAGCAAAGGCAGCGCTGCCAGCAGAACGTCCCGGGCAGGTACTGTACCGTTTTCCCTGCACACCTTCTGCCAAAAGGCACCTAGCAGACGTAGTCTTCGGGCTGGGGGACTGGGGATCATGATGCTCCGGTCAGTGACTCTGGTTAAAATGGGACGTGGTTGGCATCACCTGAATGTGTTCGGTACCTGGGCAGGGATATGGCAGTTGGATTCGTCATCTGCTTTTTCGATACTCGCCATCAGATCTTCCTTCCCTTTAGTGGAGTTGTCTAAGACAAAGGACATTGTTTAGTCCCATACCCTGGAACTCAAGCTACCAATTTTCTGTTGTTTTCTCTCCCCTGCTGTGCTGTAAGTTATGTTGCCATTCCTTTCTGCTCCCCAGAATCCCTCACAGCCCTAAGGAGACTTAGTCAGGGTGAACCATCTGGCACTCTGCCTTGCTTTCCAACAAAGGAGCTCCAGGAAAGGGTGTCACCAATTAGTCCGTCTCATCAGACACACAGTCTATCTCATCAGACAAAGACTGTGTTAGTTGGTATCTGCCTACGATGTTCTCTCAAAATAATACGCTCTACTCCTGAGAGCAAATGTAACAGCGGGGAGCAGGGCCTGCAGCTCTTTGAGAGCTGTTGAATACAGCTCAAGGTTTCAGGAGCACCGAAGGGAATTAGGATCACAAGTCTCTTTGCCTGCTTCAGATCAGTTCTTCCTTTTCCATCTAGGTAACGCAAAGGCTAGCCCATGCACGGAGAATGTTGTGGGGCATCACTGGTAATCTGTTACTGACAACAGCTTCTTGAGAGAACGTGTGCTGCACTTGGCAGGGCACCAGCCCTTCTATCAGTGGGGTGCACAGTCCTTTATTTTCAACTGACCGCTTGTGAAAGGCGTTTGTGGAAGAGGCAGCAGAGGTCTTTGCTCTCATTTTAATGGTCTGGTGATAATGGCGGAGCCGTATGGTAGCTGGTTACAATTGCCATGCAACATCGATGAGCAAAATCCAGTGTTGTCTCACTGCCTAGCTTCCTCCATTCTCACTGGCAGGCGGCAGGTCCCCGAATGCTTGAGAGGTGTCCTTTTGCTGGGGAGGGGAGGCAGGCTGGTGCTTGTGGGTGATTAGACTGCTCCGCAAGAATCCTTTCAAGTAAAAGGGATGGATCTAACAGGCAGCCAGGCTGCTGTTCTAGCACTCAGGCTGGCTTTGAAAACCACACCTTCATCTTGCAGTTTGAAGGTGTCTACATCATCTCTTGGGACCCTGTTTCCATTGTGCTCAGGGCCGCACTTATTCTGATTATTGCAGCCACCTCCAGGACTGATTCATCAACTGATGGGAGCAGTTATTTGAAGATCTGTCCCAGCCCTGTGCAAAGCAGAGCAAGAGAGGATCTGCTTTATTGCTCTTTCTGTATTTTTCCTCCAGGTCTCCCCTGGGAACAGAAACCAATTGCTCTCCAGGCTTTATGTAATGGCAAGTGATTAGAAACGTCGGGGGGGGAGGAAAAAAAGCAAAGGAATTTTCACTTGGGGAAACACCACCCTCCATATCCTCATATTTATTCTGTGGGGGAGGAAGTGCTTAGGATTCTGGGTCTGGGGCTCTTTTCCCATCTCCGCATTCAGCCCCTGGGCAACTGTCAGCAAAATACTTCCTTCTTTGCACCATGCGGCTGATGATACAGACCTCCTTAGCAGAACACCCGAAGGTTAGCTGTTGAAATGCAGTAGATCAGAAGCAGAATTAGTTAAATAGCAGCTACTGGGCATCAAGCAATAGTTTCACGGCCCTTTTATTTCTGGAAGTAAGACTGAAATACTGAGGAGAGCACATCCCAGCTGGGTGCCCTGCAGCATGTATCGTACTCCTTCCTAGCAATTTTTCCTACCATGGGAAGGAATTGCTTTCAGCCTGCCACCCCCTAGCGTTTTACTTAAAGGATGTGCGTGTGCTGGGTCTATGTGGCCATAAAATAAGACTCTCTCGGTGTCCGAGCAGGGGCCGTGCCTAGCTGCAGAACTGAGCTGGGACTGGGAACAGCTCTCCAGCTTCTTCCCACAGACTGGTTTATGGTACTGAGCTGACACGAGTGTATTTGGCAGCTCCCTCTTTTTGTAATCTCTGTCTCGTGCTGGGGTGAAGACCCCTCCGCCGGGCCGGTGCTGCTGTTAATAGCCATATTGCTCTTTCCAGCAGAAGGCGCGTGGCATTTATAGAAGACCCTACTTGTGCCTGGTGCGTTCCAGACAAGACGGGGCACATCCCTCCAAAGAATCAATTGCAACAGAGATGTGTTTTTACCATCCTGTGCTGGCACCTGCACCGAGCATGCACTGCCCCGTGGGCAGAGGCCAGATAGATTCATCATATGAGCCCAGCGTTGGCCTTTTAATGTCCTGCAGTTCTGAGTAGTGTTGAAAGTTTACCCAAACAGCAACTACCCGAGAGCTGTGCTGGGGACCGCGGTGTCAGCTGTCCGCTTGGAGTGAGGGTGCTAGGCTGGAGTGAGGGAAGAGCGCACGCTCTTGGGGATAACAGCTCTACAACTCATGGCCATAGCCTGGAACAAGAATTGCATCTTCCCTGTGTGGGGCAGGACTTGCACAGGTCAGGGGGAGGAGATGGTGGGACCAGCATCTTCTGGACATCTGTGTCCATGTGGGCGTGGAGAGGAGAGAGGTACAATCACTTGGAGTCCTGAGTCCAACCTTGGTTGGCTGTGAAGTAGAGGCAAACTAGTGACTTAGCCTGCAGCCTGCTCACCCTGTCCCCCAGCGAAGCTCCCACGTAGACGGCAGAGAATGCGGTCTGGCTGCAGTACAGGAGGTAGTGACAGGCTCTACCCCCTGCCCTCCCCATCAGCGAATCGATGTTTTCTCTCCCCGTTACCAATCCTGCCGTGCCTTTCTCTGTTCAAGGTTTGGTACTAGGTGCCCCTGAAGCATGCAGCCAATCCCCTTCTTCACAGCCCAGCCGTGGCCTCCTACCCTGCACAGCCCAGCAGCCTCAACCGCAGCAACCCCAACAGCCACCACCGCAGCCCCAAGGACTTCCACCTGCAGCCCAGCAGCAGCCAGCCATGAGTAACCACATGATATCCCAGGTGAGTTGCTGCACAACATCCAGAGCTCAGTAAGCTCCTTGGGCGCGCAGGCGGGAGGTGGAAGCAGAGCCAGCGTACACCCAGGGTGCTCTGGACTCAGAGTTGCCCGGTGGGTTTTGGGTGTTCTCACACTTGCTGCCTCTTAGGGAGTGAGAGTCCCTCTGTGCTATTAGCAGAGAGCAGGAGAAGGTTGGGGACCTTGCTGTGCCTGAACGTGATGCTGTGCGACATCTCCACTTGCCGGCCTCTTCTGTATGTGGTCGGGCCAGCAGCCCTCCTGGCAAGGGATCTGTGGCCCTTTGCTGACTGGCAGGGTTATGTTCTGCAACCAGTTGTCCTCCTGGTGAGGGACTGTCACAAAGGGTAGTTGGATTTGAGCTCCCCCGTGCTGAAATCCTGTGACTGGTCACCTGGTGTCCTGGGGAGAGGCAGACCTGGAACTGCCTGGGTGTATTCTCCAGACCCTCCCAAGTTAAACCCAAGTCGTGTTCCACAACCTGCAGGGCTATTTCTGAGGATGGAGCCCTCTGAAAGCACTCATGGCTGGCATTCCTACATACTTCGTTCTGCTCCTGAGGCTGTAAAAAAAAACCACAGCACAAGAGCTTCCCCATGTCAGTCACCGTAGTCCTGGGGAAGGGGTGGGAGCCAGCCCTAGTGCGCACATTTGGAGAGCGAAGCTGCCTCGTGTTTGGCGGGCGCAGAGCTGGGGGGGCGTGCGTGGGAAGGGTCCTCAGTACCTTCCCCTCGTGCCCTATTCAGAGCAGCGTGTCAGCGCTGCACCTCAGCCTGCCTGTGCATTTTATAGGGATCCTTTCTGCTGCATCATCTTGTACTTACGATGTCTCCTACAGCAAAGAACGGCAAGTTACACTGGAGTTACACTGGACGTTTTCAGGATGCGACTGGACAGGGAGGGTGCTAGATAATCTTATCTAGGCTCCCTTTCCCATGAAAGGTTGGACCAGATGATCTTCCGAGGTCCCTTCCAACCTGGGCTGTTCTATGATTCTAAGTGTTTTCAGTGGGCTGGGGTGGGAGGAGGAAACAAGCCTCCTCGAACAGCTTCTACTGCAGATAACGTGAAGAGCTCCTTGCTGTCAGTTGCCGTCTCTATGAGGTTGGGGGGAATCTTGTAGTTCTTGGGCCCTGGACTGGCTCCAGGGTTGTGGATCTGTTTGAGAGGATACCGAGACTCAAGGGAAACATCTTAGTTCTACAGATGAGGTGTCTCCCTGAGCTAGCCGGAGTCCAGCGCGAAGGCTGGCAGGAATGCCTGTCTGGAGCTGTAGCACGGCATGGGACGGAGCACAGTGCCCTGGGTGGGAAGGTTTGAACGCACAGCAGGCTTCTGAAGCTTGCCCAGGATCACTGTGTCTTGCTGGGGTTTTATTTTGTATTTTCTACTGTTTGGCTGTTCTAATGGTTTAGGTCCTGGAAAAACTTTTTTCATGTGTTTGACTGTTGGTGAAAGGTCTGAAAATGCACCGTCCCCCATGTGCATGCGCCTTCTGTTTCACTAGAGGTCAAATCAAACGATCAAAAAACCAATCCAGTGCTGACCATTACAGGTTCAGTGCTCAAAGCACAGTATGTGGTGCTTGAATTAGGTGTTGTCATAAACAGGCATCAGCAGGTCCTCCCAGTGACAGAGTGAGAGGGGCCCCTACAGAAAGCAAGAGTGAAGAAGAGACATTAGCAGCAGGAAAGGCCAAGAAGCACTGCAGGGAGAGCTGGGAGTCAGTGCCACGCACAAATGGGCAGCGGAGTGGGACAGACACAAAGGTTGTGCTGGGGGGAAGTGGCTCTCCTGCTGCTGTTGGCCGTAGCTGGCCTTTGTGAACTTGTGTCACTGTTCATGCCAGGCAAGAGCTGCTTTGTGGACGTGGTCAGCCTTCCCGGCTTCCACAAAGCAACTGACTGGGCTGTCTGTCTTCACAGAGACATGAATGCTCGCCCATTCTGGTCTCCATGCTTTCCAACCCTCTGCAATGCCCCCCTCTGTGTTTGCAGTTGGCTCAGTTGACTAACCTTGTTCCTTCTTTCTCTCCTTCCTCCTATCCTTCCTTCCCCACCCCCTCCTCCGCCCTTTTCCCACCCAAACCTCTCTCCTCCCGCTCCCTTCTCTGCTGGTCTTAGCCGGTCCCAGCGCTGCAGCCTGTTCAGTATTCTCCAAGCTCCTGCCCCCAAGTCCTCTTGCCAGTCTCTCCACCCCAGCAGTACAACTTGGTATAAACCCCATTTCCTCTTCTGCACTGTCTCTGTTGTACTCATGTGCTGTGTTTGTGTCGTATGAGCTTTTGCTAATCAGGTATGTCGCGGACACTGCACCCAGTGGGTTTGGGATTCACGGAGGCTCTGCGCTGCAGTGGGGTCAAAGTAGTGGGATGCCTGAGGCTGTGGGACCCCTCAGGGCCGGGCACTGCTGGAGTGGCTGATCTTGGAAAGAGCCTGGGGAAGAGCAAGTGCCAAGCCCACAGCTCCACCAGGAAGCAACGCTTGCGCCCAGCACTGGGGTCCGAGGGGCCACGGCTGCCCTGTGATCTCAGTCAGCCCCTGTGTTGTCTCTGTCGGGAATGGCGCGCCCCATGGGACATGGCCTCTGTGCTGGGGCCACCCCTGCCTGTGTGGCGCCCTGCATGTCACCAGTGTCCGCTGAGCATTCGGGCCCCCCCCCCCAGCAGCTCGCATGCCTCTAGCCCCTGTCCTGCAGAGTGCACTTGGTCTGTGGCTCATTTTTGGGGACGTTTCTCGGGCGAGCTCCTCCACACAGAGTAGGGAGAAGGGGTCTGCAATCTACTCAGCAGAGCTGTGTCCTACGTGCTGTTGTCCTACGTGCTGTCCTCCTCCATCCTTCCCACTTATCCCCAATGCAGGCCGATGAACTCAGCAACCCCTTTGGGCAGATCAGCCTCAGCCGACAGGGCTCTACAGAAGCACCGGATCCTTCCTCAGCTATGTTCCAGTCATCCCTCATCTCCCAACATCCTCAGCAAACAGGATTCATCATGGCAACCCCTGGGCAGCCCATTCCCACCTCCAACTACTCCGCCTCGGGGCACACGGCCCCCACACAGCAGGTGCTGCAGCCCCAGGGCTACATTCAGCCTCCCCAGCAAGTAAGGACACGCGCAAGCCGGGAGGGGACGTGCGCATCAGCCCAAAGCTGTCAGGCGTGGGGCTGCTGGGGAGCAGTCCGGAGAACAGTTCCTTGAGAGTGGGTCCCCTCTTTTTCTGCTGCTCGTTTGCGGTGGATCAATACCCAGGGGTCCAAGCTCCGGGTTGGCACGCACCCTTGCTAGGCACAGGATGATCTCTGCCCTCTTACCCCTCTGAGCTCACAAGGCACTTACCTTGGGACCCCTCTGGCCACTCCTGGCTGGCAGTGTTGGGGGAGGGACAGTGACCAGGTTCAGGGCTGACACCTCTAAGCTCTCTTTGGGGTCCTGCAGGGCATTATGACCTCTAGGATTGTTCCCCTGTGCTGTGATGAGAATTGTGCCTACTGTGCTCTTGCACTACTGTGCTGGGAAATGCTTGGATGTGGAGGCTGGGAGGAGCGGGAAGGGGCTGCGGTTCCCTGAGGAGCTATCATCTGGCCAGAGCCAAAGCCCTGGTTGGTTTCCTTCGGCAGAAGCCAGGCCAGGTGAGAGAGAAAACTGGTCCTGGGGGACCAGCTTTCTTGGTCCCACTCCCTCTTGTGTTCTCATCACCATGTTTTCTTGATTCTGATAGATTCAGGTTTCTTACTACCCTCCTGGGCAGTACCCGAACTCCAGCCAGCAATACCGATCTCTCAGTCACCCAGTGGCCTACAGCTCCCAGCGCACTCAGCAGCTCCCCCAGCAGTCCCAGCAGCCTGGTAAGGGGGGTGTAGAAGTGGGGAGGGGGCATCTTTCCCTTTCCTGCCACTCTTGTTGGGTTTTAAGGATCTCCCGTGCACTGTCTGGGGCCAGGCTGCTCTTTCATCTCCCACTCTTCGCTGGTCTTGCTGACTGTAGAGTGCCTCTTGATTGTGCAAAGGAAAGTTGCAACATGGCCTGGCTGCAAAGGCTGTTGTAGTCTTTTCCCTCTCTCTCAGCGTGTAGCGTGCACTGAGGTGCTGCAGGGTGGATTTAAAGCCAGGCACTTCCCTCAGCTCTTTTTACATCTGCCATAAGGGAAGCCCTTTTCCCACTCTTTAGCAAGAGGTGGGGGCAAAGCGGGATTGGAGCCCTCACACGCCAAGTCTCACACTGTCTCCTGCGGCCAGCTGGGAAGCTGCTCCACTTAAACCCTGTTCTGACAGGTTTACAGCCAATGATGTCCAACCAGCAGCAAACGTACCAAGGCGTGATGGGAGTGCAGCAAGCACAGCCGCCCGGGCTCCTCAACAGCCAGAGGAACAGCATGGGGGGCCAGATGCAGAGTATGATGGGAGTGCAGCAGGCGCAGCCCCCCGGCCTTCTCAGCAGCCAGAGGAGCGGCATGGGGAGCCAGATGCAAGGCCTGATGGTCCAGTACAGCCCACTGCCTTCGTACCAGGTAGGCATCAGTCGATCTCTGATGAGGGGCTGCTGGGGTGGGGGCCTCAGCGGTGCAGGCCTTGCGAGCGCTCTGTTCCTGTGCCAGAGTGATGGAGCCAAAGAATGGAGACTTACCTTGAGAAGACAGTGCGTGCTTGCCAGCTTGGGGAGGGCATGCCCACGTTTGATGCTGTGTAGGACACGTCTTGAGAAGGAGGACTGGGGGCAGCTGGTCCCATCACCGTTGTGTTTGCAGAAGAACTGGGAGGGGCTGCCCTTGCCTGTGCAAGGTTGCTCTGGGCTGCAGTAGACAACCATCTGGCATCTCTTCTACCTTGTGTAGACCTCGCTGGTGTCTCTTTGGGGGCCAGTTCTCCCTGCTCCTGCTCTGTGTTACCTGTCATTCCATAGGGCTGTTTCTTCCCTCCCTGCACAGGTTCCTGTGGCCAGTGAGTCCCAGAGTGTAGTCCAGCAGCCCTTCCAGCAGCCAGTGCTTGTACCAGCCAGCCAGTCTGTTCAGGGCGGGCTTCAGGCTGGAGGGGTACCGATCTACTACAGTGTCATCCCAACTGCCCAGCAGAACGGCACCAGGTAAAGCCTCTGTATCTCTGGCCTGCCTTGGGGAGAGAGGGGTCCTGTTGCCCTACTGAAAGGGTATAGCATCCTACTCCTGCAGCTAGAAGAGGTGGCTGGGCACCAGAGATGCTAGTCGTCTCTTAAACTTGCCCAGTCCTAGCTCCCACTGGAGCACTGTGTGCAGTTCTGGGCTCCCCGGGTCAAGAAGGACAGGGAACTGCTGGAGAGGGTCCAGCAAAGGGCTACAGAGATGATGAGGGGATTGGAACATCTTCATTATGAGGAAAGGCTGAGGGACCTGGGTCTTTTTAGTCTGGAGAAAAGAAGACTCGGGGGGATCTTATCAATGCTTATAAATACTTAAGGGGAGGGTGCCAGGGGGATGGGAACAGTCTTTTTTCAGTTGTGCCCAGTGACAGGACAAGAGGGAACGGGCACAAACTGGAGCACAGGAAGTTCCATCTGAACATAGAATCATAGAATCATAGAATAAGTGAGGTTGGAAGGGACCATTAAGATCATCAAGTCCAACCGTTAACCTACCCTGATTTAAAAACACCCACTTCTAAACCATGTCCCTAAGCATCTCATCTACCCTTTTCTTAAACACCTCCAGGGATGGTGAATCCACCACCTCTCTGGGCAGCCCATTCCAATGTTTAATAACCCTTTGAGTGAAAAAATGCTTCCTAATATCCAATCTAAACCTGCCCTGACATAACTTGAACCCGTTTCCTCTTGTCCTATCACTTGCCACGTGGGAGAAGAGGTCAGCCCCCATCTCTCTAAAACCTCCCTTCAGGTAGTTGTAGAGGGTGATAAGGTCTCCCCTCAGCCTCCTCTTCTCCAGGCTAAACAACCCCAGCTCCCTCAGTCGTTCCTCATAAGGCTTGTCCTCCAGACCCCTCACCAGCCTGGTAGCCCTTCTCTGGACACGCTCCAGCACCTCAATGTCCTTCTTGTAGTGAGGGGCCCAAAACTGAACACAGTACTCGAGGTGAGGCCTCACCAGTGCCGAGTACAGGGGGATGATTACTTCCCTACTCCGGCTCACTACACTATTCCTGATGCAGGCCAGGATGTTGTTGGCCCTCTTGGCTGCCTGGGCACACTGCTGGCTCATACTCAGCCGGCTGTCCACCAACACCCCCAGATCCTTCTCTGCCAGGCAGCTTTCGAGCCACTCCGCCCCCAGTCTGTAGCACTGCATGGGGTTGTTGTGACCCAAGTGCAGGACCCGACACTTGGCCTTGTTGAACCTCATACCATTGGCCTCAGCCCATCAGCCCAGCCTGTCCAGATCTCTCTGCAGAGCCAATCTACCCTCAAGCAGATCAACACGCCCCCCCAGTTTAGTGTCGTCTGCGAACTTACTGAGGGTGCACTCAATCCCCTCATCCAGATCATTAATAAAGATATTAAAGAGAACCGGTCCCAGCACCGATCCCTGGGGGACACCACTTGTCACTGGACACCAACTGGATTTAACTCCATTTATCACCACTCTCTGGGTACGGCCATCCAACCAGTTTTTTACCCAGCGAAGGGTACACCTGTCCAGGCCACGAGCAGCCAGTTTCTCCAGTAGAATGCTATGGGAAACGGTGTCAAAAGCCTTGCAAAAGTCCAGGTAGACATGAGGAGGAACTTCTGTCAGCGCTTCCTGGACACAGCTGTCCTGCAGCATGCGGCGCTTCCCTGTGCTCCTCCGGAGGCAGCTGTGTTTGCAGCCCTCTCAAGTGCTGGAGAGCCGGTGGTTGCCTGCACAGGTAGACAGGCTGTTTCTCCCCATCCCCTCACCAGAGTCCTCTCTTCTTCACAGCCCTTCGGTGGGGTTCCTTCAGCCACCTGGCTCTGAACAGTATCAGATGCCACAGTCCCCATCGCCCTGCAGCCCGCCACAGATGCAGCAGCAGTATTCAGGTAAGAGGGGCCACCGGTCAGGGTTGGCACTGATTCTGCGCAGCTTGGATCAGGTTTTTTTCGGGGCTGTAGAGCTGCCAATTCACAGCCAAATCCGGCAGCTTGTGTGCAACGAGTTTCCGTAGTCTTACCCATCCCACAGCCCACCGGGAATTGTCAGGACGTGGCACAGTGACTTTGCTGCGGGCTGACGCTGGCCTGTGCCTGGCATTTTCTTGCCGTGGTGGGCAGGCAGGGCAGGAGCGGGTAGAGGGAGCTGCTGTGGGCTGTGGACTCCCTCTGCTGGAAACGCGGCTTAGCGTCACCAGGGCCGCTCATGGGACCAGGGGACACCGTGGATGAGAGGAGCGTCAGGATTCCCGCATCCTGCCCCAGCTGCAGGGAAGTGATCTGGGGCCTGGTGAATTGGTGCAAGAGCTGGAACCGGAATATTCAAGCTCTGCGCCCAGCTCTGTGATTAGATCCTTTGCCAGAAGTTTTGCTGTGATGCCCAGAGAGGTCACCCGAGTTGCCTTCAACTTGTCCCCGCTGCTTGCATTTCTCCTGTGTTAAAAGTCATCACGCTGATGTAAGCTGTGATATCAGAGAGGGATCCCCACCAGGACTCGGCGGGGCCTTTTTTCAGCCCACGTGGGCAGGCAGGAGCAGCAGAGGAGAGAGTACGGTGTTGCAGGGAAGAGTGAAAAGTTGCACAGACAGGCAGGCTGCCTCTTGTCCCGCAGGAGCAGCAGTGTGCAGAGCCTGGGCAATACTGCTGCTGTTGTCTCTCCCCAGGGGTGTCTCCATCAGGTCCAGGCGTGGTTGTGATGCAGCTGAATGTACCCAATGGCCCCCAGACACCCCAGAATCCCCCTGTGGTGCAGTGGAGCCACTGTAAGTACTACAGCCTGGACCAGCGGGGGCAGAAGCCAGGAGACCTGTACAACCCAGACACCAATGCTCAGGTATTGAGAGGACTGGGAAGAAGGCAGCTCATCTTTTGGGAGCAGCCTGGCGGGGAGAGAGAGGACCCCAGCGTCCGTGCTGTCTAGATGGGCTGGGAGATCAGGGTGGGCTCATCTCGCGGTGGTGAGATGGGTGTGGGACTGGTCACAAGCACTGGGGCTGTCTAACGCTCTCCCTTCCCCAGGCCAGCACCCAGCTGAACAGCCCCATCACGTCCCCCACCCAATCC
Organism: Pluvialis apricaria; assembly: GCA_017639485.1. Classification (NCBI taxonomy): domain Eukaryota; kingdom Metazoa; phylum Chordata; class Aves; order Charadriiformes; family Charadriidae; genus Pluvialis; species Pluvialis apricaria. The sequence goes on from CM030034.1 coordinate 2,272,128, forward strand.
CCGACGCCGTCTCCTGTCACCAACCTCAACAGTGTCTGCACGGCGCTGAGCCCCCTCCCTGTCCTCACACAGTTCCCCCGGCCCATGGGCCCTGCACAAGGTAAGGCGAAGGAGTGGGGACAGCACAGGGCTGGGTCTTTCCTGTGATTTTTTTTTCAGACCCATACGAACATTTACTTCCTTTTTGCAGGTGATGGGCGCTACTCGTTGCTGGGCCAGCCGCTGCAGTATAATCTGTCTATCTGTCCCCCACCGCTGCTCCACAACCAGCCCAACTACAGTGCACACCAGGTAAAATTGGGCCAAGCCTTCACCCACCCTTTCTCTCTCTCCTGGGAACAAAGCGAGACCGTCCCCCTGCCCCCGGACAGCCCCTCTCTGGGCAGGGCCCAGGGGTAGTTCAGAAGTGAGTCTCACACCCTGCCCTGTGCTTGGACACCCCACGCTCTTGCCATCCATCTGGCGGCGCTGCCATTGTAAATGGATTTCCCTAGCGCTTGGTACCAGGCTAAAATTTCGTCCTGCTGCTAGCTTTGCCCAGAAGCGGCGTCAGCCCCAAGTGCTTTGAGTGTCCTGGAACCATAGAATCATAGAATGGTTTAGGTTGGAAGAGACCTTGAAGATCATGGAGTTCCAACCCCCCTGCCATGGCTGTGCCTTGATCTCATCTAACTTACCCAAGCGTGGTGTCACCTCAAAGGTGCCAGGGGGTGCAAGGCTTATCCACGTGTCTTCATCCCCCTTCGCAGACATGGCCTAGTCAAGTTTGGTCTTCCCCCCAACCCCAGGATGCTCTGTGGGCACTGCGAGGCCACAGTGTCTCCTCAGCTGACACGCTACTGTTTTTATTCCTTAAGGGGCAGACTGGAATGAAACATGGAAACCGGAGCAAGAGACAGGCCCTCAAGTCAGCATCCACTGACCTCGGGACAAGTGATGTAGGCAAGTGACCCTCCTCAAGCAGTTCCCCTTTGCCCTCTGACCAATCCCCACTGCGTGGGCATAGCTGGCGTTGGCAGAGACTCCAGATGCCATCTCTGCTCACACCAGCGTCCCACAGAACCCATCGCTGGCGTGGTTGTGGAGAGCAGTTCGTGTCTGCCGCCACCTCCCCCGCGCAGATAAACGCACCCCCCCCAGCCCGCATGAGGACTGGCTTTGGGGGGTGCAGCACGGCCAGTCCCGGTCAGCTGCGCCCATCAGGAGGTGGGAGGACAGGAGTTGCTCAGGAACGCAGTAAACAGTGCCTGCACTGAGCAAAGCTGTTGAGGAAGAGTGGGGAGAGATTGTTGGCGAGTCAGTGATGAGCACCAGGACGCCTGCGCCCTATTCCCACCTCTGGGAGGGTTGTGGGTTCCTGCCATCTGATGGGGCAGATGGAGCTGGGCAGAACTCCTGGGACTTTATTCCTCTTTGTCAGCAGAAAGTGAGCGTCCAGACCCCTGAGATCTTTTCCCCACCATTGCCTTCCTGGGTGACTCTTCCCTCTCATGCTTCCGTTTCCCAGTGGGGCCAGGAGCTGCAGAACCCTCATCTGTGTAAAGAGCTTTAGGGTCTTCCAGGGGTGGCTGCGAGAGCTGAAATCCCCAGTGGATCATTTCTCTCAAAAGGGGAAGGGACTCCCTGTTCCTCACCCTGGGGGGCTCCAACTTGGTCATGAGGGAGGGAAGGAGAGGCACATGTCCGGCTTCTCTGTGCGGCAATACCCGACTCGCTGGCTGAGCGTGAGCCAGACAGCCTGGAAGGGGGGCAGTCTTCACCAGCTCTCTGGAGGCTTCAAATTTGTCCCCCACGTCACCGTCAACAACAGCAGCTGGTTGCAGGGGGCCCTTTAAGAGCTGCTTGCTGGAGAGCTGCCCCCCTTCCCTGCGGCTGGCATGTTCATTACATGCCGCGTTAATATTAGCAAAGAATCCATTCAGCCAGCCCTCGCTAAGCCCAAAAGCCAGGGCTGGAGCCAGGAGGCAGCAGAAGTGTTTGGGTACCGCAGAGCAGAGGCAAAGAGGTTGGTATGGCACTGGCCTGGGCCCACAAGGGGCTCCTCCCCATGGGTGAAGCACGCAGGGCAGTGTCATATTCGGGATCCGCACGTGTCAACATCCTCCATGGGTGCAGCCCATCTTTCTCCCTTCCAGGGACAGAGAGCAGGAGAGTTGGGTTAGCTCCCAGTCCTGGTGCCCAAGGATCAGGGGAGGAAGAAGGGGCAGAGCACCTTGGGAAGCCCTAACTGAAAAGCCAAGCCCAGCCAAAGGAAGCAAGGAGGACTTGGTGTGGCTGGAGCCCTGGGCGAACGGGAAATCCCAGTCTCCTCTTGCAGCAGGCCACGTGGGGACCAGGACGTGGGCGTCAGAAAGGATCAGGATGGGGCGCTGTTGGGAGCAGAGCGGTAGGGGCAGTTTGAGGGCAAAGAAGTGACCGGCTTAGAAAAATACATTCCTAATGTGGGGGCATCTTAGCAAAGCGCTGCTTTCATGGGCGAAGCAGAGGTGACTTCTCCAAGCCCAGAATCTGGCTGGTGAGGAGCCCACGCATCAGCTCTTGCTGTGCTGTTGCCACCCCAAGAATGTGCTGCTGCTGACACGTGCTGTCTTTCCACTGCAGTGCTGGGCCGAGTGCTGGAGGTGACAGACCTGCCCGAGGGCATCACGCGGACAGAGGCTGACAAGCTCTTCACCCAGCTCGCCATGGCTGGTGCCAAAATCCAGTGGCTCAAAGAGACTCAGGGGCGCCGTGGAGATGGGGGCGGCGGGGACAACAACGGGACTCCGGAGAACGGCAGGCACAGTGACCTTGCTGCCTTATACACCATCGTGGCCGTGTTCCCCAGCCCGCTGGCTGCCCAGAATGCCTCCCTCCGCCTCAACAACTCCCTCAGCCGCTTCAAGCTGCGTGTGGCCAAAAAGAACTACGACTTGCGGGTGCTGGAGCGTGCCAGCTCACAGTAGGGCTCACACATGGGCACAGAGCACACTGGACTGCGGGCACTTCCCTCTGCCTTCTCTTCCTTTCTTGCCCTCCCTTCCTCTCGCCCTCCTTCCTGGATATATTTATATGGACATAATTAAGAGACAAGAAATTGATTTTTTTTTATTATTATTATTATTATTATTTTTGGAGTGATGCCCGTGCCCGCCCACCTTACCCTGTGTATATTGTTTTGTTAAGCACTGTGTTGAACCGCACATACAGGTGTTGATTGGTATGTTCACTGCACATTTTATTTAATCTGATTATTATTTGGGGGGGGGGGGGTATTTTTGGTTTTGTTTTATTTGGGGGGTTGTTTTTAAATATAAAAAGAAAACTTGTCCATCACTTTAACGCTGCTTTCCCGTTCTCTGCCAGTCCCAGTGCTAGGGGCTTTCTGTGCTGCCTCTTCAGGGTGAAATGACAACCAGGGAGCCGAAGGGACACTCACAGGATGATGTGTTCCTGCCCGGGTCCTGCCCCCACGCGTGGCGTGTACAAAGGCTCATGGTTTGCCAAGGCTGAGAGCCGAGACTGGGAGAGGGAGCGCTGAGCACTTTGACCTGGGGCTGGTCCCCACCGTCGGAAATTTGTAGCCTCTTTTCCCAGCTGCTGGCCCCATGGCAAGAACGGCGGCGTGGGGTGTCCCCAGCTGCATCCCCTGCCAGGAAGCAACGTATTCCTCCCGACTACAGGGGAGCAGCCCTTGAGCTGATAGGTGCCGGTGTCACTGTGTCCTCCTGCTGTGTGGGTACAGGAGTTGGGCTGGCACCACCCTCACCATGGCATTGCATACGGTGCCTGGAGCCTCTCGCGGTATCTGCCTTCCAGAGCAGATGCAAGTGGAGAGGTGAGAGCTGCCTGGAAAGGGGTGGGCTCCAACCCCTGCCTCGGTGCAAACTCCTGCTCCACTGCCACCCGCAGCCTGGCAGGGACGTAGGTCCAGGGACTCTGGCACTGCCTGTCCAGCTGCGGGGACCTGGCACCCACTGCAGGACAGCATGACGGCAGCGGGGTCCCCAGCTCTCTCCTCCATGGCAGGTCTCGGTCTCGGCGGAGAGCGGACCAGCAGGGTTTGCTGCCAGAGGGTGTGGGGCAGCTCTCATGGCAGGTCTCATGAGAGACCACGCTGCTCCCACTCTTTCCTTCTCCCCTCCCAGCTGCAGGGGCCTCAAAGGCGAGAGCAAACAACAAGACATCAAGGCTGGAGCACTCGGTGTGCCCCGGCTTTGCTGCGGCCTCATGCCAGGGGGTGGGTGGGCCTCTGTGACGCCCAGCAACCCACTAACGCAAATAGCCAGTGGCTCCTCTCCACCCCGCTCCCCTCCTGGCTCATGCATGGGCTCCAATTTCTCGGCGTCAGCCTCCGCCAGCGCTCAGCTGTCGGTTCCCCTCTGGCCTGTCACTCCCGCTCTCCACGGCACTGGGGCAGCTGCCCCCCTCCCTGCGCACCCGGCACGGAGGGCTGGGGGTTCTGCAGCCAACAGGGCCCCAACGTCGGCCACCCTTCCTGAGGTTTTTTCATCGCAGGACAAGAGCTCCGAACACGGCGTAAGTGTGTCTCCGTGCGCGGCTCCCCCTCATCGTAAGCCACTGACCCCCGTGGGCCCCTGCTCCACCCACGTTGCTGCAAGCCCCCAGGGCTCTTTGCTTCTGCAGCACCCCTTGCCCCAGGACCCCCAGCCCCCATCGCTCTTTCCCTGCTGGTCGTCCTGGTTGGGCTCCATGGGGGCATGGGGAGGCCTTGTGTTCGGTATCACCAAAAATAGTGGTCTGGGTAGAAGGACTGTGGGGATGGTTAACAGTCAAAGGTGGAATCAGGCATGTTTTGGAGGATGCAGGCGCAGATCCTGCCCTTGTGGTCGCACGCGGCTTCTGTGGAGAAGAAAGCAGGGCTGCGCGGTGACACCAGACAGCGTCATAGGCATGCGTGTCCTAGGGCGCCAAGAGCAGCACCATTTGCAGTTTAATCGTGAGATGGAGATGTCTAGAAAGAGATGGACAGGTAGCCCAGGGTCTGGCTCGCGGCACTTGGCACCACATCCACCAAGCAAGCAGCAGTGCTGTGCACGCCGGGCTGGGAGCCTGCGCAGCAGCGCCCAGCGGGTGCCCCGGGGCTCACCCGCAGCAGCACTGGTCCGTGCTGGGGCAGGAGCTGCAGGCAGCGCGTGGTGCTCTGCACTGGGCCGGGAGATGCTTCCCATCCAGCAAGGTCTGGCTGTTCTGTCCCCACCGGGCGCCTGCAGTGGGAACAGCCCCGGCCAACGCGATGTCTCTCTTTTTCCCTCATAGCATGACAGAGAAGGAAGTGCCAGAGCCACCAGCTTCACCTGCTTCAGGTGGGAAACCCAAGAGCCGGGTAAGTGGGCAGCTTGGGCGGGTGGGGGAAGCCACCTTTCTAGCATCGTCTTTGCCTCAGCCCCAGGAGTCTTTGTGGGGCCAGGGATGCCTGGTGGCATCCAGCAGGGCACTGGGTGGCCCTTTCCCAGCTTGGCTTTTCCCCGGGGTGCCCACAACCACACGGCGCTCAGGAACCACAGTTTCTCCTTTTGTGGGGCCCTCACGGGGCCGGGAGAAGGGTCCTTGTCCTCACAGCATTTCTGCCCCAGGATGTTTGGGGTCTCCTCCCACTTGGGGAAGAAGGAGTCTCTAGGTCAGAGCGAAGGGGCCGGGAGCCAGGCACCGGCTTCTCTCCTGTCTACCTCACCCCACATGCCTGCCGCGTGCAATGCATCCTCTCCTGCCCCAGCAGCTACAGAAGCTGAAGCAACTTTTCCAGCGGAAGCCCAAGGAGGAGACGGCACCAGAGCCACAGCCCAACGGGGAGCTGGTCAGTCCCTCAGGGGGACCCATCTACTACATCTATGAGGAGGAGGAAGAGGAAGAAGAGGAGGAGGAGCCTGAGCCCCCTCCCGAGCCCCAGAAACTTGTCAATGACAAACCCCACAAGTTCAAAGATCATTACTTCAAAAAGCCCAAGTTCTGTGATGTTTGTGCCCGCATGATTGTCCGTGAGTCCTGAGGGGGCTGGGGCTGGGGGCCATGGTCAGGGCGAGGGCTGGGGGCCAAGGCTGGCGGAGGGCTCCAGCCCGGCCATCCCCACAGCTGCAGTGTCACATCGCCTCTCCTCTTCACCCCTCTGCCTCCCCTCCTCCCCCCCCAGTCAACAACAAATTTGGCCTGAGGTGCAAGAACTGCAAAACCAACATCCACCACCACTGCCAGTCCTATGTGGAGATGCAGCGCTGCTTCGGCAAAATTGTGAGTGTTCCCAGTGGCCCCGGGCTTGGGGCATGTCCTCGCAGGGAAGGCCAAAGCGCCGTGGCAGGGAGCCACCCTGTGGGCATGACCCAGGCGCCATGACCCACCTCTTCCTGGCTCTGAGAGGGGACCCAGGCATCACCTCAGGGTCCCCAGCACCCACCCGCTCTCCCCTCAGCTTTCAAAGGAGCTCTGAGTGGTGGTCGATGCTCTGACGTCCTCTTTCCTTCCAGCCCCCAGGGTTTCGCCGGGCGTACAGCTCTCCCCTCTACAGTGACCAGCAATATGCCTGCGTCAAGGATCTGCTCTGTAAGTACCGTCCCCACGCCGGGGTGCCCCATCTCATCGTGTCCTGTACCTGAACCCCTCACACCATCCCTGTGCCCCAGCAGCAGCCAACAGGAGCGACCCCGTGTTCGAGACCCTGCGGACGGGTGTCATCATGGCCAACAAGGAGCGCAAGAAAGGGCAGGATGACAAGAAAAACGTGAGTGCGGGGTTGGCCTCTTGCTCCAAATGCCCAAGGGTCCTGGCACCACAGCCTGCACCCCATCGCCCCCCCCCCCCCCCCCCCCCCCCCCCCCCCCCCGCTCTGCACCTCCTGACAGCTCTCTGCCTTGCAGCCTTTGGCTGCTATGATGGATGAGGAGCCGGAGGCCACGAAGCCACAAGGAGGCAAACCCGAGGGCGGTGAGTGCTGCGAACGCGGCGGGGCTGGCTGCTGGCAAGGGCCGAGGGGCTGGGGGGGACTGAGCTGCAGCCGCAAGCATGGGGCAGGGGAGGGAGCGTGATGGGGAGACCACACTCGGGGGCTCACCGGGGTGGATTTTGCACTGCAAAAGGTCTCCACCCTGGGGCACTCTCTGCTTCCCCTCGACCTTGGGCACAGGAGATCCTTGGAAGGCTCCTGGGGCAGGGAGGCAGCACCGGGAGAGATGTAACCCCTCTCCTCCCATTTCCAGGCACTTCTGAAGGGGACAAGAAGACGGAGAAGAGCCCAACAGATGACAAGGTAGCCGTCATCCTCCCCCTATGCCCGAAAGGCCCCCGGCCTTGGAGCAGCGTGGGCAGAGGCTGCAGGGATCCCTGCTGGCCACCCCGGGGCTGTCCTCACTCTCTCTGGGGTTCCAAACCCCTCTTTCCTCCTCCCCCAGAACAAGAAGCCCCAGCCAGGGATTCGTGGTGGCTTTCCGCAGTCTCACTATTTCGTGGCACTTTATCGCTTCAAAGCCCTGGAGAAAGATGACCTTGATTTCCCGTAAGTTGCCAGCCGTGTTGTGGGCACAGGGGTGATGCGGGGAAGGATGTGGGGTGTCCAGTGGGGAGGGGTAGAAATCTTCACCCCAACAACGAGGCTCTCACGGCCAGGAGAGGTCTGTGAATGAAAGAATGAGGGCAGAAATTGGAGCTATGCTGGCTGCGGTTTGGGTGTCGTGGGGTTTTTTTTGGCTTTTCTGCCTGCCCCAGTGGGGTACACCTCGAGCGGGGGTGCTGGCTCTCACTGCGCCCGCTCTCCCAGCTCCCGGGCTTTGGGCACAAGCCTCCTGGCCGGGGCTACTGGTGTTTGTCTTGATGTGGGTCCACTGATTTCTTGCACCCCAGACTTGAGGCTGAGCGGCTCACGTACAGGATCTGTCTGTCCCTGAGCCTGCAGGCTGTGTGCATTCCTCGACCTCCCCTGACACAGGGCTCTGGGAGCTGGTGCTGTGGGAAGGGCGATTTTCCTTGACAACCGCAGGGTCTCCCATGGTGGGGGGGGTCCCTGCCCGCCCTCACGTTGAGCCCTTCCTTCCCTTTGCAGGCCAGGGGAGAAGATCACAGTGGTCGATGACTCCAATGAGGAGTGGTGGCGGGTAAGGCTGGTGTCCTACAAGCACAGAGGGGAGAGATGGCAGAGCTTAAAGCAAAGGGAGAGGTCAGCTGGGCGTGCAAATCTCACTCTAAGAGGGACACGGCCCCCTAAATCTGCTGCGTCCTCATGCTAACCCACAACCTGCAGGCTGTTTGTCACGGGGGAATCTGGAGGCCGTACAGATGGGCTCCAACCCCCACCTCGCATCCATCCACTAACTTCTTTCAGGGGAAGATCGGTGAAAAAATTGGCTATTTCCCTCCAAACTTCATCATCCGGGTGCGGGCAGGCGAGCGGGTGCACAAGGTGACACGGTCCTTCGTGGGCAACCGGGAGATTGGGCAGATCACGCTCAAGAAGGATCAGGTGAGACGGCACCACGCGCTCACAGCCTGCGGTCCTCCAGCCCCGACCTGCACCTCTACCCCAGCCTCCCCCCGGGCCCCCACCCCCACGGCTGCCCCGCAGCACCCCACGGCCCCGGCTCGGCGCTGGCCTGCCTCCGTGTCCCCACACTGCCCACCCCCCCGGCCCCCCTGGACCAGACCCGCTCTGCCCAGCCTGGGGGCTGCCCCCTTCCCCCCGCTCTGTGGGGCAGCGGGAGTCCCACCTGCCCCCCTTTCCCCCCCAGATCGTGGTGCAGAAGGGTGAGGAGGTGAACGGTTACGTGAAAGTCTACACCGGCCGCAAAGTGGGGCTCTTCCCCGTGGACTTCCTGCAGGAGATCTGAGCGGGGCAGCGTCCCGGGGCCCCCCCATCGGGGGAGATGGATGGACTCTGGCCGTAGGGAGCTGCCGGAGCTGGGCGAGGATGGGCACAGCCGGCACCCCTCTCCCTGATGCCCGTAGCAATGGGGGCTCCGGTGGGGACCGTCTCCGCCGGCCCAGTGGGGGAGATGCCTCTCGGGCTGTTTCCCCCGTGGGGGTTTTGGTGCCGTCAGAGACACTGTGTGCAAGGAGGGGGCACCCCCAGACTCCTTTTGGAGGCCACCCAGCCCCCCCCCCTCCCCGGGCTGAGGCGATGGGTGCCCCGGGGGGGAGTCGGCGCAGTCCCGTCCCGCTGCTCCGGGCTGTGTAATCCCGTTTTGGCAATACACGTCGGTTTTGGCAATACACGGCTGTTCTGGCAACACCGTCTGTTCTGGCAACACCCGTCCGCTCTGCCCGCCCTGCTTCGGCTTTCCCGGGGGTGTCACTGCGGGGCCGCCGGTGGCCCCCAGCTGCTGCGGGCCGGACCGGGCGCCTTCCGCCCCCCCGTGCAGCGCCCACCGCTGCCTGTACGCCCCCACCGTGGCAGCCGCGACCCCGCGTGGGCCCCCACAGCCAAAGGCTGCTCCGAGCGCCCGCAAAGCGCGGGGACGGGCGCCGGGAGGGGAGGGAGAACGCGACGCGACGCCCCCCTCCACCGTTCCCCCGTTCCGCATCCCGGGGGGGGGGCCGCGTCCGCCCCTCCCTCCCCGCGGGGCCGAGCGCTGGCGCGGGGCCCGGCGGGGCCCGAAATAGGGAGGGCGGGCGACAGGTGACGGGGACAGGACGAGTCCTTGGGCCGCGGGGGGCGAGCGCCCGGCCGGGAACAGCTGCCCGGGCGGGAGGGCGGGCGGGCGGCGCGGCGGGGGCCCGGCCCGGGGCGGGGGGGGAAATGGCGGCTGCGCGGGGTCGGCCGTGACGCGCCGGAAGCGTGCGTGACGCCGGCGGTAACCACGGCAACGGACCGGAAGTGGGGCCGCGGGGGCGGGCAGGGCGGTCGCCACGGCGACGGGGGCCGGGGCCGCGCGCCGCCTGTCGCCTTGGTGACGGGCAGTCAGCGGGAGGGCCCGGCCCGGCCGCCCGGTAACGGCGACTGCCGCAGCGGGGCCGCGGTGGCCGCGGAACCCACCCGGAACCCCCCCCGGAACACCGGGTGGGGGCGCTGCTGAGGCGTCGCGCGGCCCCGCCGTATGCAAAGATATGCAAATGAGCCGGGGCGCGGGGCAGGCGGCGCCGCCCCCTGGCGGACCACCCCCGCCACCCCCGGTGCGGGCCCCCCCCCCCCCGGGGGTCGCCGCCCGTCCCCCACCGCCACCCGGGGGCGGCCGCTGGCCCTGCGGGCGGTGCGAGCCCCGTCCGCGTCCCCGCCGCCACCGCCCTCGCTGACGCGCTGGGGGGGGTACGGGGGCGTTCAGCGGCCCAGGAGCCCCCCCGGGGAGGGGTGGTGGTGCTGCCGGCCCCTCCCGGGGTGGGGGGCGCACGCCGGTGCCACCGCAGCGCCCCGGGGAGACCACCGGCGGGGGCGTGGGTGCTGCCCCCGGTCCGGCCCGGCTGCCCCCTCCCCTCCCTCCTCTCCCTCCTCCGCCCCCCCCCCCCTTCGCTGCCCGCAGCAGGGGCTGCGCTGGGGTGGCGGGGGCACGGAGATACGGTCCCCCCCCCGTGGCTCTGGCTCCCACCTTGGGCCGAGCGGCGGTGCCGGTGCGCAGGAGCCGCTCCGGGCGGCGGAGCGGGGAGGGGGGGGGGCACCATGCGGCCCTGCACCCGCTCACCCGGGGGCCCCGCTGCCCGCCGGCTGGGGAGTTGGTGGCCCTCCGGCCACCCTACCGGTCCTCACCCGCACCTTAACCCCTGCGGGCGCCGGCGGTGGTGGCCCTGGAGGTGTCCCAGGGGCCGCTGCCGGCTGGGGGGGCACGGGGGCGGCTGCCCCATCTCCACACTGGGGGTCCTCCTCGGGTCCCAGCATCTCAAGGACCAGCTGGGAGATGCGCTGCGCCGGGGAACCGCACAATAACGCAAACTGGGGGGTGAGGGGCCGGAGGGGGGGGCAATACACAGCTCCAGGACTGTTTCCTCCCTGCTCACTCATGTCCTTACCTCCTGTCAGACAGCTTTTAAATGCCGAACCATTAAAATTTTCCACCTCATTTGCAGCTCCTCATATGGTTAATTTTACTGGGATTGTCTATTTATTTATTTGCAGAGCCCTGCGGGGGGCGGGAGGGGGGGGGCTGGAAGCTGATTTGCTGCATCTGAGAAGCGGGGAGGAGAAGGAGGGGGGGGGGAACCACCCAGGGAAGGGGGGAGGGCTCCAGCTAATTTAACAGCTGAAGAGAACAACTTAATTAGAGGCATCTGGAAAATTGGGTAAAACCCCTTTCATCAGCCTCCCATCCCCAGACCCCTTCCCTGCCAGCACGCGTGGACTTCTCTGGTGGCTGCCCAGGACAGCACATGCTTTGGGATGGGGCAGGGGGGGGGTGACTGGGGCTTAGCCCTCCCCAGCAGATGGCCGTCATTACATGCAGGATCTAATTGGATTGATCAGCAGTTAATAGGAAATTAAGAGGTGAATCCCTTCCCCCTCCCAGCTCCACCATGCGCGTCCCGGGTGCCCCTCGCAGCCTCTCCGGCCGGCTGCAGCCCCCTCCCCGGCTGCAGCCCCCTCCCCGGCTGCGCTCCTCCTTCCCCGGCGGGTGCAGCTGTACGGCAAGTGAGGTGTGAGGGGCAAGCAGAGGTGGGGACAGTCATTTGCACCTGATGGGTGATGGACTGAGAGTGCCACGGCCTTCCTGCGTGGGGGACGGGGTGGCGCGGGTGGCAGTGGCTGCTCCTACGCAGCCACAGGGGCCGCACGCTGCTCCAGTGTGGGCAGGGGCGCGTGTGCTCAGGGGAACACATCCCCCAGAGGCACTGTGATGTGCGCCCACCTGGTGTACGGCTGCTCAGCAGGAGTTTGCGGTTTGGTCTCGCTCGTGTTTTTCCCGTTCCTGATGCCCGCAGCCTGGTTGTGACCCAGCCGCTTACAGAGAGGGGCTGTGACTCTGCTGGTGTTGGGGACGCTCAGCATCTTGCTGCTAAATCCTCTGCAACTGGTTTACGCGAGGGGTCTGCCACCCACCCCACGGAACACGTAGTGTCAGAGTGGAGGAGCCACCCTGACCTGCCAGATTAATCACCTCAATTTCCCTCTGCATCTTGTGAAAGGTCAGGAGTCTTTGCAAGGCCCAAAAATTAATTGAAATACCACTGATCTTGTGCCGGATCCATACATCATCCCAGGAGAGCAGCGCTGGCATGGAGGGGACGGGGGCACCTGCCTCCTGCGCCCCCGCCTTCTTGGGTGCACCTGAGGACAGCGATCCCCAGGGAGTGCGGTGGGAGGTGGAGGTGTCCGGGTGCTGCACCCCACGGCCTGCCCACCCCTTGTCCCCACGGGGGGGGTCCCTCACATCCAGCTTGGCCCCGGGGTGCTCCTGTCTGCGTCGCTCTGCCTGAATCATCTCCTCTGGCTTGGCAGATGCAGCGCTCAGAGATTGTTCTCCATCTCGAGGCAGAGGAAATAAATGCGTTAAGCTAAACTCAACCATCTCCCCTCCCCACCTGCCCCCCCCAGCCATAAATCAGCATAAATGCAATTTACATATTCATGGTATTTATCCAATAACCGTCCTGTCCCAGATTAAACGTGCCCTGGGGATCACCAGGGCTCCTTATCTGTGCCAGGGTGCTCCCGGGAAGGAGCAGCTCTGCTCGGGGATGCGAGCGGTGGGGGGGGGGGGCCGCGCTCGTCATCATTCTCCATCTCTCCTGCTCCAGGCAGGTCCTGGGAGAGGTGCTTGGAGGCAGAAATCCGGGAGTGGGCAGCAGTCCCGTCCCCCAGCCCGGCCCTACCGTCCAGAGCTCCCCTGCACCCTGCATCAGCGCCCGCTGTTGCTGTGTTCCCCCCCACCCCCTGACCCAACGCCTCCCTGCTCGGGGCTGCCTCTGCTCTCTCCTTGCACCCCTTCCCTCCTTCCCCGCTCTCCCTTTGGCCCCAGCGGTGCTGCTGGGGGACCCCCGGGGACCCCACACAGCTCTCTGCACCCTGAGTTTCACCCCGTCCCCAAGCAGCGGTGGGGGCAACGAGAGGGGAGCATGTGGCACCCGGGGGGCACACCGATCTTCCCGCCTGGCTCGGAGGGAAGGGCCCAAGGGGAGCTGGCAAGGACTGGGGTAGGTGTCCCCAGGTCTGGGGGTAGGTGTCCCCAGCTCTGTCCTGCCCCCCCCCCCCCCCCCAGTGTGGCCCCACTGACTGTGCTGTGCATGGGGGGGGGTGTCACACACACCTCTCCCACTCTGACAGGTCCTTGTCAGCAGTAATGACCAGCTCTGAGGCCAGCTGGGCCCCAGGGCTCAGTGCTGAGCTCGTTAGGGGGGATTTAATGAGGGCAAGAGGCAGGCACTGCCTCTGGCTGTTTGTCACGCTGTCTCTGGCCTCACAGCCTGCCTAGACCCCGAGCCGTGCTGCGTGGTCCCGACAGCGTGGCACAGCACGGTGACCCCCACAGCCCCCAGCTCAGCCCCCTGCTTCCCCCTGCCCCGAGGCGCAGCGGGAGGGCTGGCACCTCTGCCCGCGGGGTGAGCGCCCATGGGACCAGCGTCCGGCCGCTGGGGCTGTCCCCACATCCAGGCTGCACCCCTCAGAGACAGGGAACCACACCGGGGCCGTTCGCGTTGTCTTCCCCCACCCAGGGATCGGCCTAAGGGCTCCTGACCCTCCAGCGCTGGGATCGCCCCGCTCGCCCAGCTCAGGGAGTAAAGAGGAGGCTGTGGGGTGCAGCTGGGCAGTGCCCCCCCCTCCTGCCCCTGCTCCCGGCTGCCCAGGCGCTGCGGAGGAGGGATAGCCTTGCTCAGGGGTGCAGAGGAGTTTGGGGGCCGCGGGCTGTGACGCGGGAGCGAGAGGCCCCAGGAAAGCCAGGTTTCGGGGGCACCAGAGCAAAGGGGGCTGCAGCCAGGGCATGGGTGCGTGGCAGAGGGGGACGGCGACGGTGGGGATTGCGTGGTGCTCGGTGGGATGGGGTTGGTCTCAGCTGAGGGCTGCGCAGTGCTGGGCGTGCAGGGCAGTGCACAGGGTGCCCGTGCCGGGTGCGGGCTCAGCCACATGTCGCAGGCAGCCGTGGGGACAGCCCAGGTGCCCCAGGCCTTCTGGGGGGGGCTGAGCTTTGTGCCTGGGGGTCCCGGTTGCAGTTTGCACCGTCTCTGCTCTGAGGCAGCCACGAGTCCTTCTTGGCTCAACAACAAGCTGCGTAAACAGGAGCCTGCGGGCAGCGTTAATTAGTTAAATATTTGGCAAGGCAGGAGGCACAGGCAGAATCAGAAAGAGCTGAGGGGGGGGCTGTGCTGTCACCTGCCCCACCGCAGAGCAGGGCAGACCCCAGGTGTCTGGGGACAGTCGCATCCTGCTGGGTGCTGCTGGTCTGTCCCAGCCCGACCAGTACGGGGACATCGCCTGCTCCCCAGCGCAAGGCAGCCCAGGCTCCAGCCCAGACCTCCATCTGCATTTAAAAGGCTGCTGGTGAAGAGGGGGCCCCCAGGGACCCCCTGTCACCGCCTGTCGCTGCTGCGCTTGGAGCCGTGCAAACCGTCCTTGCTTCAGCCCCGGCCCCCGACGGGCCCAAGTCCCTGGGTGGCGAGGTCCCCCTCCCTCTCCCTGGCACCCGTGTTTGCCCCATCAGCTTTGCTCATTACCTCTGTGCTCCGGTGATACCCCACACCGGCATTAATCGGGGGCAGCGATAAGCTCGTGGGGGGGGAGGCCTGGGAGGGGTGGATTTGGATGCGGTGTGGGGGGCGCGGGAGGGATGCTGGCCGGCACGGGGATCCTGCGCAGGGGCTGAGCGCGGTCGGAGGGACCAGGCAATCCCTGCTCTACCCGCTGCCCCGACTCTGGCTCCTGACCTCCAGACTGTGGGGTCCGCCTTCCCAAATCATTAACCGAGCATGAAACACCCCGAAGCCTGGCTGGGGAGTGACGACCGTGTGCAGCGTCTGTCCCCACAGCCCCTGTGATGTGAACTAAATCCATCCTAATTAGCACTGATTTGCATGGGGAAATGAAAATTAATCTAGCCTGGGTTTACTGGAATTAGTGATTCTAGTTGGGCACATCAGTGAGAGGCAGACATGCGGGCGGGCAGGACTCGGTGTGGCAGAAAGCTGTCTGCCCCTCTCCTCTTCCTCCCAAACCCGACGCTGGGCCCCCTTGCTCAGCACCGCCTGCCAGCGTGCCATGGCACGGCAGTGCCGTACAGCCACGGGGCTGCCCACGAGCATCCGCCAGGACTGGGCTCAGACACCCGCGTTCTGCCCAAGCCCCTTTCCTGGGTGTCAGGGGGACATCAGTGCCCCCCACCCCACCTCCCAGGTGCCCCTAGTTGCAGGGTACAGAAATCAGCCCTTTTCTGACCCAGTTGCCCCATCCCAGCACATATTGCTGTGCGGGTATTCCCACACACATCTCTCTGTGTGTCCATGCAAGCCTCTCCGGTGCGTCCTCCCATGCGTGTTGGCATGTGTGTGCCCATGTGCGCGCCCCATGCGCGCCATGCAGGAGCACATTCTCATTCTGGAGGTGGGAGCCCACCAGGGAAGGGGTGCAGCGGGGAGAGCCCCGGCCGTGCCCCCTTTGGAGACCTCTGGCCCCGGCTGTCTCCTGACGCTGGTGCTGCCTGGCCCAGGGGTAGCACCGTGGCTCATTGTTATGGGGTCCGTGGCAACGCGGTGAGCAGAATTATCATCACGCTCATGAAAAATTAACGAGAAGAAAACAGCTGGGCAGGAGCTTTGTCCGCCAGGGCTGGGGGTGGCACAGCGTGGGCAGGTTGGTGTTGGCTGCAGGATGGGGGTCTGGTGCCCGTCACTTCTTCAGAGGTCACCCCTCCGTGGTGTGACCCTTCCAGCCCCAAAACCTGGCTGTCCCTCTGGGGTCGTGTTTACCCCCCCCATCCCTGGCAGGAGGACCCAGACCTCGTGCAGGTGTGTCCCCGTGCCCCATCACTGCCTCTGGGGCACGTCTGGACAGGGTGACCCCCCCCGAGCTGGCCTCGGGGATTTCAGCCCGGCTGACAGGAGCGAGACCTCCAGCTCCTGCGGCCACATTTGCAAGTCAACCACGAGCTCAGGGGCTGCTGGTGGTGGCGGGGGGGCTACCTGTCCTGTCTACCTGGGGACAGGAACGGGGATGCCCCGGGGAGGGGTGAGAGGACAGAGCAAACCCTGCTGCAAAGGGATGTGGCTGTACTCTCCCCCCTCCCTCCATCGCTTCTCTGGCTGGGGGGGGGGTGTGGGGGGGGGGGTGTTGCTTTTCTGGAGCGCTGTTATTGCCCCCCCTCACAGGGCTGTAAACACTCAATTAAGCACGAGCGCCTGGTCCTGCCTTCCCTGTCGCTGCTGGTAATTATGTAGGTTTTTCGGTGTCAGGCACCGCGGGGAAGCGCGATTACAGCTAATTGGAGCGGCTCTCCCCAGCCCAGGCCCTTCTGCAGCTGCTGGAGCTGCCGCGTGACAGCAGCTCCATGCCCCCCCCCGAATCTGTGCCCAAAGGATGCGGGGGTCCTTCCCACCCCCACCCCACCCCATCCTTTTGGTGCTGCAGGTCTGGGCTGAGCGCCTGCTGGGTGCCTTCCTGCTATGCTCTGCTCACCGATGGGTTTGTTCCCCCCCCCTCCTCGGCGCTGACACTGTGGGGACCCCGTTTGGGCTCCCCGGTCCCCACAGGGGCCTCGGAGGCTGCAGGACGGGATGGACCTGGCAGTGCTGCTGGTGGGGGCACTCAGGGCTCTGGGCCACGGGTGGGAATCAGCCATGGCCCCGTGCGACACGGTGGTGCTGAGCGTACCCGGCGGCCGGGGTGCACGAAGCGGGGAGCGTTTGGATCTGCAGGAGAGTGGGGAGCTGCCGTGCACTGTGGGCCCCGGTGGAGCTGGGGCCTGGCAAGGGGACCCAAGAGTTGAGGGGAGGGTGGCGTGAGGACCTGCTGCCACCTGTCCCGGGGGAGATGCATCAGGAGTGCAGCGTCTGCCATTGATTTCTTATTATGGAGTTCAGTAAGAAAAATGAGGCGCTGGGGCTGCGGAGCAGCAGCCGTGATTTGTCGCCTTCTCGCCGTGTCCTGGCGGGGATGGGAATTGATTTTGGAGTCTCTGGCATCAGTCAGCAGGTCTGGGGGTGGGAGATGGGGGAGCTGGCGAGGGGACGGCTGCTGGGACGCGGGAGACAGGACACGGACCTGCTTGTGGTGCAGTGGGTGTTCCCCAGCCCAGGAGCCCCCCCCCCCCCCAAACTCCGTGTCAGGAGCCACGGGGCGCCTGGGCTCTCGAGTGCCTCCCTGGCAGTCAGGGGCTTTTTTGGGGCTGGGGTCCCTGCCCCCGGTGCGGGCTGGGGTCCCTGCCCCCGGTACGGGCTGCATCCCCGGAGCGGGACCGCAGCGGCTCTGCGGGCGGTCCCGCGGGGGCTGTGTCTGCCGGAGGGGCCGTGTCCCCCCACGGCCCCGCGCGGCAGCAGACCGGGGGCGGGGGGGAGGGACACGGGCTGTCCCCCCCGCCCGCGTCCCGTGGGCTCTTCGGCGGCTGCCGGGGCGGCCCCAGCACCGGGGACAGCCCGCGCGCGCTCCCGCTCCCGCGCCGCGGCCACGCGAGGGCGCCGCAGCACTCCCGAGGGCGCGGGGCGGCCCCACGCGGGACCGCGAGCGCGCGCACACGTGTGCCGGTGGGGGGGGGGGGGGATGGGGGGGGGGGGGGGCCGCCGGTCCACGACCACGCGCCTTCACACGCGGGGCTGTCGGTGGCGGTGGGAGCAGCGTTGTCCCCCGCAGGGACGTGTCCCGCTGTCCCCGTGCGCGCCTCTGCCGTGTGCACGCGTGTCTCGGACATGTGCGTCTCACACGTATGCACGTGTGTCTCGGACGTGTGCGCGTCTCAGGCGTGTGCTTGTGTGTCTCAGACGTGTGCATGTGTGTCTCGGACATGTGTGTCAGACGTGCTTGCATGTCTCAGCTGTGTGCACACGTGTCTCAGACGTGTGCGTCTCAGACGTATGCATGTGTGTCTCAGACGTGTGCTTGCATGTCTCAGACATGTGCAGGTATGTCTCGGACATGTGTGTCAGACGTGCTTGCATGTCTCAGCTGTGTGCACGTGTCTCAGACGTGCACACATCTCAGCTGTGCGTGCATCTCAGCCGTGTGCAGGCATGTCTCAGCCGTGTGCTTGCATGTTTCAGCCGTGTGTGCATGTCTCAGCCATGTGCACGTCTCAGCCATGTGCACGCATGTCTCAGCCTGTACACATGTGTATCACACGAGCTTGCATGGCTCAGCCACGTGCATGCATGTCTCCGCCGTGTGCGTGTGCGTCTCAGCCGTGTGCGCGTGTGTCTGAGCCGTATGTTCCTCCGCGCGGCGCGGCTCCGTCCCCACCAGTGTCTTTGTCACAATGAAGGAAGAGGCTATTATGTTTATTAAATTGTATCAAGGCAGCATTACAGCAATTGGCAGCTGGTGACCCCGGTTATTTATAAAACAGGCTTTGGAAATCACAGCTCTGGGCTTGGGCTTTTCTTCAGAGAATTATGGAAAAAAAAAAATAAAAAAATCAATATTGCAGGACGAGGCCAAGTCGGTGGTTAATTGCGGGGTCGGTTCCAGGAAACGCCTCCTGGTGCGACGCAGCCATGGAAGAGCTGACCCCTCCGTCCCCCCAAAAGGGCTCCTGTGCCGCAGCCGCTGCCCTCTGCGGTGGGGGACAGCCCCCCCGTCTCAGACCCAGCTCGCTGCCCGGGCTGGTGGCTCTGGGACCAGAAGAGGCCAAGGGAGTGCGGGTCCCTCCTTGCACTGGCGCGCTGGCTCCCTGAGCTGGCGGGGACGACGAAGGGCATCAGCTCATCCACCTTTTGCAGCGTTACCGGCGGGGGTGTCACAGTCTCGGGGTATTAGGCTGGTGTCGCCCCCCCATCCTGCAGCGGTTGTGGGGCAGAGACAGGTTCTCCTGGTGCTCATCATACAGCGCCCGGTGATTAATGGGGGGAATTAGGATGATAATAGCCCTTTAAATGAAGGTGCCAGTTACAAATGATGTGTGCCCGTGCTGCGTGATGGATGGTGCCAGGGCCAGCCCTGGGTGCTGGGAGGCAGGCGCGCTCAGAGGCGCATTATGGCCAGGGTGGGAGCAAGGAGGGGATTGTGATGTCATAGAGATCAGTGACATCATGGGATAGGCACGACATCACGCGCTAGCTCAAAGTGAGGGGATGTGGGACAATCCCAGCACTGGGCGCGCAGGGCGGTCTGGCAGGCAGGCAGGGCCGTGGTTGCTCCACGGTCATCTGGCTGGGCAAGTCATCATGGCAATGTCATGACAGTGCTGGCATGTGATGCCCCTCATGGAGCTGCTCGTGCTGCCCAGCCTCACTGGCCCCTGTGGGGCCACTCATGCCCCCCCCGGTGTGGCTGTGCTGGGGCCCGCGTGAGGGGTCCCGGGCGAGGGGTCCGCCCGGCAGGGCCAGGAACGCGGTCTCTCCCCAGCAGGGGCCGGGTCCCCCAGGATCCAGCCCCTTCTGCCCATGCTGGGGCTCGTCCTGCAGCGCAGCTCTGTGGGGCTATGAAATATATCCCGTTAATTCACCATTTAATTATTGGCTGTTTGTTTATTGTTTGTTTGCTTTAGTTGGTATGAATTTTTTATGATGGTTTCCATCGCGCCCCGCCAAAAGCCAGTGAGATTTACAGCTTCGGCATGAGCAGAGCCTTAACGAGGGAAAAGTCCCCGTTAGCAGCGAGGGATGAGTCCGTGTCACCATCACAGGAGGGTTTGGGGCGGCTCCTCCCGGGGCTGGGGGTGCAAGCAGTGGGGGCCGGCTGGGGAGGGCCGGGGGGGGGCTGTGGGGAGGCTGTGAGCTGTGGGGCAGTGGCGCATGTGATGGGGGGTTGTGTGGAGCAGGGGGGCTGGGGGGGGATTGTGGGGACGGGGGGGGTCTGAGCGCCAAGGCTGGGAGCCGGAGGAAGCGGCACGCTCAGGTGCAGGCACGTTCAGCCCCAAGCTGCAGCATCTCCCATTAATGAAGCACTTCATCACCACGGCATTGCGGGGGGGAGGGGGGTGGGGGGGGCACCCAATTCGGAATGATAAATTCCCCGCGACGGCCCTGTGCTTGCTCGCAGCAGCCGTGATTCTCCTTCATCTTGAATAATATTTTTGGAGTGGTTGTAAAATAACCCGCCACAGCAGCTGCGAGTGGAGACACCGCGGCCCAGCGGCTCTCTCCAGCCCCCCCCCCCCCTTCCCCCAATTTGTCTTTCCAGCTCCCCTCCCTGCGGGGGCAGCTCCCCGTAGCCCACACCAGCAGGCGTGTGAGTGTGCACCTAGCCGTGCGTGTCTGTGTGTACGCACGTGTGCAAGCATATGTCTGCATAGAAAGGTGCGTATGTGTCCATGCACATCTGTTGGGTGTGTGTATGTGTGTGCGCGCGTATGCAGGTGTCCATGCACGTGTGTGTGCGGTATGTGTAGCTGTGCAGGCAGGAGTGTGTCTCTGTGCACGGGCGTGTGTGACCGCAGAGCTGCCTCGATGCGCACGTACGTGTCGCTCTGCATTTGCAGGTGTGTGTGTCCACGCACGTGAATGCTTCCTGAGGTCAGCTGCTGCGACTCTCCCCTCTAGGCAGTATTTGTGGGCTGTCGTCTTCTTCCCCAAAAGCGCTGACCCATCAGCTCCGCACGGTGCCAGGCACGGGCAGCCATGAAAGAGAAGGCGCTCCGGCAGTGTCTGTTTGCTCCCTCCGGGGCCAGGGAGGGGGGAGCACGCCGGAGCCCTCCCCAGCGCTCTACGGGGTTGAGCCCCTCGACGCCCGCTGCCGCGGGCCTGCGGGCAGCCGACCCAGGAGCAGCAGGGCACGCGCTGTAATCAGCACAGAAGAGGGAAGCACGGCACAGAATTAAACTGTTTCTTAATTACAATCATTAATGAGCATGGAGGCAGCTGGGCTTTGTGGGCAGGGAATCCCGCTGCATCCCCAGGAGAAGGCCTGGGCTTGTCTGCGGGGAGCTGGGATGGAACTGGGGCAGGGTGGGGAGATGCAGCTTGCTCCAAAGCAGACCTGGCTGTGATGGGACCGGGATTCCCCAGAGGTCTTGGGCTCCGAATGCTGCCGGACACCCTCTTAGTCTCCCGGCTCAGCACTTCGGTGCTGTGCTCCATGGCGCTGCACGTGAGTCCCACCACTTACACACGCGTGCACGTGCCCTGTGGACCCCTCCCGCATGCCTCTGCTGTGACCTGACGCACACGCCCCCTCCCCAGACGCCACACTACTGTCCCTGCGCCGCAGCAGCCGTCGGCAGAGGAAGGCAGCGAAGGACACACGCGTGCCGGTGCTGAGGGCAGGATGCACTCTGTCTTGGGGAGTGGCACTTAATCAATCCCATTTCAAAACTCTAATTATATCAACAAAGGCCTCAACATGGCGCTGCTGGCTGCAATTCAGGTCTTGTTTATTTATTTCCACACACTCCAGAGAAGTTTCTCCCCTTTGTCCTTTTATACTTTGCTGAAAGAAATGAGGTTAGGACGGAGCGGCACCGACGGGGCTGCGCTGTGCCAGGGGAGGGTGCTGAGGTGGGGAGGGAGCCCGGACTGTTGTGGACTGTTGGGCTGGGGAGGGGGCGGGGGGGGGGGCAGCAGTGGGGCTCTGGGCGTGTGTGGGAGAGGGGAGACTCCCTGGGGTGCTCCAAGCCGGAACTTCAAAGTGGGGAGCTTACAAAGCAGCAGTAAAAAGACTTGCCAGAGCTCTTGTGTGCGTGCAGGTACGCGTGGGAGTGTTCATGTGCACGTGCCTGCTGTCGTGTTAGCATGTATGTTGTCTACCTGTGTGTGTATGCGTCTGCATGAGCAAGGACTGGTCTACTGGGGGGGCACTGGCTTCTGGCTGGGGGCCCTCAGTTGAAGGGGCACGAGACAGGGACTCGCCTGTGCCTGTCAAGTGTGTGACACTGCCACCATCGTATACCACGGCGCCACGCTCTGCCCCCCCCCCCCAGACACAGGCTGCGCTGGCTGATGCCACTGCCAGAGCATGACCGGCCCCCCCCCGGATGAGGGTCGGAGGACCCCGTCCTTGCTCAGTTCCAGCCCGCTGCTTTTGGCTGCCCACTCCGTCCATCTCCCCGGTCCTTTGTTAAAAGCCAGTGGATACAAATAGCTGGTTTCCATATGCACAGCAGCATCTGTTACTGCCAGGGAGATTTGCATTGCTAAATGTAAATTGGGTGTTATGTCATTTATCATAAACGGGAGGGTGGGGGGGGTGGGGGTGCGCTGAGGGGAGGCAGCAAACACCGGCGAAGTTGTCATAACAAATCACACGACTCATCGTTCGCCCTGGCAGGAAGGTGCGGAGCAACCTGTGAAGGATTTGCACGTGGCGGGAAGGGGCCATCCCCTGGTACAGAGAGGGGAAACTGAGGCACGAATGCAGTCTGCGGTGCAGCAGCATGCAGGGACCTCAGGCATCCAACCCCAAAGCTTGTCATTAACCCAGTCATGGGGGCTCGCTATGGGAGAGGCTGGAAGGGGCAGAGGGCAGCCAGGGCTCAGGACCTGATCCTCAGCCTCACTCGCGCCTTCCAGCAGCGTCCCTGGGCCGGGATCCCCATCCCGTCCCGTCCCGCCCCGTCCCTCCCAGCCCTGCTGCAGACGCCTCCCTCGAGTCTCCTGCCCACCCTCCATCCTCCGACGGCACTCGGGAACCTGCCGGCACAGCTGGACCTTCCCCGCACCCTCGCCATGAAGGGCCCCCTCCTCGGAACCATGTTCTCCCGGCATGTCAAGCGGCACCCCGGAGTGAGTCACCCCAAATCCTCTCCCTCCATGGATTCCCCCGTGCCCCCATCCCTCTGCATCCCTCTGCCCCCCTCCTCCTCCCAGGGACCCCCTGCAGCCCCTGTCCCTCTGGGCTCATCCTTGCCCTTCTCTCACCTCGTGCCTTGGGGACGCTGTGCTTCCCCACACCCTTCTCCCTCCTTCCCGCTCCCCGTTCCTCCTGCCCTTTGCCCCCTTCACCAACCCCCTGTTCCTCCCACTCCCCAAACCCCTTCTCAGCCTCCCAGTCCGGCTCCTCTGCCCTCCCTGTGCCTTCCCCGGCTGTCCCCTGCCAGCGTCCCCTTCACACTGTTCTCCTGGCTCTCGGAGCATCCTCCAGGTAAGCCAGGCGGTCCCAGCGGTCCCCAACCCTCCTGCACTGAGGGGAGGTGAGACCACCCTGCGCTGCCCGTCCCGCGCCTCTGCTGAGCCGGGCTTCACACACGTCGACTCTTGCGCTCCCTCTCACTGCCCCTGACGGGCGTGCATGCCCGCAGCTCCCCGGGTGAAGGGTGCTGCTCCGTGTCCTCCCCCGCCTACACCCTGCTCCAGGGCCATCTCTGGGGGGAGTGGGAATGGAAACAAGCCCCCTCCCCACTCGCCCCTGCAGCCCCCGGTTTGAAGCGCCATTTCCCATCCTTTCAGCTCAGATCGTTCCCCTGCCGTCAAAACTTCAATATCTGAGGGGTTTGTGCACAACAATGTTTGAACCCTCATAACTTACAGACCCTCCAAGCCGGCAGCGGCTGGGCGAGCAGCCCCGCTCTGCCAGGATGGGCCTCTCCTGCTGGGCTGGATCCCCTCCCGCAGCGGGGAGCTGGGATGCCGGAGGGTCCCCAGCCCCCCCTTGCCTGTCCCCGCTGCCCGGTGCCCTCCCTGGGGACCCAGCATGGGGCAGGCGGCCTGGGGAGGGTTAACGAGCGCCGGGCTGAAAGTCACGTAAGCTGTTGGCAGTTGGGTTTGGGGAGGGTAGAGCAGCCAGGCTGGAAAGGATGATGAGCCACGGCTGAGCGTCGGGACGCCCGGCTCTCGGGCAGCGGAGGGGAGCGCAGGGCTGGAGCAGGACCAGGCTCTTCCAGGGAAAAGCAGGTGCCTGCGCACTGCCAGCGCCGAGGGCGCGCGCAGCCGGGACGCCTGGGTGCTTCTCACATCCTCGGTGAGAGCAGACGGATATACAGCACGGGCCCGGGCTCCTGCGCGGTCTTCACGGCACCGCTGCGTGTTTCTGTGTGCAGAACAGGGGGGGATTTGGGGCTTTTCTGTTCATGCCTGCCATGGTCTCCCCAGCTGCCAAAGAAAAGACTGTGTGTGACTTGGGGGACACAGAGAGGTCCCTGCATGGTACATGTAAGCAGGGGTGGTGCTCGGTGCCTGTATGTGAAGCACCTGGCACGCACCCGGCACCGTTTAAGCAGGATTAGTGCCGGCAGAGGTTTCTGGGGCAATTTTTGATGTGTCATCCATTACACGTGATCAGCTGCAGCTCGTGCCGGGCAGGTACATCAGCACTTTCACCTGGCAATAGGCTCTCCCACCGCAGCAGCCCAGCTGCCTGCCCACCTGGCAGTGATTAATGTCCCACGCTTGCCCGTGGAGCATCACGGCCGTGAAACGCAGGACAAGAACCTGCCTGGCACAGAGGTCCGGGGGGCTGCACAGCTCCGTGGGCGCCTTTCGGGCACCAGGCAGAGCCCAGCACTGCGTCCCACCATCCGTTTGCCCCGGTGCATGGTCCTGCCGCGGGAGGGGATGCTCATCCACACCCTGGCATGAGGCATTCATCCCTCCCCGTCCCGGCACGGCCCCCCCCTCCCGCCTCCCCCGGCACCTTCACCCCTTTGTTTTCTCCTTCCCGCTATTTTTGTAGCCGGAGCAGTAGGAACGGGGCCAGAGCCCCACTCTGGCGGAGATGGCTCCGGCTCACTGCCGGATCACTTGGAAGCGCTGGGTGATGGCAGGGGCTGCGGCAGGGACCGGCCGTGCCTGGCCGGGGGGCTCGGCCCCGCTGCCGGCGGAGATGGGGGTCCTGGGGAGCAGCGCAGCGCCTGCCCCGCTCCCAACGGGTCCCCACAGTCGGGGTCAAAGGGCAAACACTGCACACACACACACAAGCAGCGTTTTAACTCTCGGTACGCTTAAGGTCAAGCTCTCAATAAGTCTTGTTTATTTTTGTGCATGTCTTGGGGGGGAACAGGCCCCACTGCCGGCACCTGCAGCTCCTGGAGCCCCTCGCCTGCTGCAGGAGCGGTTGCCCCAGCTCCCCCTACCCTTAATTCTTCCCAGGCATTAATTACCCAGAAGGTGTCAGCAGCAGATGGTGAGACGAACCCGTCGCCCCAAATCTCCTCCAACAGACACCGCAATTCCCGGCGCTGTGGAGTTCGTCTTGATTAGCCAGCGCGGTTGGGTAGCGGCTACTGCCAGATCCTCTTGGCACCCGGCCGCACACGGCGCAAAAGATCATTATCTGCTGATGCTTCTAACCTCCCGAATTGGCGCTGCATCTGCCAGGCGCTCGATCAGCCAGCGCGAGCACGGAGTGCTGCTTGGCTTGCGCAGGGGTGCTGCCGAGCAGGAGCTGGGCCGTGCTGGGGGCACTGGGAGGGGATGGGGGGGGGGGGGTCCAGCCAGGGACTGAAGGCTGGGCCAGGGAGCGCTTGGTGAGGGGGGGACACATCTGACTGCCTGGGTGTCTTCCCCCAAGACCCCCTCCCCGTGCAGGGCAGAGGACAGCGGGGCTTGGACAGACCCTTTTCCTCATGTTTTCGAGTCGTTCCCCCTCCGGTCTCATCCAAGTGGGGAAACTGAGTCACCGTGTGGGCGGGTGGGGGGTTCGGAAACTCTCGCTAAGCGTGACGCTGCCAAGCAGAACTGCAAATATAACCCAGGCGCTCAGGTGCTGGCAATGCGAACCGCACGGTGTGCACGGCTCTCGTGGCGCCGCCGGCCCCCGCTCCGCGCTAATGGGCACTGCGAGGCGCCGGCTGTGTTTGCCTTCCCAGGGGCACGGGTTGGCGGGAGGTTCATTACGCTCAGACCGTCTTCCCCGGCGCGGGGGCCGCAGCAATTTGGGGGAGGTCAAAGCAGCCTCGTCTCGGCTCCGATTGAGGCCGTGTCCCCCCGGGCACTGGGGGATTGGCAGCGCGAGTGGAAGGGGGAGCGGAGACGAGAAGATGGAGCTGGTTGCCCTGCAAAGGCGCGATGAAAGCCCCTGTGCGCACGGAGGGAACCTGCTGCAGGGCTGGGGCAGCTCCTGGGAGGTCGCTGAGTGCCCCCCCACGCTGCATTGTCACCGCGTCCCCAAGACCTGCTCTGCACCCGGCTGCTCGGCCACTGGTGTGTCGCCTGGCCCCGGCATGTCCCAGTCCGTCCCAGCTGTAGGCACTGGGGAAGACGAACTGAACCCTCCTCATCTCCTGCTTCATCGGGAGATGGTGCGGAAGGGGTGCAGGGCCCGGGGGAGGGGGCAGCTGCGGGGGGATGGAGGGGATGCCCAAGGGGCGCCGCGTGGTTTTGGGGCCAAGCCCTGCCCTGGCTGCAGCCCCGTGCTGGGCAGGGACCAAGTCCCTCGGGGAGGAATCGCTGGCCGAGGCTCAGCCCCTGACCGGGGGCACCGTGCACGCCGGGAATGGGGCCCCCAGGCCCTCACCCGCGGCCACGCCAGCCAGCGCCAGCGCTGGGCAGCAGCAGCAGGCGGAGGGGAAGTGATTTCTCATTCCAAATCCAATTCCTCTCCAACACGAGCCGATTTTTCTCTCCCTCTTTTAATTCAGTCACTCAAGCTGACAGCTACACTGTGTACCGCAGCCCAGCTACAGGATTGCTCTGCCATATTTCCCCTGTAAATCTCCCGGTGTGTCAGCTCTCCCTTTCACTCTCCAGTCGGCCTGATAAATATTCATTTTATTGGGGTATTTTTCATTTTTCTCTCTCTCTCTCTCTGCAGCTCATTCCCCTCATTGGCTTCATCAGTGTCGGCCTGGGCAGTGCTGTCCTGTACTTGCTGAGGTTGGCTCTGTACAGCCCGGACGTCAGGTACGGGTCGGGGTGCCCCGGGCACCCCTCGGGCACTCGCCCCCGCACCCCTGGAGATGAAGGGGCCGATGCCCGGGTGCGGCGGGCGGGTGCTGGGGTGCACAAGGCGCCTGGATGCACTCTGACACCTTCACGGCGGGCAGTGGCCGGGGAGGGGAGGGGGGAAATAGCCAAACATGGGTGCAGAGGTGCCCGGAGCGGGTGAGGGAAGCCGGGGCACCATCCACCCTCTCCTTGCTTGGCACTGGGGGGGACAAGGGCCCCTTCAGCATGATGCTCCGGGCGCTGCACCAGCTGCTGTGAAACTGGGGGCGGGCAGGAGAGAGAGGCAGGGAGGTTACGGGGACTACGGGGACGGCAGAGGGAGCGGGATGGACGGGCGGATGACGAGGCAGCTAAAAGCAGTATGTGACTGATGGAGGGGGGGAAAGCCAGTGTGGGGAGGGATGCGTTGACAGAGGGATGGGAAACCAGCGGGATGGATGGTTGGAGAAGGAATGGGGAGAGGGAGGGATGGGCAGACGTAAAAACAGTGCGCAAGGATGAACGGCGAGGGAGAGAAGGGAGAGGGAGACCGGGCGTGAGGATGGATGGATGGATGAGGAACAGCGGGGTGGATGGATTGGCACGGGACAGACAGGCGTGCTGTGCCACACGAGGCTGGGGTTTTTTTCCCCTTGTAGCTCAGTGGCCCACGGTCCCTGCAGCCCCACGCTGTCTAATGCCTATCTAATATTTGTTTGCTCCCGGTAAAACGCTCATTGATTTAATTTGACGCCAGCTGCCCAGGGTACTTAGCTCAGCAATTAGCAGATCCAGGCACCTTGTCTTTGATGGTGGAAGCGCAGGGGTATGCATGTGTGTGTGTGTGGGGGGGGGGGGGATAAAACAACAGCAGCACCCCCCCAGCACATTAATGCTATTAAACAGCTCCAGGGGGCTGCGTCTGCAGCAGAGCACCCCCTCCATCCCCCAACAGGCATGCACACACACACGCGCGCATCTTCCCAGATGGAAAATTCTGCTCTTGGCCGACACCAGTGGATTGCAGGGGGGGAACGGGAGAGGGGGAGACGTGAGCTGCTCTCTCCGGGGACCCGTCCCACGGCTTCACTGGCCTTCCGCAACCCCTCCTGGGACAGGACAGGACGTGTCCTCTTTGGGAAGGCTTCATCTGACCGACGCCAGCCACGCCGTGCAGCCGGCTTGCACACTCACAAGCGTGGCACGCGCACGAGTGCTGCACTCGGCTGCTGTGTCCCCGCTCGCTCACAGCAGGCGTGCACCACAGGGCAGGCAGCAGCTTCCACGCTTACACCCCCCCCCCCCCCCCCCCAAAACGGAGTGAAGGCTGCGTGGGGGCTCATGGGGGGGTGGGGAGGCTTTTGGGAAGGGGTGGGGTAGGACAGAGCAGCCCAGGCCAAAAGCCCCCCCCCCCCCCCCCTCCCGGGGTGGGGGTGCAGCAGGGCAGTGCCTGCAGAGGTGCTGGCTGGGGGAGCCGGGGAGGGGGGGGGGGCAGGCAAACGTGCACCCCTGCACGTACAGCCGGTGCAGCCGCTTGCGGGCCAGCCCTGCGCCGGGGCGGCAGCCAGGCTGCGGTTTGGGTGAGTCAGTCCGTGGCCGTGGCACAAGCCTGGGCACGGGGTGCTCCGAGAGCAGCCCCACAGGGACCCCCCCGCTCCCCCCCCCCCACCTCCTGGCCCTGGGGTGACCCGCTCAGAGCCCCCCCCGACCACAGCAGAACTGGGGAGCGCGGCTACGATGGCATCTGGGATTATTTCTGTGGAGAGCCGGGGCTGGGGGCACCAGTGGGGGTAAAATGGGGGGGACGGCGGGCGGGATGGGGGGGGGGTGGTTGTCTCCCCCATCCTCCTTACAGGTGCTGATGGCCCCATCGCTCCTTACAGCTGGGATCGGAAAAATAATCCTGAACCCTGGAATAAGCTGAGCCCCACAGACCAGTATAAAGTGAGCACTGGGTGAACTGGGGGCCTGGTGCTCTGGGGCCGGGGGGGGGGGGGGGGGGGGGGGATGGCCATGTTTAGGGCAAGACACCGTGTTTTCCTCGGGGAAGGGGGAGAGGTGGTGTCAGCCCTGGGGCAGAGCTGCAGGAGCGCTGCCCCCCACCCCGCAGCCCGACTGCAGTGACAGCCATGGGGTACGCGACCCCCTCTCACCCCCCCCCCCCCCCCCCCCCCCTTCTCCAGTTTCTGGCAGTTTCCACCGACTACAAGAGCCTTAAGAAGGAACGTCCCAGTTTCTGAGCCGCCCCGGGGATGCGCTTCCGCGCTGGGGCAGGGGAGAGCACGGCCGCCCCCCCGGCAGCACCGCCACGGCCCCCACCGGCCCTCGCCTGCCCCTCGGCTCCGTGCCAGGTCCCTGCGCGCACAGGCCTGACCGCTTCTTCAGCACCCCCAAACCGTGGGGTGGCCCCCTCCCCAATAAACTACATCACTCCGGGAGCGATGTGATGGCCGCCCCCCCCCCCCCCGGGGCACGCTGCTCGCCATCGCGTCTCGCCTGCGTTAAACTCGTAGGACACTAAGAAATTATTGGGGGCGGGGGAGGCAGCAAAATGGATTATGCACGCTGTTTCCCAGGCCCATAAATATAGGCGACATTCAACAACACGCTCCCCCCCCCTCGCATGGGGAAGGCTGGGGTGGGGGCTCACGTCCCACTGGAAGCGGAGGTTCACGGCCCCCGGGTGCCGCGTTTCCGCTCTCCCACGCTCCCGGGCTGCGGGGGCTGCCCAGGGACCCCCCCCCCGAGCCCGAACCAACCCCCTTGGAGAGGAAAAGAGCGGGGCAGGGTAGAGGGGGGGTGTCACAAACACACACACGTGCATGTGGCTGCACGTGTGTCCTGCAGACACGGGCAGCCCCGCTCGCCCCCCCGGGCTACGCGCCATGGCCCAGCGGCAGGGCAGTCGCGCCTGGCGCTGTTTGGTTTGGCTCCGGCCACGGTGGGGAACTCACACCCGGTAAATTCGGAGAGCTGCTCCGGGAGAGCGGGACGTGCCGGGGAGCGGGCAGCCGCCCGCCCTGCCAGCGCTGGGCTACGAGATGGGGGGGACACGAGGGGACAGACGGTTCGACTGGTGGCTCTGCACCCCGCAGCAGGGGGGGCAGCCTGGGCCACCGCCCCCCCCACCATACCCATCTCACTCCAGGGCTCAGCGTAAACCCTCCCCGACCCTCAGAGCCCACTGGGTGAAGGAGAAGGGGATGGGGGCACTGAGGCACAACCGTGGGCAGCGGGACATGGGGGTCCGGGCCCCACATCCACCCACAGCGCCGAGACCCCTCCCTGCCCAGCTCAGCACCCACACACCTCCACGCAGGCAGGCTCTGACCCCATTTTTATTAGCAATCCCCCCCCCCTATAGAAAAGTGCAAGGCTTGCTTGGACAGAGGGGGACGAGGCCGGAGCAAGGACTGGTCCCTCCCCCCATCAGGGTCTCGGGGGGGTCTCTGTACCCTAACACTGAGAGCAGGATGGGGCTGGGCCGCCCCCCCACCCCGGGGACGGAGCGCCCGATCCCAAAGGTGCTGGTGGGGGACGAAGGGGAGCGGGGAATGCAGAGGGTGGTTTAAAGCCTCCCCTTGCCCCCAGGTAGTCCCAGCCCGGCAGGAGGGGCCCGAGAGCCCCCGCTCAGTGGTCACTAAAGCCAGGCATGGGGAAGGCACGAGCAAAGGTCTCCACGCGCTGGCGCAGGTCGGCCAAGCGGCGCTGCGTCTCCGCGTCCTGCAGCAAGAAGGTCTTGAAGTCCTGGAGCTTACCTGGGGGCGGAGGGGGAGCTGGTGAGAAGCGCAGGGGGGACGTTACGGCAGCCCCGTCCCTGCCCGGGCGAGGGGCGCACCTCCCACCCCAAAAGGAGAGGTGCTGACTGGCACCCAGGAAAGCGTGGAGATGGGGGCCCCCCGCTCACTCACTGGTTTTGCTCTTGACGTCCAGGGCCAGTGCGATGCCCTCGTCGATGAAAGCCACGACTTTCTGGAAATCCTCCTCACGGAAGTGGCGGGAAGTCAGCGCGGGGGCACCTGGGGGACGAAGCACATCAGGGCCGGGAGCCGCTCGGGGACACCATCCCCAGAAGCCAATCCCACCAAGGGGCTCCCCAAGTCTCAGCCCCCCATGGGGTCCCATGCCCCTCTCTGAGCCAGAACCTGGCTCCAAATCCCCACGCGGAGTCCTCAGAGAGGGGCGAAACAGAGGGGCGAAACAGAGGGGCGAAACAGAGGGGCGAAACAGAGGGGCGAAACAGAGGGGCGAAACAGAGGGGCGAAACAGAGGGGCGAAACAGAGGGGCGAAACAGAGGGGCGAAACAGAGGGGCGAAACAGAGGGGCGAAACAGAGGGGCGAAACAGAGGGGCGAAACAGAGGGGCGAAACAGAGGGGTGATGCCCCGGGGTGAGAGCCTGGGGATCCCCCCCCCCCCAGGGAAGGGGCTGGATGGAGGCATGAAGACCCCCCCTGAGCAGGTCCCGTCCCTCACCCAGGCGCAGCCCCCCTGGCGTGAGCGCGCTCTTGTCCCCCGGGCACGTGTTCTTGTTGGCAGTGATGGAGACGAGCTCCAGCACCCGCTCAGCCCGCGCGCCGTCCATGCCCTTGGGCCGCAGGTCCACCAGCACCAGGTGGTTGTCGGTGCCACCTGGGGAAGCAAGGGAGAGCGGTGAGGAGCGACGGCCAGCCCCGAGCACCCCCCCCCGCCACCCCCAAATCCCAGCCCCTTCCCCGCTCTGCAGCGCTGCCCCCGTGCTGCCTCCCAAGCCCCGTTCTGCCTTGCACCCCCTCCTCTGCCCCCCAACCCACCCACGCTCCCCACTAGGAGCACCGAGACCGAGCGGTGCCACCTGCGACCTACCGCAGCCTTGTCCCTCCTTGTCCCCAAAAGCACAGGGAAGAAGGCATTACCTGACACCAGGGTGTACCCGCGCTGGAGCAGGGCCTGTGCCATGGCTTTGGCGTTCTTCAGCACCTGCTGGCAGTACTGGCGGAAAGCTGGCGAGCTGGCCTGGCCAGGGAGAGACTGTGTCACCCCGGGGCCCGGGTCACCCCCAGCCCCAAGCCCCCTGTCCCGGCACAGACCTGTTTGAGGGCTACAGCCACGGCAGCGATGGCATGGTTGTGGGGCCCTCCTTGCAGGGAGGGGAAGACAGCAAAGTTGACCCTGTCCTCCAGGTCGTAGAGCGTCTCCTTGCCCGTCTTCTTATCCACTGAGCGCACGCCTTTGCGGTAGAAGATCAGTCCTGACCTGGTGGTGAGAAAGAGCTGGCACGGCTCTTCCCACCTGCCCGCCATCGCCCCACGGCGGGGACTTCACCCCCTGTACCACGAGGCAGTGCCGACACTGCTACCACCCTCCTGGGGGGTCCCTCCTGCTCCGCTCTGGCCCCAGCCAGCGCATGAAACGCAATCTTTGCTTCGCGCTTCCCCCCCGCTGCGGGTGGGCATCCTCCCAGGGGAGGGGGCGGCAGGACGCAGCCTCACCTGGCGCCGCGCAGGGTCTTGTGTGTGGTGCTGGTGACCACGTCCGCGTGCTCAAAGGGCGAAGGGATTGCCTTGGCTGCCACCAGCCCACTGATGTGCGCCATGTCTGCCAGCAGGTACGCCTTCACCTCCTCGCACACCTGGGGACGCGAGGCACAGGGAGTCACGGGCTGTCCTTGTCCCCACGGCCATGAGTGGGCTGCGACTGCCCTCGAGCTGCCGTCACCCGGGATGGAGCCCACCACCCTGTACCTTCTTCATGCGAGCATAGTCGATGAGGCGGGCGTACGCGCTTGTGCCGGCGATGACGAGGCGAGGACGGAAGAGCCGCGCCGTCACCTCCAGCTGGTCGTAGTCAATCAGCCCCGTGGCTGGCTGCGAGGGACAGACAGACAGACGTTTTGCGGAGGCGCATGCACCTCCCTGTGCCCAGCTCTGAGCACAGCATGTTTAGCCGAACCACAGGCGCCCCATGGCACAGGGCCGTGGCTGGGACACAGGGAGGGCAGGGCAGGGGATGGCGGAGCAGCTCG
The DNA here is from genome assembly GCA_017639485.1 of Pluvialis apricaria. NCBI lineage: Eukaryota > Metazoa > Chordata > Aves > Charadriiformes > Charadriidae > Pluvialis > Pluvialis apricaria. The sequence continues at coordinate 2,304,906 of CM030034.1, forward strand.
GGCGCCCCCGGGGCACCACTGGGATCAACAGCTTGGTCAGATCCCCCCTTCCCCCGGGAACCTGCCCCCCCCTCAAGCTCACATCAAGTTTGTAGGGCATCGACTCGAAGAAGATGGACGTTGCCGAGATTCTCTTGATGTCCGACATGTACCCATGCGTGAGGCTGCAGGGAAAGGCAGAGGTGCAGGATCAGGCTGGGCCCCTCAGGCGGCGGAAGGGTCCAGGCTGCCCCAGCCCGCTACGTACTGGCCCCCATCGGGCAGGTCCAGCCCCATCAGGCGGTCGTGGGGCTGCAGCAGGGCTGTGTAGGCTGCGAAGTTGGCTGGGGACCCCGAGTAGGGCTGAACGTTGACGCCCCAGCGCGCAGGATCCAGGTCAAACGCCTCCAGAGCCCGCTGCTCGCACAGCAGCTCGATCTGGTCCACCACTTCAGCTCCCCCGTAGTACCTGCAGGAGAAGGGAGGTGGTTACGGGGCAGGGGGGGCTTCCCCCCGCCAGCCCCACAGCCTCCCACCCTGCCCCACAGGGGACCTTGGCGGAGAGGACAGCCTTTCCTCAGACGCACCTCCTCCTGCCCCAGGGCTCCCCTTAACCTTTTCTGCAGCTCAATCCCGGCTGCGGGAGGACCCCTGATGCCACCAGCGCACTCCCACCCCCGGTGCCCGCTCCCCCCTTTACCTCTTGCCAGGGTACCCCTCCGAGTACTTGTTGTTGAGGCAGGAGCCCAGGGCTTCCAGTGCCGCCCGGCTGCAGAAATTCTGGGGGAAAAGAGGGGTCAGAGACGGGGCAGCAGAGCTCCCACCTGAGCAGGGGTCCCCAAGGACTGTCCCCATCCCCTGCCCCGAGCACCCCGTGGCCCCACCTCAGAGGCGATGAGCTCCAGCCCCCGGCACTGCCGATCCTTCTCCTTCTGGACCAGGGTCCACATCTCGGGGTCGCTCTCCGCCAGACTCTCCTGCCCTGTCCAGCCTGGCACGTGCCCGGTGGCAGCCGCTGCGGCGGTGCCATGCCGTGCCCGCTGGCTGCCGGTGGCCAGCCAGCCACCACATCGCTGCAGGGCCTGTGCAGGAGAGGGGGGGGCTGACAGGCTGCGACCCCGCGCAGGGCGGTACCAGCGCCCCTTACCCCAAAGCGCCCCTGGAACAGCAGGGACCAGCGCCAGGAGCAAGACCCCGCTGTTCTGTCTCCTGCCACCAGTGCCACCCCCCCCAGGGTGGGCACATGGGGACCCCCGAGGTCCCCACAAGGCACAGGGGACCCCCACCCGCCCACCGAGGTCTCCCGGCCTCAGCCTGCGCCGGAGCATCTCACCGCCGGTGCTGCAGCAGCGGTGATGGCACCCAGACCCGTCGCGGGTGCAGCGCACGTGTGCAGCAGAGCTGCACACGCGTGTGCATGTGTGCACACCCGGGCGGGACGGCTGGACACCCTCAGCCCCCCCCCCCCCCCCTCCGTGGGGGCCCCCCCATTGTGCACGGTGCTGCGCTGGGGGTGCTGCAATAGGGGGGACCCCCCCGAGGCACCCCCCACCCCCTCCCCAGCACCGTGCACAACGGGGGGGGGACCCTCGCTGCTCCCCTCGGCCCGGGGGGTCCCAGAGGGGGAACCGTGCCCCCCTCCCCGCCTTTGCCCCGCCGGCCGTGCCCGGTGCCGGTGCCCGGTGCGGGGTGATGTAACCGCCGCCGCACCATTGCATCACCCGCGGGCCGCGACCGCCGGGCAGCGGCCAAGGCCGGCGGCGGTGGCTGCCCCGGTCCGGGGACTTTGGGACGGACACAAAGTCCGCGGGGGCGGCGGCCGGGCCGGGGGTGCCGCTGCCCGGGATGGAGGAGAAGGGGTGGGGGGGGGCGCGGACCGGGACCGGGACCGGGCACCGCTGCCCCGACACCCACCGGGCGGGAGCTGCGTCCCCCGGCTGCGAAGGGGCGGGCGGGAGAAACGGGTACGCAGGGAGCGCCCCCCCCCCCCGCCGCCTTCCCGGGCACCGGGACCCCCCGCGGGTACCCAGACCCGCACCGGGACCCCCTGCGAGCACCGGAACACCCCGGGGACCGGGACACGCTGCGAGCACCGGGCCCCCTGCAGGCACCGGGACCCCCTCGTGTACCGGGACCCCCCCAGTGCTGGGGCCCTCTGCGGGCACCGGCACCTCCCGGGCACCGGGACTCCCCGGGGACACCGGGACCCCCCCGGGGACACCGGGACCCCCCGGGCGCCGGGACCCCCCCTCCCAGCCCCGCGACTCACCCTGCCCAGGCGGAGCGGCCACATCGCGGTCCGCGCTCCAGGCGGGTCCCGGCCGGGTCCCGGCCCCGGTCCCGGTCCCGCCCCGACCCCACCGACGCCGCGCGAGCGCTGCCGGGGCGGGGCGGGGCCGCCGGCGCCGCGGGGGCCGACGGGAAACTGGAGGTCCCGCACCCCCCCCCGCCCGGGGCATCCCCATCCCGGCGCCGTCCGCGCCCCCCTCCCTCGGCCCCCCCCGCACCGTTGCTCCCCCCCCCCCGTCCCGGGGCGGGGGGCTCCGCGCTGGGGTTACGGCGCCACCACACTCCACCGCTTTTCCTTTTTTTTTTTCTTTTTTTTCCCCTCAATATTTTTATTTTCCACTTTTTTTCCATTTTAATTTTCTTAAAAAAATATGAAGAAGCCCCTGCTCAGAGCCAGGGTGGGGGCGGCCCCCAGCAGGGGCCCTGCCGGCTCGGGGACAGGGACCCCCGGGTCGCTGCCGCTGGCGTGGCGCTTCTTCACGGCAATAGTGGCGGGGGGCGGGGGGGGGGCTGCAGATCTGGGTGAGGGGCGGCGAACCCGGGCGGGATCCTCTCCAGGGTGTGGGGGGGGACGGGACACTCCATGGGGCACCAGGGGCTCGGTTTGGTGCCCCAACACTGCCGCAGCCTCGAAGGGGGCAATCTGGTTGGGGGGGGGGAGGCTCCAAAATCCCCGGCCTGGTGCCCTCGCACACGCATAGACTGGCATGCACAAACATGCACACGCGTGTCCACGCGTGCACATCTCCCACGGCTGCGGAAAGACAAAAGCCCCCCTCAGTGCAGGGGGTGAAGGCTGAGCTCTCCCCAGCACCGGCACCCGCCGGCACGCGGCAAAATCCCCCGCTACAACCGTGCTCGCGCCCCCCCGCAGGGGACAGATGCCCAGCCGATGCCATGGCATGGGGCTGTACACCCCGACTCACCCACACGCTCCCGGGGACCCCACGGGGGAATGGGGGGCCAGGCTCCCCGCCTGCAACCCCCACCCAGCCGCAGGGATGGGCGCATGGCTGCGCGGCGGGCGGTGGGCACGGGACCCTCCGCACCGGCCGTGCCTCGGGTGGGCCATCGCCGGCCCCGCTCCCATGCCCCGGGGAGGTGCTGTGGCAATGAAGGGGAGGCCGGTGCGGGGGTGACGGGGGGCACCGTGCAGCCGGGATGGGGTGCAGGAGCCCCCGGCCCCCATCTGCCTCCAGCTCCGGCGCCCACCACCCCTTCCTGCAGCCGTCAGCCGAAGTAGGGGTTGTCGTGCTGGAAGTTGTAGTCGGGGCAGACCTTCTGGACCAGCTTGTAGTCGATGCTGAGGAAGGAGATGAAGATGCAGATGACCTTGAAGGGCTTGGCGCAGAGCCAGGCGGCGTGGCTCTGCGTGTGCTCGGTGAAGCACACCTTGGAGGGGTCGTACAGGCAGGGCTTGTTCTTCCGCGCCCGGTTGGTCTTCTCGTACTCCACGTGGCAGTTGAGGGCCTTGGCCGGGCGCCCCTCGGGCAGGGTGCTCTGCTGGGGGGGCGGGCGAGGGAGCGGCGGGGGCGCTGGCACCAGCACCTCGAAGCCCACCGCCTTGGAGGGGGGCACGATGCTGACGGAGACGTTGCCCAGGCTGGAGGAGTTGTGGCGGAAGTAGACGCTGAAGGTCCCGTTGATGTGGTCGACGATCTTCCCCGTCACCAGCAGGCTGAACTTCAGCGTCTTGATGTTGAAGTAGAAGTCGCCCCAGCCGAAGATCTTCTTGGTGCGGCCGGACTTGAGCGAGGGCTTGCGCCGGGCGCGGGGGCTCGGCAGCTCCCCGGCTGTCTGGTTCTTCTGCCAGTCCCAGGGGCTCCGCGCAGCACCCACGGGTGTCCCCGCACCCCGGGGGGGCTCAGCCGGAATCAGCCGCCTGGGGTCGAGCACTGGGGGCTTCAAGGTGCCGTAGGGGACATCCTTGAGGAGGCCGGAGGTGCCCAGCTCCAGGTACCCCAGGGTCTTGGCGATGTGGCCCCCAGCACACACCGTCTGGGGGAAAGAGGGCAGAGACTGTACGAGCTGCGCCTGCCGCCCCCTTGCTCATCCTCCTGCCTGTCCCCATGCACCCTCCTGTGTCCGCGTACCCCTCCCGCATCCCTGCATCCCTTCTGAGGTCATGCACCCCTCTGGCACCGTGCGCCCCTTCGGCCCCGTGCCCCTTCATCCGCCGTGCCCGGAGCCACGCATGGCTGCGCCCTGCCCACGCCACCCCCAGCCCCTGCTCGTCCCCGCACGGGACACACCGGGAGCTCGGGCTGCTTCGCCAGCATCACCCATGTCCCCGCTGTGGGAAGAAGCACGACACCGGACAATTTACGCCTGCCTGCCCCACCACAGCTGAGGCCTATTAAAATGCGGGGGGGGGGCGGGGGGGGTGAGGGGGGCAGCGGCGTGTACAGAGAGGGGGAGGCATCAGAGCCCCGCGCCGCCTGCCAGGAAAGCCTAATTGCATTACCCAGCGCCTCTGATCTGCAGCTGAAATTACAGAGACCCCCGCCAGGCTGCACCGCAGCCGCTCCGCCCTCCGGGATAATTGCGCCGGGCGGACACAGCTGAAGAGTGGGGTGCATTGTGTGCAGAGGGGGGGGGCACACAAGGAACGTGCGGGGACCGGTATCTCTGCCGGGCGGTTGGGGGGGGTGGCTGGGGTCACTTTCTGCATTCTGGCAAGGGAGGGAATTTGCAGTAAAAGCAGAAAAGGTGGGCAGCGCAGGGGAGGAAAACGCCAGACAGCTGCAAGGTGCCGGCACCGGTACGGGGACACCGCCTCAGCCAACACAGAGCCCTCCGCGAGGGCACCCACAGGGTGAGGAGGGGCAGCTCCTCTCCTGGTGGGGTAAATCGAGGCAGGGAGCTGCGATGGGGACCAGCTGCCTGGTCTCGCCAACCGGGGCGAGCCGCGAGCCCGGTGAAGGAGGCATTGATGGGCACTGGCACACCAGGACCCTCTGGAGATGCAGCCAGCGCTGCGGTGTGACGTGGCTGTTCCCAGCCACACCGGTCGAGAAAGGGACCCCGCACACTGAGGGGACCAGGACCCACCTCCCACCAGCGCCAGCTGGGACAGGACCGCGGTGTCCCCTTCCTGAGGTGCCCCACAGCCATCACTCTGCCTGTCCGGCTGCCGGGACCAACATCAGGCGGCTCAGCAGCGGTGCGCAGAGCCAGCTGGCACCTCTTCAGCCCTGGGACCCCGTCGCTGACGTGTCCCATGTCCCTCTCCTGCCCGAGCCCGCCTGCCCCCCCCCTGCTCCCCCATCCCTCAGCCCGGCTGCTCCTGGCTCGGCACCCCGGTGCCCTGCCTGCCCTGCCAGCTGCTCCCGGCACGCAGGATGCTGCTCCGTCAGCCCCGGCCTCGTCAATCACTGTCGCCGGCGAGCTGGCAGGTGCTGGGGCTGCTCTGGCAGTTTTTTGCTCCGGACGACCTGTTTCCCGAGGGGGACGTGGGGAGGAGGGGAGCGGGGAAGGAGGGTGGCGAGCGGAGGCGCCAGCTGGAAGGGTCTGGGGGGGAGCGTGGGGGGGGGTCTGTGCCCCCATAGGAAATCGAGGCGTTCCTCCGTGCTGAATCCGAGCCAGTGGGGCTGGAGGCAGGGCAGGAGCTGGGGATGGCTCCTGCCCGCCATTGCTGGGGTCTCATCCCCACACCAGCCACCCTGCAGCGCTGTCAGAATGGCTCGATGCCGTTTCCCCCCCCTCGGAGCGCTGTGTGCTCTCCCCATGCCCCCCCGTCAGAGAGGAGAGAGCCCCCCAGGACCCCCCCTCTGCAGCCAGACAGGTCTGTGTGCGGGGACTGGTCCCTGCTGGGCACCCACCAGGGATGGAACAGCACCGGGGGGGGGCTGCCCAGCCACGGGCCCCTGCGCTCGCCCCGTTCCTCCCCAGCTGCTGAGCCGGAGCCTCCGGCCAGGCTGCGCGCTGCTGTCTCCAGGATCTATTGCCTTATCCCCCTAATGCCGCCTGCGCTGGGCTGAGCCTGTAAATCTGCTCTGGCATGTGCTCGCTCTCGCCCGCGCCGCACCGCAGCGGCCGTCCTGCCCCTGGGCTCTGCCTCTGCCAGGGCAACTGGCCGCCATGGGCAGGGCTGCCCGGCCCCGGGTCTGTGGGCAGGGGAGGAGGATTTGTGGGGTGTCAGCCCAGGCCGGCGAGGGGGGGGGGACAGGGGGCTGTGCGGTGGGGAGCTGCAGCTGAGCATCCCCGCAGCCCCCCGCCCCGGTCTGGCCGTCCCCCGGCTCCCTCCCCAATCTCTCTTTGAGCGCGGCTGCTGCTTTCGCCCTTATCTATATTTCAACGCAGCTTCAAAGCCGGGTGCCTTCACCAGCCAGAGAGAGAGGGAGCGAGCGCGGCAGGACCGCGAGATGGAGAGATAAATGGGGGAGGGGGAGAAGGGCAGCCCCCCAGCATCCCCCTCCGGCCAGGAGAGGGGCGTTTGGGAGGGTGGGGGGCACGACGGTGGCCCCAGCGAGACCACCGCTCCCCCTCTGCCCCAGCTAAGCTCAATTGTTAATGCCACTCGTACATATTCATCAGCCCGGCAGCCCCCCGCGTCCCACCATGGGGAGGCTGTGGGCCTCCCTCACCCCGAGACGAGCACAGGCAGGCGAGAGATACCGCTAACCCCGCAGCTGGAAGGGGAGCCCCCAAAACCCGCCTGCACCCATGGAGGGGGGGGGGGGGGGGGGCAGGGAGCAGCGCAGAGACTGCAGCCCACGGGGAAACACGCGTACAACAGCACACGCCGCCCAAGCCCCCACCAGCCCGGGAAAGATTTCTGGAGGTTTCTCAGCTCTGCGCTGGCTTTCCATCTCAGCCAGGGCTGAGAGCCAGGACGGCTGGTTCCCCCCAGCAGTGCTACGTGAGCCACCGCAGCCCTCCTCCCTCTGCCTCAGTTTCCCTTTCCAATTCACCCCCCCCCTTCCACGATCCCCTGCTAGCGGCGAGGGGGATGCAGCGGAGACGGGGCTGCGATGGGGATGGGGCTGCGATGGGGATGGGGCTGCGATGGGGATGGGCTGCGCTGGAGAATTGATGGAGGCAGATGCAGTAGGGAGAGGGACGTGACAGGGCCAGGCAGGCAGTGGGGAGCGGACGCAGTGGGACGCAGTGGGGACCGGCACGTCCTGGGGAAGGAGTCGCTGACACCAGCTCCCTGCGCTACTGAGGGCTGCGGGTCCCCAGGCCTGGCTTGTGCGGGAGGATGGGGCAGGGGGCTGTGGGGCATGGACGGGCACGGGCAGGGCTGGGTGCTCCCAGGGGAAAGAGACCCCATCCCTGCAGGGAGAGCGGTGCCCCCCAGCCCCTCGGGGCGAGGGGCCGGGCTGGCAGCCTCCCACCCTCTCCGGGAGCTGCCGGGGGAGCGGGGGATGAAAGGGAATTGCAGAGCAGGGCAGCGACTGCCGATGCAGCCGGGGCTATCGATTGCGGCACGAGCGCAGTCCAGGTCCGTGGGCAGCACGGGGGTGTGGGGGAGACCCTCACTACCCAAACCCCCAGTGCAGCCCCAGGAGGATGGCTTCCCCCAGCCGGACGGGGGTCTTGGAGCCTGCGGGCGAGGGGTGCGGTGAAGCGGGGGGGCCATGGCAAGCCTCTTCTACGACAGCGCTGAGGGGAGCCAAGGTCACCCCCCTGCACCCTGCCAGTGCTGTCGGCATTCAGGGCAGGTCCCACTCACACCTCGCGTTAAATATTAATGTTTCTGCTTGTGAGTGGTCGGGGTCCAGCATGCACACACGTGCACGCCAACCTCTCAGACACACTTCACAGGCGTACATGGGGGTCCCGGTGCCTCCTGGCCCTGCACGGGTGCGTGCAGAGCCCCCTCCCTCCCCGGCCGCACCAGGATCTGTCCCCTGTGCCAGAGGAGGGCCATGCCTGGCTTCGCTGCGTGCTGGGCTCCGGCTGCGGTGCACCACTCGCGTGTTTGTCTGGTACGCTTGTTTTTTACTGTTATACACACACACGCTGCTGCATCCGCGCACTACCTCAAGACAACGATATATGTTTTTGCTGCTCTCAAGCCCTTTGTGCACTTTTCTGGCCGCGTGTGGGGTGGTGCAGGGCTGCCGTGCATCTGCAGGCATCCGCGTGTCACCCCGCGTGTGCACAAGCAGCCAGGCAAGGATGCAGGCAGGGCTGGGGGTGGCTGCGGAGGGACTAGGAAGGCTCTCGGTGCCGGCATCAATTTGGCTTGTCAGGACCAGCAGTGATGGCCACTCACATCCCATTTGCTGGCAGGGCCAAGCGCCGTCAGCTGCTCCCCCGAGACCCACGGTCACCTTGGCGGAGGGGAGCGGATCAGCACGGGGAGGGGTGGGGTGGACCGGCTGCCCCAGTGCAGGCTGCGATGAGCTCCCAGCGCCCCAAGAACAGGGCCATGGCTGATGGGGTACCATCTCAAGGCAAAACAGCCCCTGCCTGCGCCAGGAGCAGAGCCCCCCGTGACAACCCTCACCTTACCGCCAGCCTGTCCCCCGCACCCAGCTCCGAGCCGTCCTCGCGCCTCGGTGGGGCTCGGTAGCAGAGCAAGCGCCGATCTGCTGATCGGGGTCTCCAGCTCTCCCCATGGGCGCAGGGTCAGGCCGGTCTCTCCCCTGTCACCCCACTGCCTTCGTTAGTGCAAGGAGATTAATTGGAGGTGGTGAGCAACAATCCCCGTGGGCCCGCTCCCCCCGGCGCAGCACAGCCCGGGGCGGTGTGGCATTTCCAAAGGTTAGCAGCAAACAAGGTGCCTCTGACAGCTCCCATTTATCTCGCCGGCGCCGCGCGGGTGCTAATGCGGTGGCAGGGCGACGCGGTGCAGCGGTGGGCTCTGCCGGGCTGCGGGGAGGGACCCAAGCATGCGCCCGAGCGTGCTGAGGCGTGCAACGCACGTCTGAACGACTGCGTGTGGGCGAGGGCGCACAGTGAGCGCTGAGTGTGTGTGCTGCCGTGTCTGTGTGCGGGTGTGCGCGCCCGCGGGTGCCAGCAGGTGTGCATCGCGATCACCCAGTGCCTGCCCGGCCTAGTGTGCACCTGCAGCAAGCGCGCAGGTGAATGCAACAAATGCCTGCGGTTGCTCATATACGCACACGCCGCTCTGCATGCAGCTGAACGTGCACGAATGCCTTCATGTGTCCTGCACGTCCCCGTGCATACATCTGTGTGCATCCATGCAGGGTTACACACGCACACATGAAGCGAGGTGGCTCTGCACGTGTGCCTTTGCAGGGGCGCCTCTGCTCCTCAGTGCGTTCGTGCACCCCGGGATGAGCGCGCTCCTGTGCAGCAGCCCCAGCACGTGTCGGGGGTACGGCCATGCCGCTGCCGCTGCCCCGCTGGGTGCAAGCGCGCCGCTCTGCCTCGGCAAGCGCAGATGGGCTGGTGAGTGGCAGGCTGCTAATGAAAGTCCCTGTGAGGCAGATCTGCGGTGATGACTCCTTGGTGCCAGGGCAATGAATTCACCTGCTGTTGGGCACACCGGAGCTGCGTCCAGGGTGCTGGTGGAGCTGGGGGGAGCCCAGGGGCCAAAGCACAAGGCAAGACCCCGTCTGACCATCCGTCCCTGCCCGGGGAGGCTGTGACAGAGGATGCTGCTCCTCCGGCGGTGAGGACTCAAGGGCGAAAAGGACGGGGCTGCAGGATGGGGAGTGGGGCAGGTGAGGGGGGGCCCGGGCACGGCAGCGGTGTGCAGCCCAGTGGGGGCTATAGGGGAGAGCTGCGGGATGCCGGGCAGGCAGGGGGGGTGTCACGGGCAGGGGGTGCAGGAATGGTGAGCAGGGCAGTCGCAGAAGGAAGGGCAGAGCCCCCCCCATCTCAGCCTCACAAGGGCAAGAGAAACCCAGCCGGCTGTCCCCAGCAGCCACCCCCGTGCCCCACTGACTCCCAGCTCAAAGACACTTGCAAGCCCATCCCTGGCCAGCAGCTCCCGGGCTGGGGTGTCCCGGAGGGGGCTGGTTGTGCTCAGTGCCCCCTGCCACCCTCACTGGCACAGCCAGCACCGTCCCTGCCACGCACGGCACATCACCCCGCATCTGTGCAAGCAGCAGCTCACCCCACAGCCAGACCCCCCCACTGCCCACGCGCCGCCCATCCTCCCCTCATCACCGGTATCACTCATCCCCCCCACTCTGTATCACTCAGCCCCCTCCGCCTGCAGTTGGGAGCCCCCACCCACAGCAGCATCAACCCCACTCACCCCAACGCAATGGGGTGGGACGGACACGGTGGGGCAAAAGGGCGTCGCGCTTGGGGGGGATGCTGTACCTGCCCCACTCCCAGGCACCGAGGGGTCAAGCAGGTGACAGACAGGGACAAGGCAGGATGCACTCATGCACGGCCACCCTGCCACACACGCACACAGAGTCATGGTGACGGCCGGACAAATCCTGCCCTGGAGGTGAGCTCAGTGTGACCACCCAAAGGCCACCTCAGTCTTCGCCTCTTCTGTGCCGCCGCTGCAACCGCCAGCGGTTTGCGTTTCCGAAGGCAGCCCAGCGGGCAGGCGGCTGCAGAGCCCCCAGCACCAGGACGGGCAAACCCAGTGCCAGCACGTCCTCGGCGGGGGGAGAGCCCGGACGAGCTCGTCAAATCCACCATCGGGTCATTACGGCACCGCGGAGCTGCCGGCACCCATCCTGCAGGCGCAGCCCATGGCGGCGGCAGGACGCACGGGAGCCGCACTGGGGTCCTGCTCCCAGTGACACCCCTGCCCAAAGCGACGCTCGCACGAGGGTTGGCGTCACCTCATGTGGGAGCACGACCTGCGCAGGGATGGGAGAAATCGGCTTCCCACAGATGCATTTGCCTTCACCCCCTAAACAGACACCTTGCTCCTTGCAGACGGAAAAAATATGCAAATGCTGCGGCTTTATTAACGCGCTCGGCACGCGCTGGCTAATAAATATTTCATAGCCCGAGTAGGACTTTTTTTTCCCCTCCTTCTTCTTTCTTTCGTTTTGGTTCCTTTTCCCTGTCACTCGTTTCCTGCCTTTTCTTTTCTCAGCCGTTGTTTTATTTATTTATTACTTTTAAGGGCTTCATGGTGAGACGGGAGCTGGTAGGTGGCTGGGGGGGGGGGGAGCAGGGAAAAATGTACATCCCCGGTCTCTCCCCCCACGGGTGAAAAAGAAAAGTGCTGTTAAGAGCAAAGGAAAAAATATAATAGAAGGGAGGAGACAGCACCAGGCAAAGGATTCAGGGCTTGTGTGACTCATTGGACTCAAGGAAGAAAAGAGAATGAATGAGAAAATGAGGAGATAAACGGAGCGGGAAGGGGGAGAGGGGTGTGCAGGCGGATGCGCATAAGCCAGCGGCGAGGGGGCACGGGGGCGGCGGGGGGCACGGGGACGCGCGGGCTGGTGGGCTCGGAGGAAATTGAATCCTGCTCACCCGGGCAGTGCGATGCCAGCGTCCCCCGGAGCGCAGCCTGCCCGGGGAAGGGGCTGGGGGCCGGTGGGGGCCAGCTCCCCGGCCGGCGCAGCGCTGCACGCCCAGCGCAAGCCACGCTCCCCTCCTGCGCGGTGCCAGGGCCGCAACGCCCGCGGCTGAGACCCCGTGTGCTGCGGAGCGGGCAGATGCGGGCAGCTCCCACGGACGGTGCGTGGGGAAACGGAGGCAGAGCCAGCAGGGACTAACCCCAGGTCGCCCCTGCCAGGATGCCCACGTCCCCCCCTCCTCGGCCCTTGCGGCTCTGCCTCAGTTTCCCCGCAGCGGAGCAGGCTGCGGGGCTCCCTCCATCCCTCCAGAGCTGCCCCGGGGGCTCTTTGGCAGGCAAGGTCTTTCTGGGGGGCACAGTGATGTGGCAGCTACCCCGACATCCCCCCCCCCCCCCCAACCCAGAGGGACCCCAAGGCCCCCCAGGGACGCAGCCTCCACCTTCTGCCCAGATGCCTCTCCTCCCCCCCAGCCCGCCCCCACCCCCTCGCCTCACCATTTCACTTTATTATTGCAATAAATGTAGCCATAAAAGTGGCAGGTATCGGCGTGCGAGGAGATCGCTTCTCCTGAGCTATGGAAATGTAATTTCGAGTGTGCCCGGGAAATTTTATAAGATTGTATCAGGCGGGATCATAAATTGCATTTCCAGCCCCCTCTCCCCCCCTGCACCACACGCCCCCCCCCCCTCTGTCAGACAGGGTCGGTGCGAAGGTCACTGTGGAGAGGGGCAAACGCAGGGCCGTCCCCTCAGCGGGGACCCCATCCCTGTGCCCCCCCAGCACTGCACACCCCCCAACCCCGCTGCCCCCCGGCACATTCCCAGCCAGCCAAGGGTTTATTCTCCCCAGGAGGAGAAGAGCAGTGGCAGGGACATGACTGTCCCCCGCATCCCCCCAGCGGCAGAGAGCAATTAAAACCCAGGGGACCCTCAAGGGCATCGCTGGGGCCGCAGCTCCTCTGGGGTTGCGCCGTCCCGGGGTCACAAGGGCTGTGCCCCACTGCAGCCAGGAGCAGGGGACAACGGGTCCCTGCAGCCCACCGTCCTCTGCGAGCCCCCCTCGCGACCCCCAGGGGGTCAGATTCGGCCCCCGCTTTGCACCCACCACCCTGCCCAGGTGCCCGGACCCGAGCAGGCAACCGGTGAAGGGGTGTAAAGCATTGCTCCGCTCGCTGAGGGGCCGAGGACAGAGGCTCCGGTGCCCAGTGCTGGGGGGACAGGAGGAGGAACGAGAGGGTCTTTGCCCACCGTGAGACCCGCCGAGCCCAGCCCAGCTGCTGGCACAGCCACGGGGGGTGGAGGGGGTCTGCGCCACTGGTGGCACTGGGCTGGGCGGCCTGCCGTGCCGCGGGCGTACGGCGGCCAGCCCCGGTGCGAGCAACAGGGTCTGACGGGGATTTATTTGGGGAGGGGAAAATTAAACCCCCCGCGAGCGCAGGGCCCTGCAGGCTCCTCGCAGCTGATCGTTTCTGCAGCCTGGGCGCTCATTTCCACAATGCCTTTCCTTTTGCAACAGCGATCAGGAAAAAAGGCGGGGAGGGGGGAACACGGGCACAGGGACGTGATTATTTCTTTAGTAGCAATCCAAGCGGCTGGAGAGGAAGCTTCATCTTTCCTGGGCCATTTACCTTCAGCGCCGGAGCGCGAAGGCTGAGCCAGGCGGCTCTTCAGAGATGCTGGAGCTTGGCCAGGGCAGGCGGGGGGGGCGGTGGGAGGCTTCGGCTGATGGGGTCTCAGCGCAGCGTCGCCCCACTGTAGGGCCACCGGCTGTCGGGACAGGCTCCCCGAGAGGAGGATCTGTGGATGCGGGGTATAGGGGTAGGGGGGCAAAAGTCATTAATCTGGGAGCGTTAATTGGCATGGGTGCGATTAGCAGTGGGGCTGACGGGTGCTCAGCTTGCGGCTGCTGTCGCAGAGGGAAGCGCCCACTTCGCCGGCTGCATCGCTGTCCCAGCTCAGGCCACCCCCCCCCCCCCAAGCCCCCGGCGGAAAACTGGCAATTAAAAACAAGGAGGTGGGGGGGGGAAGCAATAAAGCGGGCCCCGGATTTCAGCCAGAACAACACAGGGGAAGAGCAGGAGTGGGTCTGGCCGGGGGGCACCCCTGGGTGCCCCCCCCCCTCCCCAGCCGCTGCTCCCCCCCCTCGGCGGGAGGCTGAGCTGCGCCACGCTCCAGGCTCCAGCCTTATTGAATCTCCCAGCTCAGGGTGCAAAGGGCACCACAGGGAAGAGTTATTAAAAAAAGGGAAATGAGTCGCTTGGAAACCTTTTTTTTTTCGGAATAACAGTGTGTGTTTGTTTGGCGATAGATTAGCTCAGCCATGCTGAGCACACAGCACCCGCCGCAACCACGGTCAGCTCGGGAGATCCGCAGGAACCGGGAGAGGGGGGACACACGGGGCTGCTCCCCCGGACCTTGGCGATGCTGTCCGGGCACCATCCTGGCGGGGCTGATCCCTGCAGCTCCGCGCCTGGAGGGCCACCCGGCCAGACAGCGGCTTGCAGGGCTGTGCCACGACCCAAACCCCAATTCCCCTCCCCTGGCTCCAAACGGGGTGCGCATCTCCGAGCCATGAAAAGGGTTAAATTCTCCCCATTAATGGGAGCTGTGGGGGGGGTGGGGGTGGTGAATAGGGGTGTCCTTGCACCGAAAGGGCTGGCAGCATCTGCTTAAGAGCAAAGCCATCTGTCAGCCAACAACCCAGTAGACGTGTGACAGCTCCTGGGTGACAGCAAGGGAAAGGGAATGAAGCGGGGTGAGTTTGCCGGAGGTTGGCGTCCCATGCCACCAGCCTCCCGCTGGCACTGCAAGGATGGATTTTCCTGGGAAGGGTTAATCCGGGAAGGAAAAAACCTGCCAGCAACACTCCAGGTGCTTCGCAGACACCCGCTATCTCACCTCCTCCCCACCCGCCAGGAAGGAGGGAAACCAAGGCACGCTGCCGGGGAGGCACATCCCTGCGAAGGGACAGGCAGGGGGGGCCAGAGCAGGGTGAGGACAGACACCCGGGGTCCCGGCTCCAGCACTGAGCCACCACACTCCGCTCCAGCCCGGCTGCGCCCTGGTCACACCTGCCCGCTGCGGGGCCAGTGGCATGCCATCGCCACCCCCTCCACCGCTGGCTCTCGTTCAGCGCCTGGTGTGGATCACGCCGTCACCCGGGCATCGGGGAGCGCGGGGCTAAGGCTGGCATCCGCCTGCCGGGAAGGCCAGGAGGTCGCTGGCCAGGAATTGCCCTTCCTCTCCGCAAAATTACAGCCACCCCTTGGAGCCCAAGGAGGGCTGTAGGAAGCGCCCAGGTGCCTGCCCCAGCCGCGGGTCTCTCCCGTCGCTCCCGGGTGCGCCTGGGGGGGCTGGACGGGACCCAAACCAGTGGGAAGCCAGGCCAGCCCTGCTCTGAGGGACCCCCAAGATTTAACGCTCAATGCACAGAAAAAAAAAAAAATCTAATGCATAAACATAAACCAGCAGCCTGAGGAAGGCTGAGGCAGGGAGATCACCTGCGGGGAGCACTGGGCAGCATCTCTCCCGCCTGCCCAAGCACTGCCGTCCCCAGCCCGGGTGCAGGGAAGGAGAAGGCAAATCCCAGGCAGCAGCAGCCGTGAATGGCGGGGGGCCGGGGGGGGTGATCTGCACACACTCGGCGGAGACAGGCACCCGCTGGGCCGGGAGAGCTTGTCCATCCCAGCAGGGAGACGCACACCCGCACGCGCACCCAGCAGGGACAATCAGCAAACACACAGCGTGGTGGGGGGACGCCCCGGGCTCTGTCCTTCCTGCGGCAGGAACGCTCTCACCAGCGCACCCAGGGCGAACCCCGCTCTACGGCAGGTGCTCGCCCGGGGGGGGACCACCACATCTGCCTCTTTGCCCATCGCTCCCACCACAACCAGTGGGACGCGGCACTGGGGGAGCTCAGGTCCTGTGCAGCAACTGAGGTCGGGGGTGGGTGGGAGTCGGGGGGTCCCCCTGCCCGTCAGGCTGCCTCCTGCCTCCCCGGAGGGGCCAGGAAAGTTTCGCCCCAACAGGCCCAGAGGATTGAGGGGCAGGAACAGCTCCATCTCCCTTCCCCTGTGCCGACCCCGGCCCCTCCTGCGGCCCATCCCCACGCCAGGAATCCCGCAGACCCCCTTGGCCGGTCCCGGCCCCCCACCGCAGAGGGGTTGGGGCTCACTCCCCCTTGCCAGCACCCCCGGGGTTATTCCCCACGCACGAAGCAGGAGGCTCCGGCACCCGTGTGCCCACCCTGTGCCCCAGGACGGGCCCGTTCTTCCCCCCCCTCCCCGGCTGCGAGCCCCCACCTCACCCCCAGCGCTGCTGCCAGTGCGGGCAGGGAGGGGGGGCAGGGGCAGCGCCCTGCTCCCGATTTCATCAAAACAAAACCATTTGTCTTGAAGCAGCTCCAGCACCGACAGATGCTCTGCGTTAGATGGACACGGGGAGGGGGGGGGTCACGCAGAGCCACCCCCACACACAGGCACACGCGCGCACACGCGTGTATCCATCTATACACACACAGAGGAGCGTGCCAGGGAGAGACAAGTTGCAAGAACCTTCGCCTGGAGGGTAGGGTTGTGCGGGGGGGGGGGGCGGCGGCGGGGGGGTCCCTGATGTGCATCCAATTCCCGAGAGGGAATTGACTCGTTTGATTTTATTCATGAAACACAGAAAGTAAAAATGGAGTGTCAGGAAATCAGATCCGCTGGGTGATGAGCCCAGCCCCCCCGGCAGGGCTGGGGGGGGGGGGGGAGACACACAAATCCCCCCCCATTCATGACCACCACAGGCGCTGGTGCCCGTTGCAGCTATAGCCCCCAACCCCGGTGGCTCCTGCGGAAGGGGGGGGAAGCCTCGCTGGGCTCCAGGAGGAGGTGGCAGAGAAGGGACACGCAGGGGTGAGTGGCCATGGGAAGCATTCAGTGTCTGGGACGGGGGGGGGGGCGACACCACGGGGAGGGCTCTGCCTGGGGGGGGGGGGGGCGCCTCTGCATCTGCAGCCTCCCCAGCCAGGCGAAGGGGCGAGAACAGGCAGAGCCCCTCGCCCGGCTCGGCAAGGCCAAGCCCGAGTCCCGGGGGTAAAGGCGCCGACCCCCGGGCTGAGGGGGCACCCAGGCGAGATAGGGGGGGCGGAGGTGGCGGGGAGATGTCCCCCCCCCCCCCCGGCAGAGGTGAGGGCCACCCCGGTGCCGGGGCTGAGCCCGCCCCAAGTCAGGACAGAAATGAGGCATCACCTCTGCAGGTGGTTCCAGCGCTCACACCCGTGGCGCCGCCGGGGAAACCTCTGCCGGCTCAGCCCGGGGTGCAGCGGGGCCCCCCCCCGCGCCCTCCGCCACCGCCGGTCGGTGGGGGACACCCCCCCCCCCCCACGCGGGTCCGATGCGGTGCGGGCCCAGCGCACCCCACGGCGCGCCGCGGTCCCGGCCCCCCCCCCCCCCCCCCCCGCGGAGCCCCCCCCCGGCAAAGGGCCCGACCCGCCCACGCGCGGCCCGCCCCCACGCTCACGCGCGGCTCCGTCTCGCGCGTCTCGCTGCCCCCCCCCCCCCCCCGCCCCCCCCCCCGCCAGACGGCGGCCTTCCGCGCTCTGCAACCGGGGGGGGGGGGGGGACACGGGGACTGCACCGGCGGTGGGACCCAGCGCCGCTCCCGCCGCCCCCCGGGCGCCCCCGGCCCCCAACTCCGCCCGGTGTCCGAGCGCGGTGCCCCGCGCCCCCCGCGCTCAGCCACGGGACGGCCCCGAGCCCGCTCCAAGTTGGGGCGAGCAGGACCCCCCCCTCCGCGCTGTGCCATCCCTGCCCGGTGCGCCCCCCCCCCCCAACTCTCCCATTCACCTCCCTGCAAACGGCCCCCCCCCCGGGCACTGCCCGACCCCCCCCCCCCAGCATTGCACGACCCCCCCCGCAATCGGCCGCTATCTCCGCGACTGCCGACCCCCCCCCCCCCCAGCCCCGAACTGCTCCTCTCCCCCCCGGAGCCGCACGGCCCCCCCCCGGCACGACCTCCCCCGCCAGGACTGCACCTCCCCGTGTGTGTGTCCGTCCCCCCCCCCCCCCCCCCCCCTCGCGGAATGGCACGGACCCCCCCCCCCGGCATTGTACCACCCTCCCAATAAATTGCACGACCCCCACCTCCCCTGGAACTGCAGCCCCCGCTGGTAATTACGCGCCCCCCCCACAAGGAACCGCGCACCCCCCCCCCCCGGCAGCAGCAGCAACTTTGCCGCCCGCGGGCGGGTGCGGGCCTCCCCCCCCCCCCCCCGGGTTCCCCCCCCCGGGTTCCCCCCCCCGTACCTGCAGCAGCAGCCAAGGCCCGAGCAGGGGCAGGCGGCGGCGGCGGAGCATCGCGGGGCTCCCGGGATGGAGGGAGCGCGGGAGGGCGGCGGCGGCGGCGAGGGGAGGCAGGAAGAAAGTTGGAGACTTGCTGGGGCCGGGCGGTGCCTCCGCGGCGCCCCGCCAATCCCGGCCCGCCGCCCCCCGCTGGGGGGGGGGGCACCGGGCGGCGGGCACCGGGCGGCCGGGCGGGGGCGCCCCGGGGACTCTGCGCCCAACGTCCGCCCGCACCCCGCGGCGGCTCCGGGGCAGCCCTGTGCCCGGGGAGGGGCCAGAGCCGGGGCTGACTCCCCCCCCCCCACCCCGCGGGTTACCCCACACCTCGGGACGCCCCAGGACCCGACCCCCCCCTCTCCCGGGTTACCCCACACCTCGAGACGCCCCCAGTCCTGCCCCCTTCTCCCGGGTTACCCCGCACCCCGGAACGCCCCCGGACCCGACACCCCCTCTCCCGGATTACCCCGCACCCCGGGACGCCCCCGGACCCGACCCCCCCTTCCCAGGAGACCCCCACGCCCCGGGACGCCCCCAATTCTGCTCCTGTGCGGGGGGATGTGCTGGCACCGGGGGGGGGGGACACACACAGTCCTGCCCATCTCCACCCCACCCAGCTGCACCCGGGGAGGGGAGAGGGTCCCCTGCTGCTGCCCCCCCCCAAAGACTCCATCAGAGAAGGGGGACCACCCCACAGGAGGGTCTCTGGGGGGGGGGGCGGCCCCCAGGCCCTGTGCACACACCGAGGGTGCCTTTGCACACCCTGCAGCGTGCAAACACCCCCCCCCCCCCCCGCGCAGCACGCACTCCGCGTCTCAGGCTGGGCGTGCAACCTGTGTCACCTGCGTGTACACATGTGTGCACGCACACGCGTGCTCAACCCCCCCTCCCCACCCAGCCCGGTGCCGGGCCCCTCTCGGGGGGCTATGCCAGGTGTTCTCCTACCCCCGCCCCCCCCCCCGGCTCAGTGGGCATCCCGCCCCAGCGCTATCACTTTATTGTTATTGCTATTATTGTTACTGTTATTACTATTATTATCTACTCGGCTTCCCGGGAAGCTGCCGGCGGGGGCTTTGGTATCAGCAGGGCTGGGGGCAAGCACAGGATGGGGGGGGGAGCATTGCAGAACCGCGCGTACGTGTGGAGACAGAATGAATAAAAGGTAAAGGAGAAATAAGCAACGGAAAGGGAGAGGGAGAGAAATGAAGGGAAACGGGAGGGAAAGGAGAGGGCAGCGCCGAAGCGGAGGCGGGGGGGGGGGGGGGGGGGGGGTGTTGGTTCAAGGGGTCCTGGCACTGTGGGGCTGCGGGGCTGCAGCCAGCCCCATGCCAGCCCCACAGAGTCCCCACCGCAGCCCGGGGCAGCGCGGTGCCCGCCTGTGCTGGCACTCAGCCGCAGCGTTGCCCCGGCAGGGCAGGTGGCACCCGGGGCTCAGGGTCCGCAGCCGGGGTGCAGGGGAGCACTCCCACCAGGGAAGGCCCCTCCAGGGGTGTGAGAGCCACCGCCAGCCCCATGGCCCCCGCTCCTCCTCGGCTCCCCACTCCCCACGCCGGCCGGAGCCTCCGTGCCCCTCTCCCTGCCCAGCCGGGATCCCCCAGCGATGCCCCGGGGACCCAAGCGCCGGGTCCCCCCGGTGCCGCAATTACCCCGTTGGCCCCGGGGCCGCGGGAGGGATGGGGCAGCTGAACCCCAGCCGGGGGCTGTGCGGGGCCACCCTCACCATCACGGCCCGGGGACCCTCCAGGCCCGCTACCCCTGCACGGCCGGGGGCTCGCCCCACATCGCCGGAGCAAACTCCTGGGGGGGGGGTCCCAGTGTCCCTGTCGGTCTCACCGGGGAGCAAAGGGACACCAGGGTCTGCGAGAGGCCCAGGGGGCTCTGGGAAGACCCCTCCCACCCAATTAACAGCCCACTGCCCTTAGATCCAGGAGGGCAGAGGCATGGCGAGGGGAACCAAGTGAAGGTTTTAAAAAAATAAAAGAAGATTGAAGGAAAAAGAAGAGAAAAAGAGGGGGGGGGGGGAGAGGAAAGGGAGAAAAAAACCTCTAGAGGAGATATAAGAAACCGATAAGTGAACAAAGAGCCGGTATTGAAATAGATCTAAGGGCCGCGCCGCGCTCGGGCCGCGCCGGATCCCTTTGCAGAGGGGTTTGGGGGTTTTCAAAGGCAGCAGCCACATCCTCGGCTCGCATCCGTGGGAGGCCGGGGGGGCTGTGGTGCCCAGGCGGATGCTGGCAAGGAGGGTGCCGAGAGTCGACACACGCTGCCGCGCCGCAGGCTGGGGGTGCCACGGGGGCCCCGCCATGGCCCTGGGCTCCCCTCGCACCCCGCAGCCGGCTCTGCTGCCGCGGCCCGGGCACATGGCGGGGCCGAGCGTGACGGGGTGCGGCTGCCGGCTCGAGGGCCTCACGCCCCGAGCATGTGCCATCCCTCGCCCCCGGCCGGCTCAGCCCGAGCCCGCTGGGGCAGATGCGAGGCCCTGGCCGGCCAGACCTGCCCTCCGGCCCCCGCCGCTGTCCGAAGGGTGAGGGGGGTCCCTCCTGAGCCCCCCGCCCTCAGCACCTGGGCCCCCGCCATCCCTGCCCGCCATGGCCCAGCACGCGGTGCCTGGGGCTGTGCCGGGGGGCCGTGGCCGGGGCGAGCAGCGGGGGGACGGGGGCACACGGGCGGCCGCGGGGGAGGGACAGATGTTGGGCAAACGACCCCTGGCCGCCCCCCCCCCCCCCATCCCTCTGCCCCCCCCCTCAGCCCTCGCTCAGCTCTGCCCCAGCACTGCCCCCCCCGGGGGGCTCTGCGGGACGGGGCCCCGCGGCCGTGGCTCTGCCCGCCGCACGCGTGGGGCACACGGAGCGGGGGGGTGCAGACGGGGGGCGCCCACGGGGGTACACGGGGGGGCGCGGGCAGCCCCCCCGCTCCCTTCTCGAGGGCGGCGGCGCCACCTGGCGGCGGCTCCCGGCACCGTGCGCTGCCGGACCCGGTGCCCGGTGCCCGGTGCTCGGTACCCGGTACTCAGTGCCCGGTGCTCGGTACCCGGTGCACAGTGATCGGTGTTCGGTGCTCAGTGCCCGGTGCCCGGTACCCAGTGCTCGGTACCCGGTGCATGGTGCTTGGTACCCAGTACCCAGTGCTTGGTGCTCGGTACCCGGTGCTCAGTGCCTGGTGTTCGGTGCTTGGTGCCTGGTGCTCGGTACCCAGTGCTCGGTACCCGGTGCCCAGTGCTCAGTGCCCGGTGCCTGGTGCTTGGCACCCAGTGCTCAGTGCCCGGTGTTTGGTACCCAGTGCATGGTGCTTGATGCTCGGTACCCCGTGCCTGGTGCTCGGTACCTGGTACACGGTGCTTGGTACCCGGTACCCAGTGCTTGGTGCTCGGTACCCGGTGCTCAGTGCCTGGTGCTCGGTATCCAGTGCTCGGTGCTCAGTGCCCGGTGCTCGGTACCTTGGTACCCGGTGCTCAGTGCCCAGTGTTCAGTGCTCGGTACTTGGTGCTCGGTACCCGGTGCCCAGTGCTCAGTGCCCGATGCTCAGTGCCTGGTGCTCAGTACCCAGTGCTCAGTGCCCAGTGCTCAAGTACCTAGTACCCAGTGCTCGGTGCTTTGGGGTGTTTCTGCTTCCCGCGGCAGAGGGGAAGGAGCCGCCGCCGAGGCCGCAGCATCTGAGATGCCCCGGGAGGCGCTGCCGGCAGCGGGGAGCTGCCACACACGCATGTGCATGGCCACGCATCACCCCGAGCGGCAGCACGGGTGCTGCACCCCGAGAGCGGCCAGGCAGCACACACGCATACACACATGCATGTGCACGCGCACACGCACACACATGCACACATATTCGGGCTCGCACCGCTCTCCTGCCCATCCCTGCTCCCTGCCCCAGGTCCTGCGCCCCCCACCCCATGGCGCGAGGCCCCGGTGGGACCCCCCCGGCCTTGCACCACCCGTCCGTGACCGGACAGGCGCCGCTGGGCTTCGAGGGCGTCAGGGCTGCAGCACCGGTGCCTGAGGTCCCCCCCCCCGCCCCGCCACCGCCTGCCCGGCACCTCCCTTCCCGCCAACCAGCAGCCTGCTCTTCAGTTTTTAAAAATTTTATTTATAACAATATCTGTTTTGTTTAGTTGTAAAGTAATCCAGCAAAAATTATTAAAACATTTCCCCCCAATAAAAGGATGGGGTCGCCCCCCGCCCTCCCCCCACATGCGTTTATTTATTTCTACTATAAAAGCTAGGTCATTTCCATGTTTTTGTTTTTTTGTTTTTTGTTTTTTTTTCTTTTTCTCTGTTAAAAAATGTGCATGTTGGAGAGCGGGCGAAGTGTAGGCGACAAGCCGGAGCAAGGGGCCGCGGGGCCAGGGGACCCTCCGCACCGCAGTGGGGCTGGGGACAGCGGTGGGGGCCTTTGTCCCTGTCCCCCCGGAACAGTGGGCAGAGCCGAGAATGGCAGAGAAGGAGAGGATCGGCGGAGGAAAAGGTGGGGAGGGAGAGGAACGGGGACCGAGGGAGGTTTGCAGAGGCCAAGCTGCAGGAGGAGGAGGGACCCGGGGAGCAGCAGATTTGGGGGGGGAAGGGAACCGGGCCCCCGCGTAGAGGGGAGCTGCAGGGGCCGGGGGGGGACAGAGCACAGAGCTGGGGAGCGCGTGGCCCCCGCTCTGCCCCCCCTCCTGCCTGCGCTGCTGCTGCCTGCGCCCCACGTTAGCGGTAACCCCGTGTGTCCCGTCAGCCCCGGCTGCAGCGGCCCCAACGAGTCTGTCCGGGCACACCGGCCCTGGCGCAGTCCCCGCTCGGAAACGCTGCCATGTCCGGCAGGTGGGAGGGAGGGGGGGGGGGCCCGATGTAAAGAAATTTAAAATAAACCAAAGCCGGATCTGGCAATGAGAGGCGCTGGGGCCTGGTACCGGGGAATATACAGGTAATAATACTGCTCACATAGAAAAGTAATAATCCTTCATTTGTACATTTATACAGTGGCTCTCGGCTCCCCCGGCCCCCGCCCGCCTCCTGCAATGGGTGTCTGTGCCAGGCCCGGGCGCCGCAGCCCGGCAGCCCTTCGCCCCCGTCCTGCCCCTATGCCAGGGGGTCCGCCAGGTCGTCGTCCGCGCCCCGCGACAGCAGCTCCCGCTTCTCGTCCGTGCTAGCCAGCGAGTTGCGGCTGTTGTGGGCGCCCATGTACAGCGTGGCGTAAACGGGGTTGGTGAAGTTGGTGGGCTGCAGAGAGGGGGGAGCGGGTTGGAGGGCGCATGGACACCTCCCTCCCTGGCAGAGTGGTCCCAGAGGCGTTCCCTGCCCCACGGCAAGAGCCCGCACCAGCCACGACCTCCTCGCGGTACAGCACCACTGACCCTGCGGCTGCCGCCATCCCTCCCCACAGCCTCCCCCCCGCCGAAGCCTTTGCAGCCCCTCAGAGCCCCCAACCTCCTCCGCACCGAGCGCAGCCCAGGGAGCCCTGACACTGCCGCAACAACGTGCCCCCCGCCTCCGCATCCCCTGCTTCGGGCTGCACCCTGCGCAGCCAACGGCCCCTCCGTGCCATGGGGGCCCCACTCCTCACCTTGTCAGGGGTCCAGGGCGAAGTCTGCGTCCAGCAGCTCCCCCACGTCATCGTCGGGCTCCCCCCTCGTACATTTTGTAGGTGGGGGTTCCCGATCTCCACGTTCATGGCACCGTTCGTCATCCGCTGGTGCTGGAAGCCCTTGGCGCTGGGGAGGGTGTGAAACAGGGGGTCAGTGCCAGCAACACGGGGCGCAGCGAAGGGGGGGCCCCACCACCCCACCAGCGGGATGGCGTGTTTGTCCCGCACGATCGAGGCTTTCAAGCCCCGCAAAGAGGGTTTCCGTCCTGGCTGGGTAACGCTCCCTCCCGGCCCCCAGCGGCGCAGACTCACCCTTTAATCCTCCACTTGTACCAGACAAAAGCCACCACGGTGAGGAGGATGAGCAGCAGCAGGATGGGGATGACAATAGAGGCTGTTCCTGCGGGTCGAGAGGTGCAGGTACAGTCAGACCGTGCATGGGGGCCAGCGACTGCACGCCCGGGCAGCAGCGGGTCCAGCAGCCTGGGCTGGCCCTGCCTGCGGGAAGGGACCTGCGCCCTCTCCACCCGAGAGGTGCGGGGGGTTCAGGAGTTGCACGGGGGCACCAGGCAACCCTGCCTTCGCAGGCAAATATGCGCCCCTGACCCCCCCCTGGTTTGGTGTAGGGCCTTGCGGTGCTTCCCTGGACAGGACTGCCCCATACGTACGGCTGCTCTGCTGCTCGCTGACGATGAAGTCCTCGCAGCGCGTCCCCGTCACCCCCGCTGGGCACCTGAGAGCGCAGGGAGAGCACTGGGGTTAGCAGGGGCAGGACAGCATGCGGGGAGGGGGAGGGAGAGGTGGGGCACAGACCTGGGGGTCGAGGGGGGGGACACACAGGTTGGGGTCTGTCAGTCACCTGCTCCCTCTGCCTGGGGGGGCAAATAGCCCGCCCGTAGCACCACCCGCCACCCCCCAGACCCCAGCACTGCTTACAGGCACTCGGGCAGCTGCGTCTTGTCGCTGATGGAGCAGGTACCGCCGTGCAGGCAGTAGTTGTCGCAGGTCAGGCAGCTGGGCGCTATCTTACCGTCTGGGCAGCTGTGGGGCAGAGAGGATCAGGCACACGCGTACCCCCAGCCTGCCCCGTGCCCCCCAGCCCAGCGCCCGGCACTCTGCTTGCTGGAGGCTGTTAGCTCATCCCTCCGGCACAGCTCACGGCTGTGCCACACCGATGGCTGCTGGGACATCAGGATGGGCTTTTGGGAGGGACACCTCCACCACCACCTCCTCCTGGGGCCCCGAGGTCTCCCAGATTTCTCAGCTGCCCTGAATCACTGACCCAGCATCTCTCAGCCATGGCTGATCTCCAACGACCCGGCCACAGGGACACAGGTGGATTTTTTAGGTCCCTGTGCCCACCATCACCTCTTCCTCCCTTGAGTTTGATGTCCCTGACACCTACATGCAGGAAACTTCTCCGCTCTGCTTGTTGATGCTGCACTTGCCCTCCTGGCACCGGGAGCACTTGTTGTCCTGGCACTGGATGCCCTCGAACTGCGGAGGGCAGCGGCACTGCTTGGCACCGCTGGCCGTCATCTGGCAGACGCCCTCGTTCTCACAGTAGTCAAAGCACTGCCCTGCAGGGGACAGTGGGGTCAGAGCAGGCAGCCCCACGCCACCCCCTTGGACCACCGGCCCCTCCGGAGGGCTGCTCATGGCCCCCGTCCCCCACAGAGCTCCACACCTCCTGGGGTCCTCATCCCCCAAAGAGGGGGACCTGGGAGTCCAACCTCTCAGGCGCTGTCCCCAGAGGTCCCCAAAGAGCATCCCCCAGAAGAGGGGGGACCCACAGTCCGACCTCCCAGGTGGTCCCCCTTCCACCCTCGCCACGGGCCGGCAGCACTCACGGTACTGGCAGCGGTCCCCGATGAAGGTGGGCAAGCAGCGGCAGTTGGGCTGGTTGCCCTGGTTGACGGTGCAGCTGCCGTTGTTCAGGCAGTAGTCGGTGCACACTTGCTGGTTGCACCGGGGCCCCGTGAAGCCGGTGGGGCAGCGGCAGGTCGGCATGCCTGAGAACAAGAGCCATTAGCGTCCTCCCCATCTGTCCATCCGCCTGCCTGGGACCAGCCCCGACCCCCAGGCTCGCCCCCAGCAGCCTCACCCGACGGGGAGGCAGCGCACGTGCCCCCGTTCTGGCAGTAGTCCCAGCACTGGTCGATCTGGCACTTCTCCCCGTTGTAGCGCGGCTGGCAGCGGCACTTGGCCTGCTTGCGGGCGTTGAGGAAGCAGCTGCCACCGTTCAGGCAGACCAGGTCGCAGGTGTCGGTGGTGGGCACTGGGAGGGAGGGATGGAGGTGAGTGGGACCGTGTCCAGCGGGACCCCCCACCTCCTCCTCCTCCTCCTTCTCCACCTCCTCCTCCTCCAGACCACCTACCGACGGGGGAGACGGTGGGCGAGGGAATGACCACGCAGGTGCCGTTGTCCAGGCGCTTGCCGTTGGGGCAGGTGCAGACGGGGCCGCTGGGGCTCAGCAGGCAGAGCCACTCGCACTTCTTGCGGTCACAAGGGTTGGTCACTGCCGAGAGGGGAGGGGACGAGGCGGGGTGAGGACGGTGAGGTGACCCACAGCCCTCCCGGCAAACGACTGCCCCCCAACAGCTCCAGGACATCCCCCACGGCCCTACAGCTGCCCAAGCCCTGTGCCCGTCCCCCGATGCCCTGGGGTCGCCAGCGGACAGCTCGCCATTGTGGCCGGCCTCCCCCCAGTCCACCCCCCCTCCCCACTAACCCCCCCTGCTCTGCCCATCCAGGTGTCCCCCCGCTTTGGGCAGGGAAGCTGGGTGGCCGAGTCCCCTCCTGCCCCAAGCTCTGCCTGCGCTCCCCTCACCCTCTGGTGCCCCATGTCAGAGATCAGGCCCCGGGCACCTCCCTCCCACCCTGGGGGCAGGGTGAGGGTCCCAGGCCCAGCACGCACCCTCTGGTTGCTTGTACTGGTGGTAGAGCACGACGTCAGTGGCATGGTTGAGGCCAGACGTCAGGTTGGTGACAGCCTTGTGCCCAAACTTGTGGATCTTGAAGATGCGGTTGTTGATGTAGGTGACGCCGTAGATGTAGTCCTCAAAGATGTCGATGCTGAAAGGATGGCTCAGCCCTGGGGAAGCGAAGAGGGGACATGTGCAGGCAGAGGTGGCACGGCTGATCAGGGATTTTGGATGGATTTGAGGCTAGGGCCTCCCACCCTGTACAAGGGGGACGGTGTTGTGGGGACAGCAGTGCCAGCAGGCTCTGGTCTTGCCGTGGAGCATTTAACGAGGAAAGCCTGCCCTCGCTGCCATCTGCCCAGCACCCCTGGCGCAGCGCTGGGGTCTGCCGGGCAGCATGGCGCAGGCCAGGGGCCGCAGGGAGCCGGGGAGCCGGCCTGTGCTGGGACCGCACCCCGGGGACATCGTCCCCCAGCAGGTCCCTCTCCTCCCTGCCGCTCTGGTGGGTCTCGAGTGCTGCTCACCCTTCTTGTTGTCAATGGCCACGACGGGGTCGGTGCCGTTGAGCCGGATGCTGCCGATGACGGAGAGCTTGGCGTCGGCCCAGTACAGCCGCTCGTTGTGGTAGTCCACGGCCAGGCCTGAGGGGGCACACACCTCCTGGTGAGGTACAGGCCCCCAGCCCACCCCGAGCCCCTCCTGACCACGTGGTTGGCAGAGCAGCCGCCCCACCGCCCCCACACACTCCTGCCATGGGGCTCAGAGCTCCCAGGCCCAGCCTCCCCAGCACGAGCGGGTTCTACGTCCCTCTTGCCAAGGCTTTTGCCACCCCTCGTGCCCCTTCTGGCACCTGTCTTTGTTCACCTGTTGGCCACTGGATGTTGTCCTGCACCAGGGTCTCGCGCAGTGTCCCGTCCATAGCGGCCGTCTCAATCTTGGGGTGATTGCCCCAGTCTGACCAGTACATAGTCCTGTGAAGGACACGGGCAGGTCATTCCCAGCAGGGGAGCAAGTAGGAGGGGAAGAGCAGGACAGTCCGATGCCCCATCGGCGGAGAAACCCTCCCACATTCACCCTGCAGCATCCCAGAGTCACTGATGTGACCCCAAGGGGCCAGCTGACTCCAAGGCACAGCAACTCTAGCTGACACGGGGAGCGATGCTGGGGCACCAGGAGCTTCCACCACCTATGGGCTTGTCAGTGAGAGGAGCCAGGGTGAGGGCTGGGCACAGGGAAGGGAGAAAGCGCTCGAGTCTCTCACCCTCTAAGCGGGTCGACTACGATGGCGTGGGGCTCATCGATCATGCCCGAGATCAGTGTCTTGCGATTCTCTCCTTTCATCTGCGCCACCTCAATGACGTCCCGCCCTGAGTCTGTCCAGTAGATGTTCCCAGCAACCCAGTCGATGGCAATTCCCCGCGGCATCTTCAGCCCTGAGATCTGTGAAGGGCGGAAAGGGGGGAGAGGTGAGGGCAGAGGACACCGGCAGCCTGGCCTCAGTGCCTCCCACCGTGCCCCCAGCAGAGCTCACATTCAGGTGGGTGACGCCGCCGTCGATCTGGCGCCGGTTGCGGTTGGAGGCGGTGGAGGCAGCGGAAGAGGCAGGCAGCTCCCGGTACGAGATCCTGCCCGTGTGCCAGTTGGTCCAGTAGATCTTGTTGCCCTTGACGTAGATGTCCATGGCGTCGATGCGCACGTTCTCGTCCCCCTGGAAGGCCGGCTCATAGGCGGAGTTGGGGTTGAAGGGGTACATGCTCCGGATCTTGTTGTCGTCCGCGATGTAGAGGATTTGGTGCTCGGAGCCTGCAGAGAAGGAGCTGTTGGTGCGAGCTGGGCCGGGAGCGAGGGGTCAGCCCAGCTCCATGGTGGGTCAGGGGATGGGGTCGCTGGGAGCTTGGCACCCCCTTGGGGCTTTCTCTGCCAGGGAAGGACAGACTGACGGCACTGGCAGAGCCCGGCATCCGCCGTCAGTGCCAGAAGGAAGGGTGGGCAGAGGTGCAGGAGGAGGAGGAACAGGGAGGGAAGAGCTGCTGGGTCATGCAGGACAGCACGGGCACGCACAGCGTCTGTGCCGGCCCCGGTTCCCTCCTGACCTTCTGCCTTGCACATGTTGTCCGTCTTCATGAAGTTCTTGGCACAGCTACAGACGTGGGAGCCCTTGGTGTTGTTGCAGAGCTGGGAGCAGGTCCCAAAGCGCAGGCACTCGTTGATGTCTGGGCAGAGGGCGACAGGGGTCAGGGGGGAGCCCAGCAGGGTGCCCCCACGGACACGGCCCCCCCTCTCTGGGGGCTGGTCTGTGCTGCCCAGGGCTTGGAGACCCCATCTCTCCCCGTTCCCCATGTTTGTGCCCCAAGGACACCGTTCTGATGCCACAGCCACTCCACAGGTATGAAGACACACGTTACTGGCAAAAACCAACAGCCCGACCCCAACCCCCGTCTGGCAACGGTGGGAAGTACCTTGGCAGGAATTCTTGTCTGGCACCTTCTGGAAGCCTCTGCGGCACGTGCAGTATGTGGTGGACTGCGACTGAATGCACTGGGCCTCGTTTCCACACATGGTGGTGTTGGTCATGCAGTCGTACGACTTGTGGTCTGGGGTGGGACGCACCATCAGCACCTGTACCTTTGCGGTTTCCCCGGTGTCCACCCTCACCCCCCTGACTCCCCACCCACCGTGGGAGCAGGACTCCTCATCGGAGCCATCTCCGCAGTCATCAAAGAAGTTGCAGCGGAGGTTGGCGCTGATGCACTTCTTGTTCTCACACAGGAACTCGTTCTTGTCCTGGCTGCAACTCTTGGGTTTCGCCGTGGGAGACTCTGCGGGAGCACAGGCAGCGGCTGTGACGCTCCGTGTCCCCGGGCACCCAGCTCCATGGGAGCCACAGGTGCAGGAAGGGACCAGGCAGGGACCCAGGACGCCTGCGCCCATCTCCCAGTTTTGGGAAGGAGTGGGCAAAGCAAACCCCAACACCTGGGCTAAACCCAGGGCTCTGCGAAGACCACTCCATGCCGGGTGCAGAGCGGTGCCCACGGGCAGCCCCACTCACCGCAGTCCTTCTCATCCGTGTTGTCTCCACAGTTGTCAATGCCGTCACACTGTCGACCGATCCACAGACATACCCGGTCGTTCTTGCAGCGGAACGGTCTGTTGGGGGGACACTGGAATTTCACTGCACCGGCAAACAGAAACAAACGGTGACGGTGAAAGGAGACGCCATAGCCAGGCTGTCACACTTGTCACGAGCCGCTGCTCGGCCTCTGCCCGCTCTCTGGGGATGCCTGTCCCACGAGGGCGAGCGGGCTCCGGAGACTAAAGCAAAGAGACTGAAGCAAAGACAATTGCCCGGCTGCTGGCCCAGCTGCAGGAGGGTCAGCCCTCTTCTCACCAGCCCCCCCACCCTCTTGGCCCCCACTCCCCCCCGCCAGCCCCACGCCCGGCTCAGCACCTCTGCGACTGCTCTCTCCACCAGAGCCACCTCCTGTCCCCTTGGCCCCACTGGCCACCCCCGAGGGGACCCACCTAGAGGGGACGTGCCGAGCTGCCAGAGGTACCCGCAGCCCCCCCAGGGTACCCGCAGCGGTGCCCAAACTCCGGGACTGCCACCCCTCCCTGGCGTGCGGGGGCTCGGGGTGGGCTGCTGCCCCCGGGGGCTGATGTGTGCCAGGCAGGGGCTTTGCCAGGAGCGGGGAGAGGCAACGCAGTGTCACTCACAGCACTCCTCCGGGTTTTCATCCGAGTTATCCCCACAGTCATCTTCCCCATCGCACTTCCAGGCCAGGGGCTTGCACAGCGTGTTGTTGCACTGGAACTCGTCCAGGGGGCACGTGCGAACTGCGACAGCACGGGGCAGGAGGAGACATGTCAGCCAGCGCTGCCTGGCTGCCAAAACGCCGGTCTGGGGCCACAACTCCAATTTCCAGCATAGCTGGGGGCTCTCCAGGGCACGGATACGTGTCCGTGCATGCCCTGGGGCTGGGCAGAGCAGTGCTGAAACACGCACAGGGGAGTGCTCCCACCCACAGCACGGACACGGGAGACATAAGAGCATGGGGGGAAGACGACCAGCCCCGAGGGAGCCACGCAGCGCTGCCATTACCCCCAGTGCCGCAGTTCTCCTCGTCAGTGCCATCCATGCAGTCCGCATCGGCATCGCAGCGCCAGCGCATAGGGATGCAGTGCCCGTTCTTGCACTGGAACTGGTCGAACTCACAGCGTGGCGTGCAGTCTTTCTGCAGGGGAAGGGTGAAGGACAGCAGTCAGCAGGGACAGCCCCCGTCGGGACAGCCTCCTGTCCTGTGACAGCACCCAGGATCAGGCTCTCAGCCCCCGCTTGGTGGTGGGGGACCCCTGGCAGAGATATGTGTCCCCACTCCCACATGTGGGCAGAGCGAAGGCGCTGGCAGGGACCCTCTGCCCTCAGCACCGTACCTCATCAGAGCCATCCGCACAGTCGTGGTCCCCATCGCACTTCCACCTGCCGGCGATGCAGCGGCCGTTGGCACACGAGAACTCGCTCTCCGAGCAAGGCCGCGGCGCTGGGGACAGAGAAGAGAGGGCAGTCAGGAGCGCGGGCTGCAGGCAGGGCTGCGAGGGCAGAAGGTATCCCTAGCCAACAGCTCGGGGGGCACAGGCTGACACAGACACACGTCCAGTGGCACTGGGGACGGGGTGGGATGCAAGCAGAGCTGGGGGAGCAGCCAGAGAGGCACACGGCTGATACCACCTCCCAGCCCCCTTCCCATCCCGCTCCAGGGCTCCCAGCTCCCTGCGGGGAAATGGGGTTTTTGGGGGGTACTCGGTATTCGGGACATACAGACTCGCTTCTGGCAGCTTCCTGGCTGCACATGTCCCCCGGGTCGTTCTTCACCGAAGGCAGCACTAGCCCCACGGCTCCCTGTTGCCCATGTCTGCTGCCCCGCCGGCAGCGGTGGGCAGGAGGGAAGGCAGCAGCGCCCCGGCCAGGTCTGGCTGAGCCGGCACACCCGTCCTTCCCTCGCAGGGCATGGGGACAGACTCCCCCTCGCAGCTCAACACACCCGCTGGGCTGGCACCGGCACAGTCGGTGCCAAACCCGTCTGCAGGAGGACGGCACACGGTGCGGCGTCCCACCCGGGACGGCTCTCAGGACCCTTCCCCTCCCCATTGCCCCGGGGAGGCCCCAGGTGTAGGACGTGTCGGGGCAGGCGGCCGCTCCGGCCGCAGCGCAGAAGCCGACGGGACTGTAGGGGAAGAGAGGGGCAGGGGGTGTCCAGCTGGAGCGGGAAGGGTCAAGGTGGGGACAGATTTTGGAGCTAAGTATGAGCCATGCACGGGCCCCGGCAGTGGAGGTAGCAGGGTTGGACCCTCCTGACTGCGGCTCCCGTGGAGGGAGATGCTGGTGCTCAGTAAATCTGCCTGGGTTGTCCAGTCCCCACCCCTCTGCCCTCACCTGGAATTTATTGTCTTCATTTATTTTAGAGAGACTGTACATGGAATTAAAAGATTTTGGCAGGAACCTACCTCTGAGCGCCCCATAACGACAGTGTGAAAATGGAGAAAAACATAAGATGAAGTGAAATGGCACAAACTCAAAAACACGACGTGAAAACAACAGAAAAGAAAAAAAAGCTGCACCCTGGAGAGCTGCAGGGAGACAGAGGGACCCGGGGTGGGCGCTGCATGGTAAGAAGAGGGTCTGGCTCTGCCTGGGCCCCTGCAGCTGGCAGCAGACGCCGGTGCCATCCCATGGGCAGCTTGAGCCCCTCCGGAGGGACGGGACCGGGCTCCTGCCTGCAGCAGAGCCCCAAGAACTGTGGACGGTCACAGTCATCTGCTGCTCAGCGGGGCGGGTGCTGGCACAGCTCCACTAACAAGCAGTAACTCATTAAGGGGCAGCAATTTGATTGTCTGCGATGGTTTCTGGGGACCAGCCGCCTTCCCACACGCTGGTCCAGGTCCAGGTTTGAGACCCGGGTTCAGGTGGTTCCGCAGCTCCCCTCCCAAAGGCTATCTGTGTCCCCGCTGCCTTCCCAGGCCAAATCGGTCCAAAGGGTGCTGCCTGCCAGGCTGGGGCCAAAGCACGTGGCGATGGAGCAAAGCTGCTCCACCGCGAGTGGGATGAGGTGCCCACGAGTGGGACAAGGTGCCCACAAGCTCCACGGGTGAGCACGGCCGTGCAGGGCCTGTGCACTGCCTGCCGGGGAGGGTGCTGGGGTCACCTCCTCCCTTTTACCTGTCCCGCTTGGGGACTCTCCTCAGAACAGCCACCAGTCAAGCCCTGGCTGCAGGACCAGGCTAACCAGACCCCTGGAGACAGGCGCGTTCTGCCCAGGGGGAGAAGGCAGCTCCCTGGCCGGCCTGATGCTTCCCCGCCGTAGCTGGGGGCACCAGCAGGCAGAGGGGCTGGGGGCACCTGAACCGTTCCCCCTCTCCACCACGCAGCCGGCTCCCGGCACGGCAAAGGCCCTGAGGCGGCACGTACTGCAGCTCTCCTCATCCGAGTTGTCCCCACAGTCGTTGTCGTAGTCGCACTGCCAGCGACCCGGTACGCAGCGGTTGTTCTTGCAGCGGAACTGGTAGGGCTCACAGGTGCGTTCGTCTGGGAGGGAAGAGACAGTGACAGGCATCAGCGCTGCCCCCGCACAAGGTGAGGGATGGGCAGGCCAGCTAGCAGGCTGGGCAGCGCTGCTCTCTGCCAGACCCCCTCCCACCCAGCCCTGCCCACACGGTTCCGAAAAGGAGCTGCTAAAACTTCCCCCAGCACAGCAGGGAGGTGGAAGGGACAGACAGCACCAGGGCAGCCTGACCCCTAGGGAACAGGGAGGGGGGCACAAGTTCCCCTCTGGGCTCGTCTCCCCAGTCCCTGCTCACCGCATTCCTCCTTGGGCTCGTCGGACCCATCGCCGCAGTCGTCCTCCCCATCGCACTTCCAGCGCGCAGGGATGCACCTGCCCGAGTCCTTGCACCGGAACTCGTCCACACCACACGTCATTTGTGCTGGCGGGGAGAAACAAGATGACACGGAGACGGGGAAGGGAGGTGGTGTTAGCATTGGCCAGACACTATTTTCTCCACAGGGCTGATGAACACCTTGTGCCACCAGCCCGGAGCTGACTGCAGCACCCTTGCTCGGAACCAGGCGGGCGAGACCCCCCCCTTTCAAGCAGTTCTCCGGGGAGGATTCAGAGAGAGGAGTATCTCAGTGGGACGGATCCAGGCAGAGCCATCACCACCATCACCCACTGCCCGCAGCACCCGCAGGGACTCAGCAGGGTCCCGCTATCCCACAGGCAAAGACACAGATGCGGGGGAGCTCCCAGTTTGTGTGGCCAGACCCACCCCCCCCTCCCTAAACAGGCTTCTTACTGCAGTTGGCGGGTTCGTCTGAGCCATCCACGCAGTCGTTGTCCCGGTCGCACACCCAGACGCGGGGGATGCAGCGCTTGGTGATCGCGCACTGGAACTGGTTGGGGGCACAAGTCACCTCCGCTGCAGGAGGGAGAAGCAGAGTCAGGAGAGGCAGTGGGGCCGGCAGGGGTCTGCCAGCCGCCACCCCACGGAGCAGAGAGGCATGCAGGTGCTCTGGGCATCACAACAAGTTTCTGGCTGTGTTTGGTGACCACGTGCACGAGAGGGGAAGGGAGCAGAGCCCCGTGGTGGCCCCAGAAGACTCGACCAGCCGCAAGGGAGACAAGGCAGAAGCCACAAGATCCCTCAGCCGCGCAATAGGCTCAGTGCAAATCCACAGCAAATATTGAACTTGCCACTCTGGGGGATTTAAGGATTTTGTTTGCACTGGGAAACAGAATTGTCTGTAGGGGCAGCAGGGTGACAGTGGACAGAGGCTCTACGCAGAGCACAGGTAAGGGGAAAGCCCCATGCCCAGGGGCAGGACCACCCAGACCGCAGCCTGCAGAGCCACCAATACCCACACACAGATCTGATGCAGCACTGAACTCCTTACCCGAATCGTGCACGTTCCCCATCCCTAACACAGTTAACAGCTCCCCACTTACGGCAGTCCTTCTCATCCTCGCCGTCACCACAGTTGTCCTGACCGTTGCAGCGGAAAATGCCGGGAATGCAGCGGTTGGTGTTGGTGCATTTGAACTGGCTGGGCAGACAGACGTGGATATCTGGGAAGGGAGACAGCACGGTCAAAAGCTGACACACTGCATCTCTGCTCTACTGGGATGCTGCAGCACTGCTGGGGTTTGAGGGTCACAAGGGGAGGTGGAGAACCTACCACAGTTGGCTTCATCCGAGTTGTCCTGGCAGTCGTTGTCTCCATCACAGATGAAGGCTGGGTTGGTGCAGATCCCAGTGGAGCACTGGAACTGTCCTGGCCTGCACTTGAACTCAGCTGTGGGGCAAGTAAGACAGGGTGAAACATTTGCTCTGGGGAACACTTTCAGGGCAAACCTTAACCTCCCGCTTTCCTCTCTGGGGTCCTCAGCAGGGACTGAGCAACCAGCACCCAACCCTGGTTCTGGTACAGTGAAGGGGCAGCTCTGCTCCGAAAGCAGCAGACGGCTGTTGTCCTCCGCGAGGCAACACCCCAGGCAGGGACAGCGTGTCATCCCACTGCTCTCTGAGTCCCGCTAGAGGGGTAACCCTCCTCTCTGCCGGAGCTGAGCAGGGAGCAGCAGTGCTGTCCTGAAGCCAGAGCAGCAGCAGGGCTTTGGGGGACCAGCCACATAAGGGCTGGCACGAGCCAGGCAGTGTGGCCAGGGTGCTGGGACACCGCGGGCTGTGGTCAGCCCCACTGGGCACTCACGGCAGTCCTCCGGCTCGTCCGAACGGTCCCCGCAGTCGTCCTCGGTGTCGCATTTCCACCAGAAAGGGATGCACTTGTCATTCTTGCAGACAAACTGCAATGGAGAGACGAGCTTGTGTGAGCAGCTCAGAATGGGGAGGGAGGACCCCAGGTGGCTTTGTCCCCAGGGAACCCTGCCGAGGGCAGTGATCTCCGTGCTGTCCCCTCCCAGACACCCCCAGGACACTCTGTCCTGACCTGGAGCAAAGCCTTAACCTTGAGCCCATCCCACACAGCTTCTGGAGGGGAGGGGGGGAAGGCAGAAGGGCATTCCAGAGCCGGAGGGTCTCTGGCTCCCCTGGGCACCCCCAGGCACAGCAGTCTGTATGTGCTGGGAAGTGCCACAGGAGGGAGGTATTGCCCGTGCCTGGAGAAAGCGTGCACACACCAGCACCCAGACACAGCACGGGCACCAGCACAAGCAGAGCTGGGACCTGGTGAAACCACGGAAGGAGGAACACACAAGCGCACAGGCACACACTCGCCGCAGGAGGGATGCCCGTGCAGGCAGGGGCAGGCAGGAGCGGGCAGGGGCGGGCAGGCCGTTACCTGGCTGGCCGTGCAGTTGGAGACGCAGGTTTTGCCATCGCTGCCCAAGTAGAAGTTGGTGGGACAAGCACACTTGTGCCCCCCGCCCGGCGAGAGGAGGCAGAGGTTGCTGCAGCCAGCGTTGTTGGTCTTGCAGGGATGGTTGGGAACTGGGGAGAGCAGGGAGACAACCGCGAGTCAGACCACGGGCAGGGGACCCTCAGGGTGGCACATGGACCCCCAGCTGACAGACCCTTCTCACCGTGCACACCCCTCCTGCACCCCCTGCCCAACCTGGTGTCCCTTTGCACGTCGTGCCCATCCCCAGCCTCCTGCCCAGGGCTGCCCCGCAGCGCCGGGGCCGCCCCAGCCCCTCGGCTCACCGTCAGGCTGCCGGTAGGGGTGGTAGATGTGGATGTCCATGGGGCGGTGCAGCGTGCTGATCAGCAGGGTCTTGTTGGCTCCCGTAGTCTTGTGGGCCCGGTTGATGGACTTGGTCTCCCAGTCGGTCCAGTAAATGAAATCCTCAAAGAGGGTGAGCGCAAAGATGTGCGGGATGTCCTGGCTCAACACTGCAAGGGGGAGCGGGCGGCTCAGCAAGGGGCTGCCCCACGCCACCCCTCTCACCCCGCAGCTTCTCTCCAGGGACAGCTCAGCCGGGGGACAAACCTCTTTGCCTGGTCAGAGGCGCAGAGCAGCTGCTGGAGCTGGGGACCATACCCCACAGCCCTGGCTCCTGTTCCCACCACCGATTCAAAGCCCACACCCCACAAAGGCCTGGCGGTGCCCCGGATGCCCCGGCACTCTCACCCGTGTGCCGGTTGGAGCCGTCCAGGCTGGCGAACTCGATGTAGTCCTCCCGCGCATCGGCCCAATAAATCCGACTGTTGATGTAGTCGAGGGTTAGGCCGTTGGGCCAAGTTATCTTGGTGTCAACGATGACGCTGCGGTTGGTGCCATCCATGCCGATCTTCCCAATCAGTGAGTGGTCCCCCCAGTCTGTCCAGTATAGGTAACTGCGCATGAAACGGAAGAGCAGAGAGAGGGTGAGTGCGGCCAAAGCCACAGCAGCAGCCGCACTCTGCCCGTCATGTGGCTAAACTGAGATGCCGGGGCATGAGGGCGCAGGGCAGGGAGAAGCAGCCAGGCATCCCGGAGGCGAGGGACGGAAGGCCCTGTCCCATCTCCCGGCCTCCAGGACTATGGCAAGACGGTAGGGGGCCACCAGCCCGCTCCCTGCGTCGAGGGGAAGGTCCAGGTCCCCCAGGCTCTCACCCATTCTGCACATCCACCACCAGCGCCCGGGGCTCACGCAGGCCTGAGTTCACCAGCACAGTGCGGTAGGCGCCGTTGAGCTTCGACACTTCGATGGTGTCCCGACCTTTGTCGCACCAGTACAGGTTGCCTCCCACCCAGTCCACAGCCAGCCCGTCAGGGTTGCTGAGGCCGGTGCGGTGGAGAACCTGTTGGGAGAAAACAGAGATGTTGGGCTGGACACGGAGAACCATATTGTGTCCTGGTCCCTCAGGGATGACAACATCCCCCTTGCCCGGTGCATCGCCCCTGCAGACGGTCCTGCCCAGCTCCCTTTCCTCACTCCTCTCTTCCCCAAGCCCTCCTTCCACACTGCTTTGGTGCAGCATGGAGCCCAACTCCGATGGGGATGATGCTGCAAAACGTCCCCGTTAGCAACCTGGGCTGATGCCCTGAGCCCAGTGATGACCCCACAGCAGGGCTTGTGCCCTCTTCCCTGCTGGGCGCCAGTCTGGGCCCCTCCAGGCAGCCTCTGAGCAGGAGGCGGGTGAGGACCGGCTGCCCGGACCGGGGGCGCCCGAGGGGCTGCCTCAGTCCCCCACCTGAACGTTGCTCCCATTGATGTGCATGCGGCGGATCATGCTGCCCTGCGTGGTGACATCTGTCCAGTAGATCATCTGCTCCCGATAGTCGAAATCCAGAGCCACCGCGTTGTTCAGCCCCTGGGAAGAAGGGAGAAGTGTTGGAACAGCCTCACCTGCTGGCACAGGGTCACAGGGGCTTTGCAGAGCCTCAACTCGCAGTCCCTGCAGCACAGAACTTAAAAGCACCTAAAGACAACGGTTGTGCGGCCCCTACCTTACAAAGGTCTGCTACCAAAGAGCTACTGTTTACACAGGGCCTCCTCTATACTCATAGTGAGAGCTGTTGTGTATCCAGCTTCTACGACCTGCCTGGGAAGCCGAGAGCCCAAACTCCCAGGCTGGCAGGTCTCCTGCCCCGCTGGGCCCCTCTCCTGCCCCGAGCCCCCGGCCACGTGGGGCTGGTGCCCCCTCCTGCTCCCAGCTCCTCCCGCACCTGCTTGAGCAGCGTGTAGTTGGAGCCATCCAGGTTGAGCTTCCTCAGGTAGTACCGGTTGGCAAAGATGAGGAAGGGCTCTTCATCTGCACAGGGAAACCATGAGAGGTGTCAGGGAAGCGCCGCTGGGACGTGGGCAGATCCCCTGCGGATGTGCTGCCCTCCCTGCCCCACTGCTTCCCAGCTCTCCTTCGTGAGTCAGGTGCAGCTACTTTGCTTTTCAGAACACGATGACTGACTCCAACACCAGCAGCATCCCATGGTCTCCACAAGAGCATCCCTGCCGCCAACTCAGCTCTTGGCTCTCACCTGTGACAGCTTTACAGCTGGTGGGGTTGTCAGGTTTGAGCTTGTAGCCCTCTATGCACAGGCACTTGTAGCTCCCCAGAGTGTTGATGCACTTCTGGCTGCAGGGGTAGGTGGTGGAGCACTCGTCGATGTCAATGCACGTCTTCCCGTCGTCCTTCAGCCGGAACCCGGGACGGCATCTACACTGCAGGAGGCAACCGGGAGCTGTTAGACATATCCAGGGCCCGCACGCTGGGACGTGACAGGCATCACCACGGGGCACAAGCGGGCTCAGGCACAGACAGCTTGCAGACACAAGAGCAGCACACATAAGCACGGGCCAAAAGTGCCCATGTGTGCATCCCTTGCCCAGCTGGCACAGGACAGAAGCAATCCTCACGCTAAGAGTGTCTGTGGAGGAGGAAGGAAGCGGGAGAGCATCCCTCCAGCCGACCCTCCCAGCCTGCGGGCTCCTACCTTGTATCCGATCTTGAGGTCCTCACACTCCTGGGAACAGCCGCTCAGCTTCTTGTTGAGACACTCATTGATGAAGCAGTTGAGCTCATCCGAGCCATCCGCGCAGTCGTTGTTGTTGTCGCAAAGCAGCGCCTCTGGGATGCACTTCCCGTTCTTGCAGAGGAAGAAGGAGTCGTTGCACTTGTTCTCTGCAGCGGGGTGGAGAGGAGGCGGCAGTGGTCAGCGCGAGGCAGCTGGGCAGCCCTGCTCCCCGGCCGCGGCCCCCGCAGGTACCTGGGCTGCTGCAGCGCGGGTTCTTGGGCGCCTCATCCGAGTGGTCGTGGCAGTCGAACTCGCCATCACACTCCCATTGCCTGTTGCTGAGGCAGCGGCCGTTGGCGCAGCGGAACTCGTGGGGGCCGCAGGTGGGATACTCTGTGGGAAGGCGGTGGGCTCAGACGGTGCGGCCAACCTTCCCGAGCCGGCCGGGAGCGACGGGGGCTCCGCCGCAGCTGAGCAGTGTGGACCTGTGGCATGGGTGCCCAAACCTCCCTGCATCCCGCCTTGGGACAGGGCTGTACCGCAGGGACCAAGGCGGCAGCAAACACGGGTGGTTTTGGATCTCTCCATAACTGCTCTGTGCCAGGGTGGAGACCTGGCAGTGGGGCTGGGGGGACAGCTCTCCTGCACCAAACCCCTCCCGCTCCCTCTCCTGGTTCGCCCTCACCCAGATCTCACATCAAACTCCTTCTGGATGATGAAGACCCTCCCAGGGTCCCGTCTCAAAGCCCAGGAGACCCAGCGTGGCTGCCAGGGCCTGTGCTACAGGAGATATAGCCCTCGCTGTCCTCCCCGGTCCCACGGACACCCACCACACTCCGGGGACTCGTCTGAGCCGTCGCCGCAGTCATCATCGTGGTCGCAGACAAAGTGCTTGGGAATGCACTGTCGGTTTCCGCACATGAACTCCCGCTCATCGCACGTGTTGTTGTACACTGCAACGAGGCATCGCTGTCAGCCCCCCGCCAGACTGCGCACTCTCCTGCCTGCCCCCCCCGAGCCCTTCGTCTTGGGGCACTGGGGACAGGAGCTGAGGCACAGCCCAGCTGGGGCAGGCACTCCCACTCCTTCGCCCCCAGCCTGAGCCCGTGTCCTTTGGCTGTGAACAGCACCCAGGCAACGTGGTGCCTTTGGCTATTGCTCCTCGGGATGATGCTCCTCCTCTCTCCACATTCAGGGAAAGGCACCCAAACGTGCCCATGTCCAGGTCTGCCGTGACCACAACATCGCAGTTTCCCCCTGCAAGCCTGGCAGGGAAGTGGCCAGGACGAGACATCCTGCCTGCTACCGACAGGGACCCCGGGGAGTGGGGTCAGCCCCCCTGGCAGCTCTGCCTGCACTATGCTCCGCTCCTCTCCAGCCCCTGGCCCCGCCGTGCACCCACCCCTCTGGGGACTCACAGCAGCCGGCAGCGAGGGTCTCGTCCGCTCCGTCCGCACAGTCCTTGTCTCCGTCACAGAGCCAGCGCTCCGGCACGCACACATAGGTGCCCGGGCACTGGAAGGATCCAGTGCTGCAGGTGGTCAGCCCTGGGGAAGGGAGAAGCAGGAAGGAGGCTGGTCACCCCCACGGCTGGAGAACTGGCACTCGTGGGCTATGTGGGTCCCAGGGCCCAGGAGAGCAGTGAGGACCACGGAACAGGAAAGAAAGGGTGGGAGAAGGGATGGCCAGAGGCAGGAATACACAGAGGTGGAGCAGCAGTGCAGGCAGGGACTGAGAGAGGTCGGGCAGGGGCTGGAGCAGACTCACGGCAGCGGCTGTCCTCATCAGAGCCATCCCCGCAGTCATCTGCCCCGTCACACACCCAGAGCTTGGAGATGCAGCGATGGTTGTTGCACTCAAACTGCACGGGGTAGCAGAACTTGTCTAGGAGAGGAGGAGAGGAGAGGTCAGAGGCAGGGTGATGCTGGGGGGACACAGCAGCAGAGCGCAGCCACGCCGGGCCAGCCGGCCTCCAGGGCTGGAGCCCAGGGTGGTGCTGGGGCCACTGCTCGCCCAGACCTGGCAGTGCCCACACACCATGCTGATGGGCACTGCAGCTGGAGGAGTGGTGTGGGATTCCTTACTCTGGAGCTGGGGGGGTTCCCCAGTTCCTGAGCACCATTTGTGGTTTGTTCAGGGAGGTTCAAACTAAAAACATAACTCAAGTGAACCGTAACCGGCCACCTTCAAAATGACCATGGACACTCGTGCATGTGCTGAGCAAACAAACACACTGGGACATTTGCATTGGTCACAGTTAAAAATCCAAGCTTGTGGAATAAGACCACAGAGGGGGACGAAGACCACAGAGGGGGAAGAATCTGGAGCCCGGTCCTTGGCAAGGGGACGTCAAAAGGAGGACAGGGTCCTGCCTCCCCTCCAGCACGCTTGCGCTCGCCACCCCCGTGCTATCACCCCGGAGTCCCTTGCTCTCCCCCACCCTGCCGCTCACTGCAGTGAGTCTCATCTTCTCCGTTCTCGCAGTCATCCTCTTTGTCGCAGGTCCAAGTCATGGGGATGCACCTCCCGCTTGGGCAGGCGAAGTAATTGGCCGGACACTTGGGTTTCCTCCCGCCTGGTTTGTGAAGGAAACGTCGGGTAAGGGTGGTGGCATGGATGTGTCCTGCCTCCTCCCAACCTAGAACTGCCCAACTCTGAAGAATTCCTCCCCAAAAGCCCTTTGTGATCCCGCACTGATCAGCGCCCCGCAGCACCCTCCGTGCAGGAGCTGCGCAGGCAGAGATGACGGTCCTGGCGTGCAAACAAAGCATCCACCGCCCAAAGAGACCCCAGAGGGGAGCGTTCGGCCAGAGGGTCGGCGTGGTGCCCCTATTCTCCCAGGCCCGAGCCCCCTTTCCTCTCCCCGCTCTCACCTGGGCAGTTGCGCTCGTCTGAGTAGTCTCCGCAATCATTCGCCCCATCGCACACCCAGCTCGGAGCATAGCACAGAGAGGTGTGTTCACACTTCTGGAACGTGGTACCCTTCACCCCCAGCTTGAAATAGCTGCTGCAGTCGGTGGCGGCTGCAAGGAACCACAGGAGCCCCGGGTGACGGGTGCTGCTTGCTGGTGGCACAACGCTTTGGTCCAGCTCCCACCATGCGGCACAATCCCTCGCCCTGCTGCTGGCAGCCCTTCCCTCCCCACAGCAGCACCAAGCTGACTCTGCCCCACATGTGCCCCGAGCCGCAGGGACCACGTTAAGCGCTGTGATGGGCTGTCGGGTGGTGAGGTGCCAAGCACGGTGCGGGGGGCTGCAGCGATGGGCTGGGGCCGCCTCCCGCCGGTGGGCAAACCTGGGCTGCCCTCCGCTGATGGGATGGGAGCCAGGGCCCTCGTCCCTCCCCGATTCCGCACAAGTCCCAAAGACTGAAACAAGGTGCAGGGACCCAGGCCCCCACCCGCAGGCGCAGAGGGCAGGAGCATCTCCAGAGCTCCAGCAGGGCAGAGCTGGGGAGGCAGCAGGGAACACGGGGCAGCGGCTGGGGCACTCACTGCAGTTCATTTCATCCGAAGCATCCTCGCAATCGATGAACTGGTTACAGCGGCTCGAGTTCCCAATGCAGGTCCCATCTCGGCAGCGAAACTCAGTAGCAGCGCAGCTGGTTTCTGCAAGGGGGAAGCCCCCGCAGCGAATGAGGCTGGGCTG
Organism: Pluvialis apricaria; assembly: GCA_017639485.1. Lineage (NCBI taxonomy): Eukaryota > Metazoa > Chordata > Aves > Charadriiformes > Charadriidae > Pluvialis > Pluvialis apricaria. The sequence goes on from CM030034.1 coordinate 2,347,486, forward strand.
GGGGACCCAGCGGGTACAGCCACCCCATGGCCCCCACTTGCATTGCGCACGTGCATGCACACACTGCCCAGCACAGCTATGGACTGCCTGACCCTGCACTCCCAGCTCTGGTCCCCTCCTGGCTGAGACCTGGTGCCTCTCTGGCTCACACACTCTGCATGGCAGCCTGAGCTCATCCCCCGAGCTGGCCTGTTGCTAGCAGACCTGGCTGGGCTTGGGGAAGCTCCTGACCTTCCCCATCGATTCTGGACCAAGCAGACAGGCTCCTGCAGCCCTGCAGCTCTGAAGGGATGCTGCTCTTGGGGCTGCTTGGGTGCCCTTTTCTCAGGGACACAGGAGCCATGAGGAGCAGTGACGCTGCACCTCGCCATCGCCTTGTGTTCCTCCTGGGTGTCAAACCACTGTTCTCGGGAGGCTCTGGGTGCTGCACGGCCGTGCTCAGGAGTCCTTCCTCCCGGCTATCAGGGAGTGAGCTTTACAGAGTGGTCTGCAGCACAAGTAGGATTTAGACCTTGACTCTCCGTTAAGCCCTGGCTCTGCTCTGATCCTGTCAAGCTGAAGGTAACTCTTTCCCGAAGCCTCTGTCCCCGTCCCAGACGGCTGACCGAGCCCTGGCAAGGGCTGGCCGGGAGCCAGCCAGCCTGCTTACTGTTACACGGCACTTCGTCCGAGTTGTCCCCGCAGTCATCCACGCCATTGCACCAGTAGCGGCTGGCGATGCAGCGCCCGTTCATGCAGTGCAGGTAACCCTTCTTGCACTTGCGGCTGCCTGCGAGGGAGGAGGAGGAGGAGGAGGAGGTGAGTGCGAGGGGAGGGCCGGTGCTCTCGGGTGTCTCAGCTCCTCAGGGACCCTTCAGCAGGGGAAGAAACTACACAGGCAGGATTAGGAAACAGGCTCCCTCGTGCTGTGCTGGCAACACCACGGCGTCAAGCTTGGCCTTTGCCCAGCAGAGACCCCTCCCGGCTGAGGAGCAAGGGTTGGTGTTAGAGGGAGGGTGCTGCAGCCCCCACCGGGTTGGCTCAAGGTGTCTCGCTCTCCAGCCTCCCCCCCCAAAACTGAAAAAGACCTGGAGCCCTTAAAGCCTGGCGTGGCTGGGCCCATCTCTGGGAGGGCAAGAGGGACTGTGAGCACTTGAGGGACACGAGAAGACACCCAGGCATGCTGGCTCCCTTTGCTGAGCAGAGCTGCGAGCTCGACCAAGGTGCCTGCCCGTGATGGGGGGTGCGTGCGTGTGTTCGAGCAAAGCAGCAAGAGGAGGAACCTTACTGCAGTAGGACTGCTTCTCATCTGACTTGTCCTTGCAGTGGACCACGCCGTCGCAGGTCCGGCTGAAATCAATGCAGTCACCGTTCCCACACTCGAACTCGTCGTGCACGTTGCAGGTGGAATTCAGGGCTGGGGAGGGCGTGGGGAACGTCAGCTCTGCCAGGCTGAGACCGGCCTCTCCTCCCCTTCCCATCCCCACCAGCTCCCGCTTCCAACTCCCCTCCACCTTTGCAGGTGAAATCCTCCTGCAGGACGCGCTCGCCACGGCAGGAGCAGTTGACGTGTCCTTTGGGTGTGAGCAGACAGAGATCCTGACAGCCGCCGTTGTTCACCCTGCATGGGGACAGCTCACCTAGGAGAGACGGAGAGCAGTCACACCAGGGACACTCTCAGCAGTCCCTTCCCCGTCTCCTCCCTGCTGGGGAGAGGAAAAGCAGGGGTTCCTCCCCAAGCCCTTCAGATGGGACTATGGGGGACGCGTGGGGTTGGGGGCATCCAGTCTCCTCAGATCTTGCAAGGAGGATGCCCTGGGAAGAGCACAAATGGGGCAAATTCTCTCTCTCTCCAACCTGCACAGGGTTTGGAGACGGACAGGCCTTGGCATGAGGGTCCCCGAAGGGGCAATGACAGGCCAGGCAGGATGGTGGGACGGGTTCCCCCTTCCCCTGGCCTGCAGACAGGGTGGAAGAGCAGCGCTGCCTGGCAGGGGGCTGAGCTGTCCCAGAGAGGGCCCAGGGTGGAGAGGCTGCGGGTGACGGGTGGGTCGCGGGGGGTCCTTACAGCTGTCGGTGTCGTTGGCCACGGCAATGATGCCCATGGGCTGCTGGGGGATGTCAACACGCAGAAGCTTCATGTCGGTGCCCACGTACTTGTTGGCTCGTTGCACGGCCCTGCGCACCCAGTCCGTCCAGAAGATGTAATCGCCGTAGACAGCCAGGCCAAAGGGGTGCACAGGCTCCGATTTCAGGATCACCTGCCAGACACGGGCAAACCGTGAGCGTGAGGGAACCTGGCTGCAGGACGCAGCCCCCAGCACCACCCCAAACGCAGCCCATCCCTGTGAGTCTGCCCCAGGGGAAGGCCCGACCCCCCCATGCCCCCGGAACAGCTCTGCTCTCCCAGGACAAGGCGCCAGCCCCAGTTTCGACACTCAGCGCTCTCCTCCTCCATCTCTGCCGCTGGGACCATGTCTGGACTCACGTGGCGGTGGGAGCCATCGTATTCACAGCGTTCAATTTTGTCCAGCGTGGCATCAGAGAAGTAGATCTTCTCGGCCTTGTGGTCAATGGCCAGCCCATTGGGTGTCCGTATGTCCTGGTCAATGATGATGAGGACGTTTGCACCAGAGAGGGTGGCACGCATGATGCTGGGGTGCTGCTCGTTCCAGTTGGTCCAGAACATCAGGCTGGAAGGGGAGAGACACACGATGCCTTTGCAACCCCAGCTCTGCCGCGTACGTGTTGGCTCAGCCCACCCCTCTGCTGCTGTGGGGCTTCCAGGGACTTTGGGATGGATGGGACATTGTCCCTGCATAAAAAGGGGTGGGAGACGGAGGAATGAGGCCACTACAGCCAGCTGGGAAACGTGGTAGCCCATGGTGCCAGCCGGCCAGAGAAGGGGATGGGATGGGGTTTCTGTCCTTGCTTTGGGGTGTGGAAGGATGCCTGGGGAGGGGGGACACAGGGCCTTTCCTCCCTGGGGTCCAGTACTTTCTGTGCTGGGAACCAGTGCTTCCTCCCCAGTGGAGGAGAGTCCACCTGGATGCTGGTCCTGGGACCACGTGGACCCCTGGGCAAGCTGGCTGGACCACTGATGGCCACTCACTTCTGGCACTCGTCCAGCACGAAGGCCCGGGGGTGATCGTCCCCCGACATGGTGATCACCGTCTCCCTCTCGAAAGCCCCCAGGCGGCTCTGGTCCACGGTGTGGCGGGTGATGGTGGAGGTGGTGTAGCTTGTCCAGTACAGCGTGTCCCAGCCGCGGTGGTATGCCAGCCCCTCCACCGAGCCCACGTCTGCAGGAGGGGAGCACAGGCAAGGGTTGCATCCAGCCCGTGCTCTGCAAGGCTGCCCCGCTCACTCCGCACAGCCAGTGCTGACCGTGACGCTTGGACGTGGCTTCTTTGGCAGCCTGAAGTTATTGCTTTTAATTACACCTCAAAAAAACCCCTCAGAGGCTCTGGCCGCTTGCTAACATGGCGCCAACGTGGCAGCACCTGAGGGGACTCCATAGGGCTGGGCTGGGCTGTGCTAACGGGTGAGCTGAGGCCCCCAAAGAGAGTTTAGGCCCCCCTGGGCAGCCTCTGCTACCAACCAGGTACCACAACTTCCTTGCAGGAAGGCTGAGCAACGTTCACCTATGATGAAACGAGGACTTGAACTTGGCTTTCAAGCTCGTGCTCTGATCATGTCCCCTGCATTGGCCGGGCCCTGCTCCAGGTCCCCCTGTCCCCACAGAGGTGGCGCTGGGAAGGGAAGGGTCTCCCTCTGCCAGGGGAGAGCTGAGGCCCAGAGGCACGAAGCGACAAGATGAAGACTCATGGCAGACCAGGGAGACCTTCCCTCCAGCTCTCAGGCCACGAACTTGAACTGTACACCCATCCTTCCTCCCTCGTTAACGATCAGCAAAAGGTTTAATGAACCGGCTACAACAGATGGGCCCTGCTCTCCTGATCTCAGCGATAACAGCTATCCCAAGTGCCAAATGTAAATACGCTCATTAGCGAGCACATCTATAACCCTTGCTGGAGGTGCTCCCTAGTGATGCAGAGCGACAGACGCGGTCCTTTCAACTGCTGTAGGAGCCAATAAAACCAACCAAGGGCAAACGGAGGGCTGGAGGTGAAGACGGGGCCAGGCGTGGCACGGTTTGCTCAGGCCCGACAGGTCTGTCTTGGAAGTCAAATGGAAACACAAAGCAGATCCCAAGTTTTCTGCAGTGCCTTGTTTCTAGAGCAATGCATACCCACGTGCATGCCTGAGCCTCGTGATACACTCTCCTTGCCAGAACAAGCTCTGCGGGCTGCTCCTGACACTTGCATCCTCTACCACAGGCTGCTGCCTCTTCTAGAGGCTCCGGTAGAAAGCTCACAGCTGAACCCTTAACAGCTGCCACTCAAAACACCTCTTGAAAACACCAAAAAACGTTAAGCGGGAAAAGAAAAAAAAACCCCTTGGGTGAGGAAGGAAGGAGTTCAGGAGGAGGTGATGGGGGAGATCAGGAAAGAGGGGTCTGGGGGCAGATGCTCACAGAGGGAGCCCGGTGACACTCACTCTCCACGATGGTCTTGCGCCCCGTGCCGTCGTCATTGATCTGCTGGATGTTGCCAAAGTGGATGTCGCTGTAGAATATGCGGTTGCTGCCCTTGGAGCCGTAGCGGTAGTCAAAAGCCAGGGCAATGACGTTCTTCATGTGCTCCGCATCCTCGAAGGGCTTGATGGGTGCATTGAGGTTATTCTCATCTGACAGGTGGATGCTCTTGAGGATGGTGCGCTCTGAATACAGCAGGTAGCCATCGTAGTCCCGGCAGCTCACCCCGTCCTCGGACAGCATGCCGTGGGCGCAGGCACACGTCCTCTGCCCGTTGCCCCGGAACAGGCAGAGCTGCTGGCAGCCCCCATTGCTCTGGGCACAGATGTTGGTGCCTGGGGAGGAAAGAGGGGATTGTTCGAGGAACTGGGCAGGCTCTGTGTAGCAGGATGCTCCCGCTCGGCCGCTTTTCACCTCTCCCCACTCCCAGAGGAAGCGGGTGAAGAAAAGGGCTCAGCCCACGGCACGACACAGTTCTTTGACGAGGACACAGTGGCCCATTTGTTGTTTCTTTCTCCATCCCCCTCCCCACATCTGCCTGCCGTGGGAGCCCAGCCCAGGCGGCCATTGGCGCTTGGCAGCACTGCACCCCGCTCCCGGACGCACCCTTCTGCCTGGCCCGGTTGAAGACTTTGATGTCCTTGAGCTGCACGCCGATCCCTGTCCGCAGGGACACCGACTCGGTGGCGTTGTCCTTGTTGCCTCTTTTGATGGAGCCATTCGCGTGAGTCCTAAGGACGGACAGAGTCACTGAGCAACCAACGCGGGGCCCACCTCAGCAGCACCCTGTGGTGGTACCATCACCTTCCCCATAGCACCCGCCAGCTCCCCCACCCTCCCGCATGGCTGGTTCCCCCCCCAGCACCGCTGGACCCCGTGGGCACCGTACCTATCACTCCAGTAAATGTACTCCTCGAAGACCGACACTGAGAACATGTCCATGTTGTTGCTGGACAGGACGACCTCTCGGTTTTCACCTGTCTCCAGGTCGATTCGTTCAATCTTGTCTGTCCGGGCATCGCACCAGTAAAGCTTCCCGTCCTGAGGCGATGAGAATACATCCCAGTCAGTAACGCTGCAGCACGCCGGGGGTGGCACTAAGGCACCCTCCACACCTCCCACCACATCTGGCAGAAGGTCCCAGGGTTCAGAAGACAACCACCCTGGACAACCCTCCCTGCACTGCAGAGAAGACTCCAGGGCCCTGGGGAGGGCAGCCGTGTCCCCAGAGTCCCCACCAGCAGGGGCACGGCTGCAGGGACTCTTGGGACCGGCATACTCCCTGCCATGCCCCAGGGCGGCACCGTCCTCCCAGCCGGTGGCTGTACCTCGTAGTCGACGGATATTCCGTTGGGCCAACTGATGCTGACGTTCACCAGCACCATCCGCTCGGTCCCATCCAGGCGCGACCGCTCGATGCGGGGGTACTGGCCCCACTCTGTCCAGAACAGATACCTGCAGGGGACAGCAGGGACGTGACCACAGGGCTGGCCAGAAGCAGCATCCTCGGGCCTTTTGGCCATCAGAGCAGAGGACAAGCACCTCTCCCCCTCATCCCTCCACACCGGGGCCTCAGTCGAGACCCCTGATGATCTGCCAGCCTCCTGGTTGCCACGTGCTTGCAGACCACGCTGCAGCTGGGGAAAGGAGCGCTGCATTGCAGCTGGGTGCAGCCCAGAAACCAGCCCGTGTGCCAGGCACGTAAGGTGCTGTTCTCCATCCTTCCCTGGATCCAAACAACTCTCCTCTCCCTGTGGCTCAGTCCAAAGCTGAAGCCAGTCTGGGAAGGCTCCACTTGGATTTTCTGAGGTGTTGGCACCCACGAAGCCACAGGGAGCTCCCAGAAAGCTCAGCCCATCAGCGCGAGGGTGGTTAAACCCAGCTGGTTTGGACACTGGTGGCCTGTCTCTTTGTGTGGCAGACCTACGAGTCCTTCTCCACTGCGTGCAAATGGCACGGCTCTGCTGGGAGGGTGCCAGGGGTCTCCAGTACGTGCCCACCCTCCACCTGATGGGCCCTCTCTGGGCAGCTTTGTGCAGTGTCTCACCCCTTCTCTGGATGGACTGTGATGGCCCGTGGCTTGTCCAGCCCCTGAGAGATGACCACGTAGCGGAAGGACCCGTTCAGCCTGGCCACCTCGATGACGTCGAAGCCCTGGTCCGTCCAGTAGATGTTTCCTGCAGAGGGGACAGTGAACACCTGCGCGAGCCCCACTCCCCAACTGCCCATCCGCTCCTCCCTGCTCCAGAGCCCCGTCTCACCGGCGATCCAGTCCACGGCGATGCCCTCCACGCGGCCAATGCCATTGGTGACCACGTCCTCCCGCCACGTCTGGTCCCGCTTGGCCCGGCTGATGGTGCTCAGACCCATGTCCACCCAATAAATGGTGTCGTTCTCTGGGAGGGGCCAGGCAGGAGAGCGTGGGTCAGTAACCGCCTCTGAGTCACCCCAAGGGTGGCACAGAGCCGCCTGAGCCCGCAGCCCCGGCATGGGGACCTGAAACCCTCCCTCACCCGGAGCTGCCGAGGAGAGATGCTCTAGGGCAGAGCACTGCCAGAGGAAGGTCTGGCGATGGTCTCCCTTGCACTCCTCCTCCCCGCCCTCTCCAGTCCTGTTGTCCCGCTCCCAGCCCCCAAGTCACCTGCATGGAAGTCGATCCCCACAGCCAGGGAGGTCCCCGACACGGGCACGAGAGCATCTGATTTGTCATTGGGGTCCAGGGGAATGCCGCGGATCCCCTCGTGGACCGAATACAGGAGAAAGGAGCCAACACCTGTGACACAGATGTGGGGACAGTCAGATGCATCCCAGAAACCACACGCTGTCCCTTCAACGGACAGCCACAACTCATGGAAAACTGTGCCAGCAGCCCGTGGAGGAGCACAAGCCTGGCAGGGCTGGTGGGAGGGCTCGACCCTGCCACGACAGCAGCACCGTGAGTCCCCGGCGCGGGCAGACGGCCCAGGACAGCAGAGGGACAGGCAGGGCAGGGTTGAACCGCACAGGCTGGACCCGCTGGCAGGCTGTGCGGCTGCCCGAAGCATCCCCGCACAGGCAGCCCCTACGCCCACCTCTCAGCTGACTCTGCGGCTGACGCATGTGAGACGTGGGCTGGCAACGGGAGCGGCAGCTCCGCAGGCAGCCAGGGAGGCGACGGGGGAGGCAGTCCTGCCGGACACCGAGTGCCTGATCCTGCCCACGGTGCTGCGGTCAGGGGGTGATGCGTTTGCAGCACCGTGGTTTCTCACGGAGGGAGGGATACCCCTGCTTCACTTGGGGCCCTGTGTGAGAGGCGACTAACCAGGATGAACATAAAGAGGAGAAAAGTCCTCTGATCAGGGATGGGACGGCTTTCACCGCCACACTGGGCAGGGGAAGGAATGGCAAACCCTGTGGAAAGAGGGCAGTGAACAGCCCACTCTAAACTGAGCACGGACATAGTCAGGGACAAGATTTTGGATGGCTGGGGCAGGAACCTGGGGAGCAGCAGCAAAGCCCTTCCCTGCTCAGCTCTGCGAAGGGGCTGTGTGCCGGCAGGGCCTGCCCAGACCTCCCTGGAGGCTGCAAGCCCCGGAGCAGCCTGTTCAAAGGGTCCTGACCCACGGCAGGGCACAGGGGAGGCACGAGCGAGGACTCTGTCCAGAGCCGCCTCTGCCCCCGAGTGCTGGCAAGGGCTCTGTGCCGCATCTGGGTCAGGGCAGCGCTTGTTATTCAGTGCCTGCCCTGACCCAGATGGTGCAGCAGCTCTGCCAGCCCCCTCCAAAAACACCAAGAACATTTTGCGCACAAACAGCCTTTGAGAGGCCCTGGCAGTGACCGGGGAGCGCGGGGGCCCTTCCCTCCCAAGGGAGACGGTGTCAAACCAGGCAGGGACTGGGGATCTGCAAAGCAAATGCTGTGCTGGCTGCCGAGCCCTGTTCCCAGCGACCGCGGCGAGTCAGTGACCCAAACCCGCTGCCGGCAGGAAGGGTTTCGCCTCTCCTTTGAGGGCTCCCACTGTGCAGTCCTCCTCCTGCTAAACCCAGAGCCCCCGTGCCACCCGTACTCATCACTTCCAGTCCCTCGCAGGGACAGCCCACATGAGGGTCTCACTGCGGCCCAAACCCACAGCCCCTCCTGAGCCCCCCCGGTGTCCCTCTGGTCCCCAGTGTCCCTCTGTGGCGCTGCGGGGAGGTGCGGGGTGGTTGGGAGGAGCGAGCAGTAGCAGCCCCCCGTGCGCCACGCTGGCACACACGCCTTGCTTGGCCACGCAGCACCGCGTGGCACAGGCAGAGCTGAGCACGCAGCAGGCATGGCTGGAGGAGGTCGCAGGGTGACTCTGCTCCAGGGGGGTAGTTCGGGCGAGGGGACGGGGACAGGCACACTCACCTTCGCAGGACTGCTGCCCGCTCTTCAGGCTGTAGCCCGCGGTGCACATGCAGGACCGGGAGGTCTCGGAAGTGGGGAGGCAGAGCTGCGAGCAGTCGCCGTTATTCAGGCTGCAGGGGTTGGTTCCAGCTGCCACGGAAAGAAGAGGGGTGAGTGGCGGCCAGGGGACACTCACGGGGCTGCTGGTGCCTGGGGAGATGCTTGGGCAGCCGGGGCCAGTGCCGCTCGGAGCAGCCGCACGAGACGCGGGTGCTCTGGGCCAGCCGGCAGCAACCTGGCGCAAGGGCAAGGGCCAGGCTCGGGCCAGCAGGAAGGGACGGGGTCAGGCAGCCACCAGGTCACCATGGGCTGGACTCTGGCACTGCTGGCACCCCGGCAGAGCAGATAAGCTGCTGTGTGACCCTGCAGGGTCTCTGCCCTCACCTTGCTGGATGGTCTCATCGTACACCTTCATATGCATCACCAGCGTGGTGCTGTTGCGCAGCACTGTCACCTCCGTCCCATCCTTCTTGTTGCAGGTGCCCATCCTCTCGGAGGCCTGGTCAGCCCACCACAGCTTGTCGCCTGGAAGGAGAGGGCAGAAACATGCAGCAGCTTTCCCCATCCCCTCCTGCCCCAGCAGCAAAGAGCAGCTGCTCCACACAGATTTACATGCAATGGCCTGGAAAAAGGGGTCTTTGCTCAGCCTTTGGTGGAGAAACATCCCCTCCACAGCTGCTAGAGGTGGCAACAAGCAGTCTGTGTTTGGGCAGGGCCAGGAGAAAGGGAAAGGGATTCATGAACCATCCCCACCACCCTGCCAGCTCTCACCCATGATGGCCAGGGCGGTTGCCTTGCTCAGCTGACTCTTCATGGACTCGATCACCTCCAGGTTGCTGCCGTCCAGGTTGCATCTGTTGATGGTGCCATTGCCAGAGCTGATCCAGTACAGCTTGCTCTCTGGGTAGTCAATGGCCAGGCCTGGAAGGAAAGGGACTGTCAGTGTCCAGGCAGCACGCAGGGACCGTCACCATCTGGGAGGTGGGACGGGACCAGCAGAGCAGATGGGGTGATGAAGAGAAGGGATATGAGAGGTCAGGGTGACCTGGCACAAACCAGCTGCCAGCCCCTGGGGAGACAGGGCTGCCAGAGTCGGGGTTTGAGGCTTTTAGGGCCAGCAAGGGTGCCGCAAGGTGGGGTGGTACCGGGGAGGGCAGGGGGGTCCATACCAACAGGCCCTTTCTGGTTGGTGAAGAGGAGCGTGCGGTTGCTGCCATCCATGTTGGCCACACTGATGTTGTCCCCGTCTGTCCAGTAGAGCTTCCTGCACCGGTGAGGGGACACTGAGCACAGCGGCTCCAACAGATGGCCCATGCACGGTTCTGCTGCCCTCCCAGCCCACCCAGGCTCCGCCAGCCCCCACCAGCCCCCGCCAGCCCAGCCTGCTCTCCAGGCTCCTCTCCAGCCTCTCCCCTCGCGCTGCACAGCCCGGGCAGCCCCACGGCCTCCTCGCCTCCGCGGCCAGGACCTGGGAGGGGATTTGGTGTTTGGAAGCACTCGCCCAGCCCTCCCCAGCAAAGCCCCATGCACACTCAGACTGGCACACGCTCGCGGATGCACACTTATTCGCAGCCTGTTCTCCTTCACGCACACACATGCGTGTACAGAAATGCAGCCTGCTCCTTCGCACGCGCTGACAGGCGCACACCTCCCGAGCTGCGGCCCCATCTCCTCTCACACACCTCCTACACGCGCTGACACATCGGGAGAGCAACCTGTTCTCTCCTCCACCACACACGGGCACTGTCACGCGCACTCACACGTGTGCCTGCGCGTACACCTTCTCCTCCTTCGACGCTCCCGCCCTGACCCCAAGCCCGCTGGCACCGTGTCCCACCAGAGACTTACCCCCGGAGGGGATGAACCACCAGGCAGTGAGGCTTGTCCAGCCCCTGGATCACAGCGTTCTTGAAGGAGCCGTCCAGCCGGGCAACGTTGATCTGCTTCTTGTTGGCATCGTAGCTGGTCCAGAAGAGGTTTCTGGAAACCCAATCCACAGAGAGGCCGTGAGCGTTGGGCAGGTCTGAAAGGCAACAGAGAAGGAAGACTCGTTAATTGTGAGAATGGGGCTGGGATGATGCTCAGATGAAGAGGAAGGGTTAATGTCATGGAGCCGAAGCCTCTGGAGGACTCCCAGCTCTGCCCCACTCCAGGACCCAATGGGAGCAGCCATGTGGGGCAATGCTGCTCCACACTCACCCGCAGAGACAACGGTCTCCACGCCAGTGCCGTTGATGAAGGCTCTCTTGATGGTCTGAGTGCGGACATCAGACCAATAAATGCGCTGCTCCAGGGCGTCGTAGTCCACCACCGTGACGTTGTCGATGTCGGGCACCGTGAAGGAGATGATGTAGTTGTAGTAGGGGTTGTCGATGTCCACACCCCGGATCTCCATCTGCCGCGCGTACAGCAAGAACTTCTTAAACTCTGGGGAGAAGGATGAGAGGGGCAGTTGTGGGACCTCAGCATGGTCTGCAGAGCTGTCGCCAAAGCACCCGCTCGTCCTCTCCAGGCCAGGGAGGCCTGGGCAGACCCCTACCATAGCAGGTCGTGTTGTCCTTGTCCAGCTTCATGAGATGGGGGCAGGCACAAGACAGAGTCCGATTGTAGTTGATGAGGCAGAGGTGGGAACATGGCCCTTTGCCCCCGTTGGCTTCACAGGGATTAGGAGCTGCAAAGGGGCCAAGACTCAGTGACGTCCCTGTTCCAGGGGACACCAACCCAGGAAGCCCCAGAGAGCTGCAGACCTTCCAGACCCTCCCTGCCCCGGTGAAGAGCTCTGACCCATCAGCCTCATCACCCCAAGACATTCCTGTGCTGGGTGGCCAGTGCCACAGCCGGGGGGCTCCGGCTCAGTTGGGGGTGAGAAGGGGCAGCCGTGGGGGTGGGAGCAGTTCCCACGTGATGCTCTGAGTGGGTATGGGCACACACTGAGTGGTGGCACCACCTCCCCAACGCGCTCCCCCCACCCCATCCCACCGCCTCCACTTCCCCAGGCCTCACCCAGCGGCTGCCGCGAGGGGTGATACACCTGCAGGTCGAAAGGCTGCGTGTTGGTCCTCTGCACCACCGTCACGTTGTGCCCTGTCCACTTGTTGGCCTTGGCCAGCGTGTTGGTGCGCCAGTCAGTCCAGTAGACCTCACCCCCGTACAGGGTGACGGCGAAGGGATGCGACAGGTACTCGTGTCCCCGCAGCACCTCGATGTGCCCCGTCCCATCGTACAGGGCTGAGTAGATGGCGTCTGACCTGCGCCCGGCAGAGACAAGGGGTGAGAGCAGGGAGACGGCTGGGCAAGGGGTACCAGGCACAGGCAAAGGACAGGTCTTTAACCCAACAGCAACAACCCACAGGGTCTAAGCAACCGCCTCCTCTACTCCGCTTAATGCTACAGAGGAGGAGGAGGAGGACTGATGATTTACACCAGGGATCACAGTCCCTGCAGAGCAAAAAAACCCAGAGCAAAGGCTGAAATGTGTTGCAAACACAAACAGACCCCACGGAGCAAAGGTTTTCGCTCCCAGCCCAGCAGCGAAATGGCAGAACAACACAGAAGCAAGGGGGAAGGTGCCAGAGGTGGGGAGGATGGGAATGGGGCAGGGGGCCGGAGGCGATGGGAAAAGGGAGGCGTGGGGCAGAGACGGGTGTCCGGGTCCTACCTGGCGTCGATCCAGAGGATGCGCTTCTCCAGGTAGTCGACAGTGAGCCCGTTGGGCCAGCCCCCCGAGCCTGTCTCCTTGTGGATGGTGCGCCGGCCCGCGCCGCTCATGGAGGCGGCCTCGATGCGGGGCAGGCTGGCATCCCAGTCCGTCCAGAAGAGGATCCTGCAAGGGACAGCGAGCGGGGACGGTCAGCACAGGGACACCAAGCTCTGCCTCCCGAATTGGCAGGGGGAGTGTGCCCAGACAGGAGCCCATGGCCTGGTTCCCCTACAAGACCCCAGCGGTGCCACCGTGTCCTGGTGACCGATGTCCCCTCCTGCCTTACCCATAGCGGGGGTCCAGGGCAATGGCACGGGGATGCTCGATGTCCCCAGCCAGCAGCGTAGTTCGCATGGTACCATCCAGCTTGGCCACCTCAATCTGGTCCAGGTTGCTCTCCACCCAGTAGATGTTGCCAGCGATCCAGTCCACGGCCAGCCCCTCCGGGGTGGCCAGCCCGTACTGTATCACCACCTCGAAGCTGGTCAGAGCTGCGGGGCACAGCGCCGGCAGGGCTCAGGCTGGTGCCCCCTCCCCAGCCCACCTGCCATCATCGTGCCCCAGTCCTGAACAGCTCCACCCGGCGTGACTGGGTTCCCTGGCATGGGGAAGGTTCTTCCCCAAACGGGGTCTGAACCCCAAAGGGCTCAGCGCCACGTCCGTGGCCCGGCGCTGGGCTCTCGCTGCCCCCCTGCAGGTGTCCCCTCTGCAGCACTGGTGGGGAGGGGGCCTGGCTTTGTGCTCCCAGCTGCTGGGCTGCAATTACCATTAGGGAAGTGCTATGAATGCTAATTAACTCCTACATAATGAGCAACTTTGGAGAGCAGAACGGGATCAGTACAGGGGCTGTGGGTTCCAGTGGCCGCACCATTGCAGGGGGGGTGCCACGGAGTCATGGCCAGCACCCTACCCCAGAACCGCACGGCTGCTTTCCCACCCGTCTGGCCCCCGCCAGCTTGCTCCGGGCCCCCAGGGCTACGCACCCCCATTCTCAAGCAGCTTTCCTCTGTAGATTTTGTCCTCCACCACGTCAGTCCAGTACAGCGAGCTCTGGTTGAGGTGGAAGTCCAAGGCGATGGTGTTGCGCAGCCCGGGGACCAGGACGCTGTAGTCACCCCGGTGCAGGTCAATGCGGCGGATCTCATGGCGGTTGGAGAATATGATGAACGGCTTGAAGGGGTCTGGGGAAAGCAGGGCAGGGTCAGAATGGGGGCACGGACTGGCAGGGACTGCATGGGACCAACAGTCCCCACACCTGCGGGTGGAAAGTGTCCCTGGCTCCTGGCCCCAGCCCCAGCTGCGGGACCACCCGCACCCCTACACCGTAAAGGGCAGCTCGTGCCAGGTGGGGACAGCGAGGGGCCCGCCGTTGGCCGGCAGACCCCCCCAGGACCCAACCGTGCCCATCAGCACGGTCCTCAGCTCCCCCACTGCTGCCTCTGAGAGCAGGGGGACACCCCCCGTCACAGGCAGCTGGGGCGATGCCGCCAGCCCCTGCAGCCCACCCGCACACACCCAGGCTGCGGCAGCTCTCGCCATCGGGTTCCAGCATCCAGCCCTCGTAGCAGGAGCACTTGACGTTGTACTTGTCCTGCTCGCACTTCTGGCTGCACTTGAGGTGCTTGGCGCAGTAGCTCTGTATCTGGCAGGTCTTGTTGTCCGCGCCCAGCTCCATGCCCAGGGGACAGGAGCAGACGATGCCCTCGCCGGGGGCCACGGTGCAGTTGTGGCTGCAGCCGCCGTTGTTCAGGGAGCACTGGTCTGTGGAGAGAGGATGTGCTTGTCAGGTCCTTGTCCCACTCCTGGCTGGGAGGGACCCTGTGTCCCGGCACCCAGCTCCACACTCACCGCAGAGCTCGCCCTCGTCGGAGCCATCCCCGCAGTCGTCGGAGCCGTCGCAGAGCTTCTCGGGTGGGAGGCAGATGGAGGTGTTGTTGGCGCAGGTGTGGGAGGGAGGTTTGCACACCAGCGACTCGCAGTTCTCCTCGTCTGAGTTGTCCTCGCAGTCGCTGTCCCCGTCACAGACCCAGGCCTTGCTGATGCAGCGGGCTGCCGAGGCGGGAGCGAGGAGGGGGCAGATTAGATGCAGAGGAGATGTTATTTCGGGCACTCAGGGTCCTGGCTACCCCAGAGCATCCCTCCACTGCTGTCCCTGTCCCCACCGAGCTGAGGCATGTCCCAGCCCCTTCCGCGGGTCAGAGGGGACAAGGGGCAGCGATTCCCCCCTCCCCTGCTCTCACCTGAGTCCTTGCAGCCAAACTTGACATTGGGATCGCAGACGTGGGTGACGCCCTCGCAGTTCTTCTCGTCACTGGAGTCCATGCAGTCCGTGTCGCCGTCGCAGCGCCAGCGCATGGGGATGCAGAGCCCGTCCAGCCGGCACTGAAACTCGTCAGTGTGGCAGCCCCCGGGCGGGCGCGTAGCTGGCGGGGACACACACGTACCCGCTCACTGACCTCGCCTCGAGAAGCTGGGAACGCGGCGCGCTCAGGGGGAGGGAGGAGGACCGGGCACTCAGCCCGGGAGCACCCAGAGGTGCAGGAGGGGCTATCTGGGCACCCAGGGTGGCCAGAGGAGGCTGCAGGATCTCCTGCCTGGAAGGTGGGGCTCTGCCCAGGGGGGCTTTTGGCTCTCCAGGGGGAATGGTAGTGGAGCTGATGCCCAGGAGGGTCCATCTGCCACTCGCTCGCTCCGTCCCTCCCAGGGCAGGACCTGAATCCCCCCAGACGAGGACACTGAGCAGTGGCACAGGGGCAGCCTGGCCCCGCCGTGGCCCGGGACTCACCCTGGTTGGTGCAGTTGGCGTGAGTCTCGTCGCTGTAGTCCCCACAGTCGTTGTCCCCGTCGCAGGTCCAGTGCACGGGGATGCAGCGCCCGCTGTTGCACTTGAACTGGTTGCTGGAGCAGGAGTGGCTGCAGCCCGCCTCGTCGCTGTTGTCCCCACAGTCGTTGTCTGGAGAGGGAAGGGGAGCAGGACGGGGCTCAGAGAGCGCCCGGCCGGCCGGGAGGGATGGTGGAGGCACGGCAGGAGGGAGGAAGGCAGAGACCCCCCCTGCCAGAGAGGAGGCGGCCGGGGGAAGCGGGGAGCAACGGGGATCTGACGGACCACGCTGGCAGACAGGACACGGGGCAACGGGCGGCCTGTCAGTGCCGGCGGAGGGACCCCCGTGGGGGAGGCCGGGTTGAACAGAGAGCCCCTGGCCCCCCCCGGCCCTCCCGCCCCCCCGACACACTCCAGGCGCGGCCACAGCACCAGCAGCGCACAAAGAAAATGAAACACAGAAACTGCATAGATCAGCCATGTACCTGGGGAGGCTGGGAGGGCGCCCAGCACCAAGGGGGCCGCTCCACTCCGCAGGGGGAGCGGAGCTGGGGAGACAGCGCACTCCTTTACGGGGCGCATCCACGGGGAGATGGGCTGGTACGGCCAATTGGGGGGTGTGAGCTTGCCTGGAGGAAACCCATCGCCCGCTGACGGGCAGGGGGAGCTTTAGTCTGGTGGTGTGGCGACACTGGCAATGCAGCCCCTCCGCCAGGGCACGGGGCCGCTCGCTGGAACCACCGCAGCGCTCTCCTCTGCGGACACCCAGCCTGAGCTTGGTAAAGGGCCTTTGCCTCCCAGTGCCTCTGTCTCCCCCGGCACAGGGGAGCTCACGACAGGCATGGGGACAATGGCACCGGCGGCTGCTGCACAGCTTCACCAGCAGCCCCGCTCCTGCAGCTGCAGACCCCAACCTCTCCGGGCTCCCACCAACAGGAGCTTCCTGAGCAACTCCACTCGATGAGCTGCGAGGGACGGCTGCTCCGCTCCCCGGCACGTCCCTCCCGCTGCTGGCGAGCGGGGGGCAGCACCCGAGAGTGGGGGGCACTGCCGGAGCACATGGGGTGCATTGCCAGTGTCTGGAGAAGCAGCCCACGGGGCTCACAGCAATTTGGAGGGGGCAGGTTTGGGGGTTGCGTGGGGCCAGGCTGGGGGTCTGGTGCATGTTGATCTATGCACTAACCGGTAGGCTTTGGACAGTTCTTTTCGTCAGAGCCATCCCCACAATCTTTTTCTGAAACACAGAACCAACCAGACAGGAGAGTGGGCACAATGACAAACAAAACAACACAACACGGCACACGCACAGAGAGTGGCACAAAAACACGCTGACGTCGGGACGCGAACATCGACATGGAGAGGGACAGACAGAGGCTGCGCAGGCACACCGAGCGGCCTGGGAGGCGAGACCAGAAGCAGCGGAGGGTGCTGGGGGAGCCCGGGGCAGCCGGGCTGGGAGCCCCTCGGTGCTGCAGCTCCCGCCCCATGGGTGCCTGGCGATGCTCTTGGCTGCACGGAGGTGGCCCACACCAAGGCCATCGCTTTTGTGAGCGCCTGGCTGCCAGCACTGGTGGATCCCCGGGAAAGGAGACCATCCCTTGGTGGGGTCGGGGATGGCTCAGAGGTGGGGCTGCCCCAGGAGGAAAAGGCCACTTGCTCAGGAAGACCCCAGGGAGAGAGCTGCACCCGCAGCTCCCCACTAACCTCCTGCACTCTGCCGCTCTGAACATGCCTCACCTGCTCTGAAGCCACTAATTAAACCTAACGATACAGAGCTGCTAGGAAGACTAAAACAAACCTGTGGGGAAGGAGAGTGGCCCTGGGGTAAACCCTCTCTCCCAGCCTGGCCCTGGAAGCAGATCTGGGGCCAGATCTGAGCTCGCTGGGAGAGCTCTCCTGCCTTCCCTGGGGCTATAGGACCTGGCTCAGCCCCACCAGCAGCACGGGCCACTCCACAGTCGTCTCAAGCACTGGGGCAGAGTTTTGGCCACCTTGCAAAGAAAGCCAAGCTCTGCTGAAATGATCCCTGCCAGGCTGGTCCTGCAACACGTGCTTCCCCCAAGGGCAGCCAAGGAAAATGTGGGTCTCGGTGTTGCAGGATGTGCTTACAGCTTCAGCTAATGCCTCCTCCCTTCAGGGCCTGGGCTCTGCTGTTTAGCACAAGGCTGAGAAATGGCCCTTGTGGGAACAGGGGGCCCTGCCAGGCTGGCACCCCTGCGTCTGATCTCGCCGTCCCCGGCTGTGCCCCCCTTGGCAGCAGCGGGGCCGTGGTCCTTACCGTTGTCACACCGCCAGTTGATGTTTATGCAGCGCCCGTTGTTGCAGGTGAACTGTGTCAAGGGGAAGCAGGTCGGGTAGGCTGTGGAGGAGGCAGAAGCATGATCAGTGCTGGGGAGACACCCCGTGCCCCAAGCCTCACGCCTGGCCCCGCCGGTGCCTCTGCCCCATGGCGGGGTGAGGAGCAGTGCTCCCCCAACGGGCCCTGTGCTCCCAGTGCTCCCCACCCCAGCTCACCGCACGAGGCAGACTCATCGGAGCGGTCCCCACAGTCATCGTCCAGGTCACACGTCCAGGAGATGGGGATGCAGCGCCCACTGGCACAGGAGAACTGGTTGGGGGAGCAGGTCCGAGCTGGCCCAGGGAGAGACAGACAGAGCTTTAGTAGCTGGCGGTGCCTTGCTTTGCTGGGAAAAAGGTGGGGAACAAACCCCCCGGGGCTCCTGCGAGGCACAGGCGCAGAAGCCAAACTGTTTGCAAGGTGGGCAGCAGGGATGTGTGAGGCTCCGAAACCTCAGCGTCAGCCCTGCAGCGCGCAGGGAGCAGCAAAGGCTGCAGCTCATTACAGCAGAGCGAGCGCGCCCTCTGTTCCCCAAGGACGAGGCAGGCTCCTTACCCGAGCAGGTGGAATTGGACTCATCCTCGTTGTTCCCACAGTCGTTGTCCCCATCGCAAAGCCAGCGGTTGGGGATGCAGCGGTTGTTCTTGCACTTGAAACGGTCGGAGGGGCAGGTGTGCTGGTCTGCAGGGGAAACACACACTCAGCGCCTGCCCGTCTCCATCCCACCCTCATTCCTCCTCCATGTCTGGTGGACAGAAAAACTGAGACAGAAAAGGGCAGGGAGCCTCAGACAAATTGGAGATCCAGGATCCTAATCACCCTTTCCCCCCTCAGCCACTCGAGCCCGTTCCTCTCCTAGAGCTGGGGAGGGGACGCAGGAGTTCTGACTGCCTGACCCCATCCCAGCCACTGGCCCCACATCTGCGGGAAGCTTAGCCTGAATTCTGCCACCCCAGGAGCACGGAAACCTCTATCCCACCACACAGGAGGCGACTACGCACGGCAGAGCTCAGGAGCTTCGTCACTGTTGTCCAGGCAGTCGTTGTCCCCATCGCATTTCCAGCGCTCCTGGATGCAGCGGTTGTTCTTGCAAGCGAACTCCCCGGGCTGGCACTGCGGAGGGGGGATGTAGGACGGGTTGGCTGGCAAGGGAAAAGCAAAAGGAGGGGATGATTTTAACCAGGTGACCAAGTGCAGGGCAGCAGCGAGGACAGTCGCGTGTCCCCAGGCTGGCAGGATGCCTACACAACTGCCCAGCAGCCCTGAGAGTGTACACAGACGGTTGTGCCCCCATGCACCAGCTCCCGAGCACGAAACACGAAGGTGCACCACCCGATCAAGGGGGAGAGACCCTGGCTCAGCCTGCACGCACCAGCAGAGCTTCACCCCTCTCATTTAAGCCGGCAAAGCACCGTACCGCTCAGGCTCCCCACCCTGAACCCGCCTCTCCCCCACGCTGGCAGCAGAGCGATCGCGCCCCAACTGTGCGGGCAGCGTCAGGCATGGTTGCACAGCTCCAGCACTGCAATCCCCACCAGGGACTTCCACCCGCTTCCCTGGGCAGGCGGCTGTCCTGCTGCCATCGTGCAAGAGGAGGAACCAGAGCTGGCAACGTGACTCACCCGCGGCTCCCATGGGTGCAGGGAGCACCCACCTCCCCGAGCCCCGGGCCAGCCTCCCACCGCGAGAGGCATTGCTGCTGATGTGCCAGAGCGGAGCCGCAGACCCCGTGTCCCCACCCACCCCTGGGGAAAGGGGGTCCCCACTGAGGGCCAGGCCCCGAGGCAGCCTACCCTGGCAGGTGACAGAGTCCGATCCCAGGATCTGGTCCTCGGCACAGGCACACTGACGGCCCCGGGGGGTGGCCAGGCACAAGCTGCTGCATCCACCGTTATTTACGCGGCACTTGTTGGAGCCCACTGTGGAGGCAAGGCAGGGGTGAGGAGAAAGGGACTGCAGTGCTCAGGGAACCCTGCTGACCCATGGGGGGCTGCTGGGCGCCCCCAGCCCCCTGGACTCCCTCAACAGGCTCCACAGTGGGAACCCAGCTGGAAATCCCAGTTCACCAGGCCATGCAAGGCACTGGTGATCCCTCACCAGCTGGAGACTCCAGTTTATCAGACCATGCAAGGCAGTGGGGACCCCTCAGGGGACATAAAGCCCGGCTGAACTAGCCAGGGAGCCTGTCAGGCAGGGAGGGAGCAGGAGAAAGAGAGGGAAGGCTGCAAGGGCAGGGGATGAGGGATAGCAGGGTTTACAGAGAGAAAGACAGGGTGCGTGGGGATGGACAGACAGGCAGCGATACGGCCAAGAGGAAGGCAGGGCACTTCCTCGGACCCTGGTCCCCAGTCCCATCCCTCTTCCAGCTCCCCCATTCCCTCGTGCGTGACGGGTCCCCGCGGTGCCAAGCAGAGGTGGCCCCAGCACCTTGCTGCTGCTGCGCATCGTACATCCGGATCTCGAAGATGGGTGGGCGCTCGTTCCGGAGCAGGCTCACCACCTTGGAGGACTGGTCCAACCGGTAGATGCTGCCGCTGCGGTACTCGGTCCAGAAGAGGAAGCTGCTGTAGTGGCACAGCCCGAAGGCGTGATTCAGCTCAGGTCCCTCGTACACGATCTGCGGGCGCAGAGAGGTGGAGAGGCTCGTCGTTAGCTGGGAAGGGTGCTCAGGCAAACCCCACGTGGCAGGACAGGGCAAGGGACATTGGAAGGGGAGAGGAGGGGACAGGCGGCAGGGGAGTGTGGCTGAATGCGGCCACCGAGCAGACCCGCAGTGGATGCAGCCAGCTGAGGCAACGGCTCAGCTGCCCATGGGCCCAACTCTGGGGGGATCAACGTCTGAGAGCCTGCGGGGCCTCCACTTGCCTTCCGCTCAGTGCCGTTGAGATAGACCATCTCGATGCGATCATAGAAAGCATCCACCCAGTAGAGGATCTTGGCCGGGATGTCCAAGCTCAACCCGTTGGGCCACAGGACGGTCTTGGAGGTGATGAAGATGTTGCGGTTGGAACCATCCATCCAGGCTCTCTCAATCTTTCCCCTCTTGCTGTCCTTGGGATCCTCCTCCCAGTCCGTCCAGTACATCCACCTGCCACAGACACCGAGCTGTTAGAGAGGCAGATGAGTTGGACTTCGAGCCCACCCCACCACTGATCTGAAGAGCGACCAGCTCTGCCTCCACCAAACCAGGTATGGACTCTACGGCTGCTCGCAGAGCGGCTGACACAAACCAGCGGGAAGGTCCTGCTGCCCTGTGCCTACAGCCAGGCCCCAGCCCAACGCAACGGCCCGATGGCCCTCCCGGCCACACCAGTGCCGCTGAGCCCAGGCTGAAGCTGCCGCGCAGCACGGAGCCACTGCCATCGCGATGGCCGGAGCTGCTGCCTGGCCCCAGTGTCACAACTTGGGAGCCACTGCGAATGCTGTGCGGAGTTGGGGACCCAACCGCCAGCTCTGCCGGTCCCTGCTGTGGGCTGGAGCGGCCGTGCCCTCCCGCGAGCCAGCCCTGCCCACCCAGGCACCCGCACCCATTCAGGGGGTCCACCACGATCGCTCGGGGGTGGGTCATCTTCCCCTCGATCAGTGTCTTCCGTGTCTGGGCGGCCTTCTCCAGCCGAGCCACACTGATGGTCTTTTTGGGGCCGTCATCCGTCCAGTACAGGTTGTTCCCCATCCAGTCCACAGCGATCCCTTCCACGTTGTGGATGCCTTTGGGGAAAAGCAGGAGCGGGCGCTCATCACCAGGGCTGCGCGGCAGCGGGAAGATGAGAAGTGGATGCGACAGCCCCATATGATTCACAGTGCATTCGGCAGCACCTGATCCCAACTCAAACCGACAGGGATGACGGACCCCCCCAGCCCCAGTGCAGGCAGATCCCCCAGAGGTACCGCAGCCACCGCATGCCTGGGCTGGAAAAAGCCAAAATCAGGAGCGTCCCTGGCTGGTTCACCCTGAGGCAGCACAAATAGGCAGTGTGGGGATGGATCAGCCACCGCACTGAGCCTCAGGGACCCTGAGGGAGGATCCCCCATCCCTCCCTCCTCCTCCCATCTGACCAGATCGGGGTGGGCCAGCTCAGGCAGGAAGGGGACATCCAGGGACAGGGGTCCCTCTGCTGAGACACGTGCTGTGTACCTGCTTTTCAATAGCAGTCCACACATAAAACCAAACAGCAACTGCAAACCTTAGTTTTAAGGGGCAACAGACGCAAGGGGGAGGACAGAAGCGCTGCCATTACACGAGGAAATGCACTGATGGCCGTTGCTGCCAGCAAAAGGGGCTGACCACACTGGGGAGGGACCGGGCTGCGCCCCTCGGCCACGCACCGTCCTTCAGGATGGTCTCTCGCTCCGTGCCGTCGATCTTCTGGCGCCCGATGAGGTAGCTGGTGGTGTCAGCGAAGTAGATGAAGCCAGTCTCAGCATGGAAGTCCAGCGCTCGGGGGTTCATGAGGTTCTCAATGGGGATCATGTGTTCGTCCGGCACCTTGGCCCCCATGTCCATCCCGCGGATGATGCCCGGACGCCCCTTCCCGTACACCAGGAACAGCTCGTGCTCGGGCTCTGCAGAGAGACGGGGAGAGCCATCACCACCAGCCAGGTCAGGGCGGCGCTGGGGGTGGGCAGCCCGGTGAACGTGGCACCGGGGCTTTTGCAGGGTCACAGGTAGGACAGAGGGGCCAGGAGGAGGCAACCTGCCCCTGCACCCAGCAGGTCTGCAGGGACCGCGGAGCCCAGCGGGCAGCGCGCAGCTTAGGCCAGGAAGGAAAGGGGTGTTTGCAACTGGCCCTGCTTGCCCTGAGCCCGTGTGCTCCCAGGCGTCTGGCGCAAGCGCCTCTGCCCACCCCGGACCCTCGTGGAGAGGGGTCCCCCTCGACCCCTCGTCCCCTCCCGCAGCTCTCCCGGGAGGGCCAGGACTCACTTTTGCAGGACTTCCCGTCGCTGCCCAGGCTGAACCCGGAGCGGCACCGGCAGGTTCGGGTCTTGTGGCTGTTGCCAAGGAGGCAGATGTCCGAGCAGCCCCCTGGTTTGCCAAACTGATCCGGCTCGCAGGCATGGCTCCTCACTGCAACAGAGAGCGTGGGCTCCAGCAGCCGCAAGCGACCAGAGCGGCGCAGAGGCGGCATGCCCAGCTGCAAGTCCCCGCCAGCCAGGAAGCACGGGCGGGCAGGGGACACTAGTCTGCAACTGCAGGGATGCGGAGACAGTCTCATGGGTGCTTTAGGAGGACCCCATCCTCCTGGAGCTCCCGGCTGGCCAGGCGCTGAGCATGGCACAGGACAGACAACGCGGGGATGGGAAAGGACCTGCCCAAGATGCAGGACCACTGCGTAGCAGTAACCAGCACGGCGTGTCCCACCACATGGCCGCAGCCGCTGGGCCACGCTGCCTCCGTCCGGCCAGCCCATCCCTCACGGGCCATGGTGAGCGCGGGGCTGCCCGGCTGCTCCACAGACAGTGCTGGCAGGATGAGCCCCGGCACGGGGACAGCCAGCGCCGGCCCAGAGAGCCCCCTTAATCGCACTTGTTCACCACTTGGAAATCTCCTGATTAGTTTTATATTCTGGAAAATGCCAAGCAGGCTGCAGACGCTAAGAGGATTTTAAACGAGTAAATTGATTCACTGCAGGAAGGTGCTGGGGGCAGAGCAGGCACAGGGACGGATGCGGTTTGGGGATGGTGCCTGCAGCTCCAAAGCCTTTCAACTCCCTTGAACTCCCTCAGTGCCCCGGGAGCGCGTGGCGCCGGTCGAAGGGCAAACACGCCGGCAGTGGGGACCAAGAGTGTGTGGGCACCGCAAAAGAGAGCCATTAATATTTTAAGATGCCACATCTGCTCCAATGTCCCCGCGCTCTCCAGCGAGGCATGATCCATCAACCACGCGGCACAGCTGCCCGGCCCGCAGGGACGGCTGCCACGTCTCTCGCAGGAGGAGACAGAGCGATGGCGGAGGCTGGGGACACCCCAGGGTGTGCGGCAGCCCAGCAAGAGGCTGGTCCCATGGCTGCTGGGGGAGCAGGAATCCCACGCAAGCCCCTGGCCGAGGAGTGCTGGCAGCGGGATGGCTGCTCTGGGAGTCCCTGTGGACCACAGCCGGGCAGCTGGTTGCTCCGTCCCTGCCCCTGGGCCAGCGCATTCTGGCCTGCCCGGCACTCGGCACCCCCAGCCAGGCTCCGGCGGTGACCCCCGCTCTGCTGCTGCCACCCACAGCGAGCTCCCGCTGCTGGAGCCTGCCCAGGCACACGGAGCTCACGGGGAGAGGGGAGCTGGGGGCAACTGGGCAAGGTCAGGCCCGGGCTGAGCACGGCTCCTCGGGGCCACAGGGAGCTACCAACAGAGGCTCCTGGGCAAGTGAACCCGTCCCAGGTGTCTGGTCCCATTAGGAGAGGGAATTTGGAAGGTGCAGCCCATCCCCATCACCACTTCAGGCTCCAAGAAGCTGCTTTTCCCAGGCGGGGGACCCACCTGTGGGCTGGCGCCGCTGGTGGTAGATGTGCAGCGCTCCTCCCTTGTCCACCCGCGTCACCACCTGGTATTCGGTGCTGTTGAAGCGGTTGACCCGGATGACACTGGTCTTCTGCTGGGCGTTAGCATTGTCAGAGTTGGTGGCGTAGAGGTAGTTCTCGAAGACGGTTAGCCCATAGAGGTGTTCAATCTGGAAGGCACCGCACAGGCATCCACAAACAATTTAGGAGGAGACATTAGAACCCTGGCTCTGAGGTGCGCAAAGCCCCCAACCCCTGCCCCTGATCTTGCCCCACAGCTCTCGCTGCCACCTCGTTTAGGACACAAGATTGGGCTTGGCAGGCAGGTGCTGCAGGACTGGTTGGTGTTCAGCAGCTCACACCTTTTCCTTGCTGGACCAGCAAAGCCAAGTCTGTGGACCAGTGCCCCCCAGCAGTGCAAGCTCAGACCTGCCTCTAGCGCACTCGGCCATAAGGCCGCCCCGACCCCAACCTCCCTCTGGCCCCACTCACCAGGATGCCCTGGATGATGGTATGTCTGTTCTTGCCTTCGTAGTCCACCACCTCAATATAGTCCAGGTAGGCGTCAGCCCAGTACACTAGCCGGTTCACCAAGTCCAAGGTGATGCCATGGGGGAAGACGATCTTGCTGTCCACCAGCTTGGTGCGGTTCTGCCCGTCCATGTCACAGCGCTCCACCTTAGGGATCTGCCCGTAGTCGGTGAAGAACACTTTGCTGCATGAGAAGGGCAAAGGCAGGAGCTCAGAGCCTGCATGTCACGTTCGACCCAGAGAGAGGGAGGACACAGACATACAGACGGCGCACGCTCACGCCTGCAGACACGGGCTTGACCCCATGGGCATGGGGGTGGCTGGGGTCCACACAGCAGCTCCCAGACAGGGCCAGCCCAGGGTTGCTCCTCGCTGCCTGCGCGGCCCAGCAGTGCCAAGGGCTGGCAGCACCTGCCTGCGCCTCAGAGGAGCTGCAGCAACCCGGGCAGAGACGCTGACACAGGCGGACAAAAGCCCGAACCGAGATTTGCCGGTGTCACCAAGAAGAGGTCCAGGGCCCTCCACCAGCTGACGTGTTAAAACACAACCTGATGCATCTGCCTGGGTGCCGTGCGCCTGAGAATCCTCCTACCTGCGGCCGCAGCTCCCAGCACAGCGCTTCCCAGACTGGGCGCAACACCATCGCCCTGAGCACCAGGGCTGAGCTGGGTTTGTGCTGCAGAGCCCAGTAACTTTAACTCAGTGACCCGTGGGGCTTGTCTGCACCTTCCCTGTTCTAGGCCAGAGTCCCTCTCCAGGATGCTATGCAATATTTACTTATTTAAAAAAAACCAAACCAGCTTTTCTGCTCTGTAACATCAGCTCTCTTCGTTCAGGCAAGGATAAAAGCACCCAGCTGGAAAGAAGCAGCTGAGGGGGGAGACATCCTCTTTACTGGTTTCACTGGGACCCTGCGGCACACACAGCCGAGCACCCTTGGACGGAGCGCACCGTCGGGTTAGGCAGACCGTGCTCATGCACCAACAGACTTCCCTGGCGGGCAGCGGGATTTCCCCCGCATGCGCACCCTGCGGCTGGATCACGCTCGCAGAAAGCGCCGGTGCCGCTCTGCTCTGCCCACCGCTGCCTCGGCCACACCAGCTACCCACTCCCGGGGTCCTGCAGCTGCCATGCATGCCCTGGGCTGCTCCGATGATTCAGCATCCCAGCTTCCCCATGCACGGGATTTTGCAAAAGGCAGCTGCCTGAGTGTTGCCATCTGACCGCAGCGCCCCGTATAAATAGGCACAAGGGGAGCTGCTCCACCCGTGCGAGTGTCTGACTGTTTCGGTTCCCGAAAGCCGGTGCAAAGCTGTAACCACGCAGCCACCGGCTGGAAGCAGCAGCTTGTCCTGAGCCCAAGCAAAAGGTTGTCCCGAGCAAAGCCGCTGCTGAGGGCAGGCGGAGCGGGAAGTGATCCTCCAGAGAGGGGCTTCTGGACACGGCCACATGGGTACAGGAGACCCCACCAGCCCCAGAGGGAAGGACCACACACTTGCCAGCTGTCACCAAACACAGTTAATTAGAAGACCCAGGATCAGATGCTGACATTCCCCAGTGCCGCACTGGTCCGGCTCTGCTCCCACACCAGTGCCTGTCCCTGGTGCAGTGCTGGCTGAGCAGAGGACCAAACCTTCATCTCCTCCAAAACTGGCTGGTACCAGTGGGCTGCTCAAAACACTGCTGCCACAACTACCCCACAGCACGTGGCCCCCAGCTGAGGGAGAGAAAACACTGCGATTCACTCAGTGCTAAAGCCCAGAGGGGCCCTCGCAGGCAGGAGAGTCACTCTTCCAGCAGCATCCCTGCCACCCTGCTTAACTGCAGCAGCGGGACCCTCCTGGCTGGTTCCAACCCCCAAAATCCACTGTGCAGGTCCAGGCAGCAACGCTGCGCCCTCCCGCTCCCAAGCAGGACTCTTACCCCATAGCTGGGTCCAGCGCTATCCCCTTGGGGTTGTACAGCTCCAGGTCCAGCAGCGTGACGCAGGTGACTCCATTCTTGTTGCAGACAAAGATCCTGTCATCAATGTCATCCACGAAGTAGAAGTTGCCCGTGAGCCAGTCAATAGCCATCTGCTCAACATCTAGGCCATGGGAGAGGGGGTGAGGAGAGGTTAGGCAGGGAGGGAGGGAGGGAGGGAAGGAGGGAGCCAGGAGCCCACGCATGCCCGGGGTCTCTGACCACCTCCCAGCCCCCCCAGGCATTTCAAGCACAAACATAGCTGAAGAGTGAGGATGTGGGAGCCACGGAGGAGCTGTCATCTGCACTGCACCAGGGACCCGACACCGGGCACCCTGCATGGATTGAGGCAGCCACCCGTCCTCTCCTCCCAAGGGACATGAGACCTGCCACCCCCCAGGCAGCCCAGCTGCAAGCGGCAGTGCTTTCGGAGATGTGATGTCTCCTGCGCAGGCAGGAGAGCATCCCGCGGGAACACCGGCCAGAGCAGGGGGAAGGCTGTGCGAGGTGGGCAGTGGAGGAGGCAAAGGCAGCTCCCGGAGAGCCGCGTGGCACAGAGGGGGAAGAGGCTCAAACCACAGCATCGGATGGCAAACGCCCACCGAGCCCACGGCCAGGGCAGCACAGGGAGAGACCGCAGCGGCCGGCGGCTGCAGGCAGAGCCCCACCAGGGCAACCAGCCCGGGCAGAGCTAATCTGGAGCCGCAAGAACGCCCCAAGCCCTGAAGCAGGTGAGAGACGGCATCTGGCACGCAGCGTTAAAGTATTTAATTAAACCAGTGAAAGCCTGTTAAATCGGATAAACCCAATGCACCTGAATTCCTGCCCTGCAACCAGGTCAGTGCCCGGCACTGCTTCGTGCCCCCGACCCGTGCCCGGCCAAAGGATGGGGTGAGGGGCTGCAGCTCCGGGGGGCTCTGGGAGATGCCGAGTGCTTTGGAGGCCCATCCTTTGGCTAGTGCCCCCAAGACCCCACACCACCCTGACGCTGACACAGCAGCGCCGCAGGGCCAGCACCACAGCTCAGCTTCACAGCCGGCACGGGAGCAGCAGCAGCCCCACAGCCCGACCACCCCGAGGACACCGGGACCCAGACAGCCCCGGAGGAGCAGGGCCAGACGCCGCTGAATTATTAACCAGCGCAGAAGGAGGGAAAACATGAATCAAGCCAGGACATTTTGCAACGCCCTGCGCTCCCCCTGCTCGCAGGATTCGGCCTGATGATATCAAGCCCTTCCCTGCTGTAGCACCACGGAGCGCTGCCTGGGTTTTGGCGAAGCCCAACTGCTGAGAACCCAGGGGTCTGGGGGTGCCCTCTCCGAGCACAAACCCGAGCCCCACGTCCCCAAGTTATCCAGGCCAGCTCGCTCGCATGCCTCCACTGAGCATTTCGTGTCAAGGCCGTGGCCCCGGGGACGGGGACGTCCTGCTGGCGGTGATGGCCAGCTGGTGACCAACCGCCCTCCCCTCCGGAAGGGCGAAGCTGCGGCGCCCACAGCCACCACCCAGCGTGATGCATCTCGTAAAAACAAGTGGGAACAGCCAGAGCCAGGGAATTAGCATCAAACCAGCCAAACGAAGGCCTGCGCAGGGCTCCTGCCGCACTGCCCAATGTGCCAGAGCCGGCAGCGGGGCCAGGGCAAAGTCGGGGCTCCTGGTCCAGCCAGGGCACCTGGGGGTCCCAGGTGCCCACCAGTGATAAAAGGTTCTCATGCTGAGTGAAAAACACCTTAAAAAGTGCAGGGGGGTGGCGGGGGCGGGAGAGGGTCCCGCTCTGCCTCCGAGATGGGGCTGCCTGAGTCACGCTGCCTGGACGGGCGCCCACCCGCCATCCCCCCTGCACCCCCAGCCCTGATTCACCCCGCTGACGAGCGGAGGGGGCGGCAGAGCTGTGCACACGGCGCAGCCCTGCTTGGGCGAGAAACGCTTCAGCGAAGGGATGTGCAAGAATTCCCCAAAAAAGCAGGTTTTGGCTGGCGCCTGCGCGGCTGAGTCAGAGTCACAGGACTGGGGGAGCGATCCAAGCAGGGGCGGACGGGGAGCGCCCGGCGGGACGGCGCGGAGGCCTGAGCCCCCCCCACAGGGGTGCAGACCCCCCTGGCCACAGGCTTTGGCTTTTCCTCGCTGCCTTCCTCCTGGGGGGCACCTGGCCATCGCTACCCATCACCAGCGCCTTCCCGCACCTCGGTCCTCCTTTCCCATCGCTCGCCCCCACAGCCCCCGGCATCACCGGGCCACTGCCACCTCACCGGCCGCATCCCGCTGAGCCGGAGCCGCATCCAGCCCTTCCAACGGGGAGGAAGTTCACCAACACGGCACTCAAAGGCTAAACAGGAATCAGGAGGGAAAATGGCCAAAACAAGCTATAGGTTTCCAGCCCCTCGCTTCCTGGGGCCCGCAGCTTCCCTCGCGCCGTTTCTGCGATGGTTGCCTCTCCCCATCCCAGGCGAGGGTCCTGGGGGTCTCCCGGGGGTCTCCCAGCCGGGCCCCAGCTCTGAGCGGGGCAGAGTTGGGCCGGGGAGCTGGGGGTGATGCAAGCACTTGCTCTTCTCCCAGGCTGTATTTTTGCAGCTGGAAAGCATTACCCTCCTCAAAGGCTTTTGTTTTTCAGCTTGCTCCTTCTCTCTCTGCTCGCCATTCTCCCCCCTCCTTCACAGGAATCAGTTTTTATTATTATTATTATTTTCAGCTCTTTCTTTTAGCCTCAGCTAAACCTGGATTTCCTCTTGAACTTTCAGTGGAAGCTAATTTAGCAAATGTCTATTTTTAACCCCTCGCGTTAGCCCGCAGAGAGCTCTCCCCCCACTCACCACTCGGCTTTGGGAGTGGGGAGGAGTGAGGGATGCGGCCTCTCCCCGCCAGGCGCCACGCGTCCCCCTGGCAGGACAGCGGGTGCCCAGGGAAGGTGCACCACGGCCACCCATGGCCGGCAAGACGCGTCCAAGGACCCGGTTCAGGGGCACCAGCAGGGACCAGCCCGTCCGTCCTGTGAACAACTTCCACGGAAGGAAGAAGCCGGGGGGCAGTGACCACCCCTCTCCTCCTGCCCACAGCTCCCAGCAGCAGAGGGGTCTGGCTGGCGAATCCATCCTGCCCACCAATTCCCATCCCAGAGTCAAGTCTTCCTCCTTGCCCAACCATGGCTGGGCGTTGCAAGCAATTGCAACATGCAAAACTAATTTCCCAAGATTTATTTATTCGCTAGTGTTTGAAAACGAGCTTGTGGGGGCAGAGAACAGGGAATGTCAACTTTAAAGGCTCTTTCTGGAAGAAGCTAACCAGCCTCATCAAGCCAGCGAGCCACGGTCCACGCCAGCCGGCCACGCTCAGTGGCGCTGGCCAGGAATGCCGCTGATTGAAACGGGCTCTGACCGTTGCCTTCCTTGTGGGGAGAGGGCAGACAAAGGGAGGACAGAGGGGAGAGGGAGCACCAAGAAGTTCATCAATGCACAAGTGGCACGTTGCTCAACAAGGGCGGGCTGGCAACTTCAGCAAACTCCGAAACCCACCCCACACAGATGTTTCCTGGTTTCACGCTCAACACGAACGGAGCGATCCTGACCAAGCTTTTGCTGAAGTCCCCGCCACAAAATAATCTATGTGCTTGGATTTTCCCCTTTCCTCGCCACCAGTGGGAGAAGCTGAAGCAGCCTCTGGGGCCAACATGCCCTGAGGAGCCACCGCTGGGGACAGCCGGCCAGAGGAGAAGGCTCCCACGTGTCCATTCCAGCCCAGACTCCTCCGACACCGCGCTGAGACCTGTGGTGGCACTACCAGGGCACGCTCAGGGAGAGCAACTGCCCCAAGAGGCAGAAGAAGCATCTAGCCTCCACCCAAGAAGTTCTTGGCCCTGTCAACTCTACAAGTCTTCCCAGGCACTCAGCAATAACCTTCCCCTCCCCAGTTCCAACCTCCTCCTGTGCTCGACGGGGCTGGGAGCACCTTCTCCCACTCAAAGAGTGCCTCGACACAAGTGGGTCATCAACTCAATGGCTGTCCGCAGGAGCTCCTGCCAGAGGTTCTCCCTCCCTTAACCTGAGCCACGGGGCATCTGATTTACCCCACAACCAGTCAGGCACCACAAGGCTGTGGGTTTTTTGGGGAACGAGCTTTGCTGACCCAGCACATAACTTTCCTCTGCATGAATCAGTTGTTGTGCAGTCTGCAAATACATCAATTGTGGCCTGACACAAGGAGGAAGGAAATGCGCAATCTTCTCTCAGACTAAAACATGGATTTCGACACAGTTCTGAAACAGCTGCAATTAAGATGCGTGCAACTCAGCAGCTCGCCCCGACTCTCGCACAGTTAAGCATGGAAGAACAGAAACAACCTATAGCGGTGAAGGTGCAAAAAGCTTGGAACTGAGCGCTCTGCACTGCAGCGGTCTGGAAGGAATCCCCCTTCTCGATTACTCCTAAAGGGAGCACTCCCCGTGGGGTGTCTGGAGCAGGGCAGGACAGGGACGCTGGTCAGCAGAGGTCCCAGCTCCGCTGGGACCCCTCCTCACGAGACTCCCCTTTGAAGCAGCTGAAACCACCACCAAGGTCCAAGGTCAGGCACAGAGGTCCGTCACTGAAGGTCTTTGCCCCCCATTCTGCTGAGGTGCATTTTCACCCTTGCCCAGCACACGGGATAGATAATAGAGCTGGCCCGAGCTCTGCTACTGACATTTGCATGTTGTTTTTAAATAAAGAATATTTATGTCCAAGAGCATTGACTGAGAACCGTCCACATTTTTTGCTTCAGCGCCGGTGGATCAGACGTAACACAAAACCCTGCAGTAAACAAGTGCCTGAGGCATTTGGGCTGCAGCGACCGGCTGTATCGGAACACACGCCGATAACCGTGCAGCCCACAGTCCAAGCAGACACCGGCACCAAAACTCCTTGTCCGTGCCACATCGGAAGCAAGAAGCTGCCCGGAGAGCAGCCTCCCGGGGCAGTCGGCGCTGCGTCCTCCTGCTCCCAGCAAAACCCATGGGAGCCAGAGCCGGAGGGGCGATGGGGGGCCATGCCCAACCCGCCACCCAGCGAGAAGCCCAGGCGGGCAGCCGCATTGCATGCCCCACGGCACCAGGAGAGCCAACGACACGCGGCTCCTGCGGAAAAAAGCTTGGAAAAGTTGCCGAATGTTTCGGTTTAAAAACGCCTCCAGAAGAGGGACGGAGGCTCGTCAGGAATGCAGTCCCCAGGGCTTCTCAAATACATCGGTTTCCTACTTTCCTTTTTATAGGGAATGATCCGTTTGATACATTTACATAATACCATAATCTGGAGGAATTTCTGTCTCTTCCCTCCACAGACATCCTCTCCCCCGGAGAACAAGACTGTCTCTGTAACGGCAACATACTCCATGGATAAACACTGCTCCTGGGGACAATTTCCCTTAATTAGAAGTATGTTAACAGGACAGGCATGAAGACAAACTCCAGCCCCAAAGGGCGCCGGCCGTGGGACAGATGGACACCCTGCATCCCTCGAGGGTCCGGCACAGCCCCCCCAGCCCCAGCTCCCGGGAACAGACACCCCCTTGTGCGAAGAGCCACCACCTCGACCCTCGTTGCCAGCTCCAAGATGGGGCGGAGGGGACTGCAGACGGGACAGCCACCGGCACGCACAGCCACCGCCATCACGTCAGCCTTGTTTCCTTAGAAAACCAGGCTAAAAAATAAATAAATTTAAAACCCTCTCTGTTAAGCTGTTTAGCTCAGAGGAGGAACCGCTGGGTGGAAGCTGGTGGCCCACGTCCAGGACGTCTGACTCGGCGCTCGGAAGGATCCTTGTGGCCTCTGCGCACACGCACGCCCGCGCCCGCACAAGCCAAACACTCACCGGGGGGTGAAACCAGCCCCCCCAGGGCTGCGCAGCCCCCCGGGCACTGGGGTGCTGCGGGAGGAGAGCCCCAACCCAGCCATCCCTGGGGACAGGCAGAGCGACCGCCAATTAACGAAAACGCCAGAGTATCACCGCTCCCCAGGGAGCCCCGGGCTCTCCGGACCCCCGGTTCGCGCCGTCTCCACACCTCGGACCCCCGCCCTGGCCGGCGCAGCATCGCAGCCATGGCCCAAGGTGGCTCCAGGGCCACCAGCACATCTCCAGCGCCGGGCACAGCCCCAGGCTGACACAGCCTCCAGCTTCCCAGCGTGGGGACGCCCCAGGTGGCACTTTGTCATCCTCCTGCCAGACAGCTCGCGCCTCCTGCCCTGCCCCAAACCCGTCCCCCTCCCCACGGCCAGGATCAGCCCCGCAGCATCCCTGCGCGAGCCCGGCTGCGGCACCAGAGGTGGGAAGAGCCGGAACAGAGATGGAGCTTGCTCCGTCTCGTCTCAGCTGCGTGGAGGGCAGCCAAGGGACCGCTAATTACTCTGCCTTAATGAGACCGTTCCACAGGCAAAAATATTCAGCAGAGGCTGATGGAGGGACAGGGCGCTTGGCTTCCTTCTGGGTGAGAGGAGAGAGACACAGGCTCGCCGGGAACCTGAGGAACTGTCATCGGCATGATTTTGGGGGGTGGGGGACAAAAAGGCAAAAATGGGGCCAGTGTGGGCAAGTGACGACCCCAGCAGGGCTTGGCTGCAGCGCAGTGAACGCGGCACGAGCACGGCAGGCAGCGGTGCAGGACAGACGGACAGATGTGTGCAGGGATAAACATGCTCCTGCCCATTTGAAATCAAACCCCTCCCTGTGCACAAGAGGATCCCAATTACTCGGGACATTAATTTCACCCTTTTGTCTCCAGCAACATTGGAACGCAGCCGCTCAATGCCTCGGGCTGGCTGGAGGGAGACGGAGGGGAGCAACGCGGGGGGAGCGGCTCTCGCTGCAGGAGGGGACTGCACGGGGCTCCTCCATCCCAGGAATGGGGAAGGCAGAGGAGACCCTTCCCCGCTCCGCCACCGCAGCCCGGGGGATCGGGGTGGCCACAAGGAAGGAAGACGGCAGTGCGGGCAGCAGATGTGGCCAAGCCCGAGCACCGCAGAGCCATCCCCTCCCAGCACGGGGATGCTGCCGCCTTCGGACCGCTCAGCAAACCTCAGAGAGGAAGAGAAACCCCCCAGCCCAGCTCACCCTGCGTGCGCCGGAGGGGCTGGGTCCCATCAGGGACGTTATCCGTGTCCCACCTCGAGGGGTAATTAAAGCCAGAGGTGACAGGCAGAGCCGCAGAATAGTCCCCAGTGTCTCCGCAGCAGATCTGCCTCCAGGCTGTGCAGAGACCAGCAGCCACTTAGTTAACAAACCGATTAAAATCATCGTGGCTGTCGTCCGCTCCAACATAAAGAGCTGATGTGCTGGTGTGGCCCCAGACACTGCACCCATTCCTTGCTCTCATGCTTTGCTGCTACGAGAACAGTCATAAACAGTTAAAAAAAAAAAAAAAAGAAAAAAAGAAAAAAAGAAAGGAATCAGCAGATGAAATTACCAATCATCCTGCTTTCTTGCCAAGTAAGTTCACATCGGAGCCTCTTTCTTGGCTAGGATGAGGCAGTAAGGAAGAAAAATAGCTTTCCATGCAAAGTGGGGAAAGAAATGTACTTGGATTCCTCTGCAGAGCAACATCTCCCTGAAATCAATTTGTCCCAAACCCTACAGCTCTTCTGCTTATTGGCAACAGGACAGGTCATTACGAGTAACAGGGCTGAAATGAAGTCAATGAAAACAACCTCCTAGACGTGCTTGTTTAGATAGATGCTGCCCAGGAAGGTATTTTAATAATGGCCAGATTGCTATCGTTTAGGGTTTATAATGCACTCGGGATCAAATGTCCTGATATTTCAAACCCCTTCCTGGGGGCTTGTTTTATAAAAGAAAAAGAAAACAACAAACCTTAAAACAAGAAATAATAAATCAAGGAACCTCCACAGCCCTTTCCCAGCAGCCCTGGACACGTCCTGCCGAGCCGCCGACATTCCTGCCTGCTCCGCCTGGGAGCCGGCTGCCATCCCCACGCCGGCAGCCCCGCAGCAAGGCCAGCCCAGCTCCGGCTCCGTTACCGCGGGACGTCGGCAAACCCGCAGCCATCGCCCCGCGTTGGGAGAGCACCAAAGCTCGGGGCACCTGGGCTTGTGGGGCCATCAATTAGCCGTACTGGCACCAGTGACCTCCCAGCACAATAAATGCATTCAGCCAAACAAACCCTGGCAGAGAACCTGGCAGAGCTGCCGGTTCTGACCGTGCAAAAAGTCACGAGTCGGCCGGGAAAGGGAAAAAAGAAAGAGAAAGAGCAGGGGAAGGGGAGCCGCCCGGGGAGCCACCCAGAGACCCAGGTTTCAGCCTCCCGACACATGTTCTCTAGTAATTTTCCATAGCAAAAGCAAAGAACTCCCGCCTTTCCCTGAAAGCCAAGTGTCACTCGATCACACCGCGCTGGAGCCGAGGCTTTAACGCCGCCGTCGCAGCGCTCGGACAAATGCCGACGAGGCGGCCGGTGAGGGGTCAATTACCAGTGTCCTCTTAAGGAGGGCTCCTCGCAGTGCTGGGGGCCTGACGCTCTCGCCCCCAGAGCACGGTCTGGGGGGTGTCACCGCCTTCTGGTGCCACCTGTGGGGAACGGGGGCACAAATCCGATTTATGCCCGCACAGACTGACTGCAGCGCTGCTTCCCTCGCTCCTCTCTGTCCCAGTCCCGGGGTCTCCGGCAGAGCTCAGGGGATCACCCAAGAAGCCGCAGCCGGGGCACATGCTCCCCCCAGCAGCCAGCCCTGGCCCCGGGATAGGGGGTCACGGGCCAGGGGTCGAGCTGAGCGGCAAGGAGAGCTGGGGGAGCGGAGGTCTCCAACCAGGCCACGGGACACCGCAAGCGTTCTGCACACATTAATCTTAGCAGAAATGGCAGCAGGAAAGTTATAATCGAGGCAACCGCTGCCGCTCCAGCCAGGACCCGCTGCTTCCCCGCACACAGCAGAGCCACGGACCAGCCGGACCGGGGGACGGGCAGCGCCGGCCCGGGAGGGCTGAGCAGCACAAGGGCCTGGAAGCAAATATATTTTTTTTATTTTTTTTGTGTGTGTTGTTTTGCTTTGAAATTCCTTGGAAGCCCAACTGCAAACAAACGAGGACATTGTCTCGGGAAACACGTGGAGACTGGAATCTTGTTGAGAAAACCCACGGGATCAGAAAGTCCCCGGAGGTCAGGGATTAGCCGCTGAGCAAGGTGGGTCCGCAGGGACCGGCAGCAGCCCCTGTATGCGACTGCTGTCACTTCAGAGCAAAACCTGCCCCGGTCACCAGTGGTCCCCAGCCCCATGCAGGCGGCAAGGCCGGGTCTAGAGGGGTCCAGGCTGATGGGGGCTGCAGGGATTCATGGACAACCTGCCCGGTGCTGCCCTGCTCGCAGCAGTGATGCTCAACTGGTCTGAGCAGACAGTGGGTGCCGGTGGAGCAAAGCCTCTGCGTGCTCTGGAAAGCGGCTCTCCCCCTGCGCAGGCACGCGTCTCTCTGTCCTTGAGTGCGAGCGGACGTGCGATGCCTGCCAGGATCCTCCCCGGTCAGAAACAGCGCTGGATTTTCACACAGAGCAGAGGAGAGGGAGAGAGAGGGAGAGCGGAAAGGGAGGAAGGATGAGACAAGTTCTCCTTGTTGCAATTCAGCGCTGGCAGGAAGGACGAGCCCTCCCCGGCACTGCTCCCACACCACCGCATCTGTGCATGTGCCCCATCCTCCCCACGGCGCTGAGCCCGGAGGGTGCTCCGGCGGGTGCTCGGCACCCAGGGCGCAGTCCCAAAGGACCCTGAGCACCAGAGGCTGCGAGGGAAGGTGCCACCTCCGAGTTCCCCATGGGGACGGGGACAGGCTGGACCCCTGCCCGCACACCGTCCCCACACCTGCCTGCAGCGGGTTCGGCCGCTCTGCAGCACCAAGGGCTGCCTTGGCCACACAGTGCGGCCACCGGCACCGGCGTCCTCCCTGTCACCTCCAAGCCGGAGTGGTGCCCAGGGCTTCCCAGCCACCGCAGTGGGCTCCAACTGGTGGCAGAGAGAAATAATTCAATTCCAACATGAGGTGGGTTTTTTTGTAAGAGAAATAGATGGAAGACTTCACCAGCCTCTGATTTTCAGTGTGTCCCTGGAAAAAGACCTGGGGGTAGGGAACCAGCCAGCTCAGATCAACTGAGAAAATCACTGCCTGTGAAAAATGTCCATGGGCAGCGCGTATTTGGGAACCAAGGGACAGTCACCATGAAAAAGTGCATCAGTACTCAAGACTGCGGATAGAAAAAAAGGGTTTAGCCGTGCAAGGACCAGGGGAAAAGCAAAGCTTCAGAGTACAGTGGGTCTTGCCAAGCCCTGTTAATAGCATTCATTTAACACATCTCCCACAACACAAGTGACACTAATCTCTCTGCAGGAAGGGAGCGGGGACAGAGAGGCAGGGAAGCAGGGCTGCTATCAGAGCCGGGCTGTGACATCTCACCAGCCCAGACCTACCCCTGACAGCTGGGGGCTGCTAATTTCCAGCCCTTCAGCATCAGTCTTCCCCCATCAAATGCCAACTCAAGCCCCATTAGCAGCAGGCACCAGGGAAGCCCGACTCCCGCTGTTAGCAGATAATGCCATAAAGAAGCAAATAAAGAGGGAAACCACTAATTGGATTCACAGGTCTCTCCAGTGTCCTGACAGAGAGGAGCGGGGGAGTGACATTATCTCCTCATCTTAACCCCCAGCATCGGACCCGGGGGCTGGGGGAAACTCATTTCTCCAATGTGTTTGTGCTCACGAACAAACGCTGCTCCACAGGGATGTTCCCCGACACATCTCCAAGCCACGGCGGCCCAGGCGAGGCCACATGGGCACGAACGCAGCCCCGCACTGGCAGCTGCCTGCCAAACACAGTGCAGAGCCGCACAGCCTGCCAGGAGCACACGGCAAAACTGTGTAAGGACCGTTCCCTGGGGAACTAGGAATAAGGAGCAACCAGCACCACGTAGCCAACGAGCAGCTGGGGGCAGCCCCGTTCCCACCGCTCTGCGTCCCAACCTGCCACGAACGGCACTCGCAGCACTCGCCGAGACACATCCCTAACGCAGGTCTCTGCCACCGTCCCCACGGGAGGGCAGAGGCGGCAACTCTGAGCCGGTTAATGGAGGGGTTGAATGGAGGCCCTTCAGCCCACCCTCCCTGGGTAGGAGGATGATCGGCCGGGAGACGCACAGGAGCTGTGCTCATTCTCCTTCCGAGGTAGGTTGGGTGGTTATTGCTAAGCAGCGTTTCCAGACAGCACGCATCTGTCCAGGCAGCACGTACCCACCAGAGCGCAGTCTGCAGGCAAGGAGGCTAACGGCATGACCACACCACGAGCCCGCATCTCAGGGCTGGAGATCAGTGCCCGGGTGTGTGGTTGTGCTACACAGCCCACACCTGAGGCCGTTTTGAACTTCGCACCTGAGGAAAGACCCCTTCGCAGCTCCTCTGCAAGCAGCCTCCACCCTACAGCAGCAGGGACCACGCGTGGGAGCTGCCAGTGCCCCCTTCCCCATGGATGGGAACGCTCCCTTCGTCCCGGGGCAAGGGCAGGTGCTTTCCCATCCCAGTCAGCTGAATTCCCCTCTTCCCACCCTGAGCTATCTCAACCGATCAGGAGGCCAAGCAAAGCAAGGCACCTTTTCTTGTTTGGACTTGAACACGCTCTTATTACGAGCTCCCTTCCCCTCCTGACCGTAATTAAAAGGTCGTGTCTCAGATTAACTTCCTGGAGCTGGAGCAGCCCAACCAACCACCCCAAAAGCCTGCCAGGCCGACGACCTCATCTGGGTATGGCGGAGGGGCTGCGGTCGGTGCTGCAGGTCCAGATCCTGCACTGACACCTCCCCACCACTCGCTCGCGGTCACGGTGGTTACTCCTCCTGCAGCCACCTCGGTTCACGAGCTGGGTCACCATCCCTGGGGCTGCTGCACCCTCAGCCTCACGCCGTCCACAGCCAGGTGGAGACACCCCAGAAAGCTCTGGATGCTCCCAGCACGGGGACTCAGCTGTGAAAGGGACCCGGGCGGACTTCAGGAACACCCCGAAACCACCCCAGTGGCTGCCCTTCCCCTGGGCCAACCCGCAGCTCACGTGCCATCCACGAGCCACAGTCTCTGCTGCACCTCCCAGCTGCGGGAAATTACAACCTAAAACTGAGCCTGACAGGAAGAAGAAGTGCGTAGCCAGAGCTTTACATGATGCTGCTCTCTGCCCCGCCGGTGAACTACGGGGAGACCAAACTCAGCCCGAGGAAGCCTTAAGAGAGGAGCCAGGAGGAGCACGGGAAAGCAGACCTCCTTAAACCATTGGGGGGGAGCGGAGAGCAGAGCCGAGCTGAGTCGTGTCCTGCCTAATTTCAGGCTATCGCCTGCAAGAGCAAAGGGTGAGGCCTCTCCCTAAAAATACACACTGCCCTAAAAATACTCAGTGCAAGCTTAAATTAACCATGCCGCACACACCCTCGGCAGGGCGCAGCGGCTGGAGCATGCTGAACCCCAGCCCCAGCACAGCCCGAGGGGCGGCGGGGGGCAGTGGGTCCCTGGCTCGTGCCCCTCGTGTCAGCCAGGGCTTCGGCCAGCTCCCCTGCGGCAGCCGGGGCACCGTGACATTGCCCTCGGCAAAGAAACGCCCTCGGCTCCGAGATCCACCCAAGACCTTTACTCATTTGCAAAGATCAGTTTGTACATGTTCCTCTAATTTGCTAGGTTAGCTGTTGCTCATCACAGAACACCACCCGCGTCTGCGGAAGAGGGGGGTCCCTCTTGCATCAGGCCCCGCACAGTCTCCCCCTGGAAGCACCCCCAACTTCAGGAGGCAAAAGACAGCGGGAGGATGACGTCAGGTAAGCTGAGGGCTGCAAAATCTGACGGTGATACACTGCGAACCCTGGACTCTTCCAATCCCACCCTGACTGACTTGGTCCGTGGTTTCACGGGGTAAAATCAGCCACAGTACAACACCAAGAGCAGTTTCCTGCATCCCAGCTGTACGGCTAAGGCACCCACCCACCTCCCCTCTCAGGGGGACCCCACCAACTCCACTGCATGTGCGACAGCACCCGTGAAGGGCTCCTCGAAGCCCACAGCTTCTGTTGGGACCCCTCACCAGGCAGAGGCTATCAGGAGAGTGGACATGGGCACGGGCCTGAGTCAAAGAGCACCGAAATCCCAGCAAGCGACTCTCCCTCCCGTTCTGACTGCTGAACTGGGACCAGCAAGCCCAAACAGGAGACAGGGCTGTAACCACACTCATTACGGCCGGGTAGACACAAGTGGAATGAAACCACCATCTGCCACTCACGCCGGTGACTCATGCGGCACTTCTTGGTTGAGATTTTGTTCTCAGTCACTACTCGGGGTGAGGACCAACTCCTGGTTTGGCCAGGGGAACATGGGGCAAAAAGCAAAAGAGGAAGCAATGAGAACTGCCGATCCCGAACCCACTACGCAGGTACCACCTCCGCTCCTCACTGTATCATTTTTCCTCGTATACTCACACAAGGAAACCACAAAACTTGCTAGAAACAATAAGAGGAAGGAAAAGGAAAGCCAAAAGCTATGTTTGTGCTGAAGCCTTGGTGCCTGGCCCCGTGGAAGCTGCCTCCTACCAAAATACACCCCTGCTTCGCCCACCACTGGCTGAGGATGCTCAGGCTGTCAAAAGCAGACGTGGACTGGGGAGCAAGGACTGGGAGCAAGGCCCAAAGGGGAGCAGGCACTCACGGTGCAGGCTGAGGGAGATGTTGATGGAGCGCTCCTCCACAAAGCCCTTCAGGTTGGGGATCTTGGCACACTTGAGGATGGTCTGGGAGGCACTGTCACCCACGTGAACCCAGCACACCGTGTCTTCAATGTAGTTGAAGTCCATGGCTGTCGTCTGCTTGGCGCTGGTGGGGGTGATGTTGGGCACAGGCGCTCCGCTCAGGTAGGTGGCCAGGATGTTCTGGGAGTTGGCGATGAGCAGCACGGGAGGACGGTCCACGGGCTCTGGCAGGGAAAGGAGGGGAGAAGCGCGGTCATGGCAGAGCACCCAAAGCTCATGGCTGCAACGCTGTATCAGCCTGGCCCTTCTGCTCCAGTGAAAAGGCGGCAGTGACATGCAGCCCAACACGTGCAAGAAGGTGGTAGCACAGGACAGTCCTCAGGGAAGAGCACCCTGACCCGGGGACAGGGGTACACGTACGGCAGGAGGTCACATTTTGCAGAGCTGCCCACAAGCAGCACGCTTCTCCTGTCAAGGATCTCACCATTCTTGGCTTTGCAGGATCTGTTATCAGGCTGCAAGAGGTACCCTTCAACACAGCTGCACGTGTAGGAGCCCTCTGTGTTGGTGCATGTCTGGCTGCAGGTCCCATAGACGGTGCATTCATCAAAGTCTGGAAGAGAAGGCAAAAACCCCAAGGTTTCGACGAGCAAGTGTCTCTCCCTAGCTGCCTTAAGAGGGAACGAAGGCTCCCCCTTTTCTCCATGGCAGAGCTGCAGGGGAGGATACGATCCCCAAACCAAAGGGTCGGTCACAACGGCTGACCTGTCCAACGTCACCTCACCACACCTGTGGGCAGCCCCCAGCTTTCTGCTCCAGCATTCACAGCAAGAGGACAATCCCTGCCTCACGGCTGAGCCTTTTCAAGGCCTAATTATCCACTGCCCCTCCCCCCTACTCTGCAAAATCTGCACCTAAATTTCCAGTCTGAATTTCTCTAATCTTCAGCTTCCAAACCCCCGGCTTGCACGCTGCTCTTTCTTCTGCCAGATGAAAGAGCTGTCTCCACCAGAGAGCTCTTACCCCCAGAGGTGCGTGCAGGAGCTGATAAAGGCCCCTTTCACCTCTGCTCAGATAAATGAAAGAGACGGAGCCGCTGCAATCTCTCACTTCCAGACTTGTTTCCAGGCATCGCATTGATCTGATCGCTCCTCGCTGACCCTCTCCTATTTTCCAGCATCCTCTGAGGCACGGACACCGGGAGCACATACAAGCCCAGCGATGGCCCCTCACTCTGTGCACAAAGGCAAAGCCTTTTCCCTACTCCCTCCCAATATTCCTCACTTGGGCTTTCAGGAGCCGCATCCACGTAACAGCCCCAGGGAGGCAGAGTCCCGTCCCACCAGCCCTGTGTTCCCCTCTGAAGGTCAGGGTCTGCCGAGTCCCAGGTCCCTGTGGCCGCACGGCCAAGGCCCAGCACTGCTGCCGAGATAGCGGCATCGGATGCAGCCCCAGAGGACCTGCCAGCACCATGCCAGGAGTGACGGTGCTGCCTGCCCCGTACCGACCTTTGCAGCTCCTCCTGTCCTCGGCCAGCTGGAAGGAGTTGTTGCAGTAGCAGACTGGTCCGCTCAGCGTCGGCACGCAGTGGTGCTGGCAGCCCAGCGCTGTGCAGTTTGCTAATTGTTCTGAGGAGACAGGAAAGATGGAGGAGAGAGGATGTCATCCAGGGATGCTCAGGTGAGGGACAGGACGGACACCTGGGCCCCAGCGCTGGGTGAAGGGGACCCCCAGGCACCCCACCCGGCTCTGCTGGGGACCTCCACGCTGTCCCCGGCTCCCTGGCGGGGAGGGAAGGGCTGAGAACCTCAGCCGAGGAAGAGGAGGCCATAACAGATATGCAGCTGCTCCACGAGACGTGGGTCTGAGCAGCCCCAACTGTCCCCCAGAGCCGATAACTCAACGCCGCTTCCCACCGGTCGCTCATTTGGCCGCAGCCACCGAGACCCGGCACTCCTCCCGCAGGAGAGCAGCACAGGCCTCGGCGCCGGGGTATCCTGGGGGACACGGATCCCCGAGAGGCTTCGGGGTGAGCTTATCCACCACGTCCTCTCCGCAGCAGCTTCCCTCTAACCGGGGCTGCAGGGAGCCTGGGGACCACTCTGCCGCCAGAGAAGCGGCGGTGCCGGCAGCGGAGGAGCGCTCGCACTGCAGAGCCCGGCACTCGCAGCCGCCCGTCCCGCTGCGAGGCAGCACCATCAGTGCGGGCAGCCGCGGCCTCCCTCTGCCCGTGGGCAGCGCCGGGCAGGTGGGGGCTTTATTGGTGATTATTGTGACTGCTAATGAAGCCACGGGAGGCGGTGAGCCAGGCGGCTGTGTCTCTGGTCCCGGGGCTGCCCGCCTCACTCCGTCGATAAGCAGCAGCAGCCTCCAACTTCATCAAGGTCATTTAGCAACGGGCCGCCTTGGCCTGCTGCGAGAGACGCGCCGTCAGCCCTTTGTTGGGGTGAGTTTGGTTTATGTGGGGTTTTATTTCCTCCTCTCCTCTCTTCGCCCTGCCTGACCCGGTCACTTGGGTGCTCAGAGGGCGTTGAACTGGGTCCCAGTAAGTCCGCCAGTGGAGGGGAAACGGCAGCCGCCCGGCCACGAGCCTTTCCAAACCGAAACCACCCGGCCCTTCCCACGTGCCCCTTCGCGGCCGGGGCTGCAGCAAAAATCCTGCCCCTCGCATGTGGAACCGTTTAATAAGCCGGGCAGGGCCCGGCCGCGTTGTTTACAAGGTTTATCAGCTTTGGCAGGCCCAGCTATTCATTTCAGATTCTTATCTCTCAGCCAAAGCACCGCGTGCATCCAAAAAACAGAAAAAACCCCCAAGAGCGCTGGGTCTGCAGGAGGGGGATGATGGGGGGAGTTTAAGCACGGAGGCTCCGATGGCGTTTCCACCTCGGTGGACGCCTGCAAGGGCAGCGGAGGCTCCTCGGCGCGTCCCCATGTCTCTGCAGGGGCACCTCTATGGGACAAACCCCCCGCCTGCCGCTGGGTGAGCGAGCGGCGCGGGCACCGGCGGCAGCGAGGGGAGCGGGACGGCGCCGCGGGGCTCCAGCAGCCAAAGCACAAATTGGGGTGACAGCTCCTCTCCCCAAGCCCGGGGCGGAGGCG
Organism: Pluvialis apricaria; assembly: GCA_017639485.1. NCBI lineage: Eukaryota > Metazoa > Chordata > Aves > Charadriiformes > Charadriidae > Pluvialis > Pluvialis apricaria. The sequence goes on from CM030034.1 coordinate 2,391,129, forward strand.
GGCTGTGGTTGGGGCTCATGACCAGCTGCGAGGAAATGCCTCCCCAGGGCGGCACCGCCAGCTCTGCCCGCGCTGGCCGGAGGGCAGGGGGGACCGCAGCATCCAACACAAGCGCTAGCAAGGGCTTACGTCCCCAGCGTGCCCAAACCTGCGAGCAGCAACTGTCCTGACACGGGGCCTGCCCGCACCCAGCCCTCGTCACGCGCTGCCCAGCTGTGAAAAATCAGATCCCATTTAAGTAATGAGAACTATTAGCCAAATATTGTCAGCTCGGGCGCAGCTGCAGAAGCCACCCCGTGCTCCTCCCGTGGGAGCCAGCAGCGGAGAGGAGCTCGGTGTGCAAGGGGCCCTTCGGGGCAGGGTGTCCCACGCCTGGTTGGGCCAAGCGGGGCAGAAGCCCCCCACCCCGGGCAGGGGAAGCTCTGGGGAGAAACGCCGGCTCGCTGCTCGCCCAGAGCCTGCAGGGACCCAGCTCCAGGGGTCAGCCCAGGACACGCGTCTCTGAGCGACTAATCTGCGCACCAGCAAGCCGGCACACACTGATTTAGGGAGAGTTTTCCAGCAGGATTAGCAAGAGGGGACAGGCTCAGAGGGGGACACAAAGCTCCTGGAAATTAGGAAAAAAACATACCGGTATCTCTTATCTGAAGCAGAACCCCAGCCCTCCAAGCTTTTAAAGCCAGGAGACAATGCAGCTATTTAATGGCCTGCAGGCTCAGGAATGACGGGCATTTCACTTGCAAGCGGCTCTGGCTAATCTCTGGATCTGCTACCGGCCAGCCCGGCGCTGAGCTGCACCGCATCGGCTGCGCTCGGCCAGGAGACGGGAGCATGGAGCGCAGTGGCACCGGCACGAAGCCGTTAAACCAACGCGGGGCTCAAACCATACAGCCAGAAACTGGGGACAAACAGGGACCTCGTGACTCGTACCACAGCGGGGGAGGAAAGGAGGCAAGGGCAGCATCTCTTTGACCATCATCCCCCCCAGACACCTACCCCGACAGTGTGGCCCCTCGTCGGAGCCGTCGAAGCAGTCATGGAGCCCATTGCACAGTTTGCTCATGTGAATGCACAGCTCCGTGCCCAGGCAGTTGTACTCGTTGGGCTGGCATCGGGACACCTTGCTCTGAGGACCTGCAAGACAGCAAAAGGCAGAACCGTCACCGAAGGGAGAGCGTTGATGGCTCTGCAACCCCATCGCCCGGAGGAAACACCCTCCCCAGCTCTCCCCAGAGGAAGGTCATCAACAGCCACCAGTCTTCCCTTTCAAAGCAGGTGGCACTGCTGTGGGCACTGCTCCCCGGGGAGGAAAAGTGTGACCCATCTGGAGCGAACTTTCCCTTTTCCATCGCCATTGAATGAAATGGAAGGAGACCTGGAACAGCTGGGGCAGATGGGGACCCTCTGCCCAGCCCCAGAGACCGCCGTCAGAGGATAAGCGCCCACCCTCAGGAACGAGCTGGGGTGACGGGCTGGGGTCCCAGGAGGGAGGTGACCCCGGAGCTCAGCAGCCCCAGACTCCCTGTTTCGAGCTCCCCTGGGTCGCGTCCACTCTGGACTGCCCGGACACACGGCTCCGGGCACCCCTCTCTGCTGGGAGGGCCAGGGGCACACAGGGTCAGGCAGCGCCGAGCACCCCGAGCACAGCCGCCCCGGCCCCCCCGTCACCCCAAGCACTCCCTCAGGTGCCAACACGCTCTTTATTAGGAGACCGCTGTGCAGGCAGGTTTGCAGGGGGTCGTTAAGAACCAGTGCTACGCAACACAAGGAGACTTAATCTCCATTATTAACTAGAAAAATTACAAAGGAAGCAGGGCTTTATTTTTAAGCTTCTCTGAAAAGAAGCATGGCATTGAGACAAACAACAAAATACACCATAAATCGATTAACATCCTGAAACCCCGTTAAATGCTCCACCACTTCGAACACTGCTTCACCCCAGGCTGGAAGGCAGCTGCCTGGGGGTGACGGGGTGACGCAGTGACGGCCAGCCCTGGCACAGCGCTGGCACGGCACGGGCTCGGCGTCAGCAGCCCACCAGCACAGCACAGCACAGCACGCAGACCACAGAGCGCTGCAAAGCCCATCTCCCCCTCCACAGGCGCTCCTCTCCTCCCTGGCCCCAAACCGAAGTTTGGCTTTAGGGCTGAACACGCAGTGTTTCGCCAGCTCTGGCTGGAGCCGCCAACACGCCTCTGCTGAGTCAACGGCAGCACGCAAGCAAAACACTAAAATCCCATTTTACGGGGAGGCAGTGGCTGCTTGTGCCTTGCCCTCACATTAGCAGGGCAGGCAGCACATCGGCCTCGCTGGCAGCAGGGACAGTGGCAGAAATAGCCCCCCAAGCTCCCCGCAGACCACCCTGTCCTTTGCAGCAGGCGAAGCACCAGGTGAGCACCGAGAAGGGCACCTGCAGCACACCACGCACCAAGCGCTTTGTCCAGGCTTGGTCCCGTTTTAGACAGCTATTGAGACCAGCAGTCACCTTCATCTAAGACTCCACTGGTGGAGCATGTCCTAAATAAGCTTAAACTGTCCTTGGAGAGGAGTGTTACATCACGCACAGCTTGCAGAGCCCAGCCCGGCACTCTGTGTGCCAGCGCATCCCCATCCGGCACCGTTCCTGCCACGGCAACGCGCTCTGGCCAGCGAGGGCTGGGTTTCACTCCCTGCGAGCCGTCACTGCCGAGCTGCGCTCGACGTGCATTTAACCTTAGAGCGCAGGATCGCAGGAGGTGCTGCTCCAGCGGCACTGAAGGCTCAGCAGCACACGCGGCTGCGAACCCCAGGGGAGGGATGCCGGGACCGCAAACACCCTGGGCAAGAGGGGAGGCTGTTGCCTCCAGCCCGGCAGCTCATCTCCTGCCCCCAGGGCTGCACCGGCGCATCCCCCCCAGCCTCGGCTCCCACCGCCCCACTGCGCCCCAGCCCTGTTCGCAGCACGCGGTTGGCATAACAGGAGACCGAGGGCAAAGCCTGGGGGTGGCTCCTCTCGGACAGAGCCTTCTCCAACGCAGCCTGAGCCCCGTCTGCAGGAGGGGGCTGCGGGGGCACTGCCTCAGGGACAGGCAGGACTCGCGCTGCCTGCGTACCCCAGGGCTCAGGCGGTAGCGAGGAGGGCGAGGGAGGAGGAACCCATCTCGCTCGGCCGGGCAAGGGCCGAGGGGACTTTGGACAAAGGGTGAACAGGACCTGCTGGCTCCGACCCCGTGGTTCTCCTGACCCTGCACGAGACCCCTTAGCACATCCCGGGCAGACGCCTTCGTGCATCCATCCCTCCGTCCTCCAGACTATGAAACAGCAAACTGCTACTCCAGGAGCAGAAGGGGCAGGATGGGTTTCTCCTCTGCACTTCCCAAACACACCAAAGCCTCTGCAGAACTAAAGTCCAGCAGGAAATCTTCCACGAGCCGCCCCACACACTGCGGCTCCCGCGGAGACGGGCAGGAGGTTCCCACGGCAGGAGCAGCCCACGAAAGCCCCCGCTAAGAGCACACGACCACCGCGCTTTGCAGAAAGGTTCCCCAACTCGCCGCGGTGAAAACCTCATCCCCTTTCATTTGTCCCTTTTGTGCGAAGGGAGTAACTCGGGGCTGTTGACACATGCGTCACCCCTTCTTGCACAAGAGGTGCCCAAAGAACGGAAATCTAACAGGCTCCAGATGCCAGACCGCTCCCTGGCACACGGGCTGCGTGTCAAACATCTCCAGCGTGTTCCCAGTTAGCCAGCAGGCTCGGCACTGGGCTTGGCCAGGATGGGCGATACGGAGCTCAGGACGCCCGGGCTCCGTCACAGCCGTGGGTCTCTCCCCCTCCCCAGCCCCAACCCAGGGCACTCAGCAGACGATCCCCGGCAGAATTTCTCACCAGATGCTGCTTTACGGCTTTTGTTTTTCGCAGAGGGCTGAACAGCAGTGCTATCTGGGCACAGAGTAATTGCAAATTAAGGGTTAATTAAGTAGTATCAATATATGGGCCAAAAGAATGAAGGCACTGAAATAAAGTGCACAGTTCATCAGTCAAAACTGATCTGCCGTGTCCATTATTCCCCTGCAAAGAGCCTGGATCAAACTACTTATCACAAACAGGGCAGGATTAATCTACAAGCCACTTTGTTTGCTTTTGACTGTGTTGGTGCACTAATAAATGAGCCAATTTATTACATGTGACAAGCTTGTGGTACACCCCAAGGAGCTGAATTAGACAGGAATTTTTAACCTCCAAAAACCATTTGGAGGAAAAAAAAAAAAAAAAAGACGGAAAGAAGAAAAGCAGTTCTTCCTCCTGTAAACGCAGCCTGCAGTTGATTTGGCAGCAGCCCAAAGAGACACAGACGTGGGGGAACGGGACAAGGGAAGGGGCAGGAGGAGCCGGGAGCGGGACGGTCCCACTTTCCCCGCCGGGGCGGACGGCAGCGCCAGCAGCCGAGCACCGGCCGAGCTCGGGCAGGGAAGGTCCCATTGTTGCTTCCCGGCTGCGCCCAGGAAGAGGAGAGCAAAGGCTCTGCAGACGACGGGCTCACTCGATACGCGTCCGAACGCGAGCAGGGCCAGGTCCAGATCCAGCACTCGGACCGATGAACCGTTTGATGACGAATCCTTGCCAACACCCAGGCGACCGAAGGCCGTGGATCAGCAGATTCGTCTGCAGTGAAGCAAACGGTGTCGCGCAGCCGGAGAAACGCCCGCCGGCAGCTCGGCTGTCCCGCTCACGGGCAAACCCCCGGCTTGGCCAGGGCACCCGGCTGAGCTGGGAGAGCTGCAGGCATGAGGCCAGCCGGGACACAGCGGCCAGATGACGGCCGTAGCTCAGCCACGGCAAATTCATTTCTCAGAGCCCCTCATCTCCTTTGATTTTCAACAGGATGGAGGCTCTTGTCCAAGTTTTTTTCCCCCAGGAAAGCTCCATGGAGTGCAAAAATGACTGACTGGGCAAGAAGCGGGTACGAGCCACTCGCACGGACACGAGCACAGCACCAAGCTCGGAAAGGGAACTCTTCCTATGCTCAGCTAACATGTAAGCAAAGCCAGCAAATACTTAAAAGGATTCCCCAGGGAGGAAAACCTCGCACATAATAGACGGCATTTCAAGAGACTCTGACATGAGTACATTAGTGCAATGTAAATAACGCTGCTGTGCTGCCAGGGTGCGAAAGGGTGTGCCAAGCAGCGTGCGAGAGCTGCGTTTGCAGCCTGGGCTTAAAAAAAAAAAAAGAGATTAAATAATAGTAATAAAAGTCATTCTCTCCCTGCCAAAAAGATAAGGAGGATGAGAGCCTGCTGGAAGCCCCGGTGCCGAAGTGGCGTGAGAAAAGCTTGCCTGGCAATCCCGGAGATAGCGGGCTCTGCGCCCTGCGTGTGCCGACAGGTCGGACTCCACTCGCGCAAGCCTGGGCAGGAGCAGGCAGGAGCAGGCAGCAACCTCCGTTCACAGCCCCTGCCCGTGGGAAAGGCACAGACGGGCGCAGGCGAGCGCCAGGCCAGACCTGCACCAGCACCGCGCCGAGCGCTGCCCCGCTGCCGGTGCGGAGGAGCCGGCAGCGATGGCCGCGGATCCCAACTCCACGTCCCAGAGGGTGCAGCATCCTTCTGGCTCCCTCCTGGCGCTGCCCAGGGTAACGCGGTCTTGGGGCTGCTTAAAGCGGGAACTTGGGGAAGGTGAGCAGAGTCCCTCAGGAAGGTCAAGCCCCTCCAAGTCCCCAAATCTCAGCTGGGGAGGGAACCGCTCCCCAAGAACAGAGTGTTTCCAAAGTTCATGGTGTGTGGTGGTGATGGAGACTCATGGACTCGGTCCCACACGCGGTGGCAGGGCGAGGACGGGGGAAATTCTGGGCTTTGGTCTGTGCTCGTGGCCCTGCTGCCGAGGACACCGACGCTCTCCCGCTCCCACCGGGGCGGCAGCAGCCGGAGCAGGCGGGTGCAGCTCCGCATTCCCTGTCCAGGGGGGAGCCTCTGCCAGCCCCCTCCATCAGTGAAGGAAGAAGAAGAAGAGGATGGGGGAAAAGCATCCGTGGGGTCTGTTTTCCATTCACCTGTCCATCGGGATGGGGGGGTGGTGAAGCGGACACAGCGGAATGCAGCAAGCGGAATACGTCAATCAGGACGGATTTCTTCCAGCTGGGGACGGGCCTCCGAGTCCTCCCGCAGTAATTTTCCAGGGCTGCTGATTGACTGGAGCCAGACAGCCCATCCCAGCCCCCTCATCCCTCCCACGGAGGGGACGGTTGCATCATTTCGCTTTAAGAAATAAATAACCCCAGTGCTGAACCAGAAACTGCTTTGGAGGAGACCTTTATGCCAAGTGCAGCGGGAAGCGGGAGTCTAGGAAGGATCTCCGGGACAGAGGATGAGAGGATTTTGCCGGTCGCTGGTGAGCAGCAGCAGGGATGAACTCGGCTGTGACCGTCCTGCCGGCCCGGCACCTCGAGGCTACTTTCCTGACACAGTAAAACAACCTCACAAGGCTGCTCCTGCGAAGCAACAAGGGCAGCACAGCCTCCCTCATCAGACGGGGGGAGAAACGGGGACAAGGGGAGAGGTGGTTCCTTGCTCCAGCCCAGCCGGAGCAGAGCCCCCGGCACAGCGCAGTGCAGCGGGACCGGCACACCTGCCGTCCCTGCGCCAGCGCGGCTCTTGCTCACTCCCCTGTGAAGACACACACGCCCCATCCCCAACCCCTGCACCCCATCTAACCCAGTCCGGTTCCCCGTTTGCTTCTGGAGAGACCCAAATGCCCCATCTGAGGTGGAAGCACCCCCAGCGCCGGGGCCACCGGCTCCACTGCCGCAGAGCGGCTCCAACAGCCCCGGACAAAACCACTAAAACCAACACCGCATCCTAATCCAAACACATCTGGGGAAAGCTCTGTGGCTCTTCCGGCTGTTCCCCAGAGCTCCCAGAGATCTCCTTCCTCCCTTCAGCGCAGTGCTCGCCCCAAGCACCCGTTAAACGCCAGGCACCGGAGGCACCGCCGCCTGAGGAGGAGATGCTGCTGCGGCAGAGCTGACCCCATGCCCCTGCCCGGCTCACTGCATCCTCGCCTCCAGGACTCTGCTTTCCTCGTGGAAACCAATTTTGATGGAAACAAAGCATAAATCAGTGATACCCCGTTCCCAGGAGGCTGTTTTGTTACGATGGATCATGGCCCCGGAGCCAGAGGCCCCGGGAGCAGCGGTGAGAGAGATAAAGGGAGGACGGAGAGATGGATGGCTTGGACCCCTGCCGCGAGTGGTACCCACCCCCCCCCGAGGTGCTGCGGACTCCGGGTACTACGGGAGAAACAGGAGCTGAGGTAGAGCGGTTGTGCGATGCTGCCTGTTTGGGACCCTGGAACGACCGTGCAATGAGAGAACGGATGAAATACAACCAAAGAACATTATTAGGAAGGAAAGGCATACATACATATATCGGGTGATTCATCCGAGCCATCCGGACAATCCTTTTCCCCGTCACAGCGCCAGCCCTTAGATATGCACGTAATCTGATCTTTGCATGCAAACTGTTTAGGGCTACATGTCTTCGGTGCTGGATGAGAAAAGAAATAATGATAATAAACAAGATCAGTTTCTTCCCAAAGACAAGTTATTTAAAAAAAATAAAATTTAAATTAAGGACTAGATTGCTTTTAGTTTCATTTCTTTCTAATGGCTCAGCAAAAGTTTTAGCCTGGCATCAGATCCATCAACCTTGCCCCTAAGGAAAGGAGAAAATTTAAACTGAAGCATTAATTACACCGCGAGAAAACAGGAACCGAGATCCATGATGCGCTAACAGATTTTAAAGATCATTTAACTTGGATGAATTAGCTCCTGGGAGCCAAAGGCGGTTTATTTTCTATGCTAGACAGTAAAAAAGACAGGGAAAAAAATAAGAAAACCCAAATGAGAACAAATTAAAAAGTAACATTTTTAAATCACAAAGACAGCACCAGCAGCAGCAGCAGGACGGGTTTTCCATCCATCCTGCACCCAGGAAACGCACACGCACAGGGCCGGACGGTGCTCCCAGGGGAGGGTCAGCGACCCCGGCACCACCGTCCCGGGACACGCAGAAATAAAACAAAGTCACAAAAAAATCCCCGCAGGAACACCGAAAACACAGAGCCAGCCTGACCGCCGGGACAGAACAGGGCTGGGGAGAACCCCAGTGCCCTCCTCCTGGGCGGCTGCGGACGGGGGGGGAGCTCTGCCCCTCCCCGAAAATGGCATCTCGAGGAGGTTGGCGGCACAGGGGGGTCACTGCACCCCCCGAGCACAGACCACCCGACTCCCCCTCACCGAAGGGCTGCGGTTGGGAGGAAAGGCAGAGACCCTCACCCACCCCCGGCACTGCCGGGCTGCGCTTCGCCAGGCAGCCGCCGCTGCGCCAAGGTCTCTTTTCACCAACCTACGGGGGGGAGGGGGGGGCGCCAAACGTGGAAATAAATGCGTATGTAGCCGTGCAGGTAACACACACGGGGGTACCAGAGCTGCTGCTCGCAGGGAACGCCGCGGCAGGGCTGGCAGCAGGAGCTCTGGTATGAGCTGCAGCCAGGAAGGGTCGAAACAGCGAAGCCGTATTGGCTTCGAACCTGACCGGCCGTGCCGAGGGCTCTCAGGAGGGGGCCATCACCCCGGCACATGGCAGAGCCCGGTACCCACAGCCCTCCCCAGCTCCGGCATCTTCTCGCCAGTCTGTCGGCACTTCGCTTTCTTCCCAGGGACCCAGCTCGCTGCGGCGAACGCTTCCACGCCAACTGCAGCTTTTGCGCTGAACAGCGAGCCCTTGGGAAGGCAGGAAATCTTGAAAACCCAACGAAACGCAACTGTGAACGTTTGTTAAAAGCAAAGGCAGTCAAACACACTCAATTCCCTAAACATTTATCCTGTGTCATCCCCAGTCTTCTGCTAAATTCCCTACTCCAAGGATCCACTTAACTTTTTGCTCAGCCCATAGAAGGGCGGGGGGGGGGGGGTGTCTCTGCATCTGCCTCGCCGCGGCCGCACCAAGCAGTGCCACGGGCAGGAGCCGCTGCCGGCGCTGCAGCTCACGCCTTTCACGACCCAGTGCGCCCGCAGGCTCCCGGCAGGCAGAAATGGTGCTGTGATTTCTCCGCAGCTCCTGCCACGGGAAGGAAACACCGCAGCCAGGTCCAGGCAGCTTCTGCCCCGTCTGCAGCAGGGATGCTGCGAGGGAAGAGGATGGGGAAGGTCCGGTCCCCAGTCCAAATCCTGGTTCCTGAAGGGTGGGAGGGAACTTTCCCCACCGTGTAATGCTAATTATTCCTCAGGCCTGCAAAGGGGCTTTGTCTGATGTCATTTGGTTTGACTGAACGGTACCACCTCCTACAAACCTCGCTTCCCTTCTCTCTTTAAAGCGTCAGCGTCGGTAGCGTCGGAGCCGTTGCTTAGGGGGAAAGGCTCGACACCACGCCAGGGAGCTCAGTGCAATCAAGATGGAGACTGGACGTATCAAAATGGATGAAACATCCCCAGTTATGAGCAGATGCCTCCCCCTCCACCGCCCCCCCCCCCCCACCTTCTTTCGGGGAGGGATGTCTTGCAGACCAAGCCTGTCCCCTTCCTCCTGCAGGACGCGGCAGCGCAGGGTTGGCAGCGTGGGGACTGGCGCCTCCTGCAACCGGCTCTCCGCCGAAGCCAGCTCCGCCGCCCCCTCTTCCCGGAGGAGCTCATCTTCTGCCTCCATCTCCCAGCCACAAGCGCACCAAATGCAAGATTCATTAAGAAAACCACAGCAAAGAACCGACACTCCCTTGGATTTCCTGCTCTCCTTCATCCTCCCAGGTCTCCAGCAGCCACAAAGTGACCTACGGCTGCCGCAACCACCCAACTGACCGCAGCCAGCACCCAGGAACCTGCCGGGCCAACGGCAGCCACCGTCTCCACTGGCTCGAGCTCAGCCTCTGACCCACCCTGTGCCCCCAAGGGGAGAGCTCAGACCGACAAGAGGAGGGCGAACCCCCAGCACGTGTTCCCCAGCCCGCTGCCCCATCGCAGCCGCTCGCTGCAGGGCTGCATCTGCACAGGAGGAGAAACCACAGCCCGAACAGGATCTTGTTTTGCACTGGAGACACCGGTCCTGGAGCTGAGATGCTCCCCAGGCACATGCCCCTCACTCGAGGACGGCATCCCCACGTACCAGCGCCTGCAGCGCGCAGAGCGGCCCCGCACCAGGGCTGGCCGCGCTCGGGCCGCAGCAGCTTCCCCACGCAGGAGCAGAACACGCAGGATTTCTTCCAAGCACTGAAATGTCGCTCGCACATGATTTGTCAGGCTGCACAGGCGCCAGGGCTGCCAAGGACAGCCACCCCCAGGACACACGCGCCGCTCACTCCCGCCCCTCTCAGAGGCAGCGATGCTCCAGCTCAGTCCCCCCCGGCGCAGGCAGACCCCAGCGAGCAGTCCCGCTGCCACAGGGCACACTGACTCACAGCAAAGCTGCACCCGAACCTGGCTCAAACCACCCACCGTCCCCTCCTCCGCCATGCCCAAGCACGAGGAGCGCTTCGGCAGCGCGAGGCCACGCGGTTTCCAGAGCGGCTTTCGCACGCCAACCGCTGCAGCTTCGCGTAGGGAGGGAAGGAGATCGCTGCCCCTCTCGGCAGGCGGCTCTCCGGGCTCCTCGGCAACCCCACGCACTTTTCTGTTTTTGCACAGCGTGTTCCCAGCAAGTTAAATGGCCCCAGAGTAAGCGTGGAGATGCCTCAGTGCCAGGTGGACAATTAGAGAAGGTGTCTGTTAATGCATCCTTCACACGGAGCCAAACGCCGTTCCGAGAGCCAGGCGGCCGCACCAGCAGAAGCGGCAATGGCAGCGCAGAGCGGAGCTCCGGCTCCGGCTCAGGAGAATAAAGGCGCCTTCATGCAGCGGACAATGGCCGGCTCAGAGCGGGGCCGGGGCAGCTGCAAGAGCCGCCCGCCGAAAACACGTCCCTCTTTGGCAGTCGGAGGAGAGATCCCTGCTTAAAAGTAATTCAAAGGGGACAGAGGGGGAAAAAAAAAATTGTCCTTATAAATAAATAAATAAATGGCTATTTGGATACAAGAAAGGGGATCCTTCTTCTCCGGTAGGGGGTGGGAGCAGACCCCCCCTCAGGGATGCGGAGTGGCATCGGCGTCTTCCCAGGTGGGATGGGACCGAGCGCCCACCGCCCCACGCCCACGGGTGGGGAAAAGGGCTGTTACAGAAACACAACAAAACACATTTCATTTTTGCCTGAAGCAAGAAATTGACGCTTCCATTTAAACGGACTCCTTTGGGAGGCTGATGAGAGCAGGAGGTCTCCACCTTGAGCAGAAGCCAAATTACCTTCAGCGCGCAGATGAGTACGGCACGAAAACCCATACAGACTGGGAGCAAACCACAAAAACACTCCAGAACTCCTCGCCGGAGTGAGACGTACTTTCCTCTTCGGCCCAACTCCTCCTCCTCCCCTCCTCGGGAGGCGGTGGCCGGCCGATACTCCGCAAAGGAAACAGCGCTGGCCATAAATACGGGCTGGAATGAGCGTGATTTGCAAAACAGATGTTCTGGTGGGGGGGGGGGGGGGGGGAGAACGCTGGAGAGGGAGAAAAACAAATCCACTCCGCATTCCTCCCAGGTCTCCGTCCCCATCCACCCGCTCCCCCTCCGCGCAATGCCAAAGCACACGCGCACCGCGGGCGCTGCACTAACACAGCCGGACTCATCCTGCACTGAGGTCCGCAAACCCACCCGGCACACGGCTCGGCCCCAGCGCCTCGCCCTGCGCCGGCTGGGATGGGTGCAAAGGGCTGCAGCAACGCGCGCGGCACACCCGGCCGGACGCCCCCAGCGCTTTGCTTTGGTGAGGTAAAAATCTGCCAGGCTGCTCTGGAGGGCAAAAACCGCGCGGGAAACCATCAGGGGGACAGCAAAGCCCCGGCGAGCAATGGTGGCATCTGCCGAGCTCCAGCCCCATCGAACGACGGCAAGCTCACCACCATCCTGAGCGCGTCGGCACAACGGGTGTGCCAGCACATGCCATGAAGGCTTAACGTAAGCCAAGGTGCCGGGGAAGCCACTGCTACGATCTGCTCTGCTCCCAGTTACCATTTCGGCCAATTTTGGCCACTTTTGGCTGACTGCCTTCCCCAGGGGAGCGCCTGTCCCGTCAGCCAGCTGAACACCACGCCCCATCGTCCCTCACGGTCCACTCAGCCCTCAGGACATCACTCGGCCGCGGCACACCACAACTCCAAGGCCACTCTCCCCAGTAACAGCCGAGCCCGTGTCCCCCGCGGGACCCCCCCGAAGCACTGCCACGCGGTCCCGTGGCGCCGAGCCGGCAGATCGTCCAAGTTGCCCAATCAACCAAACACAAAAATCAGAGTCACCTTACACTTTCATCTTTCTCCCCCACATCGTCCATCCTTTGTCCTTGAATTTCAGAAAAAAAAGGGGTTTTGTTCCTTTTTGGTGCTTTCAGGACTCTTCTGATTTCCCAGAGTTTCTCTGCACCCATGGGACAGACACCGGGATGGATAACGCCGGGAGACATGCACGCACCCCTCGGCTCTTCCGTGCTGCCCTGGTCTGGGACCGAAGCCACGAGGCTGATGCTGAAACCCCAAATCCCCGCAGGGGCACAGCGCGGCGCAGAAGTTTGTGCAGAATTTGCAAGCTGACGACTAATGTAAATTTGCCGGGTCCTTTGACTCCAAAAAGCTAGACAGGGTAATAGAGACATTTAAAATAACAAAACCCAAAGTTTGTAGGCACATTTTTTCAAAGGGAAGGGGAAAGGAAGGCTTATTTGTTTGTTTTGCGTTTAAATACAAGATCTCTAAACAGTTCAAATGCATTTTTGCAATTCCTCCATCCGGCCCCCTCCAACGGGAAGATTCAAACCAGATCCGCTGCTCCGTCCCAGCCGCCGCTTCCATGAATGACGTTGCTGTGCGCTCCCGGCCGTTCCCGCCGGAGAAGCCGCAGGTATGCGCGCCCGGGCCGGGGGGAGGGGACCGTCCAATCGCTAAGTAAATATTGACTTTAAAATACATTTATTTCCCCCCCCCCCCATTTTCCTTTTAAGTCTGCCTATTGCATTTAAATCACGAGGCGTTAACCCTGTTAAAAAAAAAAAAAAAAAAGACAATTTTGCGCAGCAAAGCCCACCTCCTCTTTGCCAGAGATGTTGGAACAGCCGCAAAACGCCATTCATGGGAAAGGCCGCGGCTGGAAAAGCGCACCCCAGCCGAGGAGGAGGGCGGTTGACAGGCTCCCGAGGGGTTTGCCGCGACCCACCAGGTTTTCAGAGACGCCGAGGAGGCAAACTGGAACCAGCAACAAATGTCCCACCAAAGTGAAGTGCCGGCAGAGCCCCCGACCGCCGCTCTGGGCGCTGATGCGGCGCATCCCGCAGCGTGCCGCAGCCTTCCCTGGTTTCCCTCTCTGGCCCCGGCTCATCTCCCGCGACTGCACGGGGGATGCTCTCCAGAACCAACTGGAAGGTCCCATCCCGTTCGCCCCCAGCTCCATCCATCCCCGGGCACGGTCGGGGCCGTCACCCCATGCATCCGCCCCCGCTGCCCAGAGGACACGTGTGATGGGCCCCATCCACTGCCCCGGTGCCCCCCTGGAGGAGCCCTCCACCCCATCGGGGACAGCACAGCCATCGGCACAGCCATCCATGATGCCGACACGCGCCTGGACGGGGCCGCGCTCTGTGCCCCCTGCCATCGCCCACCCGGGCGCTCCCCAGGGCGAGGGACACCCGTCCCTCCCCGGTGACATCTCGCTCCGACTGGGGTCCTGCACCGGGTACCTCAGGGCATGCCAGGGACCCCGACATCCCCCTCCAGGGACATCTCCAGCTGCTGGTGCCTCCTGGGCAGCAGAGCCCCCATGTCCGGGGCAGCGGGAGGCGACACAGTGTGGGGCGCAGGGGAGAAGCCCTGGTAGTGCCCGCGGCACACACCGCCCTGGCGTCCGTCCCCGGCGCCCACCCAGCACAGCCCCCCAGCGCCTCCACCCTGGGATGGGATTTCCAGGACCTGCCATCGCTGCCTCCCGGCTCAGACAAAGGAGGAGGGGGGAGAAGGACGATGGGTGGGCAACGGGGCGAGAAGGTGGGAAGATGGAGGCTGCCCGAGAGCATCCGTCGCCGGCGGGGAGGGGGAAGGGGAATAAAATCGCGTTGTGGCTCCCAAAGGCGGCTTTCACCGCCGACAGCACCGCGGCCACCTGACTTCAAACAGATCCAGGGGGAGACGATTTAAATGCGAACACGCATCAGGAAATCTGGACGCGCTGGGAGGAATGCGCTCCCCCCACCCAGCCCCTTCCCCTCCCGCTCCCCAGCAGCTCCGCCGCCTTCAGATGAAATGCATTAAAAAAAAAAAAAAATTATGGTGGAAAAAAAAAAAAAGACATTTGCATTTTAAACCAAATTCAGAAGCTGGGAGATCTGCACCGGAGTGCGATCCCCCTCGCCCCCCCTCCTGCCTCCGGCCCCACGGAGAGGTCCGCAGAAGAATGAGCTGAAAAATGGCAGGAGATGGAACCAGATGAAACGGATCCACGGCATTTTCAGAACTGGGAGGTAAAAAAAAAAAAAAAAAAAAAGAAAAAAAAAAGAAAAAAAGAGCTTGATCATACAAAACATGGTGGGGAGGGGCAGAAGGGGCAGGCTCCAGCCGCACAGTGGAGGGGGTTTCAAGGAAGAATCATGCTTTTTTGATTTCTTTCTCTTTTTGCAGCTTATCTGCAATTTAAATGAAAAAAAAAAAAAGGAGAAAAAAAAAAAGCATTTGCAGCCAAGAGAAAGGGGCTTAAGTCCTCTCGGTGCAGTTGGATGGGCTGCAGCCGTCCCTGGCCGGCGGCCATCCCTGCCAGGGGGACGCCCCGCGCACCCCTCGCCCCGGGACGGCCCTTCTCCCGCCCCAGGGTGGGGAGGGGGCAGCGGCTGCGGGCAGGAGACCCCCCCCCAGCCAGGGGGATGCTGCGGTGGATGCTCCCCCTCCCAACCTCCTCTACCTGCTCAGGAGGTTTTATCCCCTTTATTTATTCCAGCAATAAGAAGTGGGATGTTTACACCCTGGGCAGTTGGGAACCCAAACAGAATATAGTGTTCTGCACTGGAGGCAGTTATTTATGGCTTGTGGCTAAAGCTGATAACGCTTCCTCCAGAGACCTGCCTGCGTTGTGCAATAAAGCAATTGCACATTATAGATTAATAGGCATTTCATCTGGACAGCTGAATCAGGGAGCAGGACGCTGCCGGAGCGCCGCGGCGCAGCCCGGGGCCGCAGGCAGCCGGCTGGGGGCTTTGCCGGGGCAGGAGGGTGCCGCGCTTCCTCCTGCCCGGGACGGGCATCAGCTCGCCAAGGCTTTCAAAGCGCTGGAGCCAGGCCAAAACCATTGGCCTTAATTCATTAGTCAACTCAATTTCGCTGGCTTCGCAAATAAGGACTTTGTCTGAGATGGGGAAACGGAGCAGAGCAGCTATTGTGCCCCGGGAGCAGGCAGAAAGGGCCCTTTGAGAGGACACTCTGCCGGAATAAAAGTCACTTTTATCCCAGAATAATTAGCGTGCTCTGAGTACACTAATTATTCCAGCATAAAGGGACTTTTATTCCCGAGCAGCGCGTCCGCGCGGGGAGCTGCTCTGGATTCTGCTCCACCTGCCCGTGTGAACACAGCGCCCGCGCCAGCGACGACCTGGACGGCCCCGGCTCGCGGGGACCGGGGATCCACTGGCCCCCTTGGGGTGGCCACCCCTGCGGGTCCGACCAGGGGGCACATGGGGGGTCCCACCCCAGGGAGGCAGGGAGAAGTCGCCCCCCTCGCTTGCCTGTCCTGCCTCCTCCCCAGGAGACACGGGTGCTCCATAAGGCTGGAGAGCAGCGGGAGGGGGACAAGGACCTGGAGACCCAGTGCCATCTCCAGCCACCAGGTCCCCTCCGGAGGTCCTCTGGGGACCCGTGCGCTGCAGGGAGCATCTCCCAGCTCTGGGGAGGACAAGGTCATGGAGCCCCCACACCACCCGTCGCACAACACCATCTCCTGCTCTTTTCAAGGTCTCCCCAGGAGAAAACAACCCACAGCAGTGCCGTGGCCCTTGCCCACTCCTGCCAGGGCTCCCTGCCCGCGAAGGGCTTTCGGCTGCCACCTACTCCCGTCCCCGGTCCCCAAAAGCCATCCCGACCGGCGCACGAAGACACAGCCCCAACAAACCACTGCCTTCCAGCCAAGCTGGGGAAGAGCCCTCGCGCCGGCGCTTTCCAGGCACAGGCCACGCGGCAGCTTCCGTGGCAAGCGCATGCTCACTGGCGAGGCTGGATGGGGGAAGGTTTGGGGTTTCCTCGACAGCACGTCCCAGGAAGGCATGTCCTGCAGCAGCTTCGAAGTGGCTTTGCAGAGCTGCAGCCCGCAGCACCTCAGCTTCCTCGGACGGCTGCACAGCCCCGCGGCTCGAAGGGGTCCACGCTGGAGCTCATCCCTGCTTTGCTCACCCAGCCACTGCACCGGCCCGGCACTGTCCCTCCCGCCGCAGTTCCGGCCCTGGACATGGGCGTCAGGCGGGCAACCAAGCCCCCGTGCCCACAAGCCGCAGTCACCACCCAAACAGCGAGCTCCGAATGCAAGCAGGGCAGGGGGAATCCAAAAACAGCAGTGTGAACCCGAAAGCTGCGTGCGGGGCCACCGCGCAGCACCCGGGCTTGTCACCGCTGCTGCTCGGATGAGCCGTGCAGAGCATCGCAGAAGGACGCGCTGAGTCCCCGCGTGCCGCGCCAAGGGACCGGGGCAGGTTTGCTCAGCGTTGCTCCCTGCTCAGCTGTATTTTAAGAAGTAAAGGGAAAAAAAAAATCCTCGGCACGGTGAAACGTCCCACCTGTTTATAACTGGTAAATATGATTAAAGAGGAATCTGGTACGGTTATGGCTGCTCTGATGCTGCGTCCCAGACGCTACCCTACCCCTTGGCATCTCCACCAGCGTGGCTCGGCTACGCCAGCCATGAACCGCTCGCCCGGTTCGCTCAGATCCTCCAAGGTGGCTCCTGCAGGTCAGGGATCCTGGTTTGCCTGGTTTTACCTTCTGCAAGCTGCAGAAAAAGCAGCTTTAAGATTTTACGCAGCCAAAAGGGCGTGGGGCCGGGCGGGTTTCGAGAGATGATGGCATCGGAGCAGCTGCGGAGGAGAAGACCAAGCTGGTGAGTAAGCACGGCGCAAGGCTGCAAATCTGCGCTTCCATGGGGAAAACACGCTGTGGGCCACAAGAGGAGACGCTGAGCGAACCCATCTGGAAGGGCCGGCGGCCGGGGGCTGCAGCGGGAAGCCGTGCAGGCACTGACCCGGGACGCTGAGCCGGCACGGGGCCACTGGCCTTGCCGGGAGCAGCAGGGGACACGTCCCACGGCACAGATTGGGCCAGTGGCCCGCGGACATTTCAGCTGATGTTTTCAGGACCAGGGCAGGAAATTTCTCTCCTCAGAAATGACCCGGGAATCGCGGGTCCCCGCTCGGGGTAAAGGCAGTGGCCGGCCCCAAGGCGGAGGCGCAGGCATAGCCCGACCCTCCGCGTGGCGTTTGCCCCCGGCGCCCCGCAGCATCCGCCTGGGCCGCTGGGAAGGCAGCCGCCGCGGGAAGTATTAAACCCAAGTGCTTCCTTTTCCAAACAATAAAAAGGCACCACGACACCCACGGCGCTGAGCGCCGGGAGGAAACCCTTCGCAGCCTTTGCCCGGCTCCCCTCCCCATGCCGGCTGCCCGGAGGGACGGGGTCCGACACCGAGCTGGCACGCGCGCCCGAGGGAGGACAGGGACACCGCAAGTGCCACGCGCTCGGGATGCCGCTGGCCCTGGGGTCAGAGCTGCCCTCGAGTGCCGAGCATCAGCTGGAGCTGCTCTCCCGGCCCCAAACCCAGCCGGTCACGGCCGGGGGCATCGATGGCAGCTGGGGATGGCCAACGCGCTTGTCCCCAGACGAGGCTGCTCCGAGCAGCTGCGGTGGGCACCCGCCGGTCCAGCGGCTGCAGAGCGGCGAGGGGCAGGGTGGGCAGCGCTGCTGCTCCCCGGTGCCGCAGCGTCACACTCATGGCACGAGCCTTTGCGTCCACATGCGATCCTTCAGGCCACGATATTCATATTCTGAGCATGGCACAAAGAGAAAAATCACCGGGCGCATCCACGGGGTGCCGGCGTGTGCTGCTGTGACATCAGGGGGCTCTGTCCCCCCCCGGGGTGCGGCAAAGGGGAGGGAGAGGACACCAGGAGGGACTCGGCCTCAAAGAGGTCACGCAGCGGCACGAGGTGCGGGCACCCCGGCGCAGCCCCTCTCGCCAGCGACACGAGCGGCAGAGACGCTCGACTGTTCGCCAGCCACAACGCACCGCTGAGTGAACGCGGGACCCCGCCAGCGCTCGGTCCCCGCACACCACGACACACAGCGGCGCCGGCAAACAAAGAGCTGCGCCTTATTAAGTAAATGGACGAGATTGATGCGTTTCAAAGCTCTCGGCAGATTAAAACAACAATTTGCCTGGCAGCCCACAGCAAACAAAAGCCAACCACCCCCAGCCAGGCTGGGGCAGAGGAGCAGCAGCATGAGGGCTGGGGAAGCCTTCGTCCCCCCCCAGCTGAAATCTTCCTCCTCCTCAGTTCGGTCGCCAAGGGATGTGGACCAGAGGCCCGAGTCCCGCAGCAAATCTAAAAGCAGCAACTCCTTCCCTCGCCCCCACGCCAGCAGCCCCTGTCACTGACCAAGCGCACCGCGTGCTCGCCTCGCCCTTCACCTGCCCGTCACCGGCGTGCGCACCGACGCGACTGCCACCGCCCGCCCATCCTTGCCGCGGTCTCATTTGGAGAAACGCTATCTTGCAAGAGGCTAATTAGTCCACTCAATTAAAGATGCAACTTCCACCTCAATGAGACTGCCTCCCAGCCATCCGCAATTCCCACTGATGCCTCAGTCCACACGTTTTGGACATCGCAGAGCCGCTCGCACCTTCGCCGCAGGCTGACGCTCCCCGGGGCCGAGGCTGCTCTTCCCACCCCTCCCCTCGGCGGCACCTCGAGCGCGGTCCCACCGGAGACGCTCCGAGCTGCCAGCAAGGTCATTATCCAACCTTTCGGTTGCCAACCCCACAAGCCCTCCGCTTCAAGCGGCGCTGGGACCGTCTCTGACCCTGCAAAGCATCTGCATGACTGCAGCTCCAGTCTGCTCCGTTCCCCTGGCTAAGAAAGGACATTGTGAGTCTATATTTAGCCCTAGAAATGGCTGGACTGCGTTGGGGAAAGCAACCTCGCACAACAGAGTAACGTCCAGCAAAACAGTCCTCACGGCCCACCCAGTACTTTTCCTTCTTAAAATAAGAGGCACAGAGCGAAGAAAACAAGAAGTTTGAGCCGAATTAGAAAATGCTGAAAATATTTGCTGCCGCTGCTCGCCGCTGGCAGGTCAGCCTGCCAAGGTACATTAAGTGGAAGTGACTGAAAAGTTAAGTCAACAGCAAAACCTGGCCTGTAAATAGCTTCAGTCGGTCTTGCACCAGCTTGCAAAACCCGGCGGAGAGGAAAATGCACCCCCTCGACAGCGAGCTGCAGCGCGGATGGAGTCGATGCTCCGTTTGGCAGAGACAGCGGAAGACGGCGCCGGATGCGAAACCTCCCCAGGTGCTTGGCGAGGCCCCGGCACTCGCCAACCCAGCCCAGGCACCACCCACGGGGTCCCGCAGGCACGTCCCGCACCCCTCGGGACAGGGTTACCCCCCTGCGCACGCAGCACTGGGTCCGGCACCAATGGTACCAGCTGCTCCCGCAGCGCAAAACCGGGCTCGGTGGCATCGCTGGCTCTTTGCACCGCCGCGACGCAGACAGGGCCCAGAAACGCACCCCCTTCCCCGGGGAACAGCGGCTGCTTCGCATAGAGGAGCCAGCAGGATCATGGGGAACATCACCCTCGTGGTGGCAGCAGAGGGGGACAGCCCGCCGGAGGGACCTCGGTTGAGGATCCGAGCGTCCCCGCACGGAGAGGGACATCCACGGGAACGCGGCCAGACGCGCGCTCCAGGAGGTGACAGCGATAAAATTCAGTCCAAGCACAAGGAGAGTCTTGTCTGCCTGGCAAAGCAGGGACCGCAGGACGGAAACGGGCAGACGCATCCATCGCTCACCGGATGAGTCAGCCGCGCACCGCCGCGACCGGGAGCCGGCACCATCTCCAAGGAGCCCGGTTTCCCAACCCTGAGACCGCTGGATTCATCCTGGGTGTTTCAGCCGAGCCCCGCGACGTGCTGGGATGAGCTGGGAGCAGAATGACTTTGCACGTGGCCGAGGCACCGCGAGCAGGCGGGCAGCTTTCGGAGAGCTGCAGCCCCCGAGCAGGGCCATGGGTCGGCCAGGGGGTCTCGGGGGCACAAAGGGTTTTATCTGCGGGGTTGGCACAAAGAAGGTACTTGGCATGGATCTGGGAACCAAAATCATTTCAACGCCTGGAAGAGGAACCTCCTGCCCCACGACAAAGCCACGGTCTTGCCCGCTGGTTACCACCGCGCTAATCGTGCCGACTCAGCAGGACCACGGCACAGCCTGTCCCACGCCGGGCTCTCGATGGCTCCCAAGGGCCCAGCCCTGACCGCACCGCCCCGGGTTGTCCCACGGTTTCGGAAGCACCCCCATGCACCCCCTTCCCAGGGCAAAGGGCACACACAGAGGCACGTGCTCCCTGCACCGTTTCGGAGAGGCTCCTCGGGGCGCGAGCTGGCCAGAGTCCCTCCTGAAAGGCCATCCACGGGGAGCACGGGCTCGGGAAGCCATCCTGAAATCCCAGAGCGCGGTGGGTGGTCATAGACGCGGGCTCTGCTCCTCCTGCCTCCCAGGGAATCAATGCCCCATGGGGCAGCAGAACCCGCAGCCGCGGACACCCGTCCCGGGGCGGGGAAGGTGTCTGGAGTGGGGGCAGCAGGAGCACGTGGGCAGCCCCGCTCCCCGCAGAGCTTCCCCAGCGCTCGCGAGATGGTGGCGAGACCTCGTCGGCAGGATCCACCTGACAACGAGAGCAGCTCCCTCCTCTCCAACGCCGGCTGCTCGCGCTGCCGCTGCACAGGAACGAGCCATGCAATAAACCCGCGCCGCACCCGGCAGCCCACGGTGCACGTGAGCGCGGCTCCGCAGACCCCCAACATCCCCACCCGGCCAACACGGTCACCTCCACGAAGGGTAACGATGCTCCTGGTCTCTGCCCAAAGGGCTCCTCGCCCAGCCCCGGCCTCAATCACAGCCCCCCCAGTCTCAGCCCCGTAATGCAGCAAACACCAGGGGACACCAGGACACCCAAACAACGGGATGCTACCGCAGCCCTCGAGCGGCAGCCGGGACCCCCCCGCGCCCTCCCAGAAGGGGGAAGGAGAGGGGCTGAGCTCAGCCCACTGTGGTCCTTTCCCCAACATCCTCACCCCAGTCCGTGGCAGGACAGCTTTTGGGGCCAACCCTCCTGCCTCGAAGCTGCTCGTGTCCCCCCCGGCAGGCTCGAGGGCTGTGTTTCTGGGGACCCCACGTAGCAGCTGTTTTACGCAGCTTTTCCCTTAATTTGTCTCTGCCTTTCCGCCCCGATCCTGCTGTTTCTGTGGGGAGACGGGGACGCCACGCGCAGCAGAGCAGAGCCCATGCTGGCTGGTGCACCGGGCAGGCGACCATCCCTGCCGCGCCGGGGAGCCGGCCGCGGATCAGGCACGGGCTGGCGGCAAAGAGGAACCAACGAATGCCAACGCGGAGTCAGCTCCTGCAGAAGAGGGGGCTTCGAGGGCCAGGGCCTTTGAGGAACAGGGGGGACCGGGGCGGTTTCACTCCCCATCAGCCCGAGTGGTACCCAGCACCAGGGGAAAAGCGTCACCAGCGGGAGGGTGCGAGCAGCCCCCGCTCCTTCCCGCTTCACAGGCTCCTGCCGAGCACATGGAAACGGCGCAGAGAGAAGACGAGGGGCGAGTGGTGGGGCTGAGACAGCAAAGACGGGGGGACGTCACAGCTGTTCCCACCTCCGCGCCACCCACAGCGCCTCGAAACAGCTTGGGAAGCAGCGAGAAGGCAACGCCTCGGTTTCACCCCAAAACGGGCGGCGCTGCAAGGCTTTGCCAGGGATGCTGCACCACTGCCCCGTCCTCTCGACGTCAGTGCACGTCACCGGACAGGGAACACGCGGGACGGGGGCCGGAGCCCAGCCCTCTCCTCCGGACACCGCAGCAGCACCAGGGCACGGCGGCATCCCTCAGCACAGCACCTCCTGTGCCGGGGCAGAGCCCCATGGCGCTCCCAAGAACCTCAAGTTCTGCTGGGTCTCGCCGGGATGCTCCACGCGGGGATACCGGGCACCCTCCCCTCCCCACCACTGCACGGAGGAGCCGTTAGCCGGTCCCCGCGGGCAGTCCCAGTTCCTCCGACATCTCCTGCCTTCTCCTCCCAGCAGCCCCCAAACGCTCCTCTCTTCACCTCCGCTGAACCCAGCGTGGCTCTGGGCACGTCCCCGCACGCCCAGGGAAACAGTGCGTGCGCACGCGGGCACACGCGCTCCCCTCGCGCACACGAGACGTGCCAGACCACCAAGGCGGCGAAAGGGAAGTGCGGCACCGAAACGCCGCAGCCACCCTTAACCACAGGTATTTCCAAAAACAGATGGGGGGCAATTCCTGCCGTACCCCTCGCTCCCCTCCCGAAGGCTGCCCGCCGAGGCAGCAGGATGCGGGGAACCTCCACGCCACCCGGCAAGCGGCAGAGATGGGGGGAGCGCACCAGTGCCCTTTGTCCCCCTGGAAGAGCTTCCCCCCCCCCACCTCACCCCACTGGCTGGACTTTGTCCCCCCCTTCTCCCGCAGCCAAAGCCAGGACAAACACACAGCTGCAGACCAAGGCAGTAGTTTGGGGGTGCAAAACAAGGCAGCGGTTTGGGGGAGTTGGGTCTCTGGACGATGACGGGGACCCTGCACCCCCACCACCTGTGGCACCGGGGCAGCACCGGCTCCGGCACTGTTCTCCCAGAGCCCCACCACACCGAGCGGACCTGCAGCCGGGGACACCAGCGCCCTGCCAGCACCGCTGGGGCCAAGGCACCAGCTCAGGTGCCACCAAGGTGTCACCTTCTGCTTCCCAGCCAGCCCAGCCGCAGCCCTGCCGGAGCAGGGGGGCTTCACGAGCCCCCTCTGCGTCCTCCCACCCACAGACCCGCACAGATCCTTCCCCAGCTCTCCGGAGGACCCCTCGCCCTGCTGGGCTGCCTGAGGCTACGGGGGGGGCCGGAATGGCACCCCACCCCCAGCGTCACCCCCAAGGGGAGTCCCTCGGGAGGGGAGCGTGCCACTGGAAGGAGGGGGTGTCTCTGCGCTGGCTTTTGCCCCGCTCCGGCCCACGGGTGGAGAAGAGGATGGAGGAACTTCCCTCCAGCACATCATCCTTCTGCAGCCTCGTTTCCAAAGGCAACGCAGCTTATGCAATGAGTGATGCCTGTCCTTCCCGCCCCCACCAACTTCTGGATCCGCCGGCTGCTCCGAGCCACCATCGAGCGGCGACGACGCCTCCGAGTCCCGGGGTCCCCGGGAGCCGGTGACCCCAGTGGGCTCAGCTGTTAACCATCACCTGCACTGCCGAGCCGGTGCCAGCGGGTCAATCAACCCTGCGCTAACGACCGCGCGGGTGTCAGCTGAGCAGAGGTGGCTGCAGGGTGCCGTGAGCTTCTCTGCTCCTGCCATCTCCCTTCAAGGGACGCTAATTAAGCGCCCGGACCTCCAGCGGGGCAAGGAGGGGCTGGAGGGATGGAAACCGCAGGCTCCAGCCTCCTGCAGCCCCAGACACCGATCTGGGGCAGGGATCTGGCGTTTGCCCCAACCTCCTCTTCCTTCTCCTCCTCCATCCCTGCCACCCGGTGATGGGTCAGGCGCTGCCACGACACCAAACGCCGGCAGCTTCGCCTGGTTCGCTCCAAGGTGGGCGAAGAGAGGGGACGAAAAAAGCCTCCCCAAAGCACCCTCGCCAATCAGCTGCTCCAGTCTCCCGCCTTCGCCAGGCCGTTCCCATCTGGACAGAGGGAATCCATAAGAGGAAAGCGCAGAGAGCCAACTCCGAACCCCCATCCCTCTGCTTTTAAAGGGAAAAAACAGGCTCCTGCCCCGCGCATTCAGGCGTTGCGAGGAACTTCGCCACCGGTTCCCGGCGCGTTGGGCTGCCAGCTCCTCAACGCTCTCCGCCTGCCAAGAGCAGCCCCTTGTACATTCAAAAGCCCGGCCATTGAGCTGACGAGCTCGCTAAAGTATTTACTGAATAGATCAATAATAGCAGGGAACGAGACGTGCGCAGCTTGGAAAAAAGCGGCTGGCAAGGGGAGGCTGGAGGGACGGACAGACAGACAGCCGGACAGCCAGCCCCATCGCTGGGTAAACATTTTCCCAGTGCCACCAGCCCGGCCACGGCCAAACTCCGCAGCGGGGCCGTCGCGGCCCCGGGAGAAGCAGCCCCAGTTGTGCAAGAGCGGGAGCGTGGGGCGAGGCCGGGCTGTCACAGGCGGCCCCGGGGAACGGGGGGACCCCCGGCCCCAGGGACCCCCGGCCCCAGGGACCCGCAGCAGCGCCCAGTTCCAACTTTCCTGCCTGGCTGCGGGGACAACTTCGGATCCCAGGGGAAAATGGGATGGGGGGGGGGGGGTGGGTGGCTGAAAGTGCCCAGAAATTGGCAAAGAGGGAGAAAATGGGGAGATGGAGCGAGCGGCCGCCCGCGGCTGCGGGGGGGGGGAACGCGGGGACACACACACACACAAACCCTTCCACTGCGGCGCAGCCGAGGGGCGCGGGGAAGGGCGGCCGGCGGGGAAGGACGCGCCGCCCGCTCCCGGTGCCCCCCCGGTCCCCCCCGCGACGGGGCCGGGCTGCGCCCGCTCTGCTTTGTCACGGCGGCGGTGCCCACCCGCTCCCCCCCTCCCCTCCCCCGGCCCGGCTGAGCGCCGCGGCCCCACCGGAGCCCGACTGCTCCCGCGTCCCCGACAGCGGCCGCGGGGCCGCGCAGCTGCGGCGCTCCCCAAACCGCACCGCACCGCTGCCCGCGGGGAGGGGAGGACCGGACCGGACCGACCCGGCCCCCGCCGCCCCCAGACTCACCTTCGAGGGCGCGGGCGGCGGGCGCGGCCAGCAGGGCCAGCAGGCACCCGGCGAGGGGCAGCAGCGGCCCCATTGCCGGCGGCTCGGCGGCGGCGCGGCGGCGGCTCCTCACGCCGTGCTGCCCGCGGGGCGGCGCGTCCCGGGCCCGCGCACCGACATCCGCGGAGGGAGGGAGGGAGGGAGGGGGGGGGGAGGGGGGCGCGGGCGGGGGCGGGACGGGACGGGATGGGCGGGGCGGGGCGGGGCGGGGCGGGCGGACCCTCCGGGATGGGCGGTGGCGGCGGCGGCGGCGCCGGGGGCGGCGGGGAGAGGGCGGGGGGGGGGGGGGGGGGCTGCGCGCGCCGCCGCCGCCGCGGAGGGATGGATGGAGGGAGGGAGGGAGGGATGAAGCGCGCGCCGCCGCCCGCCTGACGTCACCGGGCTCGAGCCGCCGCCGCCGCACGCGCGGGGGGTGGGGGGCGCCCGCACTGGGGGGGGGGGGGGGTCGGGTCCTACGCGGCGGCAGCGCGGCGCGCATGCGCGTGTGCTGCCGGGGCTGCGCCCCCCGACCGGGCCCGGAGGCGGATATGGGCCGGGGTATGGCATAGGGATGGTATGGTATGGGCCAGGGTATGGGATGGTATAGGAATGGTATGGGATGGGCCGGGGTATGGTATAGGGATGGTATGGTATGGGCCAGGGTATGGGATGGTATAGGAATGGGATGGGATGGGCCGGGGTATGGTATAGGGATGGGATGGTATGGGCCAGGGTATGGGATGGTATAGGGATGGTATGGTAAAGGTATGGTATGGGCCGGGGTATGGGATGGTATAGGGATGGTATGGTAAAGGTATGGTATGGGCCGGGGTATGGGATGGCATAGGGATGGTATGGTAAAGGTATGGTATGGGCCGGGGTATGGGATGGCATAGGGATGGTATGGTAAAGGTATGGGATGGGCCAGGGTATGGGATGGTATAGGGATGGTATGGTAAAGGTATGGTATGGGCCGGGGTATGGGATGGCATAGGGATGGTATGGTAAAGGTATGGGATGGGCCAGGGTATGGGATGGTATAGGGATGGTATGATAAAGGTATGGGATGGGATGGGGTATGGGATGGTATAAGGATGGTATGGTATAGGTATGGTATGGTATAGGTATGGTATAGGTATGTTACAGGCTGCGGTATGGTATGCTGTACGTATGGTATGGGCAGGGGCATGGCATGGTATAGGTATGGTGTGGGCAGAGGTATAGTATGGTATGGGCAGGGGCAGGGGTATAGTATAGTGTAGGTATGGTATAGGTATAGTATGGTATCGTATGGTATAGGTATGTTACAGGCTGGGGTATGGTATAGGTATGGTGTGGTATGGGCAGGGGCAGGCCCAGGGGGGCCATGGCAGCACCGCGGGTCCCGCGCCCACGCATGGTGCCGGGGGCGCATCCTGCGCCTCGGTGGTGCCCAGACCCCGGCCGTGCCCCCGCCCGTCCCCACCGGTGGCGGCCATGCTCCCCTCGGCCAGGCTGGAGACACTGCCGGGGACCACACGGGGGACGGCAGAGCCGGGGCTGAGCCAGCAGCCCCCCTTCACCTGCACCCGGCGGGTCCCCAGAGCCCCCGTGGGCAGCGGGACCGACCCCCGGGGCGAAGGCCCGGGCAGCGCCCAGGGGTCTTTCTACAGAGGAGCAGCGGAACCCGCGCCGGGGGGGAGCAGTGCTCAGGCCCGGGGGTGGGGGAGCAGTGCCCCTGTCACCGGGGTCCCCATGTCCGCAGCGCTGGGCTTCGCTTGCCCGACTTCGGCTCCCAAAGGAGCAGAGCTGGTCGCCCACGCTCGCCACCGGCTCCCGGCGATGGGCCAGGGGCACCTGGCTCTGCCCCACGCGCCCACCGCGGGGTTTCAGCACAGCTCTGCGGGCCGCGGCCAACGGCTGCGTCCCCAAAAAAAACCCTTCAGTTCTCTCCTCTCACCAAAACATCCTTTTCTCTGCAGGGAACGTCTCATCCTGCCTTGGAGGTTTGGTAATGCGTCTCCGTCACCGGAATCTGCGTTTTTGGCTGGTCCGGGCTGGGACCACGCTGCCAATAATTGCGACATTTCAAAAGGCCCCCGGGATCCAGCTGGCTCTGGGGCCCCAGACACGACCCAAAGCTGCGGGGGGGCCGCCAGCCGGGGGGGGGGGAGGGGGGTCTGGCAGCCCGGACCCCTCCGCGGGCCGAGCCGACCGCCAGCCTGCCCCTGACCACAGCGTCCCTTCTCCGGCTGCGGGTCCCCGCGGGGCCGGCTGCCTCCCGCCACCCCAGGAGAGAGCCCCTCGTCGTTCCCGTGCCCCCACAGCCGTGGCGGTGATGGCAGAGCCAGAGCCCTGACATCAGAGCCAGAGCCGTGACGTCATCCAGCTGCCCCAGCGCCCTGCGGTGCCGCCGCCTGCGAGGGCTGAGGCTGGGTGCTGGGTGCTGGGGGGGGGGGCGATGGGGAGCGGTGCAGGCACCCACCAGCAGACAGCTGCCTGCAACCCCCCCCCCCCCCCAGGTGATGTCATCTGGTAAAACAATGATGTCACACGCCTGCCCCCCGCCACACCCCGGTGAGGCAGCAGCGCTGGCAGAAGCGGGGGGGGGGGGGGGGGGGACAGCCCAGAGGCAGCTGGGCGAGGGGGTGGGGAGGGCTGCTGTGCCAGATGTTTGGGAGGAAGAGCCAGATGTTCCCGGGAAGCCGCCCTGTGGAAGGGCCGGCGGGGGCACAGGCCGGGGGTGACCCGGGGGGGCACGAGGGGGGGGGGTCCGAAGCGCTTTTCTGTGCCCCCCAACACTGCGCCAGCGGCCCCCGGCGGTTGCGCAAGCCCCGCGGAGCGGAGACGGCTGTGGGCTCCGGCGGGGTTCCTCCCACGCGTGGCCCTCCGCCAGCACCCGCCCGGGTGGCCCCACGCAGCCCCCTCCCCACGCACACACCCCCCCCCCCACCCCTCCCGGGGCAGCGCCACCCCGCGGCCCCCCGCAGCCGGCGGGACGGGGGCCACTGCTGCCCCTCGCACCCCCGGGGCCGCTCGGGGGTCTCGCTGGGGAGGGGGGTGCAGCCCCGGGGCCGCCCCTCGTTGAGGGTCCCGCTGCAAAGCCCCCCCCCCCCCCTTCCCCCCCCTCCCGGGCGGACACACTGCGTGTCCTCATCCCGCCGCGGTCCCGGGGGAACGGGTGGAGGGACGGCCGTGATCGGCGGCACTCAGATGCTGCCCTGGACCGGGATCGGGGCGGGGGGCCGAGCGGGGCCAGCGAGCCCCTTCTCCGGGCCCGGGGGGGGCCGCGCTCCTCCGGGGCTGCCGAGCACCCCCGAACCGTGCCCCGTTGCCAGGGGCGCGACGGGGACCGGAGGTGCCCCGGGGGACTCCGGGTGCGAAGCGGGGGGTGGGGGGGGTGGCCCGGACACGTCGTGAGAGCCCCGAGCAGGGACGGTTCACGGGCGCCGCGGCGTGAGGAGCGATGGGAGGACGGCGGGGACCGGGACCGGGACTGCGCACCCCGCGGTGGCCCCGCCCCCGGCCCCGCCTCCCCGCCCCGCCCCGGTGGCACCGGCGGTGCTGCAGCGCCCCCTGGCGGCCCCGCCGTGGCCCTGCCCGGTGCCGCCCCCCCCTCCGCTCCGGCGAGGGGTGTCGGGGCGGCCTCAGGCGCACCACTGGGCAGGCAACGGGCCCGTTTTGCCCCCGCCGTGGGTACCCCCGTGCAGCGATCCCCCCCCCCCCTCAGTTTAGTGTGACCCCCCCCCAGCAGTGAGCCCCCCCCCCAATATGACCCCTGAACGCGGTGCGCACCCCCTTCCCGGGACCCCGCTCATATCCCCGGGCCGGCGAGCACCGGAGGGGGACACACGGGGCGGGGGGGGGGGGGGGGCGAGCGGTGGGGTCGGGAGAGCAGCAAGGCAGCGCAGCGCAGCCGTGGGGCGGGGGGCGCCGATATAGGGCAGGAGCGGGGCCGCGGGGGTGTGCCCGATATGGGGCGGGGGGTGTCGGTGGATTTGGGCTGATGTGGGGCAGTGTGTGAGTGAGTGCGTGGGGGCAGATGTGGGGCAGGGAACGGGCGGGGTGTGGGGTCACGAGTGGGCGAAGGCGACGCGGGGCGGGCGTGGGGCCGCGGGTGGGTGTCGCCGCGGGGCCGGCGGGGGCCGTGGGTGCTGTGAGGCCGCGGCCGGATCGGTGCCGGTGCCGGATCGGTGCCGGTGCCGCTGCCGGCGCCCCCCCGCGCACCCGCCGCCCGCGCGTCTCCTCCCCCTTCCTGGCGCTCGGCGCTTTCCGCCGGAGCGGGGCAGCCGCGGGAGCCGGACCGGCCGCGCCCGCCGCCGCCATGGAGTGAGGGGCCCCGCGGCCCGGCCCGGCCCGGCCGCCCCTCGCCAGCGGCGGCTTCCGCCAGGTAACGGCGGGGCGGGGGGGGGGGGGGGCGGCGGGGCCGGGGCGGCTCCCGGAGCGGGGGCCCTTCCGCCGCTTCCCGGGACTCGGGCTCGGCCCCGCGGACGGGGGGGAGCCGGGACTGCGGAGCGGCCGCCGGCGCGGGGGAGGTGGGGGGGGGAGGTCCGCGGGGTCCGGACGGTGGCAGCCCCGGGGGCGGTCTGACGGCAGCCCCGGCCCCGGGGAGGGGGCTCGGGGGGGGGTCCGTCACAGGGGTCCCCCCGAGACGGACCGCAGTGACAGCGTGGCAGACCCGGGGGGCTGAGGGGGCTACGGCCGTGCCGGTGGGCGGGGGGATCCCCCGGTGCCCCCCGGGCCCGGCAGCGGGACGGGGCGGGGGGCTGCCCGGTGGATACCTCCCTGTGGCCTCAGCGCTCCGGGCAGCGCAGTGGGTCCGCTGGTGGACGAGCTGGGGTGGCCGGAGGGGAGCGGAGCGGTTGTCCGGCCGTCTCTGGGCCGCTTTGGGGTGGGACGGCGCGTTGCCTGCGGGGTGCGTTGCCTGCGGGGCGCATTGCCTGTGGGGTGCATTGCTTGCGGGGCGCATTGCCTGCAAGGGTGTATTGCCTGCGGGGCGAGCGCGCTGGAGCCCGGGCCGCTGCCCCCGCTGCAGGCAGGCCAGGCTGGTGGGCGTCGAGGCTGCCCTGGGCCACGCAGGTGGAGGCGCAGCCTGGCTCACGCCTGGCCGGCGCTTGGCGGGGCTGCCAGGCCCAAAGTCCACAGCGCCCGGCTGCCGAGTGCCCGTGTGGATGCGGCCGCTGGCACCCGGCCGCCTCGTTGCGAAGGGTGCGCGGGGCAAAGCGAAAGCGCCCAATGGGGGCTGCGATGGAGAGCGCCGGACCCCCCCAGTCCCCGCAGATGGGACCCCGTGGCAGCGAGCACCTGGGGTGGGAGCTGGGGGCTGGATGCAGCTTGGACTCCCCGTGCCGTGAGTCACGCTGGGGCTGGGTCAGCTGGGGAAGGCCCTGCTCCTCTTCCTCTGACTCAAAAGAGCTTTCACTGCCGGAGAGCGGCTGGCTGCGGCCAGCCCCCACCGCCGTGCGGGCTCCACGGTGTGCTCCCTGCAGCGGTGTCACCAGTGTCACAGCGGCTGGGACAGCAATCACGTGCCCCTGCCTTGCCGGAGAGCACCGGCAGTGGTGGCCTCCCCGGGGAAACTGAGGCACGTCGAGAGGCAGTGAGGTCTCACGGGCTGCGTCCCCACGGGGGCAGAGCTCGAGCAGAGCCCAGGTGTCCTGAGTGTCAAGCGCTGGAAAATCTCTGAGCGTCTTTCCCTGAGAAAGCCCCGGGGAATCTCTGCGCAGCACCCGGGAGGACGAGCAGGGCACGGAGGGCAGGGGGACACGCATGCCTGCACGCTGCCGGCCCAGCCCCTTCCCCACCAGCCGCTGGCTCTGGGCTGGGAAATGGGGGAAGGCAGTGGGGAGCCGGCCCAGAGCGGGGTCTCTCATGGTCCTGGTCCCCCAGGCACGGGAGGGGGTGGCCCGGAGGGTGGGGGGCTGCGGTCTGCTGCCAGGAAGTGCCGGTGGTTAATGAGTAACAGCCATGAGATGTACGGCAGCTCTCGCTTCTGGGATGTGGACTTGGTTTCCCATTGCCCGATGAGTAAGCAGAAAGCCCGTGCTGGGAGTGTGGGGGTCAGCGAGACCCCCGCTGCACCCAGGCTCCTCCTGCCCGACCTCATGGCCCGAGGGACCCCCGGCACCGCCAAAGAGGCGAAGCGGCCCCACAGGTGGGGGGGGAAGTGAAAGTGGCTGCGCCGAGGGGGCTTGGGAAGGGGGAGCGGGCAGGGGGGCACGGTGCACGCCCCGGGTGGCTGCTCCCCCTCTCTGGGCGCCATATCCTGCCCCACCATCGAACCGGAGGTGTCTCACAGCTGCGGGGTTTCCCCGGACGGCAGCTCCCGGCTCTGCCCCAGGGGGCCCCGCTGCTGCTCGGGGCTTCAACCCCGACTTCCCCGGCTGGGTCTTGGCTCCCCGCTGCCGGACCCTGTGCCGAGCAGCCCTGGGACCGCGCAGCTCCGCACCCTTGCTCGGTGCAGGGAGTGCAGCGCTTGCTGCCACGGGAGCGTCCACCCTGGGGTGCCCCCTTGGCAGCCCGAGCCCCGCAGCGGCTGGGCCAGCGGGAGATTTGGGGTGCATCCGCAGTGGGCATAGGTGCGTTGTGTTGCGCGGTGCGGAGCCGGGAGCTGCGGTGGCGGCTGCTTTTGCCGGGCTGCCCTGGGGTGAGGGTCCCCCCAGGAGGGGCAGCTGCATCGCTCGGCCTGAGTCTCCGTCCCCGCCTGCTGCCCAACTGCCCAACTCTCTCTCGTGCTGCAGCGGTGCTGATGGAGCAAACCCTGCGAGGGTGCGGGGAGCTGGTGCTTTCCTCTCAAGGAAACCTCTGCGCAGCCCGGCCCCGTCTGGGGTATTGTTACAGGAGCCGGGTCTTGGCAGGGAAAGGCTGTTCTGCAGAGGGAGCAGAGGAGGAAAACATGGAAATTAGGACAGGAAGGAAACAGGGCATGGCCCAGCTGAAGGAGCTGCTGTGACTGACGCCAGGAGGGGACAAGCCTGTTCCCCCCCCTCTGAGCTCCTCCGAGCCGCCGTCCCCTGGGCTGGCGGGGAGCTGGGAGCCGGGGAGGAGGAGCACAGCATCTCCTGCAGACTCTTAGCAAATTCAGGCATGCCCGGCTCGTGTTCCAGGTTGCCACTTACCAGCCAGCGGCTGCCTCCCAGGGCTAAGCAGAAATACAGGTTTTAATGGGGGGAGGAGGATGGGGATTACATCTCGAGGATCACGAAATGCGAGGCTGTTTTTCCCTCTTGTCTTGGTTCCCTGCATGCCAGCAGCCATGATCTCACCGGGGCTGTGGACAGCGCTCCCGGCAGTCACTGGGTGCATTTCCCACCGTGCGTTGACCCCTTCAGAGTAAACTCAGCGCTCAGACTGTGCGCTGCAGTAAATCATCGGGTTCTGTTTGCTCTGGCCAGCCAAGCAGAGTCGAAAGCAAACGTGTTCCTGGAAGCGCCGGGCTCGGCGTGCCCTGGGGTCGGGCCTCCGTCTGTCCGCTGCGGTTCCTCCCCGGGGCGGCGCGTGGGCCTCTGCTGGGGCTGCCTGCGACGGTGGGAAGCGGAGCACCCCAGGGGCTGCACTGCTGCTGCTGGCCCTGGGTGCGCTCCCGATGGGATGGGATGGGCGCAGCGGTTGTTTTGCGCTGTCTGCGACGTTGCCCTAGTGACGCTGGCTTCCTTCCCCTCGCATGGTTTCTCAAAGTCTCTGGCAGCTCCACCTCCGCCCTGCGCCTCGGCTCTTGCTTGCAGCGCGGCCAAGACCCGCGGGGAACGCGCTGCCCGCGAGGACACGTGACACGACGCCCTGCTCGGCTGTTTGCTTTTGGGGACGGGAAGCCAGCCCTTGGGCAGACGGGCTGGCCGGGGTCCCGGAGGTGGCCTGGCCCCACATCTGGGCGACGAGCTGCTGGTGCCTCACGCCCTGCCGCAGGATCCGGCCTCTGCCCCGGCCGGGTGTGGGGGAACCGGCAGCGAGGTGCGTCTGGGCCGGGCGGCACAGTGACCCCCCTCGTCTGCTGGGCCCCGCGGGCGGCGCGGAGGGGAGAAGGCTCCCAGCAGTGGCGGGCAGTGGGCGGGAAGGGAACAAGCTGTCGGGAAGAGGCACGGTGTGGGCAGGACAGAGCCGGCAGGCTGCAGGCGCTGCTGGGGGGGGGGCACCGCGGGGGGAACGGACTGTCGGGGTTGCAATGCCCATCTCGGGGGGTGGCAGGGAACCCACACTCTGGGCTGGGCCATGACACCTCAGCCCAGGCCTTCCCTCATTCCAGTCCTCCCCTTGCTTTCCGTGAGCTCCGGAGCCCACCGTTTCGGGGGGGGGGGGCGCAGCCAGGGCATGCCTGAGGGAGGCGCCTTCCCTGGGGAGGTTTTGGGGAGCAGCCAGGCCACCTCCCTGAGACCACCTCGGCAGAGCAGTCCTGCCAAGCTCTGGGGTTTCGCACTCTTCCTGCTCCCAGCAGCTCTCCCGTCTCTCCTGCACCAAGGCCGGCAGCGCTTGTCCGTCCCTCCTGCATGTCCTTGTGCGTCGCCCACGGCAGGAGGTGCAGGGATTCCCCGGAGATGTGGGGAACTGAGGCACGAGTGGGCTGCCTGCCTGCCCAGGATTGCCCAAGAGGCCGATCCTGGATCAGGCTTCCTGCTCCTCCTCCTTCTCCTCCTCCCGAGCAGCAGGTTCAGACGGCGGAGGGACAGGCAGCAGCTCTCGCCCGCCCTCCCGGAGGAGCCATCAGCGCTCGCCCCCAGCAGAGCTGGGGCCTCTGGGCTCCCCGCTCACGTCCCCTCTCCCGTTCCTCCGCAGGTGACTGTTCCCAAGATGTCCCTCTGGAGCATCGTCTCCCATATGCCGCCGGAGGAGTTCAGCGGCCTCTTCGCAGAGTTTCCCCGCAGCCTGCGCTGTCTCCTGGCCGACTGGCTGGAGAGCCAGCCCTGGTGAGTCCCCCGGTGCCCGCGGGCGCTGCCCTGCCCCAGCGCAGTTCCCCGGGTGCCCGTCACCGGCTGCCGCAGGGGGCTGAGCTGGGCCAGGGGGGGTCCAGCCTGGGCAGCACCTGACCGTCGGGTCTGAACATGTGGGCAGAGGCAGGCGCCGGTGATGGGCCCCAGGCGAGGTGGGCGAGGAGGCCGGGGTCTGCACGGGACGTCTGGTCAGGAGCAAAATGGGATGGCACCGGAGACAGGACCACAGCGTCGGTCCGAGGCGCCCATCCAAGAGAGGGGGCTGCCGGCGGGGCCAGGGGCAGAGGGAGGCGCGTCTGCAGCATAGCCTAGGAAAGGCCTGAGCACCCCGAACTGGATGCGGACGGAGCTCCTGGACCCGTGGGCAGAGGGTGCCACGTCTGGGTGAGGCCGGTCTGGGTCTATTGGTGCCCGTGGGGTCTGGACTGCTGCGACTCCATGCTTGCAGCGGCAGCAACCGCGGGCACAGCCTGGCCAGAGCCCCCTTTTTGTGCCTACGAAATAGTAACAGCAATGATTGATTATCCCCGCTACGGGCTCACCCAGCCTTTCCAAGGAGCACAGTGCAAAGGGGGGGACGCAGGCAGGCGGCAGAGCCCCCCCGGTATGAACTTCTGCCTTGCGGGGCTGTGGCCGTGCCGGCTGCCGTGGCTCTCTGGCCAGGGGAGCAGTGCACAAGGCCGCGTTGCAGCGGTGGGCGAGGGGGCTGGTCCCTGGCACGTGGCTCCGGGACCCACGGCACGCAGCTCGGGCCGAAGCGCAGCGGTGGGGGTCACGCTGCAGGGATGAGGCATGGTGGAGGTGAGCGTGCAGCAGCTGGGTGTACACATGGGAGAGGTTTTGGGAGGTCACGTCTTCTCCAGGGAACCGCCTCATCCCGCTCAGAGCGCGGTTCGCCCGTGCTCATGCAGCAAATTT
Organism: Pluvialis apricaria; assembly: GCA_017639485.1. Classification (NCBI taxonomy): domain Eukaryota; kingdom Metazoa; phylum Chordata; class Aves; order Charadriiformes; family Charadriidae; genus Pluvialis; species Pluvialis apricaria. The sequence goes on from CM030034.1 coordinate 2,426,061, forward strand.
CCCCTAGAAATCCAGCCAGCACTGGGTCATGCGCCAGGATGGCAGGAAGGCTTCCCGAAGCGAGCGTGGGGTTTGGGGTTGCACAGGGGAGGGTGGAGGATTCGTGCCCATCCACCCAACCTTTTCCCCTCTGCAGGGAGTTCATCAATGGCTCAGACGCCTTCTGCACCAGTGTGGCCAGCGGGATGCTCTCGGCCATGCTGGAGAAGCTCCGCAGCGCTGCCAGCAGCGACGGGCAGCAGTGCCAGATCCTCCAGCAAATCAGCGGCATCGAGGTGCGCAGGGGCCGGGCACGGGGACACTGGGGGCCATGTCACGCTGGGATCGTGGCGGGCTGCCAAGGAAGATTTGATTGTTTTACGCTTTGGATATGGTGGTTCAAGCACCACTCGAAGGGGCCGGTGCCATGAGCCGGTCCCCCTCGACACCTGTTTCAAGGCCAGCGCCGTCCATGAGCAATGAGCTTGTGCGGACTCAGTGACTGGGCTTTTTGGGGTGCTTCAGGGGGGACGGAGGGGGTTTGTTTGCGTCCGGGGGCTGACCCCCAGCTCGCTGCAGCGCTTGGGCTGTCACAGCCGCAATCACAGTTCCCCTCGGCTCCCCGCCCCCCCTGCCCACCAGGCTGCCCAGCTTCCCCTTGCTGCCGTGCTTCTGCAGCCCCTTCGGTGCCCGGCAGCCCCCAAGGAGCTGCCCCCCATGGCCACGTCCTCCTGGGCCCCATGGCAGCCCCTGACCCCGTGGGGAGGCTTCCAAGAGCATTGGCCTCCGGTGGCCCACGGCTCCGCTCACCCCCGGCTGCCAGCACCCGGGCGGCCACCTCGCCAGATGTTCCCCATTTTCTGCTTGAGCGTTTGATTTCTCCTTCCTCTGTGCCGTGTGTTGTGCTGCGTTTCCTCCTGCCGTGTGTGCATGTGCGTGCTGGGTTTCTTTTTCTGGGCTGTTTCTCTTTATCGAGGTCTGTTTGAATTGCTCTCTGTCTCTCTTCCACCCTCTGTGATTGCAGATTTAACCCCTCTACTCTCTCTCCTGCCAGCGAAGCTCTTAGCGTAAGGGCTGAGTGGTGCTCGCTCCCAGAGCCCTGTTCTGGTTGAAAGCCCTGGCTTTTTTGGTAACAGACATTTTTAATATACAACATTTGGGAAGGGGTCAGCTTTAGTCATAACTTCTGGGGAACGGGATAACTTTCCATAACAAGACTGTTGCTTGCTTTTTGAAATTGTTGTAGGAAAATGCGCAGATGTTTCAGCTTAGGTGTTTTTATTTAAAATGCTCAAGAGCCACCCTCCCATGTTCCCTCCTCCCACCGTCCCTCAGCCTGTAACAGCCAACCCCCATTTCTCCCGAGCTCCCGGCCGCTTCCGAGCCCGTCCGGGAGCCGCTGTCGGCAGAGCCGGGAGAAGCGCTGGCTGTTGGTGCTGCCGTGCGGGCGGTGGGAGCTGGGCGCTCTCCCACGAGATGGGTAAAGGCAGGGCCAGGGAAGAGGCTGGGGAGAGGGGTGGGAAACCAGCAGGTGGGAGACCAAACCTGGGCCTTTTGTCCCCTGAACCCCAGGGTTTGTCCTGGCAGAGCCCCAGTGCCGGCCCAGGCTTGCCAGTGCTGCGCCAGGACGTGGGGTCGGTCGTGGAGCTGCCTCCCGGCCAGCACGGAAAGCCACCGGGCACGCCGTCCGGCGGTTCTCTGTTGTGCTCTGCTGCTGTTTTGGGAAGCAGCTAATTTGGGAAAGGAGCGAAGGCCGGAGGAGCTGGCGTGGGGTGCAGGGAGCCGGAGCCAGCAGGGAAATTCCTCCCCCTATTTTCAGTGGAAAGCGTTGATCCACCCGGGCCAGGGCAGCTGGGAGAATCTTCACCAGGTGTCAGGCTGGCGGGTCTCGAGGAGATGCTCACAGAAATAGAGAATTTGCTTTGGCTTGATTTTTTTTTTTTTTAATTTGAAGTTGATTTGTATTTTTTTTAGCGCACAGTTTAAAGTGGTTTTAAAGCTAGAAATTAGCTCCATCAGAACAGCCGCAAATTGTGGTCTGTCCCACCCTTCTGGTCGTGAAACCCCGGAGTCTTAGTGACTTAGCACCGTTCGTTGTGGGAAGAGGGCCCGAAAGGCAGGAATGAGGTGGGAGGGGGCTGGGGCGTGCGTGTCCTTCCCCGCTAACGCCCTGGGCTCGGCTCCCCTGCAGAACACCTACCGGCGGGACCCGCTGCGGCTGGTGGCCGTCCTGAAAGCGATCCTGGAGGGTGAGAAGGCCGCCGTGCTCAAGAGGGTGCGTGATCCCTGCCCCCCTCCCGGGACACCCCGAGGCGCGGGGCCGGCTCCGGGCACCGCTCACCCCGCTCTGCTCTGCCCCAGGACCGTCACCTGCCCCTCAGCTTCCACCGGCGGCAGGAGGAGCTGAAGTTCAGCCTGGGGCTGCAGCGGCTGCAGCACCGCGTCCGCGAGATCCAGGCGCTGCGGGAAGGCCCCGCAGGTGAGGGGCCGGGGCAGGACGGGTCCCTGCTCGGTGCGGGTGTGCCATGGGGTGCAGCGAAGGCGGCATGCCCCCCCCCGGGGTGCTGGGCAGCGCGATGCAGATGCCGGGTGCCGGCGCTAACAGGGCCACCCCATCCTTCCTCCGCAGCCCCTCTGCAGCTGAACGTGCGGGACCCGCAGCTCAAGTCAGAAGTGAAACCCCCGGAGAGCGTGAGTGGGGGTCTGGGGCACCAGAGGGAGAGCGGGGAGCGCTGCCTGCCGCAGAAGGTGCGGACCGGTGCCGAGGCAGGGAGGCAGTGGAGAGCCGAGGGTTTTGGTGCCCTGGGGAGGATGGTGTAGGGCTGCAGAGGAGGGGACGGTGCAATGCAGAGCCCCATGGCCGGTGCTGCTCCCCCAGGAGCTGCCCACCCTGATCCTGGAGGCCATGAAAGAGCTGGAGGTGGCCAAGCAGCAGGTACTGAAGAGGATCCAAATCTGGAAGAGGCAGCAGCAGCTGGCGGGGAACGGGGCCCTCTTTGAGGAGAACCTAGCTCCGCTGCAGAAGAGGTGAGGTGGCATGGGGCAGAGACAGGGGACACAGGCCACCTCTCCTACCTCCTCCGCTCCCCCGGGAGCGGGGAGCCTGAGGGGCTCTGGGAGAGCGGTGGTCCGGCTCTGCTTTGGCTGAGGGTCTCCTTTCCGCGCGGTTCCCTCGGCAGGTGCGAGAGCCTGGTCGAGGTTTACTTCCAGCTGCACCAGCAGGTGATGGCGGCGAGCGCGGAGCTGGGGGCTGAGCTGCTGCCCCGGCTCCTGGAGCGGTTCAACGAGGTGTTATCCAGCCTGGTCAAGAGGTAACGGGCCGGGGGGCCGTGGTGGCAGAGGGGCAAAGAGGGTCTGCAGAGATTGGTGGCAGAGCTGGCGGCGGTGTTGTGCCCGGCACCATTGTCACCCCTTGTCCCCCAGCTCCTTCCTGGTGGAGAAGCAGCCCCCGCAGGTGCTGAAGACCCAGACCAAGTTCCAGGCGAGCGTCCGATTCCTGCTGGGCCCCCAGCTGCTGAAGGCATCGGCCAAGCCCTACATGGTGCGGGCTGACATGGTGACCGAGAAGCAGGCGCGGGAGCTGGCGCTCAGCGCCTACAGCAACACCCTCAGGTGAGCGACCGGCCGGCCAGCGCAGGGGTGAGGAGGTGGCCGCGCCACCGCGCTGTCCCTGACACCCACCTCTGCCCAGCGAGAGCACGGGGGAAATCATGCATAACGTGGTGGCCCTGGAGACCAACCCCACCAGCGGGACCTGCTGCGCCAACTTCAAGAATGTTGTGAGTGCCACCAGTGAGGGGCCATACGGGGGCTGCGGGACGGGCTGGGGGCTTCGCTGGGGTGCTGGGAAGCCTTGAGGCAGGGCTGTCCCAGGGCAGGGGGGATTAGGGGGGGTTCCCATGGCCGGTGCTTGCCCAGGGGTGATGCTCGGCTCTCCACTCCTTAGCTGCTGAAGAAGATCAAGCGTTGCGAGCGGAAGGGGTCTGAGTCAGTGACGGAGGAGAAGTGTGCCGTCCTGTTCAGCACCACCGTGGCCCTGACCCCCAGCAATCTCTCCGTCCAGCTCCAGGTACCGACCCCTCTCCTGCGGGACGGGGCTGGGCAGCGCTGAGCATTCCCCCACGGGAGACACCCGTGCCCTCTCCCAGACAGTTCGGTGCACAGCCCCGTGCTGGGCTGGGACAGTCGCAGGGCAGCCAGCCCCGTTTCGCTCAGGGTGGCCTCGGGGCTGAGGGAGGGCCACTCTCTGCCCTCAGGTCCTCTCTCTGCCCATCGTGGTCATCGTCCATGGGAACCAGGACAATAACGCCAAAGCGACCGTGCTGTGGGATAACGCCTTCTCTGAGATTGTGAGTGCCACGAGCTGGAGGGAAAGGGCCGCAGGGCAAGGAAAGGAGCTGCCAGGATGCCGGGATTGGGTCCGGCTCTGGGATGGGGGTGGCCGGATGGCAGGCTGGAGCAGGAACCCCCACACGCGCGTGGGATGGGGCAGGCTGGGATGGGGCAGCAGGTGAGCCACTGTCCTGATGCCATCCTGCCCTGCCGCAGGACCGGGTGCCCTTCGTGGTGGCCGAGCGGGTGCCCTGGGAGAAGATGTGTGATACGCTGAACCTGAAGTTCATGGCGGAGGTGCAGACCACCAGGGGGCTTCTCAAGGAGCATTACTTCTTCCTGGCCCAGAAGATCTTCAATGACCACAGTGCCAGCCTTGATGACTTCCAGAGCCGCAGCGTCTCCTGGGCCCAGTTCAACAAGGTGACTGGGAGGGCTGGCCAGGGTGGGCAGGGGCCGGCGTAGCTCTGGGGAGCCTCACACTCCCTCTCTGCCCCAGGAGATCCTGCCCGGTCGGGGATTCACCTTCTGGCAGTGGTTTGATGGAGTCCTCGACCTCACCAAGAGGTGCCTCAAAAGTTACTGGTCAGACAGGTGAGTGCCCAGAGACCAAACGGGTTTTCACAGCTGCTCCGAGGCCGGACCTGGAGAGTCCTGGTCCCAGCCCTCTGTACTGGTGCTTGACCACTCTCCCATGTGTCCATCTCTCCAGGCTCATCATTGGCTTCATCAGCAAGCAGTATGTCTGCAAGCTCCTGAGCACGCAGCCTGACGGGACCTTCTTGCTCCGCTTCAGCGACTCGGAGATCGGGGGCGTCACTATCGCTCACGTCATCCGGGGCAAGGACGGTGAGATGGGGGGACAGCAGCTTCTCTCAGTGAAGCGAAGGCGGGGTGTCGTCATGGCCTGGGGATGTCAGGCGTTATGGGGACCAGGTGACAGAGCCCTGTGCTGTGTCTCCCCGCAGGCTCCAGCCAGGTGGAGAACATCCAGCCTTTCTCTGCCAAGGACCTCTCCATCCGGTCCCTCGGCGACCGCATCCGGGACCTGGGGCAGCTCCGCAACCTCTACCCGAACACCCCCAAGGACCAGGCGTTCGGGAGTCACTACAACAGTGAGTGGGTGGGAGCAGAGATGGGCCCTGGGCTTCACACCGGCCTCCCCAGTAATCCTGCGGGGAGAAGCTGGGAGGGAAGAGCGGTTTGGGTCCCACCCAAGCCCTGCTGGCCCCAGAGCTTGCAGGGGTGGCCAGTGCTAGCCAAGAGGGTTGTCCCCATGCTTGGGGTGGTGGTTCATTGATGCTTCTCCTCCCTGAGCAGAAGAGCAGACGGGCAAGGACGGCCGGGGCTACGTCTCCACCGCCATCAAGATGACAGTGGAAAAGCGAAAGGTGGGTGTGCGTGCGAGGCCGCGGCCGTGGGCGGAGGTGTGTGCCCTCTGCGAGACAGAGCTGCACCGGGCCAGGGCTTGCACAAGAGCTCACCGGGCCGGCCCGTGCATCGCCGCTGGGCGGGGGGGATTTCTGACGGGCAAAATGGAGATGTGCTTGTGAGCGAGGAATCCCCCGTGGGTATCCCCCGTGGGTATCCCGAGCTGCAGTGGAGCACGTCTGCGAGGCGCACCGCCCTCTCCGTGAGCAAGCGCTGACTTTTACACGTTGCTTCTTCAGAGGCCGGACCTTGCAGCGCGCGAGTCCTGCCTCTGCTGATGGGGGCGATGCGCTTTTGCAGGGACCAGCAGCCCCAGAGCGCTGCGGGGGCCCCCCCCGAGGGCCCCCAGGCTCAGATGTTCAGCCTGCCCGTGCTGCAGCCCGAGCTGCACCCGGAGAGCCTGCAGTCGGTGCTCAGCCCCCATCTGGTGAGTGCCCGGCTCTGTGCCCAGACCTGTTGCGCCGTGGGAGGGGGCTGTGGTGGAGAACACTCTGGCATGCTAACCCCTCCGTGTCTGCGCTTGCAGCCCCCCTGCTCCCTTCTGCCCCCAGCCCGTCCCCACGGGCTACCCCACGGCAGAGAGCAACATGGACATGATGGTCTCCAACAACCTCGCGTCCTCCTTCCCCAGGTAGGAGCAGTGCCGGTTCAGGGTGGGGGACAGGGTAGGCCCCCCCGCCACCCCCCAGGCATGGCCAGGTGGTGTTTCCCCCCACCTCTGAGCGCTCCTGCTCCTCCTCCTCCCCGCAGCACGTCACCGATGCTCTCGCCGTCCCTGGTCATGGACCCTGCGCTGCCCCCGCTGCCAAGACCTTGCCTTCAGGAACCCCGTGTAAGACCCGGCACACGGCCGGAGGGGGACACCCTGCTCTGCCCCCCCCTTCTCCTGATTGCACCGCGACCCTGGGGTGGGCAGACCTGCAGGGACCTCCCACAGCTGACCAGTGCTCCCAGTGCTCCGCACTACTGGTGCTCCCTACAAGGAGACCCATCCGAGCGCCCCCCAACCAAGCACTTCCCCGCTATGCCCTGGGGGGAAAAGCACCCTGGGGCCAGGGAGGAACCCCATGGCCTACCTCAGCCCCCCCCCCACCTTCGTTCTTTGCCCCCCCCAGGCCCTCATGCCCAACCAGTACGTGGCGGGGGGAGGCCTCGCAGCTGCTCTCCGGGGGCCCCTCGCCGGAGCCACGGGACGAGGAGATGGCCGAGCTGACCCCGTTCACGCCGATGGTGGACCCGCCGCTGCAGAGCTCCCCAAGGTGGTAAGCATGGGGGGGGGTCAGCAGCTGGGGGGGGGCTGGGGGGGCTGCCCAGGGTCACCCTGCCGCCTCTGTCCCCAGGATGCCGCCCAGCATGGACCCTGCCCGCCCAGCTCGGACTTCGAACAGTTCCTGCAGGAGATGGCCCTGGAGGGCCCCCCGCTGTGCCCCCCCTTCACACCCCCCCTGCAGCGCAGCGGGTACCCCAGCCCCAACGCCTCTTGCTGGGGCCTGGGGGAGTCGCGGTGGGATGACAATGTCCGGCCGGGGCACGTGTGAGGAGGCTGCGGGGGGCTGCTGGGGGGGGGGGGGAACATCAGACTGTGGGGGCCCCCCCCTCCTCAGCCTTGTCTGGGTTCCTGGACTTGATACGACTTGTGCTGGGGTGGAAACTCTGGCAGGGGAGGGGGGGTTTTGGGAGGGGGGGGAGCAGCACTTTGGGTAACACTCTGCCTCCCCCCCCCCCCCCCCCCCACCTTGTGTATACGCTGCACTTTGGAGTACGGAGCCGCTGCTCGCCCACGCCAGCGCTGGGGTCCGCAGTCCCGGGAGGCAGCGAGTGAGGGGGCGCAGGGGCCCCGACCTGCGGGGGGGGAGGGGGTGGGGGTGCCCGCAGCCGAGCGCGGTGCCCCCAGCCCACGCCGCCACGCTCGGCCCCGCGGGGGCCGCGATGAGTCAGCTGCGGGGGCGGCAGGCGGCAGCGGGAAACACGCTGGGGCGGACGCGCCAGCCCGGTGCGTGACAGGGGCCCCCCCTGCCTGAGGGGGGGGACACACACACACGCTGGGACCCCCTGCACTGGGCTGGGGGGGGAACAGACCCCCTTGCACACATGCAGTCGGCGCTTGCTTTGGGGTTCGTGAGTTGTTCCCGTCGCCCGCCACGCGCCCCCCCCCCCAGCCTGGAGCAGGGCCGCGGCAGGGAGAGGGAGCCGGGGGGGGGGTGCGGGGGCAGGAAGATAAGCCATAAAATAAAGTTTTATTCCAAAATAACAAAATAAATAATCTACTGTACACGTTACAAAGGAAGAGTCGCTAATGCTCTAAAAAGACACCACACAGTCATAAGGGGGGGGGGGGGACGGATGGGGGACACCCCGGGGCACGGCTCGCGGAAATGGCAGGGGGGCAGGAGCGACCCCGAAGGGCTGGGGGGGGGGGGCGCAGCACCCGCCCCAGTGCCCGTCAAACGCCGCCTGCTTCGTGCTGGGAGGGGGTGCACGCGTGTGTGACACCCCCACAGCGCGCGTGACGCCCCACGGCGCAGGGAGCATGCATGGCAGTGCACGCGGGGAATCGGGGAGCGGGGTGCAGGGGGTGCGTGCGGGGAGGGGGGGGGGGGGGTGCACCGTTGCTGCTGCTGAGCTGCGGTTGCTGCGGGGGGGTATTTACAGCCGAAACGCTGCACGTGGGCGATGCGGTGCTGCGGGGAGAGTGGGGGGGGGGGGGGGGGGGGGGGGTGTCGCGATGCGTGTGCACAGTGCGCTCGCACGTGTGTGCTGCGGGGAAAGGGGTGGGGGGGGGGAGGCTGGCGGCTGGAGCGTGGGTGCTGCGGGGGTGTGCGCGGGCCTGTGCGCTGCCGGCACCGTGTGCCCGGCGTGGGTGGCGGCGCTGACGTGGGGAACACGCGGCTCGTGTGCCGGCGGTGAAGCGCGTGTCCCTGCGTGGTGACGGGAGGGGGGCGGGGACACGGCTCGCTTGTCCGAAGCAGCCCGGGGTGGCGGGGGGGGGAGGTCAGCACAAGGGAGTGAGCCGACGGCGGGGTGGGGGGGGACCGGGCAGCCCAGTGCGGGCAGGAGGGGTCTGTACAGGGGGCTCGAGTCCATCGGGGGCTTCCCAAGCCCCGGGGGGGGGGGCGGTGGGGGCCCAGAGCCCGGCGGGGACGAGGGTATTGCTGCTGCGGGGGGTGCATCCCGCCGCGGCTGAGGTAACCAGAGCGTCGGTGCGGGAGGGGACAGGGCCCTTGGGGGGGGCGGCTGTGGCAAAGCCCTCACCGGCTCCCCGCGCCCGGAGCACCGCCGCTGTGCCGCCGGCACCCGTTCCCCCAGCACGTTATTGCTTTGTTAATGGGGGTGGGGGGGGCTGCGGGGGGGGGCCGGGGGGGGCCTCACTGCCGGCTGGTCTCCTGTTCACACCTGATGGTGCCGCGGGGAGGCTCCGGGGGGGCCGGAGCACCCCGATCTGCCAGCCCGTCTTCGAACTCTGTGGGGAGAGGGGGGGAGATGGCGTCAGGGCACGCGTTCCGTAGGGACAGGGCAGGCGTGCCATCAGCAACCCCTGCCCATGGCAAACCCCCCCCATCACCCCCGGGCCCTGTGGGGGGCTCACCTGGTCCCGGGGGCTTCCCCGGCAGGCAGGGGCTGAGCCGCCCCACGCGCTCGTGCGAGACCAGCCGGGCCAAGCGCAGCCCCTCGTCCATCAGCGTTTGCTGCAGGATGTGGCGGCTCCAGAGCCCGTGGGGGGGGAGGCCGAGGGGCACATCGGGGGCCACGCCGGGTGGCGGCGTCAGCCGGGGACAGGCCCCCGCCGCTGCGGAGAGAAGGGCGAGAGTCAGTGCCGGCGGCGGGGGGGAACCGGCCACCCCCTGCCCATGGGCGCCCCAAGAAGGGAAGGGGTCCCCACTTACCCTGCAAGTGGCCGTCGAGGCTCTCCCCGGAGAGACTGGCTGCGTCCTCCTCCAGGCTGGCCTCGGTACGCGGCCCCGGGGGGTTTCCGGCCCCACGGGCAGCGGCAGCAGCTCAGGGCGGCTCTGCTCTCCCACCTGCCAGGAGCGCAGCGGGTGAGCGCAGGGCACCGGCGCGTGGATCCCATCCTGGATGCGCAGGCGACGCCGGCCACGCGGGTCACCACCCCGGAGCCCCTCGCTGCCTGCCCGAGCCGGCGCGGGCAGCCCCGGGCACGCTGCACCGTCCCACCCGTGCGTGGGCGAGCGCCTGCCCACGCTCACAGGTGTGCACACCTGCGCCCCTGTGCACGAGGGTGTGCGCTTCCCCCCCCCCCCATCCCACACCCACGGCTGCGCACCCACCTCCTGCTTGAGCCGCTTGGCCACGGGGGCTCCGCTCTCCTCGGGATGTGCCCCTGCGTGGGGGGAGACGGGGCTGCGTACAGGCGTGGGGGCGGCCACGCAGGGGCCCCGCGACAGGCATGCCCGCCCGGCCCTCCTGCCATGCTGCGGGCAGCGCCAGCCGCGGCGGCAGGCGTAGGCGGTCGCCCGGGCAGGGCGGTGCCGCGGGACGGCACGGATCGGGGCTTTGGCGCAGATGGAGCGGGGGTGGCAAAAGCGGGGGAAGCACACAAAAAGACAGAGGGGAAAAGGCAGCCCGGCCATGGCACCGGGCAGGCAGGGGCTTTGGGGGAAGGGCCAAGGGATGGGGCATCCCCCGGGGTATCCCCCCACAGCATCCTCCCCAGTGCCCGGCATCCCCCCCAGTGCCCGGCATCCCCCCGCCATCATCTACCGCACCTCCGAGGGCAGCAGAAAACAACCCACATGAGGGAAAGGGGAACCTGGGGCCACGGGATCCCCTCCCCACCCAGAAGCGCTGGGTTGTGGTGCAGATTGAGGGGGTGACAGCGAGGCCCCCACCCAGCCCGTGAGGAGGGGGTTTGCCAGGTCCGGGCTCACCTGGTGACCTTGAGCGAGGACAGGTAGGTGCTCTCCCGCGCTACCTGCCGCGAGAGCGAGAAGAGCTCGACGCGCCGCAGCAGCAGCGAGTTGTCCCGCAGGCAGAACTGCGCGGCCGCCTCGTTGATGATGAGCTGGGGGCAGAGACGATGCGTGAGCGGGGACGGGGACGGCAGCACCCACGGGACCCCACGGCAACAGCGGCGTCTGCTCCAGCCAGACAGATGTCGCCTGGGTGGGAGTGGACCCCATCTCCCACCCCCTCTGTGCTGGAGCCCCCACCCCAACCGCCTCCCCAGGCCAGAGCCCCTCCACCTCCAGAGCCAGCGCATCCCCGGGACTTTTGAGCACGGACCGTGCCACGCCGCCCACCTCGTGCAGGGTGAGCTGCTTGCCCTCGCGACGCCGGGCCTCGCCGCGGCCGTAGATTGCGCTGTGCCGGCGGATCTCCTCTTCCTTGTGCCGGTCGCCATCCTCCAGCTGGAAGATGTGCCCCACGGACTTGGCCAGCTTCTTGTTGAGCTTCATCAGCGCCCGCAGCTCGGCCTCGCCGCCCCGGGGGCAGCTCTGCAGCAGCCGCTCCACGCTCTCTGCCACCGTCCGTGCCAGCTCCGGCTCCAGCACCTCCGCGCCCATCGGCTGCTCGCCGCCGCTCCCGCCCGGGGAGAAGGGGGGACCCCCCGGCTCCTCATCCCCGCCACCCTCTGACTCGGGGGTGCTCCTCCCTGGCCACGGTGGGGCCGCCGATGGCGACAGCTTCTCCCCCGGCTCTGTGGGACTGCGGGCCGGAGGCGTCCCAGCACTGCTGCCCCTCTTGCCCGCGGCCTCGCCGGGGCTGGCGTGCCCGTTGCTGAGCGCTTTGCGCCCGCCGGCCTCGGAGAGCTTGAAGAGGGGGATGCTGCTGACGGGCACGGCCGAGACGGGCTGGCTGAAGAGCCCCGGGTTGGAGGCCCACTCGCGCAGGGCCTTCTGGAGGCGGCGGACGTGCAGGGGCTTGGTGGCCATGCCCACCAGCGCCATGATCTCCAGGAACTCCTCCTCGCCCGCCTCGCAGAGCTGCTGCACGTCGTCCCCCCCTTGCTGGATGAAGGTCTCGTAGTAGCCCAGCAGGTTGGCGCGCTGCAGCACCCGGTACAGCTGCAGCTCCCCCAGCGTGCGGGGCAGGGCCATGGCGAGCCTGCGGGACGGACGGCGTCACGACAGGGGACAGACGGACACGCAGGAGAAGCCCCCTCCCCACCCTTTGGCCCGTGTGCCCGGGGGTACGGGGTGGGGGAGGGCACGCTCGGGGGGTCGGGGGTGACATGCAGCGTTTCAGGGTCCCCGAACCCCCCGGGGTGCCCGGGCCCAGCCGTGCTCCCCGGGCTGGGACGGACCCCGTGGCCACAGCTCCCCCGGGCACGGCACGGACGCGAGTGGGGCCCCTCTCCCTTCCCCCCCCCCCCCCCCCTCCCGGCGCCGTGCCCAGCCCCCCCCGCAGCCCCCCCCGCCCCCCAAAGCCCCCGCGTGGGGCCGGAGACGCGCCCGGGGCTGCCCCAACCCTCCCCATCCCCGACGGCGCGGGGCCGGTGATGTGCCGGTGTCCCGGTCCCGCCGGAGCCGCCCGCCTCCGGGTCCCCCGCCTTGCTCGGTGCCCCGGACCCATCCAGCTCCCCGCCCCGCCGTGGTCCCCCCCGCCGTTCCCCCCCGTCCCCTCCCGCCGCCCCCCGGTCGCTCACCGCCGGCTGGAGCCGCCTCCGGCCGTTACGCCCGCCCCGTCCGCGGCCGCCGTGCGCCCCGGGAGGAGGGGCGGGGGGGGGCGCGGCGGGGGCTCCGGGGACGGCGCTGCACGGGGGTCCGGGGGGTCCCGGGGCTCGGGGGTCCCGCGGCCGGGCCGGGCGCTCTCGCTCCGCCGCGCCGCGCCGCTTCTGCGCGCCGCCCACACGGGCGGTACCGTGAAATAGCAGCGGCCCCGGCTGCGCCGCGGCGTGGGAGGCCCCGGGGGCGGATCCCGCGGCTGCCGCCCCCGCCGAGCACAGCGCGGGCGGCCGCGGCGGGGGGGGAGCGGGCGGGGGCGGTGGCAGCGGTCCCCCCCCCGGGGCGGGAGGCGCAGCGGCACCGGGAGCGGGGAGGGTGGGGGGTATCGGGGAACCGGCGCCCTGCACGGCGGTACCGGGGGTCCCACAGCCCGGGAGCATCCGCGGGGAACTGGGGCCGGTGTCAGGGCGGGGGGCACGGGGGACACGCGAGGGACTGGGGACGTCCGTGGGGGGAGGCGGGACCCCCCCTGGAGGCGGCGCCGGGCGGAGAGGACGGGCGGAGGGGACAGGCGTCGGGGCGGGGGGGGGGACCCGCACCCCGGGCTGGACCCGCTCGCTGGACCCGGTGTCCCGGGCCGTTCCCGCGGGACCCTCGCGGTCCCCCGAGGGTGCAGGGACCTCCACCGCCCCCCCCCCAGCCCGCCCCGGGCGGGGTCCCGCGGGCGGCAGCGAGGGGAGGCTGCGCTCGCAGCATCCCGGTTCCTGTAGCAACCGGGCACGGCGCGGTGGTGCTGCCGGGAGCCGCTGGCCCCATTACCCCGCCGTTCTCCCGGCTTCCCCCCCCCACTCCAACATCCCACCCCCCCCGTGCCGGGCTGCCAGAGCCCCCCGCGGAGGGCTGGCACTGTGTGTCTCAGCCCACCGGTCACCGGCTGCCATCGGTAGGCTTCAGAGTGAACACCGCCACGGCGCCAGAACGGCGAGACGGGGAGCGGAGGGAGGCGGTTTCTCGGGTGGAGGGGGGTGGACGCTGAAGCCCCCCGCCTGCAGCACCCCGGGCCCCGCGGGAGGGTCACGGCCCCCACCCCGTCTCCGGCCCTGCGTGGCTCGGCGCTATTTATACCGCGGCTGGCGCGGCCGGGCGCCTGGCGTGGGTCCAGCCGCCCCCGCACGCTCCTGCCCGGGGGGAGCCGTGGCGGGGGCCCGGGCACGTCCCCGGGGCTGGCGGGGGGTAGCCGGAGCCCTCCCCACGACGGGCACAGTGCCCGAGGCGGGGGTCCTGCCCCAGTATCCCCCCTTCCCCCAGCCGGCAGCCCCCCTCCCACGTCCCCCCCCCCCCCACCCGCGACCAGGCGTCCGGCGCGGCGGGGCCGTTCCCAGGCCCGGCGCTGCCCCCGGCTGACGCACATCCTCCGCCCACGGCCCCGCCGCTTCCCGGCTCCACCGCCCACGGCCCGGGGAGGAGGGCGGGGGGGGGGGGCGGGGGGACCGCCCGAACCCGCTGCCCGCTCCCCGCCCACGGGCGGCCGGCGGACCCGGCGTCCCGGCGCCCGCCGCCCCACGGGGAGGGACCCACGCGGCGGGAAAGGAAGGGGCGCACCGGGGAGAAGCGGGGCGCGCACGGAGCCTCCCGACCCCGCCGAGCCGCCCGGGGGGTGCAGGATCCCACCGCTGCCGGGGGTCGCCCCGGCCCCACGGGACACACACCCCCCCCCCGGGCTTCCCCGCTCCCCACGGGGGCCCGCCCGCCCCCAGGCGGGCCCGGGGCGGGCGGGGCCCCGCGGCCGGAGAGGGGCTCCTTGTCCCGGGCCCGCGCCCACCCGCGGCCCGGCCGAGCCGCCGACACGGCGGAGCCCCGGCGCGGAGGGCCCGTGGGGCGCGGGCCCGGGGGGCCGTGGGGGGGGCGAGGGGCGGGGCCTGCGTGTCCCCCACGCGTGACAGTCTCGCACAAACAACGCGGGAGCGCTTCCTGATAGGCGGAGGCGCTTGTCCGTCAGGCGGGATTCGAGAGGGGGCGGGAGGGCGTGGCGGGCCGGACCTGTGCTTTGATAGGCTGAGGGGCGTGCCTGTCAGAGCCGTTACTAAGGCGGGGCTCGCGGTTTCTACGGGCTGGGCATGCCTCTGGATTGGTCACCGTAGTAACCGAGGGCAGGACCGTGGCTCGTTCCTGCCTGGGCTACGCTGATAGGTTGCAGGCTAGGAGGGGGCGCGAGCGAGGCTGCTGCGGCCTTCCGATAGGTCGGCTCAGCCGTCACTCAGCGGCGACGCCACGGGAGTCCCCCGCTCTCGTTGGCTGCCGCCTGCCCCTCGGCGGCCGTTGCCAGGCGGGCGGCGGCGGCGGAAGCGGAAGTCGGCGGCGCGGCCGCGGCGGGAGGGATGAAACCGGCTCCGGGGCGGCGGCGGCGGTTCCTGGAGGCGTTGGTGCTGCTACTCCTGCCGCCGCTGCTGGAGGGCGCAGGTGCGCGGGGCGGCGACGATGTTACGGCGGGGCTCGGGGCGGCCGCTGGGGGTGCGGGCGTCACGTGTCCGGTGGCGGCGGCGGCGGAAGGGGGGGCGCTCCAGCCCGGGGTCGCTGTCGTCCCCCGCACCGCTCCCTGGGCGAGGAGGCCCCGAGGGGAGCCGCCCCCGCGGCCCGAGGAGGCGCTGGCGGCCCCGCGGCTGCGGCCAGTCGCCCCGGAGCGGGACAGCGGGGCCGGGAGCGGTCGCCTCCACTCCGTCCCTGCGGGGGTCGCGCCCCTCCAGCGCCAGCAGCCGCCTCCGGGCAGGGCGAGCCCCGGCCGTGCGGTGGGAGCTGGGCGGTCGCGCTGGGGGAGCTGCCACCCCCACCGGGGTTCCCGCAGCCCCACGCAGCGCCAGCTCCCGGCGGAGCAGCAGCGGCCGAGGCGAGCGTGGCCCTCCCGGGCCCCCCGGCTGTGCTGGGGAAGCCGCCTGTCCCCCTTCCGCAGCCCCAGCAGGCGGCTCAGCGCCCTCCCTACAGCCGTGGGGTGCGTGCTGCGTCCCGGGGAGCCCCCGAGCACGGCCCACCCGCTCACAGCGCACCCCGGGGCCTGCGGCCTGGTGCGGCGGCGGAGGGTGATGGAGGGACCGGGCTTTTGGCGTCTCACTGTCCAGATCTGCTGGTCTTGCTGGGCCCTCTGTGGGGTTCGGGAGCCTCCTTCCCCTCAGGGGGTGAGTTCGTGCAGGAGGTGCACTCCAATTTAGTTTCCCCTGAGATGGGGACGGCTCTAGAACGAGGAGTCGTGCTGGAAAGGGGAACAGGGGACGAGTCTGTGCTGTTTCAGACAGTCCCAGGAATGGGCTTATGCCAGAAAGGAACCAGACAGCATGTTCTGAGGAGAACAGAGGAATTACTTTTATCTTTGTCCACCCAGAGTACGCTTAACAGGGGGAACTCCGGGAAGGGAAAGTGGACCCATGTCTTTTGGTGGGTGAAGCAGATGGGAACAGGGACCTTGCATTTGGTCTGTGTTGCTGAATTCCTTTCCTCTGCTCTGTATTGCACAGACAGCAGGGAGTTAGTCCTCCCGCTCCACGAGGGCCATCCGTACCATCTCTCAACTCCTCACCACTTCTGTTACACCAACACACGTGTCCCGCAATGGAACGACATATGGACCAGGACACAGGTGAGAGGAGAAGGCAGGTCCTCCTGGGTCCGGCTGGGCTGAGCCCCTCTGGCAGCTGTGGCCATGCCCCCATTTGCTTCCCCCCCTGCGCAGATCCGGGTCAACAGCAGCCGGATGATCCGAGTCACCCAGGTGGACAGCGAGGAGGAGCTGGAGAAGTTCAACATGTGGAACGTTGTTTTCTCCTTTCTGAAGGAGAAGCTGAACGACACCAGCATCGATGTGGATCTCTACAGCAACAAAACCTGCCTGAAGGTTGAGCTGCTGGAGGCCGGCACCACATACTGCGTCGTCCTCTTCCGACGTACGTCTCCTCCATGGTGGGGGCTCCTGGGGTGGGAAGCGGGTCTGGCTGCACTGGCACTCTCGAGGGGCAACCAGGATATGGTCTGAGGACCAGCAGGGCTGGTCCTTTCTTGGGCAAGAAAGTGGGTCTGCAGAGAGAAGCGTGTCTTCATCCATTGGATATAAATTGGGGGAATTTAGGGTGCTTGTTGGAGCTTCACCTGGGACGCTGCCCCTTGCCTGTCCTTGTGACTGCATGGCAGGCTGGAGCTCGACCCAGGGGGCACGGTGCCAGGGTTCCTCTCAACCTGGGCTCGCTCTCTTTCCAGGCTTTGACCCTAAGCTGTTCCTGATTTTTTTCCTGGGCCTGTTGTTATTCTTCTGTGGAGACATGCTGAGCAGGTGGGTCATCTCCTTTCCCCCGTGAGCTGGCGACAAGGAGGGTTGGGTGGGCAGCGCCTGGTTGGCTCTGCAGGCTCACAGCGTGTTGCTCCCAGTGGGTGGGTTTGTGCACAGGCATCCATGAGCTGTCAAACAGCTTGCGCGTGTGTGTGATCTCTGCAGGAGCCAACTCTTCTACTACTCAGCCGGGATTAGTTTTGGCTTGCTGGCCTCGCTGCTCATCCTCGTCTACATGATGTCCAAGGTCATGCCCAAGGTGAGTGCCAGGCTGCCTGGGGGTGAGACACCTCACAGCGTTAGCCCTTCCTACACCTGTACGGTTGTTCTGGTGAGAGTGCTGGAGTACGTGGCCTTGTGGTGCTGGGCTGTGGGTCTGGCTTTGCAAGGAGCAAGGCTTGGCAGCTGTGGGGAGGTACCCATCGCTGCCCACTGCCTGTCTTGAGTCTCTCATCTCCTCTCCTAGAAAAGTCCTGTTTACTTCCTGCTGGTAGGAGGCTGGTCCTTTTCCCTGTACCTGCTTCAGCTGGTCTTCAAGAACCTACAGGAGATCTGCAAGTTCTACTGGCAGTACCTCCTAGGTAGGTGTGAGCCCTTCAGACTCGCTGGTTCACCAGTCTGCGTGTCTCCTACTGGAGCTGCAATGTGCTGGTGGAAAATACTGAGGCTTCCTGCCTCCCTCGTTGCTGCAGACGCTGCCCTCGTGCTCCTGAGAGAGGCCGGCTGCAGCGTCAGGTTTAACTGCAGCCCTGGCACGTGCTGCTCAGCCAGGCTGAGCCTGACAGTTCATACCTGCCTGATCTCTCTGCTCTCCCGCAGGCTACCTGCTGCTCATCGGCTTCGTGAGCTTCGGCGTGTGCTACAGGTACGGCCCGCTGGAGAATGAGCGCAGCATCAACCTCCTCTCCTGGGCCCTGCAGCTCCTGGGCCTGTTGCTGATGTACTCGGGCATCCAGATCCACCCCATCGCCTTGGCCTTGGTGGTCATTGCTGTCTGCACCAAGAACGTGGACTACCCTGTGCAGTGGGCCTTCGCCGCCTACAGGTGAGGACTGCAAGCACCACGGCTTGCGTCTGATTCCCAGACATTGTCGGGCCTGGATGAGCTGCTAGATGGAGTCTGTGTCGCAGAACCAGGGCGTTTTCATTGAGGTTTGGGGCTGGGGTTGGGTATAACGGGGGCGTTGTGTCCCTTCTTCCCTGGGGTTGGTGCAGGAGAGTGCCCTGCTCCTCCTCGTGGCTGGGAGCCTCCCTCGGGAGCGAGGAGCAGAGGCCGGAGGGACGTGCTCCACTCCTCCCACTGCCAGCTCTGACCCAGCTGCCCTGGGAGCTGGGCCTGTGCCGGGGTTCCTGCCCCGGCTGGACAGGCAGTAACTGGTGCTGCTTCGCTGGCAGGAGAATGCAGAGTGTCAGGCTCGGGCCGAGCCCCCCGCGCTTACTGACGGAGGAGGAATATCGGGTCCAGGGTGAGGTGGAGACACGCAAGGCCCTTGAGGAGCTTCGAAACTACTGCAGAAGCCCAGATTTCTCTGCCTGGACTGCGGTCTCCCGCATTCAGTCTCCCAAGAGGTAATGTTCCCGGACAGTGTGCTCGGGGTGGCTGACCTGCGTATCCATGTGCTTCTAAAAGCCTGGGGTTGCTCTGTGCTGTCACCTCTGGCTTTAGAGATAGGGACATGCAGGCACAGAAAGTCCACGGCGTGTAGAAGCAGGGCGTGCCATGGGGGAAGGACAGATAACGCACAGTCCCGGTACTGAAACACCACCCCGGCTGCTTGGGTGCCGCGGCCTTGCAGGAGGCCGCCAGGCGTGCATGCACAACACGCTTCTTTCTGGCTTCTTCCCAGGTTTGCTGACTTTGTGGGTGGCGCCTGTCATGTCACCCCCAACGAGGTCTCTGACCACGAGCGGGAGTATGGCCTGGGCGGTGTCTTCCTTGAGGACCAGCTCTTTGAGGAGGAGGAAGAGGAGGAGGAGGAGGATGACTCCTTTGACAGGAATCGCATGAGTTACTCCCTGGCCCACAACCACCTGGATGCTGATTGAGGTCAGCTGCCCCAGGCCCATGGAGCGAGGGGCAGAACCGCCGCTGCTTCTCCACTGCCCTGATGCCTGCGGAGCACAAAGCCCCGTTTGCTGGGGAGAACTGGCGCGTCTGCTCCCAGCATCCCTGATCCCACCCCGAGCTGGGCTGCCGTGACCTCTGCAGCAGAGCCTGGTGGGAGGATAAAGGGGGGCTGACGCCCTCATCTTCCCCAGGCAGCTTCTGCCAGGCTGAGGCGTGAAAGCCTTTGTCAGCACAGCCCTGGGTGTTGGCAGGGGAGACGCAGGGAGCCGGTCCCAGCTGGGGACCGCAGGGCAGGCGAGGTCTGCACTGCTGACAACATGTGGGACTGGTCCCGTCTGAAGGTGGACTGGAGCCACCCTGGCTTTCGGTGTGGGTGCTCGTGAGCTCCCGCTGTGTGAATCATAGGGGCAGGGACCTCCTTCCCAGGCCCGGGTGCTGATTTGGCTCCTGTGAGCACCCTGAGCCCCATCCCTCAGCGCTGCTGCTGTGTCGGGCAGACAGGAGCCCCTCTTCCTCACCCTGCTGCCTCTTGGCCGCCGGTCACCCTGGCTGTGCCGGGAGCGTCTCTACCTGCCAGGGTGGGGACAGAGCGAAAGGTCTTGTGTGCAGGTGCCTGCGAGGGTGATGTGCATGAGAGGAACTTTGGACTTGTCCCACCGGTACCTGCGTGCTCAGCATCTGCTTGCTGCCAGGCTGCTGTGGGCAGGGAGCGGGCAGCAGGTGACCTGCTCCTCCTCCTCCTCCTGCTGTTACCAAAGATGCCAGAGGGCTTCAGCTGATTGGGCTGTGCCTCTGCCTTGGCTTAAATCCCGAATGGATACCAAAAACCCCAGCACCTCCCTGGCGGAGATGTGGCTCGGCCGGCCCCTCCGTGTGAATGTCACAGAGCTCAGGAGAAGGTGGCCTGGAGGTCTGTCTGGTGCCCCGCGCGCTCAGCCCGCTCCCCGGGGTGGCTGCGGTGTGCTGGAGGCCGTGCTCAGCCTCTCTCTCCCTGCATCTCTGTCTGCCAGGTGGTCCCTGGGCTGAGGATGAATGTGGATGTGCTTCCTCCTCCCTGCCTCGCTGGTGGTTAGGTGCTAGCAGCTCCTTGTCCCCCTGAAGCTGGTGCCCTCCACCTTTAACTTGCTGCGGCCCGTCCCCACCATGCTTCTCTCCCGGTTGGTGCGGGATGGGGATGGCCCTGCCCCTGTTACCGCTCTCTGCACTGAGGAGAGGGCTCCGCTCCCCGGCTGCCAGTCCTCAGCCTCGTGGAAGTGCAAAGCTGGAGGGGACGCCCCAATCTATGCAACTTTCTAAGCAATAAAGCTGCCCTCCAGCAGTCTTGCTGCCCCACGGCTGCTCTGCTGCCCGGCTCCCACAGCCCAGCCCGTACCTCGCTCGTGCCGCTGCCAGAGCTTTTGCCATTGGTTTGTTTGCGTCCCAGGTTTAGTTCCCTGCCCTTGCTGCACTTTCCTCTCTGCTCTGGTGTGAGCAGCCTCTGTTACTGCATCCCTCTGTCCCCTATGTGGTTAATGACATTATATTTTTTAATAAAGTTGTATTTTGTAGGTAATGAGCCTCGTTTGTCCATCCTGCAGCGACCCTAGGGCTTGTCCTCGGCTCTGGCATCTCTGCCCATGGGAGCTCGCTCTGCCGAGGATGCTGTGCGGTGTTTGGGGGACAGGGAACAGACCCCTGGGTGATGGGTTCCCTGCGGCAGCCCCACAGCAAGGGCAGGAGCGACCGTGCCCACGGGTCTCTCGCTCCGGCTGTGCTGTGGGCAGGCGTCTTCTCCCCGGGAGCAGCCCTGGGTGCTCCCAGCTCTGCCAGCCCTGTACCTTGCCCCGGTTTCCCGCAGCTCTGGGAGGAAGCTCCTTTTGTTTGCTCGGCTGGAAGTGATTTTTCTCTGCTTGTTCCTGCTATGAGCTGTGGGGACGGGGAGGGGAGAGGGGGGCAGCCACCCAGCCGGGCTGGGACACCACGCAGGGCATGGGCTGGGGGCCGGTGGGCAGCCTGGGGCTGCTTCTGCCCTGGCCGCTGTGCTTCGTGCCTCAGTTTCCCTGCCTGCGAGTGGGCACGGTGCCCTGAGGGAGGTCCCCTCCGGTCCTCCGCCCCTCCGTGGGCCGGACCGGGCCAGCACCGGGCGCTGGGCTGGGCTGAGCTCCGCGGAGCCCCAGCTGAAGCCACTCCAGGAGCTGCTGCTCTGCCACCGGGAGGTGAGTCGCGGACCCCTCTGCTCCCAGCCACCAGCCTGAAGGACCCGTGACCCCGCACCCCGGGGCTGGTTGGGGCACCACCCCACAGCCCCCACCCGGGGACACCCCAATCCCAATCTCTGAGCCTGGGGAGCTCCGAGACCCAGCACCGCGGGGAGGATGGGGCAAGCCCAGGGCTGCCCTGGAGCTGGGGAGGGGGACTCTCACTCTGGTTCCCACCCGTGGGTGGTCACCCTGGGATCCCACACCCAATAACTTGGGGGTCTTAGTGCTCGTGCCCTGCTCGGGGGGAGGCTGCAGGGACCCCCAGGAGGCTCTGCCATCCTCCCCGGAGGCTGCTGCCAGTGGGGCAGTTCCTGATGGAGCCATCTCCATCACCCCGTTCGCCCCATCCTTTCCCACCTCCTCACTCGTGAACTTTCCCCGGGCACCGATAAGCGGGGCTGGGTTTACAGCCCTGCACCGGGGCTGTAAAGTGAGGGTGAAGGTCACCCCGGGGAACACAGCTGCTCCATAAAAGGCAGGTGAGGGATGGGTGGAGCGTGGGGGGGCGAAAGCAACACGGTCTCTCGTGGGACCCCTTGGGTGCTGCTGGCTGCAGGGTTGTCAGGGGGGGGGCCTGTGCTCCCCCATCCTGAGCCTGTCCTTTCCCTGCCCCGGCTTCCCCCTGCCCGGAAGGAGGAGGAAGCGGAGGCTGAATTCGTCCTTGCCCCAAGAATAGGATCCAGGTGTCCACGTTTCCTGGCCAGGACCCCACTTCCCCCGCAGCAGAGGGCAGGAGGCGCCCTGCCACCCCCCGCGAGCCTCCTCCATCCCCGCCACGGGGTCCTGGGTGCCAGGGTGCCCTGGGAAGGAGCCCTCTGTGCTGGTGCGTGGCTGCCTTGTCCCCTGTCCCCGGGGGCTGCCAGCACCGGCATGGTGCCTGGGGGAGCTGGGCACCGCAGGCTCAGGGGGCAGCCAAGGTCCCAGCTGCGTCCCGCTGGCCACGGGCCGCATCCTGCCCTGCCCCGCACCAGGCTCGGCCGGTGCTTCAAGCCTTGCCACGCGTCCCAGTGAATCTGTGTCCCCTGGGCGCCGGGCACCCTGCTCTCCCTGGGGCCCTTCTGAGCCTCTAAGGGCAGGGGGCAGCCAGGGGCTTGGGGGTGCAGGGGCTGCTGAGGACCAGGGGGCTGTTTTGGGGAGGGGGGGTGTTTTGGGGAAGGGGCTGCATGTCCGCAGGCTGCAGCCCCCTCTCCACTCTGCCCCAGCCACCCCGGAGCTGCCCGGCCATGGAAGCCACCACCTCGCTGCTGGACGCCGCGGCTGTCGGGGACCTGGTGCTGCTGGACCCGCTCACCGAGGAGTCACTGCTCCGCACCCTGCAGGAACGCTTCCGCCGCAGCGACATCTACGTGGGTGCCAGGGGCGCGGGGTCCGGGTGGGGGGAGCAGCGGAGGGTGCAGGGTCTGGGGTGGGGAGGGGGGTACAGGCTCTGGAGTGGGGAGCACCAGGGACCGGGCTGGGTCACCCCAGCCCCGCACCCACACCGTCCTGCTTACCCACAGACGTACATCGGGAACGTGGTGATCTCGGTGAACCCCTACCGGTCCCTGCCCATCTACACCCCCGAGAAGGTGCAAGAGTACCGCAACTGCAACTTCTTCGCTGTGAAGCCCCACATGTGAGCACGGGGAGCGCGGCAGCCCCGGGGTGCCCTCAGTCCCCCTGGACCTTGCCAAGGACTTCACCCCTGGGCGAGCCCAAGGCTTCGGGATCTGGGGAAGTCCACTTGGGGCGACCTGACAGCCAAAACGGTGGGGGCTCTTGGTGTTTCCCAAAGCCCCGGGACTGCTCCAGCCCCCTTCTAACCCCTCCTCACCCCCAGCTATGCCATCGCTGACGATGCCTACCGTTCGCTGCGGGACCGGGACAGGGACCAGTGCATCCTCATCACTGGCGAGAGCGGGGCTGGCAAGACAGGTAGAGCCAGGGCTGCCGCTGGGCGCTCACAGGGCTGTGAGGGGCTCGCGGGACCAGTGGCCATGACCCCAACACCCATGGCCCCTCGCCCGCAGAGGCCAGCAAGCTGGTGATGTCCTACGTGGCGGCCGTCTGCAGCAAAGGAGAGGAGGTGGACAAGGTGAAGGAGCAGCTCCTGCAGTCCAACCCCGTGCTGGAGGGTAAGTGCCCCGCACCTCGCACCCTGCGCCCACCCCAGGGCTCGGCACAGCCCCCCCGGCCCACGCTGTAACCCCATCCTCCCCCTGCAGCTTTTGGAAATGCCAAGACCATCCGCAATGACAACTCCTCCCGATTCGTGAGTGACCGGGGAACCCGGGCGGTGGAGCCGGGTCTCGCGGGGCCGGACCCTGCTGGGCCTGTGTGGACCCTGACGGGGCGGGAGGCACAGGAGGGGATGGGGCTGTGGGTATGGGAGTGGGGCTGCCGCCCCCCCGCGGCGTCCCCCTGCCCTGACCCCAGCCCCGTCCCCAGGGCAAGTACATGGACGTGGAGTTCGACTTCAAGGGGGAGCCCCTGGGAGGGGTCATTAGCAACTGTGAGTACTGATTACCCACCCTGGGGGGGGGTCCCACCTCGCACACCCCGGTGACACTGACCCCCTGCCCGCAGACCTTCTGGAGAAATCCCGCATCGTCCGGCACGTGAAGGGCGAGAGGAACTTCCACATCTTCTACCAGCTCCTGGCCGGGGGCTCAGCGCAGCTGCTCCGTAGGTCCAGGCCCCCCAGCATGGGGGGTCAGGGGGGTCCGGGGGCCTGAGGGAGCCATGACTGAGCCACCTCCTGCCCTCCCCAGAGCAGCTGAAGCTACGCCAGGACTGCCGGCACTACGGCTACCTGAACCGGGACAGCTCTGGGCTGCCTGGTGTGGACGATGCAGCCAACTTCCGCACCATGCAGGTACCGCCGGCCGCAGCCTGGGGGGCCGGGAAGCCCTGACACCCCCCTTCCCAAAGCACCTTGGGGCTGTCTCCATCCCCCTGAGCTGCCCGTGTCCGTCCCCAGGATGCCATGAGGGTCATCGGCTTCTCGCCCGCCGAGGTGACGGCGCTGCTGGAGGTGACGGCCGTGGTGCTCAAGCTGGGCAACGTGCAGCTGAGCAGCAGCTACCAGGCCAGCGGGATGGAGGCCTGCAGCATCGCTGACCCGCAGGGTAGGGACGAGGACAGGGACGCGCTTGGAGCGGGTGGGGGGGCCCTGATCGGCCCCCCGCTCAGCCCCGGCACCGCTGCCTCTCCGCACAGAGCTGCAGGAGATCTGCGAGCTGATCGGGCTGGACACCAGTGTCCTGGAGCGGGCGCTGTGCTCCCGCACAGTGAAGGCGCGGGATGAGATGGTGCTCACCACCCTCAGCGTCCCCCAGGTGAGCGGGACCGTCCCCTGTCATGGGGGTGATGCCTGGCAGCGTCCCATGAGCCATCACGAGCCCTTTGCCCCTCTCCCCAGGGCTACTATGGCCGGGACGCGCTGGCCAAGAACATCTACAGCCGGCTCTTCGACTGGCTGGTGAACCGCATCAACACCAGCATCCAGGTGAGCGCCTGGGGTGACAGGCACCGCTCCCCCCCCATCCTGGAAGGGGTCCCAGACCCCCATCCCACACGGGGCCAGGACACGGCTCAGCACCCCGCTGTCTCCCCAGGTGAAGCCGGGCAAGCAGAGGAAGGTGATGGGTGTCCTGGACATCTACGGCTTTGAGATCTTCCAGGTGAGTACAGGGCCCACCCGGCCCCATCCTGCTGCTGGGGGGCTGGGGGTGGCCGGGGGGACATGGAGTAGGGCTGGGGGCTCGGGCACGACCTGCCACACAGGACCCTTCTCTCGCAGGACAACGGCTTTGAGCAGTTCATCATCAACTACTGTAATGAGAAGCTGCAGCAGATCTTCATCCTGATGACCCTGAAGGAGGAACAGGAGGAATACGTCCGAGAGGTACCCCCGGCCCGTGACGGTTGGGCTGGATGCGGCCCCTCTGCCTGTGCCAGAGCACGGTTCCCAAGGAGCTTTGCTCCCCCAGGGATGGGGAAGTGCCGGAGACAGCTCCGCAGCACGTCCCTCCCTTGCCCCGCTCCCTGCCGGGAGCAGATTCAATACCAGGAAGGCAGGGAGGGATTCGGGATCCCCGTCCCTGTGGCTGGACGTCCGGTTCCTGCCCCGCGTCAGCTGGGGGGTGTCTGTGGGGCAGGGCCTGTGCACCACGTGTCCGGGGGTCCATGCGTCTGACCCCCATCTGCTCCCAGGGCATCCAGTGGACCCCGGTGGAATTTTTCGACAACAGCATCATCTGCAACTTGATTGAGAACGTGAGTTGCCCCCCAAGTCCTGGGGGCCCAGTTTGGGGTCCCAGCCACCCCCCCATCATACCCAGTGTGAGTTCGGGCTGAGCAGAACCCGGAGCAGCCCCGGTTTGGTGAAGCCGCTGGTTGGGGCTTGGGCCGGTTTGGGGTGACACCATCCATCGTGGCGCAGAGCAAGTGCGGGATCCTGGCCATGCTGGACGAGGAGTGCCTGCGGCCCGGCGTGGTCAACGAGGACACCTTCCTCACCAAGCTGAACCAGCTCTTCGCCACCCACAAGCACTACGAGAGCAAGGAGACACAGAACGCCCGGCGCGTCATGGATGCCAGCCTGCCGTCGCAATGCTTCCGCATCCACCACTACGCTGGCAAGGTCCGCCAGTGGCCACAGGCACCCACAGCCTCGGCCCCGACGGGGGCAGCCGGGGACCCCTGGGTCCTCTTCCCAACTTTGCATGGGAGCCGCGGGGATGGATGGGGAATGGGAACGGAGACACTGAACCGTAACCCACTCGCTCTCGCCTCCCTCCCTGAGCATGTCCCCCCCTGTGCACCCCACTGCGCACTGACCCTGCTCCCACGCCCAGGTGACCTACAACGTGACGGGCTTCATCGAGAAGAACAACGACCTGCTCTTCCGTGACCTCTCGCAGGCCATGTGGGCCTCCCGGCACACCCTGCTGCGCTCCCTCTTCCCCGAGGGAGACCCCCAGAAGGTCTCCCTCAAGCTGCCCCCCACCGCCGGCTTCCAGTTCAAGGCCTCGGTGGCGACGCTGATGAAGAACCTCTACTCCAAGAACCCCAACTACATCAGGTACCGGCCGCAGGGGGAGCCCCCACCCCAGCCCTGGCCCCAGCAGGACCCCCCCAGCCCACCGCTGCCCTCCCCAGGTGCATCAAGCCCAACGAGACCAAAACGGCAATGCTCTTCACGCCGGAGCTGGTGCTGGCGCAGATCCGGTACCTGGGGCTGATGGAGAACGTGCGGGTGCGGCGGGCGGGCTACGCCTTCCGCCAGCTCTATGGCCCCTTCCTGGAGCGCTACAAGATGCTCAGCCCCAAGACATGGCCCCGCTGGACCGGCGGCCACAGGTAGGGGGCTGGGCCAGCCCGCGGGTGTGTTCGGTGGCCCCCTGGCCCAGGGGCTGCCGGGCACTGACCGGCCTCGTCCCCCACCGCGGTGCAGGGAGGGGGCCGAGGTGCTACTAGCGGACCTGGCGTACCCCCGTGAGGAGCTCGCGTTCGGCCACACCAAGATCTTCATCCGCTCGCCACGCACCGTGAGTCTGGGGATGGGGGAGCAGGGGGGGGACACCGCTATGGAGCGCTCAGGCTGCCGGGGGGGACAGGGCCTGACCCAGAGTGGGTGCCAGCCCCACGGGTCCCCTCACCCCGCTGGCAGCCCCGAGCCCATCCTGGGAGCTGCTGGGTGATGCCGCGGCTCCCGGCTGGGGGTCCCCATCCCCGCTCAGCTCCTCAGCACTCGCCCTGACTTGTCCTCAGCTCTTCGACCTGGAGAAGCGGCGCCAGGAGCGCGTGATCCAGCTCGCCACCCTCATCCAGAAGACGTTTCGGGGCTGGCGGTGCCGGACCCAGTACCAGCTGATGCGCAAGAGCCAGATCATCATCTCCGCCTGGTTCCGAGGCCACATGGTGAGAAGGGGGGGGTCTCGGCACGCTTCCCTGGCCTATCCCTCCCACCTCGGGCAGAGCCCCCCAGCTCTCACAAGCCCTCCCCTTGCTCAGCCCACCTCTCCCCACCGCAGCAAAAGAACAGGTACAAGCAGATGAAGCGGTCGGCACTTATCATCCAGGCGTACGCACGGGGCTGGAAGGTGAGTGCTGGGCACCCCGGGGCCGGCAGGTCTCCTGTGGGGTGGGGGGCGCGTGGCAGGGAGGGGTGGGGGGCTCCACGTGCCCCATGGTGGGACCAGACTCATCTCCTCTCCCCGTCTTCTATCCTTCTTTCCTGCCTCTCTCCTGCCTCTCTCCTCGCTCCTTTTCTGTGTCGGTGTCTCCCCGCTTTGGGCTCCCCGGGCTCTCACCCCCCGCAGTCTCGCTGGCTCCTCCGGGAGCTGAAGTCCCAGTGCCACCGTCACGCAGCCGCCACCACCATCGCTGCTTACTGGAGAGGGTACCAGGTAATGGGGCCAGCCCCGCTGCGGGGCCGCGCGCCCTGCCCGCTGTCTCTGTCCTCCTCTCCGCGCCGCTGTGTCCGGGACTGTCTGTCTGTCTGCCCACCCTGGCTCCTGCCCACCCTGTCAGGCTGGAGCAGCTCTCCTCTCTGCTGGGGCTGAACGGGGATGGGGAGGGGATGGACACCCGTGTTCCGGGGGGGGGGGGGGTGGCTGGCAGCGGGAAGGCAGTGAGGTTCTGCACCCCTACCGCCGCTGACGGCCATCTCCGGCAGGTCCGCAGGGCGTACAGGAGATATTTCCGCACCGGGGCCAGCGCCCGCCTGGCCAACTTCATCTACCGGCGGCTGGTGAGTTGGGGCCGGGGGAAGAGGGGGGCATGGCACCTTCCCAGCCCCCCCACCCCTGGGGCTGGACCGGGGACCCTCCTGACCACCCCCTGCTATGTTGCCACCCTCAGGTGCAGAAGTTCCTGGTGGGGCTGGCGAGGAACCTCCCGCCGCTGTCGGTGATGGACCGGACCTGGCCCCCAGCGCCATACAAGTTCCTGGCTGATGCCAACCAGGAGCTGAGGAGCATCTTCTACCGCTGGAAGGTGGGCGTAGCGGGG
Source organism: Pluvialis apricaria (assembly GCA_017639485.1). Taxonomy (NCBI): domain Eukaryota; kingdom Metazoa; phylum Chordata; class Aves; order Charadriiformes; family Charadriidae; genus Pluvialis; species Pluvialis apricaria. The sequence goes on from CM030034.1 coordinate 2,454,042, forward strand.
GGCAGGGGGGCAGGGAGGGCTGTGGCTCGGGACCCTGTGTCCTGGCCCCCGGCACTGAGTCATCCCCTCCCTCGGCAGTGCAAGAAGTACCGGGAGCAGCTGACGCCGCAGCGCAAGGCGCTGCTGCAGGCCAAGCTCTGTGCCAGCGAGCTCTTCAAGGACAAGAAGGCACTCTACTCCAAAAGGTGCCGGGGCTGGGGGCTGGGGGGGGCGGGGGGGTGTGCATGGGGGGTGACGCCGGCTGACGGTCCTGTCCCCAGCCTGCTGCAGCCCTTCCAGGGTGAGTACCTGGGGCTGAAGCAGAACCCCAAGTACCAGAAGCTCCACGCCGTGGCCAAGGACAAGCTGGTGATGGCCGACAATGTGAGGAAGGTGAACAGAGCCAGCGGCAAGGTGAGCCCCGTCCCTGTCCCCACCGTGGCGGGAGGGGAGTGGGGCCACGCTGACACCTCCCTCCTGCCCGCAGACGGTCCCCCGCCTGCTGCTGCTCACCACCGAGCACCTGGTCCTGGCCGACCCCAAAGCCGGCCAGCCCAAGACCGTGCTCAGCCTGGGCGACATCCGCAGCGTCTCCGTCACCCGCTTCTCCGACGGCTTCCTGGCCCTGCACCTCAAGGAGGTACCCGGGGAGGGGGATTTGGGGGGCTCGGGGGGGGTCCCCAGCGGTGCTGACACCCCTTCTACTCCCCGCAGACCTCCACAGGTGGGGCCAAGGGCGACTTCTTGCTCGTCAGCGACCACCTCATCGAGCTCGTCACCCGCCTGCACCAGACCCTCATGGACGCCACCGCCCAGTCCCTGCCCCTGCACATCACCGACCAGTATGGGGGGGGGGGTCGGGGGGCGGGGCTACCGAGGGTGGGGCCTGCAGGGCGGGGTGAGGCTTGTGGGGGTGGAGCTTGCAAGGGTGGGGTCCGCAGGGTGGGGCATCAGCCGGAAGGTCCCGAGTGGCTGTGGCGGGCAGCCCCCCCCCCCCCCCGGGAGGCGGTGGGTGTGAAGGAGGCAGCTCATTGGGCAGGAGGTGGGGGGGGGGCTGGGGGGGGCCGGGCGTGTCCCTCACCCCTCTGTCCTGCCCCCCCCTCCAGGTTCTCCACCCGCTTCCAGAAGGGCGACATGGCCATCACCGTGGTGGAGTCAGCCAAGGCAGGCAGCGACATCCCCATCTGCAAGAAGCGGGGCAGCCACAAGATGGAGGTCCTGGTCCACTGAGGGGACCCCCACCCACGCAACCAGCACCCCCACCCACTCCCCCTGTGTCCCCCCCCCCCCCGGTCCTTGCACCACCCAGGAATTGCTGCAAACCCATTAAAGAGATGCTCCAGTGTCGGTACCCGGGCGGTGTCGCAGTTGGATGCCCCCCGGTATGGGCAGGGCAGGGGGACCCAGTCGTGCCGGAGCCCCAGGATGCGGCGCCGCGGTGCTGGAGCAGGGTGGGGGGCAGAGCCCGGCCCCAGGGATGGAGCACACACCCCCCCACGGCCCCCCGCCTTTCCTGCTGCCTGATTGCAGACAGCACTCGGCTCGGCGGTGATTGGAAAGGCCCCAAATTGCCGCCACTTTTCCCATTAAGTGGGAAAGCAGCTCGCTCTGCCGCAGAGGCAATTTCTGGGCGGCCGCGGGTGCCTGGCACATGAGGTCCTCGGCACCCGCCTGCCTGCGCTGCCTGTCCCCATCCCCCCTGCCCAGGGTCCCCCGCCCTGCTGCAGGACCCCCGGTGCTCCCCGCTGCACCCCCGAGCCCACCGCCCTCCCCGGGTGGCACCACAGCTCCCGGGCTGGCGATGGAGCGGCATTCGGGGACCGGGGCTGTGGCCCAGAGCAGAGCAGGGGGACAGAGAGGAGCCACCGCGCAGCCCTGCGGCCACCGCTGCAGCCCCCATCCCGCGGGACCTCTGCCGGTCCTGCAGCCCCCGGGAGGTGGGGTCCCTGCACAACTCTGCTAGCGGCCCCCCCCGCTCCCCGCTGCCTTTTCTCTCCTGCACTCATCAAGCTCTCAGAGAGGGTTTGGTTTTTTTTTTTCCCTGTCCCCACACGTCACCCGCGTTACCTTCGGGAGCTGACAACTCCCCGTCACATCAGCATCAGCACCAGCTCCCAGGTGGGCCCCGGAGCGTCAATATGGTTTGTCGTGCACGGGGGGCATGTGCGGGCACGCGTGCCGGGGCACTTGGGCAGCGCGTGCACATGGCGGGGAGAGGCACGTGCGTGCGCGGGGGCACTTGACAGTGCGGACGTGTCCCAGCTCTGAGGTCTTCCCCCCCTGCCTTCCCGCCGCGGGCTGTGTCACATCCCAGCGCTGGGACCTTCCTGCCCGCATGCGGCGAGGGGCGAAAGCTGTAAACAAGCCCACCGCAGCCTGGGGCACCGCGGCTCTTCGCGGCTGCGTCGTGCTTGGCACCACACAAGTAGGTGTTATTAATTAATTAGGCCGTCTCTGGCCAGGCTCCGATTTAATTAACGTCCCCGGCACTGCAGATGCTGCCCTGCCCCGGGCTGCGCTGCCACGTGAGCCGCCGCTGCCAGGCCGCCTTCCCGCGGGGCCACCGCAGCCGCCTGTTGCTTGGGCTGAAGTCGGTGGCTCTCACTTGTTGGCCGGCGTGGTCCCCCTCCCCTCGCGTCCCTCCGGTGCCCCCCGACTTTTCCTCCCCATCTTCCACCTCCGCGCGCCCCAGCCCCCTGGCCGGGGTGAGGGTGTGGGGGCACTTGGGGTGCAGGGATGGGGGGATCAGGACGCAGCATGAAGCCCAGGCTCCTGGGAGGCCAAGTTGGGCTGGGGCCGCGGGAGGGGGGACGTGGTGCTGGTGGTGTGTGGGTCACAGAGGGGTCTGGGGAGAGGCAGATGAGGCCCGTCAGAGCCGGGAGCGCTCCCCACGGGACCGGGCAGGGCAGGAACCCCAGAGTGGGGCTGGGGGAGAGGGGCAGGGTGTGCGGTACAGCGTGTGTGTGGGGGCACGCGTGTGCCTGCGTGTGCAGTTGAATCCTTGTATGCGTGTGCAGATGAACACGTGTGCATCGTGTGTGCATGGTGGGAGCCCAGCTGATCCCCGCCGCCGTGCGAGACCTCCCAAAGCCCGGCTGCAGAGCCACCGCCAGCAGCCGTGCCAGCGCGGCAGACAGGACCGCTCCCACCGCGCGTGTGCCCACACGTGCCAACGGCTGCGTCGTGCTCGGGTGCATGTGTCCCCCCATGCCTGCGGCACGAGGAGGGGCCGGGGGGGCTGCGTGGGCACAGCGCCTGTGTGCTGGCCCCCTACCACGGGGCGCTGCGGCGCGGTGGGGAGCTGGCGTGCCTGCGTGGGCATGCTGGTGGCGCGGTGTGACTCTGCGTGTGTAACGGGTGCCTGTCGGTGACACGGTGCCTGCGTGGGTGTGAAGCTGCAGGGTGGGGGTGCCACCCCCCCTCAGCCCCCATTGGCGGCTCTCCTCTCGCCCACCCACGCCGTGCCATGGGCAGAGCCCCTTATTTAACTCCGCACAGCAACCGGCACCCCGGTACTTTGCCTCCCGGCTGAGCCCACACAGCGAGAGCATCGGTGCAGCCCGTGGCCGTTGCCCACCTCGCCTTACCGCGTCTCCCACTCTGCGGACACCAGCAGCAAGGGACACTCTGCCCCCAGCTCCGCACCGGGCGACACCTGAGGGCTCAGCAGGTCTGTGCCCCCACAGCACCTGGCCCTGGGGGCGTCCCGGGGTTCCTGGGGTGCTGCTGTGTCCTGTCCTTGCCCAGCTTGGGCTGAGAGGAGGGAGGAGGGGGGAGCTGGCGAAGCCACGGGAAAGGGCACGGGCCCGGGATGAGAGATGGGGTGAATTGAATTTGGGGAGTGCTTTGTGGGGGGGGGGCTCTGGAAGCAAGTCTGGGATCTTGCTGTCAGCGTGTGTGTGCCAGTGCATGTGGTGTGTGCCAGTGCGTGTGTCTGGGGACACGTGTGTGTGTGTTAACATGCGTGAATGTGCAGGACCCCGTGTTTGTGATCGCTGTGTGCCCGTGCTCGGGCTCGTGCGTGTGTTTGCACGGTCCGGCTGGTGGGTGACTGCACAAGCGCAGTGGGCACAAGCGGTGGCACGGGACCCCCGGGTCTGCAGTGCGGCTGTGCCCCCCTGCACCGCCCCCCCGCACCTCTGGGGTGCATCCCCCATAACGTGTCCCCCCCCCCCCCGCACCCCAGTAAGGCAGCCCCCGGTGCAGCCCCCTCCCCAGGACACCGCACACCGGGGGGTGTGTGTGGGGGTGTTCCTGCCCCGTCCCCCCCCCCTCGCCGCCCCCGGGAAGCAGCGCGGTTCCTCCGGCCCCAGACACGGGCTGGGATCCCGCCGCCCCCGGCCCCCCCCCCCCCCCCCCCCCGGTCTCCCGTGTCGCTGCTTTCCCTCCCCAGCGCTTGGCCCGGTCCCGGGCTCGTCCCGGGCCGCCCCGCGGAGGGGTCGCTGGCTCGGGGCGGCCCCGGTGCCCCGCCGCTGACCGCCGCCCCCAGGCCCCCCCCCGAGGATGAGGAGCCGCCCGGCGCTGGCGGCGCTGCTCGTCCTGGCGCTGCCGCTCGCCCTCGCCCGCCGCCCCCCCCGCCCCGCCGGACCCCGCGCCCCCCGCACAGGTAGAGCCGTCGGGGAGGCGCCGGGAGAGGGAGACGGGGGACGGTCCGGGACCCCCCCCCGGGGTATCCCCCACCCCGCTCACCCGCTTCGCTTCCCGCAGGGGGTGCCCGTCCCGGAGCCGCTGCCCTGGAGAGCCCGCGGCAGCCCCGGGGCCGCCTACGCCGCCGCGCTGAGGCTGCTGCGGGAGGAGGACGCCGGTGAGGGTCGGGGCGAGGGGGGGGGCTGTGGAGGGGGGTGTCGGTCCGCCCGGTCCCCGCCGGCGCCGCTTAACCGGCTTCGGTCTCTTCCAGGTCCCCCCGCGCCCGCGGCTCCGCAGAAGCGTAAGTCCCGCCCGGTGCCGCCGGCGGCCCCGCAGCCGGTTCCCTCGGCGCTGACGGCGGCTCTCTCCGCAGGGGACATGCACGACTTCTTCGTGGGGCTCATGGGGAAACGGGCGGCGGAGCCCGGGCGGCCGGCGGGGCGGGGGGACGGCGGCCCGTCCCCTCGGTGCTCCCCGGGCCCCCCGCTGCGGGCGGCGTGAGCCGGCGGGGCTGGACGGGGCGCGCCCCGCGGTGGCCTCCACCCACGGGTGACCATCCCCTGTGCCCCGGGGCGAGGCACCGGCACCAGGGGGGGGGGGGGGGGGCTGCGCTGCGGCGGCGGTACCGGCTGCGGGGGGGGGAGGGTGGAGGGAGGGCGTCCCGGGGGCGCCGCTGCCCACGGAGCCGTCGTGGGACCCGCCGGTGCCGGAGCCGCGGTGGCGGCTGTACCGACCCACGCACACGTCCCGCACCCCCCCCGCGTGTACACACCCCTGTACGTGTATACGCGCTCCTGTATACATCCACCCGCGCGGGATACGCGCCACCACCGTCTCTGTCTCTTGGCTGCGACGACCCCACGGGGACGCGCCCACGGGGGGGGGACGGGACGCGCCCACGGGGATGGGGACGCGGGGGCGGCGGGGCCCTCCTGCTCGTGGGCTACAGCGATGTGCCCCACATCCCCCCCCCCCCTCCCGCCCCATAAGCACAGGGGTGCCCGTGTCCGTGTCCCCCCCACACCCACGCGGTCCTCCGGGGCGCGGGGGGGCGCTGTGGCGGCGCGGGCGGGCGGAAGGCGGCTCCGACGGCGGCCGGGGCGGGCGATGGGGAGAAGGGGGGCGGGGGGGGGGGGGGCGGGTCGGCGCCTTTGTGTGAGCCGAGCCGGGATGGTGCGGGGCGCCGGGCGGGTAAGGAGCGCCGCCGGCCCGCGCCCCCGCCGCCCCCCCCTTCCCCCGGGCCGCCCCCTCCATCCCCCCCCCACCCCGCGGAGCCCCGCGCCCATCCGCCCCCCCCCCCTCGCCATGGGCCCTGCGCCGCCCCCACGAACCCCCCCAACCCACCCCGGGGCCTCCCGCTGTCCCCTGTGGCCCTTTTCTGCCCACCCCCCCCGGGGGTCCCCTCACCTCCACACCGTGGGCCCCTCGTTGCCCGCCCCCCCCCCGGCCCTGCTGCCCCGCGTGGCTCCTCGAGCCCCCCCGGGGGTCCCCGCCCCCCCCACCCCCGAGGTCCCTTTTCCCCCGGGGCACATTGGGGATTCCCCGTGTGCTCCCCCCCCCCCCCCAGGGAGGGACCTCCCTGCAGGCAGCGGGGCCTGCACACCCCCCCGCCCCGGGACCCCCCCCCTCCCGGGGTCCGTTCCCTCCTGTCCCGTCCCCACGCCCCCCCCCCCCCCGCAGGGATCCCCACGTCGGGGCGTTCCTGAGCTGGGGAGCGTCTCCCCTCCAGAGCCTTCCCCGGCCCCCCCTCATCCTCACCCCCCCACACCCCGCTGCCTCTTCGGGCAGGGGCCGTCCCGGCCTCCGTCCCTCGGTGTCCCCGGGGGGGGCTCGGCCCGTCCTCAGCCCCTCGTTGCCTTTCCCCGGGGCTGAGGGCAGCCCGGTCCCCTCCCGCCTCCTGCGAACTCCCGCTCTCTCTGCACCTCCGGGGTCCCCGTTGTCGCGGTGGGGGGGTGTAGGGACGGTGGTCCCGGGGTAAATTCGTCGAGTCCCCAGGTGGCCCGAGCGCTGGCCGAGCGCTCCGGAGTGGGACGGGGCAGCAAAGGCAGTGGGACAAGCTGGGAGGATGAGCTCAGGTGGGAATTGGTGGTGCCGTGGGCCGGGGTGGCCGGTGGCAGCCTGGGACCGTGGCACAGACCCCGGCTGGGAGCGCTGGAAGGTGCTGCCGGTGCCGGTGCAGCAGAGGAGAAACCCCAGGGGAAGCAGAGAAGCTGGCGTGCCGGGGAGAATCTGAAATGAGATCCCACCTGGAATCCCAAAGTTACCGTGTGGGTATGAGAGCAATCTGAAGCGAAGGTACGAAGCGGTGGTGGCTGGAGGAGACCCGGAGGCGAAGCCCACCAGCGTGTAGGCTCCAAATTTCTGCCCCCCAAGACAGGAGCGCTATCCCTGGCTCGGGGAGCCGGGGGGTGTCTGCAAAGCAGCACCGGTTGGGGCTCAGTTTCGGAACGGAGGAGCCTCTGTCCGTGGCCAAATAGAAGCGGGGACTTCAGCCTGTTGCTGGCAGACTACACGGCTTTTTTATTTTGTCTTTTTGTGCCTTTCCCTTTATGCGTCTTTCCCTTCGCTTCCCAAAGAATCACTCTTCGAAGTTACAAGATAGGTTTTAGTCGATCTCCATCTAAGCAGCTGCACCGCTGCTTCTCTGTTGCTCGTGGGGAAGGTGGAAAATTTGAGGTATGACTAGAATGATGTCTCTTTGGTTGTTGAGGTATTAACATTTTTTGCATTTTCCTCTCTCCAGAGCCCCTTGCCCTGCCAGTTTCTGGATGCCAAGCACCTCCTGCTCACGCAGCTGATGCATGCGTGAAGAAGAAGCTGACCAGGAGAGGGACTCCTAAGCAGCTGCTAAGATGGGCATGAGGATCAAGTTGCACAGCACCAATCACCCCAACAACCTGCTGAAGGAACTCAACAAGTGCAGGCTCTCCGAGACCATGTGCGACGTCACCATTTTGGTGGGCACCCGCTCCTTTGCTGCACATAAGGCTGTTCTGGCCTGCGCCGCAGGCTACTTCCAGAACCTCTTTCTAAACACGGGGCTGGATGCTGCTAGGACCTACGTAGTGGATTTCATCACACCGGCCAACTTCGAGAAGATCCTCAGCTTTGTGTACACCTCGGAGCTCTTCACAGACCTGATCAACGTGGGCGTCATTTACGAGGTGGCGGAGCGGCTGGGCATGGAAGATCTGCTGAAGGCCTGCCATTCGACCTTCCCTGACTTGGAGAGCTCAGCCATCACGAAGCAACCCTCCTTGTCCGTGAGCGAAGGCCGGTCGGGTCCTCTGAGCAGCACCTCCTCAGAGCAGAGCCATTCTTTGGGTGAAATCCGGAGCGGCGGGGAACATTTTGGCCCTGAACGGAATTACATCTTGCACGGGGAAGTGGCAGGCAGCTACAAGGAGGATGACAGGAATACCGTGAGCGAAGCCAGCCAGACTCTTCCCCTGATGCATCCGCAGCAGCCTCCCAAGACAGAACAGGAATCGGACCAGGGGCAGTTCACTCCTGCCGCGAGTGCGGCGACCCAGCCCGGCTTGGGAGGTGTGAACATCGTTGTTCGAACCACGACAAGCTCCTGCCAGCAGTATAAGGTCCAGAGCAATGGCGACTACGGCAAGGGCGGCTTCTTTACCACTGATCCTTCCCTGGACATCTCCACGGGGAGCAACTCCTGTCCCAGCAACAGTGACCACTCCAAAGAGCAAGGGTTTGGGCAGATGGATGAGCTTCAGCTGGAGGATTTGGGCGAGGACGAACTGCGTTTCGAAGATGCCGGTGAAGAGCTGGGCCCATCAGAAGAAGTTATTGAGCTGAGTGACGACAGTGAGGAAGAGCTGGCCTTTGAGAACGACAGCCAGGATAGCAAGGCCATGCCCTGCCAGGTGTGCAAGAAGGTCCTGGAGCCCAACATCCAGCTGATCCGCCAGCACGCGAGAGATCACGTTGATCTGCTCACCGGGAACTGCAAGGTCTGTGAAACCCACTTCCAGGACCGCAACTCCAGGGTCACTCATGTTTTGTCCCACATCGGCATCTTTCTCTTCTCCTGCGACATGTGCGAGACCAAGTTCTTCACCCAGTGGCAGCTGACCCTCCACCGACGAGAAGGGGTCTTCGACAACAACATCATCGTCCACCCCAGCGACCCGCTGCTGGGGAAGGTCACCATGTTTGGGGGAGGGCCTGGCTCAGAGCTGGCGTGCGCCGCCTGCGGGAAGCCTCTGGCCAAAGATTTCCACACCATCCGCAACCACATCCTGGACCACGTGAACTTGAAAAGCCAGACGTGCGGCGTGTGCGACCAGAGGCACCTCAGTCTCTGCAGCCTGATGTGGCACACCCTGTCTCACTTGGGGATCTCGGTCTTCTCCTGCTCTGTTTGTGCCAACAGCTTCGTAGATCGGCACCTCCTGGAGAAGCACTTGGCCGTTCACCAGAACGTGGAGGAGGCACTTTTCCGGTGCCACTTCTGTGGCCAGAGCTTCAAGCTGGAGGCAGCGTATCGTTACCACGTCAGCCAGCACAAGTGCGGAGGCAGCCTGGACATCCAACCCAGCTTTGGAGACCGTCTCCAGCAGCAGGGCCTGCAGAAGAGGAAGCTGCCAGAGGAGTTCCTGAGCGAAGAGTTGGCGCTGCAAAACCAGCCGGGCAACAGCAAGTACAGCTGCAAGGTCTGCGGGAAGAGGTTTGCCCACACCAGCGAATTCAACTACCACCGGAGGATCCACACCGGAGAAAAACCCTACCAGTGCAAGGTGTGCCACAAGTTCTTCCGCGGCCGCTCCACCATCAAGTGCCACCTGCGGACGCACTCGGGAGCCCTCATGTACCGCTGTACTGTGTGCGGGCATTACAGCTCCACGCTCAACCTCATGAGCAAGCACATAGGCGTGCACAAAGGCAGCCTCCCCCCGGACTTCACCATCGAACAGACTTTCATGTATATCATCCATTCCAAAGATGCGGAGAAAAACATGGACAGCTGATGGGGTGAGGCAGGGCAGGGCCAGGAAAGGAGTAAATGCTAATTACAGAAGCTGTGGAAAAAAATGTCATTTATTTTATTTAATGGTCAGGCATCACGGATGGAATCCTCCTTTTCTATGTTGGTTTTTTTTTTTTTAAGTTTGTTTTTTTTGGCCTTGCTAGGGCTTTTTAGATTGGTGGCATTGTACAAATTAACAGCACGTAAGCTACGTCACTGTTTCCAAGAAGTCTGTCGTGTTTACTTACCTCTGGTCCTGTTAGAGGCCATCGAGTTCTGTGTTTTTAGCGTTTCTCACTAGGTTTCGAATCTAGATTTTTTTAATTTTTTTTTTTTAACCTTTTAGCCCACTCGACTAGGCTAACCCTCAGTTTGAGCTTGTCCACAAACTGATGCTGCTAAGATTTTTCACACCTGACCTCAGTAGAGAGGGACAGAGCCAGAGCAGGATGGTGCTGGACTCGAAGAAAAGGAAAAAAAGAAAAAAAAAAAAAAAAAAAGGAAAGAAAAAGGAAAAAAGACTCGTTCTCGGCATCACTGGGGTTCTGCTGCTATTGCGAGGAGATAAGCAAAGTCTGTGTCACCGAACCAGCCTTGAAGCTGCTGCTCCGTTGCAGGGGAGGTGAGCAAGCAGCGTGTGAGTGTGCACATGCAAACGAGGAGGGATGCCTGGCGGTAAATGAGTAGGAGGGAGATTGTCGCTCGTGAGGGCAGCTCCCAGGCAGTGCTGCTGGTCTCCGGGAGCCCTCCCCGAGGCTGGCGGTTTCTCCGTCGTGCCCGTGACGCGCCGCTCGCTTGTGCCCCGAAACCCCGACTCCGAAGGAGGAGATGAAGGAGTGACACCAGCTCTCTGAAGAGCCCGAGCAGTGGGGCGGCTGTGTGGAAGGAGAGCGGCGGCTGCGTGAGCAGAGTGATCTCTCGGAGGGCAGGGGAAGCAGGTTGGTGTTGTGGGGTCGACTGCTCCTTGGGAGGTATTTTGCGATGGCACGGTCACACTTAACTTCTGCCAGCCCGCAGCTGGCCATTGAGAGCGTGCTGATGTCTCCTCGGCTCTCCTCTGCCGACGGCAGCCGTGCACGTTGTGCTCGGGCGGCACGGTGCATCCCAGGGCTGCCCGTTGGTGGAAGTGCTGGATGCTGGAGAGCGATGTCGCTGCGGCTGCGCGGATCCCAGCAGACAAGACGTGATGAAGCTTTGCCTTAACTCCCAGGAAGGTACCTTTGAGAAGGACTCTTCTCTCTGCTGAAGGGATAGCCCCCTCCCGTGGCTGTCGCCGTGGATCACCGCATCCCGGACATGTCTCGTGGCAAATGTGCGTTGCAGGATGTTGTTGGTGCGATGTGAGTTCGTTCGTCTCTTGTCGAATCGTGCTGTAACTTCAGCAGGCGCCGGCCGGGGGGCTGCGGCGGAGCAGCTCCGGGAGCCGGCAGCGGTAGCAGCCGGTGTGAACCTCAGCTCAGCCTCTCCTGGTCGGGCGCGGGCTGGGGACCCTCCTCGGCGCGGTGGGCTCTCCCGGCTGCGCTGGCGAGGTCAGCCCCGTGCCGGCAGTGTTTACACCAAGAAGGGTGGGGATCGGCTTTTTCCCATGTTATCCTGCTGTGGGGCAGAGGTGGAGAGGAACAAATATTTCCGATGCCGCAGCATGAGTTATGGCTGCCCTTAGGTAACTCATTCTACCTCACAAACAGGAAGCGCTCAGGGCTTTCAAGCCACAGTCGTAGTAATTTGGCTCCTGCGCTTCTGTAAAGATATGCTGTTACAAAACAAAACTCGTGATTTGCAAACCCTGTAAACTCGTCCCGCTTTCCCCTCCTCTCGAAGGGACAACCCGCGGCAGAGGAGCGGCGTGGGCTGGACGCGTGAGCTAGGAATTCCTGGGGGTCGCTCCCCCCGCTCTGCTGTGGCCTTGGGCAAGTCACTTCACCTCTTTGCCTCAGTTTCCTCATCTGTAAAATGAGGGTGGTAACACTTGTGGTACCTACCTACCTCCCGGGAGTGCGGCGAAGATTGCTGGCTCGTACCCGCAAAGCGTGTGGGAGATGCAAGGCGCTTAGTGAACACTGACGTTCGCACCCCAGGGAAGGGACAGCCTCTGTCCTTCCCCGTTCTGTGCCACTTCCTCAGCCTGGCCGGGTCGGTTTACTCCTGTTACAGCCCTCCCTGGCGAAAGCAAACCTCCCTTTACCCCCGTCCCCGTCGCAGTCCTGTGAAACAAGCTCTGTAGCAATATAAGACGTGGGGCAGCGGCGCTGTGCCTGCGGAGGGGCTGGGGGTAGTGGCACTGGGGAGCGGGGAGCAGGAATGTGTGTGCTGAGGGGTAGCGGCGCTGTCATGTCCCCTGGGGTTTGCAGAGCACATCTCCCCATCGGCTGGGCGCGTTGCTGTCAGGACCGGGAGGAGTTCGCGTCCCGGGGAGAGGGGAATTGGAGGGTGCAGAGGTGTGTGGCTGCTGGAAGCCCCTGCCCTCCGGCTCCATCCATCCTTCGATCCCTGCGGTTTGCCTGTAAAGCTGCGTTCCCACCGCGGCAGCTCCAGGTCCAGCCCCGCTGTGACGGGAAGAGACAGGAGTCAGCGTCGAGCCGTGTCCCCGCCGGCGGTGCTGAGCCCTGCCTGGACCTAATGACCCTCCTCAGGCAGCTCCTTCGTCCTGAGCGTGTGTCATCCTCAGTCACCCCGTGGACCTGCAGTACCCGAGTCCGACCCCGCTGCACGGACGTGGGGTGGGAGGGATGGACGTTGCTAAGGAGGACCGAGAGGCCAAGGCTGAGGAGGGCTGAGGCCGTTGGGAGTTTGTGTCATTTCCCCAGTCCCTGTAATATTGGCCAAGTTTGGGGCCAGCTGGCATTGCCCTGGGGGGGGGGGTGTTAAACTGTATTTGTCCTGATTTTGGTGTCTGGAGCCCGTTTTCAGAGGAAGAAGGGCACCAAAGTGATCCCCGACCCTGGGGCTGGTCAGGCTGTGCCGTGTCTGCCACTGGAGCTCTGGTTTCCAAACTTGTGTCTCGTGGTGCCGGTCAGCTGCCAGGCCGCGGTCTGTGATCGCGGGCTGGTCTGCGGAGCCATGTTTAGCCTAGTGTTACATTTAAAAAAAAAAAAAACAAAGCATTTTGAGAACACGTGGCGCCCTAGAAAAGCATGGGAGTTGGCGGCGGGTGGCTGGGGGCTGCTTCGAGGAGCGCGTTGAGTTGAGTTGGTTTCGTTGCCCTGGTCGGTGGCTGGTGGACAGGAACGGATGCGACCTGCTCTGCTCTGGAGATCGCTGTGAAGGATGTGAGGCGGGGGCAGACGAGGCTTGGGAGAGCCGAGTCCTTAAAACCTCGAGACCCTCCTGAAATGTCCCAGAAGCTTTGATGAGCTCTTGGATGGGTCGGGGTGCGGCCGCGCGGTAGCGTCTGCAGCCCCGTGTCTAGCTAAGCTGTGAAGCAAAAGCCTTTTGTGCACATAAACCAAAAAAAAAAAAAAGAAGCTTTTACACTGAAACACTAACGGGCAAAGCAAGCCCACCCTTCTGGACACAGGGACGGGACAGCAAAAGCCCACCCCGTTTTCTGCCAGTCATTTCTGGGTGTGGGGACGGGGCGGGGAGCGCTCGGGTCCCTGGCGTTTCTGTGTCTTGGATTGTTTTCCTGTGTTATAATGAATTATTCCCACATGCAACACCCCGAGATCAGCGGCGAGCCCCGTCTGCTGGGGGGGAGACGCTGGGATGGATCGGGACCTGCAGCCCTCTCGCGCTGGGTCAGCCTCGCAGGGGTTTTCCCAAGAGGGGTCAGAGATCTGTCCTCTCCCTCCCCTGGGGGGGTCCAGGACCTCTCCAAGCCTGCGGCCAGCGCCGGGGCTCTGTCATCCCCATCCCCTCGGCGGCGTGGCTGTCCCCGGGTCCGGGGGAGCTCCGGTGTTCCTCTGGAACACTGCGTGGATAGAGCGATGGGGTTTGTCCCACGTCCCCCACAGGCTGCGTTGCCCCAAGGGGCCGTAGCTCTGACCCGGCTGTGTCGCGGCAGAGGCACGCGGTGACGGCAGGGGCTCCGGGCTGGCGGCGCGGGGCTTTTCTGTGCCGGGGGTGCAGCCGTGCACAGCCCCGCGTCGGAGGCCAAGCGCCGTTTGCAGCATCGGGGGAGCCGGGGCAGAAACTCCGTGCCCGGATCCATTCCTGCTCCACTGCTGCCTCGCAGTGCTGCCTTTGGCAAGCCTGCTCGCCTCCCCGTCCCTCCCTGAATTTGGGGACCGCGGGGACCACACTTACCTACCTCGCCTGGGGCAGCCGCGAGGTTTAACTCGTGTGTGCAAAGTGCTTTGGGATCCTGGGGGCGCGAGAGGGGAACGGAGAGGGGAACCGCTTCACCGCGAGCTGTGCCGGTCCTCGCGGGAAACCCTGACACAAACTGCCGCTCCAAAAGGCAGTGCTTCGAGACTGGGCTTACTCCGATTTCTAAAATGCAAAGTTCAGTTTGATTCTCCCCCTTCTCAAAGGATCCAGGTCTCTCACCAGAATAATTAAGCAGAAGAAAGAAAAAGAGTTGAATTGCTGTCTAACCTTTTTGTTAAGTTAATAGTAGGTACTGACCTCCTGATATTTAAGTGTTTACTATCTATTTGCTGTAAAGTTTTGTATATTTTGTAAACTTTCCCCCCAAATAGTAGATGTCTAATATCGTTGTACATCGGGTTCTTTTATACTCCATTGTTCAGCACAAAGTGTGGTTTTTATTTAGAATAATAAAATGGAAAACGTTGACCTCTTGTACCTCCCTTCTTTATAAAACTCGTTTCTTTAAATGTGCAGATCGGCACTTCTGTCTCTTCAGGAGCGGCTGGGGAAGCACGTGAGCCGTTCCTGGTATCCTGCTCCTGTGCTGTGCTCTGCAGGATTTGTGGCACGCGTCCAGGCAGCCGGGGCCTCTTCCCCGCCGCCTCCTCTGGCACCCGGAGCAGCACGAGCTGAAGGGTCTCCGGCGTTTCTGCGGGCTGTTTCCGCAGCAGGTTGGGAGCAGAGCCCTCGTTAGAAACCGTCTAGGAAATTCTCCGGGTTTGTGTTCCTTGATAAGCCCTTTCTGTGCCGCCAGCGCTGAGTTTCGCTGAGACCTGCACCTTCGCAGGCTCGGAGCCGTTGGCGGGTGGGCAAACGCTGCTGGGTTTTCAAGAGCCGCTTTAGCTTTCCTACAGCAGCGAGGGTTCCTTCTCGGCTCGGGGTTGGGGTGACCCGCCTGCTGGCGCTGCCAGCGGCCAAGGCTGCTGGTCTCGGTGGCCGCTGGAGCTGCTCGGGCAGCGCCGCTCTGGGGAGAGCTCAGCCGGTGGGACAGGACCAGTTCCCCGACCCGGTGACCAGCAGTGGGCACTGGGAATTCCAGCTGGGAGGGTGGCCCAGGGGTATATATAGCTACTAATTGCTAAAGGAGCCCGTGGCCGGGCCAGTTTACCCTAAGGGGTGGTGAAGGCTTTAAAGGGAGACTGAGCAACCCGGCTAAAGGACTCACTGGGTTTCAAGCCCACGTCGCCATGTGGGGCTGTGTGAGGGTCTCGTGGTTTAACGGCAGCCACTCGCCCACTCCTTCCCCCACCGCAGTGGGCCGAAACCAGGATATTTGGGTTTATTTGAGGCCACTCTGGCCCTGAGGTCTATGAACAAAGTTGTAGATACATAAGAGAGTTTAAAAAAAAAAGTTTAATAGGTCAAATACCAAATTTTACATGTTTAAGTAACTTGAAATTTAATATATTTTTGTCCTGGTTATGTCACACATCGAGTGTCTTGTTATTGTGTACTTATCTTCAATTTCTTCATTGAGAATGGCAGGGTTTTAGCTAAAGGAAGCCTTAGGAAAGGTTCAGGATCAAAGCTGTGGGTTGTGTCAGCGTTGAAGCTGCCATTGCGCTCACCGGCCGGTTTTGGGGCTGCTCGGCTTCACCACGCGCATTGTGCCCAGGAGGGTCACGGGGATGAAGGCAGTGAGGTCCTGCATCCATGCGGATCCCGAAGGACAGCCTCTGCCCCAGGGAGGCATACAGTCTGGGTGGCTCTACACTCTCAAGTTGTGAAGTAACGTAATTAAAGAAGAAGAATGGCAGCGAGTTGCTCCCCTGAACAGTTGTGTCTGAGGGGACCGGCTTCTTCCCCAGCTGCAGTACGAAGCATTTCTGTGTAAGAGGCGGATTTGGCTTTTTCTGTCAACAGTGGTATCCCCAAACAGTAAGACTCTCTGTACACAAGGAGCCCTGAAGTATTTAAGGATTTATTCTGTCCCAGAACCCCGGTAAGCAGCAGAGCCGTTGCCAGCCAGTCCCGAGATAACTGAGCATCCGCGTTAACCCCTGGTCCCGGGCTTCTCCCGCAGCCCAGCACATCCTGCTCCCCACCCACCGCTCTGTGCTGCGAGCATCCTGTCCCTACATTTGCTTATGCTTTGCTTTTCTAAAAATGTGTTTCTTGAGCAGCTCAAGGCCTTTGGTAGATTTATGGACTCCCGGTGACTGTCACTCTTTCACCTTCCCCTGCCGAGGGCTTGACCCGCAGCGCGTGACTTAGCAGAACCCAGACAATGCTGATCTTTCTCCGGATGCTCCGGTTCCTTGCGCCACCAAAGCCCAGCCCGCGCTCCGGCTCCGAGGGTTTCTGCATGCGTATGCGTTCCCACGGAGCGCGCTTCAGTGCGACTTTGATTGAATGGGAGCGTGCGTGAAGGGCCGCCGGAGTCTCCCGGCATTTAGAAACGCACCCAGTGGCCTTAGAAACCTGCTGGGAGATGCTCCAAAGGCAGCTGGGTTTAATGGGATGGGTCTCCTGCTGCAAAACCCAAACTGGGAGCCCCACCTCTGCTGCCACCGATCACGTTTGGAAGCAGCTGTGCCCAGTCAAACCCAGGTTTAACCATTGCTAATTTACCACTGGGTTTGCAAAATTGCTCTTAACGAGCTGCTGATCTTGAATCGTTCCTCCCCTCAGTAAAGCTCAGGTCTGCGTCGTGCTCAGCCCCTTGCGGTCGCGTTGCCTTCATTTCTGTAAAATCAGGCTTCGAGCCGTTTGCCGGGCACGGGGAGGAGAGGTTTGCATTTCAAAGGAATTGATTTCCTCTCTCCTGCTCCGGACGGCACCGCGGCAGAGGGGCAGCATTCACCGGACACCTCTGCAGCGCGGTGTATCCGGAACACGCGAGTAAGTGAAAGTCGAGGGCTGTAGAAAACCTTGCGGTGAAGGGAAAGGATTGAGGCCCCCCCAGCCCGGCGGCGTTGGGGGGACGGGGGTCGGGTCCCAGGGGCCGGATTTGTGTTCAGACTTCCGAACAGGCAGAGTAATGCACTTTATTACTGCAAGTGTTTCTTTCAGAAAACAGGAAATATCTCTTTCTTGTATTCTTTCTTTAGCTAAATAGATCTGATAGAGCAGCACATCAGAGGCAAGATGTCTGTAGCTCCCCGCACTGTCTCATTTCACGTTTGGCAGCCTGCCCTGCCTCCAGAGCACAGGAGGTGGCCAGCCAAGAAGTGTTGTTTAAAAGCAAAGTGTCTGCTTATCACCAGAAAAAACAATCTTACTGACCTCAGTGAGTGCCGGGAGCTGCCCCCCACCCCGCAACCACTTGCCAGCGATGAGTGGGAGAGTCTGATTCCCCCTTAGTTGGGAGGGTTGTTGTCCTTTGTGATGACTATGGAGTGCTGCGTGGTGGAGGAGGAATTGCCTGCACCCTTCTGGCTGCCTTGGTCTTTGGGGATGTACTTAACCACGGCGGAGATGAGCTTGCTGCGGAAGTTTTTGCTCAGGAAGTTGTAGAGGATTGGGTTAATCACGCAGTGGAGCAGGGTGAAGCAGTCTATGATGTCGTAGAAGAAGTAGAGAAAGTGGGCGAAGGTGCAGTGGAGGATGATGTGGTTGCCGTCGAGGGTGAGCAGCGTGAGCATGATGTGGAAGGGCAGCCAGCTGACGAGGAACACGATGATATAGGCGTAGATGAGCAGACAGTGCTTCCTGCTCTCCGGCTTGGTGCGCTTGATGAACCTGGCCGTCAGGATGTTGAAAACAGTGATGATGGGGAAGGGGATGAGGAACCCGATGGTGGTGGTGGCCAGGCTGACCGCTAGCGCCCAGTCATCATAGGTCTCAAAGGGGGCCATGAAGATGCAGATGGGCTCTCCAGTATTCACCAGCTGCATGTGAGCAACCTCCAGGAATGGGATCGCCGCTGCCAAGACCCAACTGGAGGCGCAGATGATGCGGCGTGCGCGGTGCTGGTGCTTGCGCCAGAAGAGGGAGGAGCTGGTCAGGGACACGTAGCGATCCACACTCAGGCAGGTGAGGAAGAAGATGCTGGCATACATGTTGGCAAAGTAGAAGTAGTGCGTGAAGCGGCAGAGGAAGCTGCCCCAGAGCCAGGTGTAATCCAGCATCACCTCCAGCATCCAGATGGGCAGCGAGAGCAGCACTCCGAGGTCGGCAATGGCCATGTTGATAATGTAGAGGTTGACCAAGCTCTTGTTGCCGCGTGTCTGCCAGTTGACCCAGATGACGAGGAGGTTCTCCACCAAGCCCACCACAAAGATGACCAGGTAAAGGATGAAGAGAATCACCCGCTTGACGTTCTCATCCAGGCTGAACTCGCAGAAGGTGTAGGTGTAGTTCAGGAGGTGGAACAGCTCGGACCAGTTGTGGTATTCCCCGTACTCGTTCAGGAGAGTGTGCGTCTCGGTGGGGGCGGTGGTCACCTCAGCCATCCTGGTAGCTGCAAGGAAAGGGAAAGCGCAGAGTTGCGGCTCAGCGGCTGCACTGATCCTGACAGCCTGGAAATCAAAGAATCGTAGAATCATAGAATGGTTTAGGTTGGAATTTAGGTTGGAAGGGACCTTGAAGATCATCGAGTTCCAACCCCAAATACAGAGAAACAGCTGATCTCGCCTGCCAGAACTCAGCCCTCGTACTGTCATACCCTTCTGGGCTTTTTTTTTAATAGTTTTTACTCCTATGGTGACTTCCTACATCAAGCATCAAAAGGTGCCGTACCCACATCAGACGATAACCTCACGTCCCAGACAAAATGCAAGCCACAAACAGCAGCCCCACCACGCACCCACAGGCTCTCCCAGGTGGTGGCTGTCCCCTGTCCCGCAGCCTGCTCAGCCGGGTCTGGGGACAGGCAGCGCTGGGGACGGACGGAGGGGAGGGACGGAGGAGAGGTGAGACCGTCCAGCAACATCGGTCACAGCAGAAACAGAGCTGACGACCCGAGAGCACAGCAACCTTTGGACCCCCTCTCTGCCGTGCTGTTCCCCACCATCTCCAGAGTTCAGGTCCTGTGGCCACGGAGCCTGTGGGAACCCCGAGCCTTGCATCAACCAGCAACCGGCTGCGAGGCGCCCGGGACACCGGCACCGTTCAACACACCGGGGACCGTGGCTGCTCGGCTCCGCGCCAACGGGAAGACCCCGTGTCCCCCGACCCCCCTTGGCATGCGGTGGCTTCATAAACCCAGCTGGCCACCCCCGCTCTGCACCTCTACGAGCCGCCGGGACTTCCAAGTAGGTGACAAAATTACAAGCTTAAGGGAAGTGCAGTTGACCCGAACATCCTTTTATTGCCCCGAGTGTGAGAGCTGTGGTCCCAGCGCAGCTGCATCTGTGCGGCGGAGACACCGCGGGCCCTGTCCAGCCTCGGGGCAACCGGCGGAGCTTCCCCGGGCCGCCGGGGCATCCCCGCGGCCCTCGGAGCCCGGCGAGGCGGGGACCGTCCCCCCGCAGGAGCGTCAGCCCCGCGGCACACGGCTGCACCCGAAACCGCGGAGGAGCGGAGGGCGACCCCCGGGGCTGGAACCCCCCCCGTCTCCGGGGCTCCTGCAGGTCCCGAGAGAGCGCGGTGGCAGAGGGGACAGCCAGGGGCGGGCGCGGGGGGAGCGGCGGTGGCTCACCGGCGGCGGAGCTGCTCCGGGAGCGCGGCGATCCTCTCGGCTCGACGGTTCGGGCGCCTCTGGCAGCTCGGGGCGGGGGGGGGGGGGGGCTCGTTGGCCGCTTCCCGGCAGGAAATGACCGTCGTGGTCCGACATCCTGAGCCAGCCCCGCGCGGGGGACATTCCACTCGAGTCCCAGCCCCGGGGCTCGGCTCCCCTTTGATGTGGCCGTGGGGTTGGGGAGGCCCCGGGCAGGTGCCGGTGCGGGCGCCGCGGGGGGACCCGGGGATGGAGCGGGGGTCCCCGGGCAGCCCCTCCCTCCACCCGGCCGCTGCGGCCCCACGGGTGTGGGGATCCCGCCCGGGTCCCGCTGCGACTGCGGGCAGAAGGGGAGGAGTCCTCTGGGACGGACCGGGCGCTGGGAGCCCCGGGGGGGGGGGTTAAGGCGAATGTGCCACCGACTGTCCCCGGCGGTCCCGCGGCGCCGCGCCGAGCTCGGGGATTCCTTTTTGGGGTGGGGGGAAAGGGCGCCAAAAGCTGAACATCTCTGCCAGGTGAGCGCCGCCCGTCGCTCCGAGCTGTCGCAGGAGATGATGGCAGATGGCCGCAGGAGCACCTCTGGCCGGGGCAGCAATTAATCACCGCGCCGTGATTGCCCGGCGGCTCTGCAGGGGAAGGGAGGGGGCGCGGAGCTCTGCCCCGGCGCTGGGGAGGGGGCTGATAGGCAGAAAATTTTGCACCGAGCTGCAAGTCCTGCGAAACAATTGCAGGAAATCTCCTTTTCGAGTGCAGACAAGACTTTCGCCATCAACAATCGGCTCGGAAGGAAGGCACGGCCGGCGCGGGGAAGCGCAAAAGGGCTCCGATAACCCGGGTCTCACAACAAACCCGGCGCCGGCGACCCCGGGGGTCGCGAAGGGCCGTCCGATGGGCTGGAAGGGGTGGTGGATGGGGGGGCTTTGCCCCCCGGGGGGGGCAGGGATGCCGTTCGGTTTCCATTTAACGGGTCAGGAAATTTCCCCACCGAACCCTCGGATGGAGAACGGCGCGAGTGGCGCGGGGGTCTCCGCGGGGGCGGGCAGGGCCGGGAGCCCGTTGCTCTTCCGCGCCGTGGGGAGCGGGACAGGCGGTTCAGCCCCTTCTCCCCACCGCTGTCGCGATGCCCGGGGTGCCCCGAGGCTCTCGGCACCCAAATGTGCCTCCCCGAGAGTCCCGTTCTCCCCTTTGTCTGGAGAGAAGCGGGAAAAGGCCGGGTCCTTCGGAGCGCGGCGGGTCGGGGGGTCGGGCGGACCCTGATAACGGCCCCCCCGCCCCCGGGCCTGCCCCGGTTCCTCCGCCACCTGCCGGCGCTTCGCTGCGGGGCCGAATAGGGGCGCCGGGTCCCTCCCGGCCGCCGCCAGCCCGACCCCACCGGGGGGCGTCCCGGGACGAAGTGGGCTCCGGGCGGCGGCAGCCCCGGGGATCTGCCGTTCTCCCGCCCTGCCCTCCCCTCGCCGGGCAGCCCCGGGATGCTGCCGGAGGGATGCGGGCGCGGGGGTCCCCGGCAGGAGCAGCCGTGGCCGCGGTGTCGCCTCCCGGCGGTCCGTCCCCTCGGGGACACGCGGGCCTGAAACGTGACGCGTGGGGGCGGCTGGGGACGTCTCGCCGGTTTGCTAAGCCGGGCGAAGGGTTTAGGAAAGCTTTCCCGGCGGGGGAAAGAGCCGGGCGAGCCGGTACGTGGGTTGCACAAGGGCCCGACGCGCTGCCCCCCCCCCTCCTCCCGCTGCAGCTCCGCGGCCCCGGGGGTGTCTCGGTCACGCGTGGGCTCAGCCGCTGCGGGAGCGGCGCGGGTGGGAGCGGGGCTGCTGCTAACGCTGCTCCCGCCCGGCAGGGAAGTGCACCACCTCAGAGACCTAAACCCCCAGCTGGAGCATCGCTAATCAGCCCTTAATTAGAGGTGGGGACGCGGGTGGCTTTTGCAGCCCCTCCTCCGGCTGCGGAGGGGACATTTCACGAGGTTTCAAAGATAGGAAAAGGGTGAGTGGTTGATTTGCCGCAAGTGGGTTTCTCGAGGTTCAAAGATCGTTTGGTACAAATAATGTACTATTATTTGCAAAAAGAGAAACATGTTGATTACATTGGTTAACCCCTGTATCTGTGTGTGTGTGTGTGTGCACGCGCACACGTGATTTGATTTTTGGGAACTCTGTCGCAAGTCTCATGTGAACCTTGCCATTCTCGAATCTTTGACTAAATCACCGTGATGATTATAGCAAATTTTATTAAATCATCCTGTTAATTGGCTGGTTAAATACCATACAACCTAATCCTGTGATTTTCCGTAAGCGTTAATAAAAAATTGCTGCTATCTCAAAGTTGTGTAGGATCCTAAAATTGCCCATTGGCGACAAATTGGCGTAGTCAGCAGGATCCTAAATCTAAATTGCAACAACCTCCGAGCCTGGGGTTCCCCGCGGGTGGCCCCTCGCTTTGCACCAACTTTACTGAGCACGTTCACAGGGCTCCAAGGCCAGTGGGGGCCCGCGGGTGCTGCATCCACATCCCCGGTCCAGTGATTGTCCTCAGGGGTGCGCAGGCATGCCCTTGGCCGGGACGGGCAGGAAGAGGCCGATAATGGCATCGGTGAGCCACGCTGGGCAGTAGCTGAGGGGCAGGAGGGCGAACCGGGCATCCCAGCCGGCTGCATACCGGCTGCGGGGGAAGCAGGCGAGCAGCGCGTGTTCCATGGCGCCGGTGACCCGGGAGAGGCGGGAGCTGCTCAGGCGGTGCAGCAGGACGGTGCTCTTGGCATCTGGGTGGGCAGAGGGGGGTCAGCCCGTCCTGGCCCGTCAGCGGTGGGGGGGTCACCGGGAGGGCTGGGGTCACTGGGGACATACTCACAGGTGTCCAGGTAATGGGGGCCGTAGGCTGCCTGGGTCTCTGCTGGCAGCCTTTCCCAGAGCTGCTCAAAGCCCTTCACCACTGTCGCAGGGTCGGTCATCCCCGTCCGGAAGCCACCGGGTTCAATGATGGAGACCTGCACTCCGAAGGGTCGCATCTCGCGCCTGGTGGTGGTGGTGGTGGGACATCAGCAACACAGGGTGAGGGGGAGCCCATGACCCCTCCCTGGGCACCCCATCATCCCCGGGTGTGTGCAGGGGAGCCCTCTCCTCCTTGCTCAAGGGTTTCTTGAAACCCTTCATCTGGTTGCACAACTGCTGTTCCAGCCGTGCCCCCGTTTCCCAACCTGCAGGTGACCATGTTGGTATTTCACAAGCCCCCACCTCGACTCGCTGCTGCTTTCCTCTGTGGGGAAAGATGTAACTGGGTGCAACATAAAAACCTGTATGGGGAAAGTGGGGCAGAGCCGCCCGGCACGCCTGCACCCGCCAACGTGCGCCGGACAAGCCCTGGCACAGGGGAGCACCAGGGGCCTCCAGTGGTCACCACTGCTGTACCTGAGGGTGTCAGAGAAGGCCTCCACGCCATGCTTGGAGATGCAGTAGCCTCCCCCAAAGGAGGCGAGCCGGCCCATCACGCTGGCCACATTGACCACCCGGCCCCGCGCCCGCCGCACCAGGGGCAGGAGGCTCAGCGTCACCTCGATGAGGCCGAGCAGGTTGACGTCCAGCACCTTGACAAAGTCATCCTTGGTCAGCCATTCGTTAGGAGCGGCAGGGGTGGCAGTCCCCGCGTTGTTCACCAGTCCCCAGAGACCTGGGGAAGTGGGACGGGGTGAGGTGGGGCTGCTCTCCTGCCCATGGCCCCGCTCCGGCACCGGCTATGCCGGCAGAGTTTGGCGAGGTGGCGGGAGGGCTCGCAGGGATGATGATGGGGGTGATGATGGGGGTGGTCGCCCTGTCCTACCTTGGTCCCCCACACGCTCCCGGACCCAGGCGGTGGCGGCGGCGATGCTCTCGCTGGAGGTGACATCCAGGAGGACGGTCTGCAGCCGCGGTGAGGTGGCCGCCTGCAGCCGCGCAGCCCCGGTGTCGGTCAGGCAGGCGGCCAGCACCCGCAACCCCCGCGCCTCCAGCTGCCGCGCCAGCAGGTTCCCGAAGCCGCTGTCGCAGCCCGTGATCAGCACGTACTTCTCCGAGAGCCTTGGCACCGTCTGCCGCTCCCGGTGCCAGCGCCGCAGCAGGTACAGCCCCGCCAGCACCGCCGCCAGGTACAGCCACATCCTCGGGCACCGGCTCAGCGACAGCCCTCTGCGGCCTCCGTGTTCGTGCTGTATATATAGAGGCCAGCATGCAGGACCAGCCCCAGCCCGTGCCCTGGGCAGCGCCGGAGCCGTGGTTGCTCTGGGACAGGCTGGAGGAGAGGCAGGATTGCAGCAGCACCTCGGGGAAAGTTTTGCATCTCTCGATTGCAATTCCCGGCCTCTCCCCGCACAGATCCGTGTGCCCGGAGCTCAGCTTTGGCCTTTAATGACTGTTTGTGTGGTCAGGGTGGATCCAGCCGCCCCACGGAGCTGGATTTGGCTGAACTCTCCAGACACCGTCGGCAGCACCCGGCCCTGGGCTTCTCCCCCTCGCCCAGCTTTGCTCTGGTGGGGGACGGTGGCTTCGTCCCCTTGCCCTGGAACAGGCTCTGCACACTGGGGCGAGCCTGGAGATGGGCAAAGGGGTGTCCCCAGCCGCAGCGATGCCCGGGCACAGTTTGCTGGAGCGGGGCAGCCTTCACTGACCGGGCCTGCGGGTCTGCAGAGCCGCGCACAGAAGCAGGCGCTGCCCAGGATGCCCGAGGGGAACCGAGGAGGAGGAGGAGGACTCGACCAGAGGCTGCCCAGCCCTGTGCCAGAGGGAAATCTGCCCAGGTTTGTACGGGTCTCGTTTTTATTCATGTGTGTTAACTCCTGGAGCGCTGACTCGGTCGAGTGCAGCTCTCGCACCCCGGCGGGAGCTGGATCCTGCACGGAGCAAGAGCTTGGGGGAATGGCCAGAGACCCCGGGAGCTCCTACGGCACAGCCCGGCACGGCACAGCACGGGTGGCAGTGCCAGTGCTGTTGGAGGAGTGGCGACATGGCCTCGGTGCCGCAGCCCCAGCCAAGGCTGAAACCAAGCCCTGCCAGGCAGGGAGGAGGAGTTGCCTTTATTCAGAAGCAAACCGGTCTGTGAGCAGAGGACAGCGGGTCGGGAGACGTACAGTGAGTTAGAAATTCAGGAACCTCTTGGCACGGCCTCGGCTGCGGGCAATGCTGGATCGCACCCTGCGCTGCCGGGCCCTGTCTGCTGCTGCCCGTTGGCTGCCTACGCCGCGTCCCTGCCTCAGGCTCTCTGGGCAGGTTTGGGGTAGGACCAGGAGAATACGAGGTCAGCGAGGGCTGACGGCAGGTAGCTGAGGGGGATGTAGAGCAGCTTGGCGTCCCAGCCCGCCGAGTAGCGGGTGCGGGGGTGGCAGCTGGTCAGCGCGTGCTCCATGCAGTCCGTGACCAGCCTCAGGTTGGGGTTGCATCTCTTCTGCATGTCCCTGGTTGCTACCAAAACTGCAGGGGCAGAAAGCACCGGTCAGACTGCCGGACTTAGACCCTCAAGCCGAACGGCTCAGTGGGACGACGGGGCTGCAGGACACCCCGTGGCCCCGGGGATGTGCCTTGTATCAGGAGAGAAACAGCATCACTTAACCCTTAGGTGAGGTACTTACACTCCTTTAAGTAATTCTCCCCGTAACTCGCTTTGGTTTCCGCCGGGAGATTCTCCCAGATGGAAAGAAAATTTTTCTCCATGTTCTCATTGTTGGTGATCAGCGTCTTGAAGTAGCCTGGCTCGATCACGCTGACCTTCACCCCGAAGTCACGCATCTCAATCCTGGAAGGGATCAAGCCCCATGGGACACGGGAGCAGCACCCGAGTGCCTCCGCTTTGCGTGGGCACCGGCTCTCGCGTGGGATGCACAGCAGCCTCATGCCGGGGGTCCAGCAGGAGCCTGACTACCCTGCGCTGGCCCCAGTACGTGTCTGAGGTGGCACATGAGCAAACGACTGCTGAGTCCAGATGGGCCGGGGCCAAAGCAAAGTACAGGACTGCGGGGCCACTGCCCGCAGGATCCAGTACGAGGGCGAGGTCTGATGGGGGAGGCTCAGTGCCGGGGCAGACCGTGCCAGCCGGTGTGGCCACAGCCTCCCTGCCGCTGGGAATTCATCAGGCAGGGGAATGAAATCAAAGCTCTGCCAAGTCCTTTGCCTTCCCGTACCCTGGGCTGCCTCTGCGTGAGCTTGGCTGAAAGCGGAGCAGAGGCTGCCAGCGGCAGGCGAGGGTCCCACCGGGCAGGAGATCGCTCCCGTGGGGCCCAGCTCCTGTAGCTGCGGCACAAAGTGTCCTGACATCTATTCCATGCGTGAAGCATCCCCACAGCCCTTCCTCTTGCGCTTCGGCAGCACCTAAACCAAACTCTGCCCAGGCTCGCTTGTGGTTGCAAGAGGAAGGGGTTTGGCAGACAGAGGCTTCGCCGACCAAAGCCCAGAAAAGCAAACTGGGAAACCAGGGGTGGCGTCTGCTGTGCCACACTTACCGGAGACTGTCGGAGAAGGACTCCACACCATACTTGGAGATGCAGTACCCCCCGCCAAAAAAGGAGACACGGCCCATCACGCTGGCCACATTGACCACCCGGCCCCGCGCCCGCCGCACCAGGGGCAGGAGGCTCAGCGTCACCTCGATGAGGCCGAGCAGGTTGACATCCAGCACCTTGACAAAGTCGTTCTTGGTCAGCCACTCGTTAGGGGCAGTGGGGACAGCGATCCCTGCGTTGTTCACCAACCCCCAGAGACCTGGGGAGAGACGACAGGGTGAGCTGGGGGTCTTCCCCTGCCCACCCTGGCACCGGCTGTGCCGGCAGAGTTTGGCGAGGTGGCGGGAGGGCTGGTGGGGGCAACGATGGGGGTGATGATGGGGGTGGTCACCCCATCCTACCTTGGTCCCCCACACGCTCCCGGACCCAGGCGGTGGCGGCGGCGATGCTCTCGCTGGAGGTGACGTCCAGGAGGACGGTCTGCAGCCGCGGCGAGGTGGCCGCCCGCAGCCGCGCAGCCCCGGTGTCGGTCAGGCAGGCGGCCAGCACCCGCAGCCCCCGCGCCTCCAGCTGCCGCGCCAGCAGGTTCCCGAAGCCGCTGTCGCAGCCCGTGATCAGCACGTACTTCTCCGAGAGCCTCGGCACCGTCTGCCGCTCCCGGTGCCAGCGCCGCAGCAGGTACAGCCCCGCCAGCACCGCCGCCAGGTACAGCCACATCCTCGGGCACCGGGACCGGGACCGGGACGGGTAACGGGACCGGGAGCGGGAGCGACTGAGCGGCTCCGGCCCGACCTTAGCCCCGGCCGCGGTGCCGCTGTCAATGATTAATTAGCGGCTGTGGCACAACGACCGGAGGGACGGCGGGGCCGCTCGGCCACTACCGGGCTGCGGGGGTGGCCGTGCCCCCGCCCCGCCCCGCCCCGTCCCGCCCGTCCCGGTGCTGCCGCCTGGAGCCCGTCGGGCGTCCGGCGCTGGGGCATCGGTACCGGGGCTCCGCTCCGACACCAGCCGGGTCGGGTCGGGTCCGGTCGCAGCCGTGCTGCCGCCGGGGAATCGTTAACCGGGAGCAGGGCAGCGCCCGGTGGTTCCCGCACCCCAGCGCTGCCGCACCGGGCACCGCGGACGCCGGGACCCCCGGTTCCCACCCACCCCCCCCCCGGTGCTTTGCGCCCCCCTCTGTGCTCCGCGTGTCCCGAACCGCCCGTAGCCCCCATCCCCACTCCTCTCCGTGCCCGCGCCCCGGGACCGGACTACAGCTCCCGGCGGCCCCCGGGAGCCCATCCCCGCCGCTTCCCGCCGCCTCTTCCCGCCATGGCGCGGTTCGAGCCGGCGGCGCTGCCCGAGCTGCTCCCGGTCTTCTACCGGCGGCTCTTCCCGCACGGCGCCTACGGCCGCTGGCTCGGCTACGGCGGCGGTGAGCGGGGCGGGGGGGCACCGCCGGGGGCTGCGGTACCGGCTCCCGGGGCACGGCCGGGGGGGGGGTTCCCGGGGGCGCAGGGGCTGGCGGCGGGTGGATGCACTCACCGGGGGTCCCGGGACACCGCGGGGGGAGCAGGGAGGGGGGGTCTGGGGGCGCCTTTGGTGGGGGGGCTCAGGAGCGCGGTGAGGGGGGGTTTGGGGGAAACACGCGGGAGGGGTCCGGGCTCTCAGGGCAGTGTCGGGGCTCCCCCCCCCCTCCTCCCCATCGCGCCCCCCCCAACCCTCCCGCGCCCCCGCAGTGGTGAAGAACTACTTCCAGCTGCGGGAGTTCTCCTTCACGCTGCGGGACGACATCTACGTGCGGTTCCAGTCCTTCGGCAGCCCCCAGGAGCTGGAGCGGGAGCTGCAGAGGACCAACCCCTACAAGATCGACATCGGGGCTGTCTACTCCCACCGGGTGAGTTCTGCTCCCACCCGGGCACCCCGACCGGGAGCACGGGTGCCGGCCGGCCCCAGGGGGGGACGCAGCCCCCCGCTCGCAGGGTCCCCGACCAGGGCTGAGCCCGTCCTGTCCCGCAGCCCAACCAGCACAACACGGTGCACCTGGGGGCTTTCCAGCCGCAGGAGAAGGAGCTGGTCTTTGACATTGACATGACAGACTACGATGATGTCCGGACATGCTGCAGGTTCCCGGGGGAGTTCACGGCACAAGCCGGAATAGGGAGCCGGGAGGGGGATGTGGGGGCACGGGGCGGCAGCCTGACCCACCACGCTCTGCCCCCAGCTCGGCCGAGATCTGCTCCAAGTGCTGGACCCTGATGACCATCGCCGTCCGCATCATTGACCGTGCACTCGTGGGTGAGGGTCTCGGGGACACACATGGCCCCTGTCCTTGCACACTGGGGATGTGTCCAGACCGTGCTCTGCCCCACAGCAACGCCCAGACCCCAAAGCGGGGGCCAGGGCAGTGCTCTGATGGGGCTGGAGGGGAGCGGAGGGTGCACTGGTGCCCAGCAGGGTTTGCCCAGCGAGGCTGCAGCGCTGCCAGCTTGGGCGGATGCCGCAGGCCGTCCCAACGTGCTCCCACAGCCCGGCTGTTCCCCCCGCAGAGGACCTGGGCATGAAGCATCGCCTGTGGGTGTACTCGGGCCGGAGGGGCGTCCACTGCTGGGTGTGCGATGACGCGGTGCGGAAATGGTCCCCGGCACTGCGGGCGGCTGCCGTGGAGTACCTGACCCTGGTGAAGGTGAGTGCACGGGGGACCAGGGCACTCCCTGCCTGCCCCCCAGGCTGACTGCTGCTGTCCCCCCCAGGGTGGAGCAGAGACTGTGAAGAAGGTGAACATCTCTGAGCCCGTCCACCCCTTCATCAGGTCGGTAGGGACCCCCATGCCCGGCCCCAGCAGCCGCCGGCCGTGCGGTGCTGAGCCTGTCCCCGCTCCTCCGCAGGCGGTCGGTCAGTGTGGTGGAGAAGTACTTTGAGGCGTATGCGCTGGTGGGCCAAGACATCCTGGGCACCCCAGAGAGCTGGGACAAGGTGCTGGCCCTCGTCCCAGAGGATATCCTTCCTGGAGCAGCCCCACCGTGCCACTTGGCGCTGTGCTGGGTCTGGAGGGAGGGTCCACGCAGGGGGGAACAGGTTTGGCAGTATCTGAGATCAGCCTTGACCACCGACCACAGCACCGCGAGCCGCTGCAGGGCGAGTTCCCCAAGAAGCGGGACTCGGTGCAGCGCTGGGAGCTGCTGAAGGGCAGGATGGAGCGGACACGGGTGAGTGGCCACGGAGCTGCCCCGGGCGCTGCTGCCCACCCTGCTGCCCCCTGACCCACCTGTCCCCGCAGCGGGTGGCAGGAACCGGGAGGAGCGTGGCGTGCTACGCGGACTGGGAGATCATGCTGCAGTACTGCTTCCCTCGCCTCGACATCAACGTCAGCAAAGGCGTCGGGCATCTGCTGAAGAGCCCCTTCAGCGTCCACCCCAAAACAGGTGGGTCTGGCGGCCTGTGGGGCCGGCCCCCCACAGGGACCCCCACAGCTGGGCTGTGATTCCCCCCCCCCCCTTGCAGGTCGTATTTCGGTGCCGCTGGATCTGCAGAGGTTGGACCAGTTCGACCCATTCGCTGTCCCCACCATCAGGTACGTGAGCAGGGCTGGCAGCATGGGGGGGTCCCGGCTGTGCCGGCAGCCCCCCACCATGTCCCACTGTCTCCCGCAGCTCCCTGTGCCACGAGCTGGATGTGGCCGGTGACAACGGGGAGCAGGAGGACGTCGGGGAGACGGAGCCAAAGCGCCGTGCACGGGGTGAGCGGGGCTGGCGCCGGGGGGCAGGGGGTCCCCACTGCCTCGCTCCCGCTCCTGCTCAGCTCCCCAAATCCTCCAGACTACAAGAAGACGAGCCTGGCGCCTTACGTGCGGGTCTTTGAGCAGTTCGTGGAGGAGATGGAGCACGCCCGGAGGGGAGAGCTGCTCCGGAGAAGCGGTAAGAGCCAAGCAGGGACGCAGCCAGCTGGGGAATGCCGAAGTGGGGAACCCCCTAGCTCTGCGAAACTGCTCTTTTTCTGTAAAACTTTCCATTTCTCCTCTTTGCAGACCTGCAAGGAGACTTCTGAGACCTCGCTGCCAGGGGCCACAGTGGCAGCCCCCGTCCTCGCCGCAGGGCCGCCGTGGGACCAACTCTGCCATTGTCACCTCTGCCGTCGTGACCTCCGCTGCCGGCCGCGGGGGTCCCGGTGCCTTGGAGCAGGGAGCCCGTCAGCCAGCGGCTGAACCGCCCCGGCTCCCTGCCCCGCTCCCCGCGGGCCCCGTACGGGCCCTTCCCACCCTTTGTACCTTTTATACACAAACACCATTAAACGTGTCCCGTCACCAGCGTGCCTGCGCCCTGCAACGCGCCGAAGCGGGAGGGGGCCGTGGCCGAGTCCCGTGGCCGCCGGGAGGAGTCGGGGACCCGGACCCTCCCCGGTACCCCGAGCCATGCCCGCGGGGTCCCTCCAGCACCGGGGGTCCCTGTCTTCCCCCCCCCCCGGGCGGGCCCCGTCCCCATCGTGATGGCGTCTCCGCCCCACACCCCGAGGGGGCCTAGCTCCCGTTCCACGGGGGGGCCCTGCCCCACACCGTGGGGTCCCGACCCGGCCGGGGCCCGGAACGGCGGAGCGCGGGCGTTGGGGCGGGCGGGGCGGGCGGCGGGCGCTGCCCCCCTGCCCCGGAAGTGCTCGTCCTGCCGGAAGTCGCGTACTCGGCCGCTCGGTCTCTTTCCGCCGCCATCTTGGACCCTGCTCCCCGCACAGTGAGTCCCGTCGCCGCCATCCGCCGCCATCCGCCGCCGTGGGGGCTGCCCGCCGCTCGCGGGCTGCGGCCGGGCCGGGAGGGAGGGCGGGAGGGCGGCGGTGGCCCGGCTGAGGCCGCCGCTGGGGCCGTGGTCGCGCCGGGCAGGGCTGGGAAGGCCGGCGGGGACGGCCCGGCGCACCGGGCAGGGGCCCCCAGCTCCGGGGCAGGCGGAAGCGGCCGAGGCCCCGCTCCGGGCCGCCGGGGGAGGCCAGCTCCGCCGCCCGGTGTGGGGAGCCCCGTTGGCAGTCCCGGGCGGAAGTGGGACCGGCCCCGTGCCGTGCGACGCTCGGGGCCCGCTGGGCCCGGGGTGTCCGGGTACCGACCGGGCGACTGAGCCGTCTTCGCTGAGCTGTCGGTACCGGGAGGCGCTCGGTGTCTTTGGGCAGTAGACTCGCGGGTGGCTTTGGGAAGGGCGAGTTACCGGCGCCCGGTGGTCGCCCTCGGGCCGTTCGGAGCCCCGGCGAGCCCGGCCTTGTTGGGTTCTCCTTCTCCCCAGAAATGCCCGGCGAAGCTACAGAAACCGTCCCGGCCACCGAGCAGGAGCTGCCGCAGCCGCAGGCTGAGACAGGTGAGGCCGGGAGCGGCGAGGGGGGAGACCGGGCTTGCGCGGGGGGGGGAACGGCCCCGTCCCCGCGGCCTTGGGGCGCTCGGTCGTTTTTAGGGAGGAAAAGAGGGGAGCGCCGCTGCCCCGCGGGGCCCGGGGCGAGGGGGGCCGGCCGGTGGGCGAGGACCCGCTGGGGGCTGTGTGACACCCCCCGGATCTTGCTTGCTCTGCTCTGGTGGCATTTGGGGCCTGGGCGCCCTTCTTCTCGGCCCCCGTGTTGCCGTGCTGCTTGCCGCGGCCGAAAAACATCTGTATTGGTTTTGTAGTTTCCCACACAAAACTGTATCGGTTATGTCTACAGGAAATGTGACTAAAGTCACGTGGTTTGTGGCCCCTCATGTCTCAAAATATTGGGGAGAGTGTTACATCAGCCACGCTCTGTGCCTTGTTTGTACGTTCCTGTTACAGACTTGAGTGTTGGAGCAGGGGGAGTGGGAGGAAAATGGTCAGGTCAGGGTATGGCCATGTGGTGACTGGGACGGTTGAGGATGTGTACAAACGTTAATAATCTCTTTGCGCTCTGGAACTGGTCACGTTTGGAAAGATGATGCGAGGTTCCATGTTGGAAAGTTGCAGCAGGGCCGGGGACTGTCCCTGCACCGGCATCGCAGCATCTGGGGGTGCCGGCACCAGGACTGGGGGCAGCTCAAAAGCGCCCAGGCAGGCGAGTGCGGGCTCCTGTGCCCGCTGTGGGGCAGGGGCCAGTCTCCAGCCTGCTCTGGGACCTGCTGCCTGCCGCGCTGCCTGCTGCGCTGCCTGACGCCCTTGAAGGTGTCCCGGGTGCTATAGTCCAGTCCCAGTCGGTGAACCCTCTACCCAGATTTGCTGCGTCTCTGCCCCAGGTGCAGGAGACATGCGACTGGGCATTGTCACCTGGCCTGGGGGAGCCACACGGTGCATGATGGTGAATGAGGGTCTGTCTGAAGGGCACATTGGATTTGGGGACCACGAGGGAAGTCGGGGTTTCCCAATGGTCAGGAGGTGCTGGCAGAAAGCTTCCCCAGGGAGGACATGGCCCCCCGTGCCGGCTGTCGGTGTGACAGCTGTGCTGACGGGCCCCGGGGAGCTGCGGTACTTTTGGTCTCTCTCCAGGCGTAGCTGGGATTCCTGCGGTGGGGCCACTTCCCAGCATCCCCCCTCCTTCCCGGGACGGCTTTACTCTCAGTCTAGGGTGACAACTTGCACCTTTTCTCCTCCCAAAGCTCTGCTGCTCTTGGGTCTCTAACGCCTTCATGGAGCGCGCGTTGGTCGGTGGAAGCTGACCATGGGCAGTGCGTGCTGAGCAGCAAATGCTGTCACAGTAGCTGCTCCCCCAGCCCTGGGGAGCACGGGGGGCTCCGGGGAGCAACACGAGCAGCAGCAGAGGAGCCATCAGGTAGGTCTGCAGGCAGAGGGTGGAGGTGCAAGGTGTGTGTGAGCGTGAGGGCTGTCGTATTCATCCCCTCTTTGCTGAGCCGGCTGTTCTGAGATCTGGAAGCGCAAGAGGAGCTGAAGCTGGGGGTGCTGGCACAGGGTTGGCAATCGCCCTGTGGGTGGGAGTCATCAGGCAGTTTCTTTTGACATCTGTCTTATTCTTCAGAGGTTGGCTGGTCTGTGGAAAGCTCGTGAGGTTGGGCAGAGTGGTCTCTAACCCAGCAGTACAGGGCTTTAGCATTCAGGTGTGCACAGCTGCATCATGGGAGGCTCAGTATCCCTTAAAAATGATACGTGCTCTTCGAGAGTCCTGTGTCTCACTTCTGTTTGCAGAGGTGGGCACCGGAGAGGTGGTGCTGTCAGCTGAGAAGGGGTGAGTTAGAAGTATCATGCTTATCATGGGAACATCCTCAAACAGTGCTGGTGAGGTGTCGGTGGAGATGGAGAGAGAGCAGGGAGAGCTGGCAGGAATAAACGAGCTTTCCAGAGAAGGCTGTTGTCTGTCCTGCCTGTTCTGTGGCGGGCTCGGGACCAGCTCAGCTCTTGGCAGGGATTGTTGCTCCTTCTTGAGGTGCCAGTAGGTTCCCCGGAGCAGGAAGTGTCCTGGTGCCTGTTGGCACGAGGCACCGATGTCCAGCACTCCTTGAGCAGCTGCCCAGCTCAGGGCCAGTGCCTGTCTCCTCCCACTGCCCCACATTTCAGGGTAGGCCGGGGAAATGGGGCATTAGAAGCACCTTCTGGGCCACTGTTCTTGGGGCAGAAAAAGGGATATCACCCACAGAGGAGGCTGCTGTGAGTTCCACGCACGTGTTGCTGCTCTAGACGGTAGTGAGGCGAGGACTTGAGCCTCTGACCTAGCCCTAACCGCAGTGTGGGAGAGGTTGGGCAGGGGCAGCGGGCACGCAGGCAGCGTCGGTGGGGGACCTGTGCAGAGCTGGATGTGGCTGCAGTGGTGGCAGCCGGTGCTCCGTGTGGAAGCAGGAGGAAATCTCTTGCTCCCTTGATGTGATCCAGTCCCTACGAACCGGACTGTGACTTGGGCTCCACAACTGTGGCTTCTCCTCGGCAGCCGGCCCAGCTGTGTTCCGCTCGCTAGACGTGCTGGGACGTGCTGCCTCTGGGTGTGCTGCCTCTGGGTTCGGGGTTGACACCTTGCGTGGAGCTGGAGTTGCCAAAGGGCGGGTATGTGGCTGAGCCGGTTCTGCTCTCCCAACCAGCAGTGGTTACGCTGGTCAGACCAGTGCTGCCCTCCCTGGCTCTCACCACACCTCTTCCCTGAGCACTTCTCTGATATTTGGAATGGCATTTGGAACGGCTGGGCTCTTTTTGGGATCTCGTGGCACTGATTGGAGGCAAGTGTGTGCCAGGGGACCTGGATGGTGAGTGCTCTGGGTCAGTGGGACTTGTCTTAATGCTTAAAACTGTTGTTCTTACCCGTTCAGCTCCAGCTGCCCTTCCTCCCGCAGCCCCTGTTACTGCTCCTGTGGCATCGCCAGGTACTCCGGACCCTCCTCGTTAACACCTTCTGTGTCACATTAACCAGAGTTTGCTGTTCTGGGTGGTTGC
Source organism: Pluvialis apricaria (assembly GCA_017639485.1). Taxonomy (NCBI): domain Eukaryota; kingdom Metazoa; phylum Chordata; class Aves; order Charadriiformes; family Charadriidae; genus Pluvialis; species Pluvialis apricaria. The sequence continues at coordinate 2,488,328 of CM030034.1, forward strand.
GGTTACATTAACCCTAACAGCTTGCACAGGGGAGTGCAGGTCACTGCATGGCAGCCGGGACTTGGGGTCCCGTCCCCTCAGTGTGGGTGAGCCACACCACCCCCTGTGCCTTGGTGTCCTCGTCCCCAAAGGGCCCCTGCCTGCCAGGAAGGTCTGCCTGTGTCACACCAGGGCTGCCCTCTGCCAGAGCATGACTGCCAGAGTGCTCCTGGAACAGTTACGCATGCCAATGTGTTAAATTTGACTTCTCCTTCCCATTCTCCTGGGTGGGTCGTCATCTCCCCTCTGCTTTCGTCAGCCCAGGATGCGATTTCGCAGGCTTGGGAGCGGCACTGGGGGTCTGGCCGGACCTCCAGGGTCCACAAAGGTCGTGGCAACGCCTTTGGTAGGGAAGAGCCGAGCACAGAGCTGGCGGCAAAGCCTGGCCCCTTTGGGTTCCTGCTGGCCTTGCCCACTGAGGCTTCCTGGCCTTTTCAGGTATCTCCTCCTGCTGTGCCAGGGATTTGGCCACAGCTGCTCTAAACAAGGAAACCTGGGGTGGCAGTACTGATCCTGGCATCGTGTTTTTTCTTCTGTCACTTGCACCCATCAGCTAGCTCATGTGCCGGCAGAGTGTTCTCTGTAAAATCAGTGCTGGTTTCTAGAGGCAGATGAACGTCCTGGTCTGCACTGGGCCTGGCAGGACAAGCAGACGTTCGTCTGCTGCTCTAGAAGCTGGCACAAAGGCTGGGGGGAAGGCCAGGGCCGGCTGTGCTAGGCAGACTGCCGTCTCCTGGCCTCCCCTCCCTCTCCCTTCTCTCATCGGTTCACTCTGTTTCTCTCCTTTAGCTCTTCTTCATGCTGCTCCTTCCCCACCTCTGACTCCGTCTCCGGGCCCCGCAGGCCAGGCTCTCCCAGCGGAGCCGCCCAGCCCTGCTGGCTCCCCGGCCCCTGTTTCTCCCCCCGTGGTCCCAGCTGCGGCAATCCCTGTGTTTTCTGTCCCCCCCAAGCTCCCTGCCCCAGCTCTGCAGGTCCCAGTTACCACTTCCCCTCCTCCGGTTCCGCAGTCCCCAACGGGTTTTGCAGCCCCGGGATCTCCAGGGCCTGCCCCAGTTAGCCCAGTGTCTCCGGGACTCCCGCCCCCAGTATCTCCTGCTCTGGCTGCTGCTCCCGCCGCAGTGACGGTGGTCCCCCTTGCCCCCCCTGTCAGCCCTGGTTCTCCCCCAGCAGCTCTCGCCTCTCCTGTGAAAGCTGCTCCCTCTGCTGCCCCTCTGAGCCCTGTGGGGCTGCCCCAGGCCCCTCTCCCTGTTCCCGTGGCAGCCTCGGCCGCCCCTGCTCCTTCCCAGGGCCCTGGGGCAGCCCCAGCTGCTCTCCCACCACCCCCTTCCCTTCCCCTTGGGGCATCTCCCCCTCCGCCAGTGTCTCCCACTGTCCTGCCTGCTTCTGCCGCACCTCCCGAGGCTGCAGCTTGTCCCCAGAGCCCGGGCTCTCCCCCTCTTCCCGCAGCAGCCCCTCTCTGTCCTGCCATGGCACCGGTCTCCCCAGCAGTACCGGTGTCTCCTGGCAGCCCTACCTCTGCCCCACTGACTTCTGCTTCAGCCTCTCCCCTGCCCACCCTCACTTCTCCCCAGTCTCCCCAGTGCTCGGCCCTGGCCGGTGCCATCTCTCCACCTGTCTTCCTGGCTGCCCCCATGGCCCCATTGTCACCCCCTGCCCCTCTGGTGCCAGCTGGGATGTCCCCTGGGAGTCCTGCTGCTGCCCCACAGGGCCCAGTCCCTGGTGCTCCAGTCTCTCCACTGGTTCCAGTTGCTCCTTCTGTTGCCAAGACCTGTTCCACGGGCCCTGCCCTGGCAGCCCCGGCTGCTGCCCCTGCGGCTCCAGCTGTGGGAGACCCAGTCCCTCCCTCTGCGGCCAGGACACCTCCTGGGAGCCTGGACCCTCAGGCAGTGCCTGCCGCTGCAGCAGCTCCCGTTGCTCCTGCCCTGTCCAAACCCTCTCCGGGAGCTGCCACGTCTCTCCCAGGGCCGCCGACAGCAGCAGCTCCCAATGCTGCACCAGCAGTGGCCATGGCTGCTTTGGCCAAAGCAGCTCCAGCAAGCCCAGTCTCCCCTCCAGCAGCTCCTGTGCCTGCTGCCCCCTCTGCCCCTGCCAGCTCGCTGCCTGTCAAACCGGCGGTGGCAGCTCCAGCTGCCCCTCCTGCAGCCAAAGCGGCTCCCATGAGCCCAATCACTGCCCCATCTGCTCCCTCTGCCCCTGCTGCGCCAGCTCCTGCAGCTCCACCAGCTCCGGCTGCCCCTCCTGCAGCCAAATTGCCTCCCGTGAGCCCCATCACTACCGCATCTGTCCCCTCAGCGCCTGCCAGTTCCCTGCCTGTCGCACCAGCGATGGCAGCTCCAGCCACTGCTGCCAAAGCAGTTCCCCTGAGCCCGGTTGCTGCCCCCTCTGCTCCTGCCGCACCAGCAACGGCAGCTCCACCAGCTCCGGCTGCCCCTCCTGCAGCCAAAGCGGCTCCCAAGAGCCCTGTTGCTGCTCCCTCGGCCCCAGCCGCACCAGCTCCTGCAGCTCCAGCTGCCCCCCCCTGCAGCCAAAAAGCCTCCGAAGAGCAGCCCCGTCGCTGCCCCTCCTGCGGCCAAAGCGTCTCCCAAGAGCCCTGTTGCAGCCGCAGCAACTCCTGCAGCTCCGCCAGCTCCAGCTGCCCCCCCGGCAGCTGTGGCACCTGGCACGCCAGCTCCCGCTCCAGGCACGGCTGCCCCAGCCCCGGGGGTTCCTGGTGCCCCCCCAAAGCCATCAGCCGATCGTGCTGCCCCTGCTCCTCAGAAACCAGAAGCCGGCCTTCCTGGCTCTGCCCTGGCGGGTAACCTTCCCCCGCCTGCCTCTTCTGTGCCGAGCGCTCCCCCCGCGAAGAAGCAGACCCCTCCCGGTAAGGTCGCCAAGCCGGCCCCCCCGCCCACCCCCTTCCAAACCCCCCTCGAAGGCCCCGGCCCCTGTCAGCGCTGCCATCGACGACGACGACCTGCCGCCTCTGATCCCCCCAGAGCTGCCCGCTGCCGAGCCGCCGGTGCAGCCCATCCTGGTGGACCTCTCTCCCCGAGCAGCCGTGGCCCCCGCTGGGGCCCCTGCTCCTCCGGCTAAGCAGCCTGTCCTGAAGAACGACAAGGGTATTTCCCGCCTCAGTTTGCCGTGTGCATGGAGTGTCACTGGCTGCCCACTGGATACTAACCCATAGACGGGGCCCGGCTGCCCCTCCGTCACTTGGTGTGTCAGTCTAGACAAGTAGTCTGTGGAATTGCCGCGGCGAAGGCAGGCCTGAACCATGCCACACTGAGCTGAACCTGCCCGAGCAGCCGGTGAGCCGGGGAATGGGGAGGGGAGACGGCCCGTGGCCACGGGATCGGGCAGCTCAGGGCTTGGCATGGTCCAGCGCCAGCGGGTCGGTGTCACTAACGCGTGTTCTCAGGCACGGAGCACGGTGTGGCTTGTGGCATGGGTGCTGCGACTGTTGCCTGAACTGGCTTCACAGTGGGGCTCTGGGAAGAGCTGCCACGTGCCTGCACCCCGTGGTGTGTGTCAGGCGTCCACTGTGGTTTTCCCTATGCCCGTCCGCCAGTGGAGGGGAGCTGCGGGCACTGCTGGTGCCGAAACAGGCCCGTCCCCACGCTCCAGGGAAACTCCTTTGCCTGCCTGAACTGTTGGGATCCCCCAGGCGCGCACCGACAGCCTGCGGAGAGCTTTGCCAAGGGCTCCTGCGTGCTCAGCACAGCCGTGGGGCAAGGGGCCCTTTCCAGAGAAGGAAACGGGACTGAATTCAGGTAATGGCTGTACGAGAGGGTGTCGCGGTCATCCTCTGGCCTTCTCTGAGGCTGGAGACGCCTGGCTCTGCTTCGTTCGCTCCCGCGTGGTCGGACACAGCTGTGCCGTGGTTCGCAAGCTAATCGCGGCACTGCAGCAGTGGCGCAGGAGCTGGCTGCTGGCTGAGCCTCCTCGGTTCCGGCAGCTTTCAGGACCCGGCACAGAGGCCGCACTGAGCATCCAAAGATGCCGTTCCCTGAAGGGGGTTTTCGAGGTAATTGCAAATCGTCCCCTGTAGTGAAGTCACAGAAAGGTGCAGCAGCCCCTTGGTGAATTGGGTCTCATTTCTGTGCCGTGTGTCTGAGCTCCTGCAACCCTGGCTTCGCTGCTGCCTGGACAGGTTTGAGGGGAACCGAGGGAGTCCCTGTCGGTGCTGGGGCTGCTGCTGACTCACCGCCCAGGGAGTGCCGCCCTGCGCTGGTCCTCAAGCTGGGCTGCCACACCAGCCAGCACCGTGCCTCATACTGGGGGAGCGGGTCAGGCTGGGGCTGCCTCCTGGGGACTCGGTGTTCGGAGCGAGTCTCTGGGCACCCGTGGTGCTCTGGCATCCAGCTTCCACCATGGTGAGAGCGCTCGGAAGAGGCGGTACTCTCGTGCCACCCACTGCTGATGGTGTTGGGGGTTGCAGGGTGAGCTCCTTCCACCAGATACTGCTTAACCGTGCTGACTGGAAACTGTGTCAGCACTCGGAACCCCCAGCAGCAAAGGCTACACCGAGCAGTGTGGTTCTTTGATCTTTTGCTGTGTCCCCTCGACCTATCCGAGCTGGAAAGAGTGATGTGTGTTTGTTTTTTCAGGGTCCGGAACAGAGTCTGACAGTGATGAATCCGTACCAGAGCTCGAAGAGCAAGACTCCACACAGGCCACGACGCAGCAGGCACAGGTAGGGCAGGCGGCATGTCCCAGCACGTCCCTGCGCCCAGCGGCGGTGGAGCTGGATCCCTGGTGGTGCTGTCCACTGCCACCTCGGGATTGTCATGGGTCCCTTTTGTTTTCTCTCCTTGCAGCTTGCAGCAGCAGCTGAAATAGATGAAGAACCCGTTAGCAAAGCAAAACAGAGCCGGAGTGAAAAGAAAGCACGAAAGGTGAGGTGGGATGGTGGATGCACCAAACCTGTGTGCAGCAAACAGTCTGCCTGTGGACGGCTGAGCTTGGCCTCGGGGTCTGGTATCCCCGAGTGCTGGGGTCTTCGCCCCACGAACCCCGTTCAGGGCTGCAGCTCCTTACCTCCCGCCCCTGTACGGTAGCAGCTGGGCGTTTGGGAGCCGAGAGAGGTTTGTGCAATCTTCTGGCCCCCAGGCAGGGGGATGCCTCGTTCATGGGCAGAATCCTTGTGTCTGGAGGGGTTTGAGGTCATCCTGCGGGTCTCGCTGTAGTCCTGGGACTAGAGAGTTCTCTCCCAGGCACTCAGCTCAGTGTCAGGCTAAAAGCGCAGGAATGCTCTGCAGCAGTAAAATGCACATTTTCATTTGCGTGAGCGCGCCGATCATTGGACCCAGGTCTCTGGAGAGCAGATGAGTGGACGCATCTTTTCATGGGCTGGGCTGTCTCAGTAACTCTTCTTTCCCTCGCTTATCTTTCTCTCTTGTTTTTCAGGCAATGTCTAAACTGGGCCTTCGCCAGGTGACAGGAGTAACCAGAGTCACCATCCGGAAATCTAAGAACATCCTCTTCGTCATCACAAAGCCAGATGTGTACAAGAGCCCAGCGTCAGATACCTACATAGTCTTTGGTGAAGCGAAGGTGAGCTGACTGCATAGTGTCTGGCAGCCGTGTTAATCCGTGGCTCACGGCAGCAGGCCGCTTAGCTGGGGTTTCTCCTTGCCACCTGTGCGCCGTGGCTGCTGCCAACGAGTCCCAGCTGCTGTGTGTCCTCCCGAGGGACGTGGGCAGGCCTGGGGTCCGTGCCGAGGGCTGGGTTGTGTGGCAGAGCTGTTGGATGTGCTGGCACTGCTGCAGCACGGGGAGCGCAGCTGCGGCTCTCTTAGTCTGTGTGCTGACGTCCCGCTCTGCACAGGGTTGCCCTCACTTACACTTCTTTCCTCCTCCAGATCGAAGACCTGTCCCAGCAAGCCCAGCTGGCAGCTGCCGAAAAGTTCAAAGTGCAAGGAGAAGCTGTTTCAAACATCCAAGAAAACACACAGACCCCCACCGTGCAGGAGGAGAGCGAGGAAGAAGAGGTACGCCTTCCCCAGCCTGTCTCTGCAGGGCTGCGCGCTTCACTGCAGACCTGAGCCGGCCGCTGGGCTGCAGGCCTGCTGCTTTAACGTGCGTCCTGCGAAGCGTCCAGGGTTTGTGTGAAGACCTGTGGTTTTCTTTCCTTCATCCACATCTTCATTGTGATGGCAAAGGGAGAGCGCAGGGTCCTCACGCAGGAGGATCTGATCCCAGGCAGTGCCAGGGCTGGGCAGTGCCTGGTTTGGTCTTCCAGCTTCGCTCTGTGTGGCCCGAGTGAGAGCCGCCCCAATCCAGACAATCCCATTTTCCGCTACCAGGCACGGAGTAAACTGTGCGTCAGGCTGGCGTCAGTCCCGGACTCTGTCTCCTTTAGGTTGACGAAACCGGCGTCGAGGTGAAAGACATTGAGCTGGTGATGTCCCAGGCGAACGTGTCCCGAGCGAAGGCAGTCCGTGCCCTGAAGAACAACAGTAACGATATTGTAAATGCTATAATGGTGAGTGTCTGCCCGGTGCCTGGAGACGAGGGAGAACGGTTTGCGGTGGGACGTCCCTGGGGGCAGACATGCAGCGCGTAGTTCACCGCTGCCGCAAGCAGGGCATGAGCTCAGCGCCGCAAGCGGAGGGACGTGCCTCCCGCCTGCAGCTGTGGTACCGGATCCCGCTGCGGGTCAGGCTGCAGGGCTGCGTGCCGCCAGCAAGGCTGGCTCCTAACACATCTGTCTTCTCTCTGCAGGAGTTGACGATGTAGCTGCCAGAGGGAGGAGCCTTTTTTGGTGTTTCAGAGAAGAGTAAAATGCAACTAAATTTAAAATTTGTACTATTTCTATCAATTAATAAAAGTTGTGGCTTATTGTTGGTGAAACACTTTCTGCTCCGTGTTGGCTTTGCTGCCCTCCCCTCCCTGGTAGCCGAGGCCTCAGGGTGGAGCCTTCCTCCCGGGAAGATCTCAACCCCGATACCCTGTACCGTCCGGCCGCAGCGGAAGAACACCTGCCCCTTCCCTCATTTCCTTCCTGTCCCCAAGGTCGGGTGGCCGCGAGCCCCGCAGCCGGCACCGTGCCTGGGACACCGGGCTCAGCCCGGGCCGTCTCCCTCTGTGGGTGGCAGGAGGTTCCAGACGGGAGACGAGGGGTCCGCTGTGGGGTGTCACCTGCCCCATCCCCTCGGGGGGTCCCCTTTTGTGACTCTGGGCCTCCTGGCTTCCCTGCGGCCCTGGGACAGGGATGGGTTGGGGCATTGCACCCCTTCCAGCCTGACCCGAAGGGAGGCTGAGCTCATCCCCGTTCCGTCCTGCCGTTTCAACCCGCTGCTGTGCTGGATTCGTGCGGCAGAAGGGGCTGCGCTCGAGGCTGTGGGAAGCCTGTGCTTTCCGGGGAAGCTGTTATCTTCCACCCTCTCACCGGGGAGCGGGGTGACACCCACTCACCCACGGCTCCGATTTTCACGAAATACAGAGGCCGGAGCTGGGAAAATAGCCACCTTCCTGCCCTTGAGCAGCATTTTTTTCTCCCCTGTGCCATAAATGCCGGGTTTTGGAACAGCTCGTTAAAGCTGATGAGCAACACTGCAGCACAGGCAGCCAGCGAGAAGCCCTTAGAGGATGCAGGCGATGCCGGCTGGGAGCCCTTCGTTACCCGGCGTGAGCACGGCGGGCAGAGCTCCCGCCTGCTGGGAGGTGCCCATGGCCAAGCTGGAGTTTGGGGGGATCAAGCTGGAGGTTGCGCAGCGGCATCTGACAGTTTTAATTAAGAGCCTGGGGAGCAGCGGTGGGATTTCAGAGCAGCTTCCAGCTTCGAAAGGTCGGATCCAGCAGCTGCAGGCGGCAGCGAGGCCCGGGGAGGCCCCATCTGCTCAGTGCGGAGCTGAGTTTCCAGCGGTGCCATGCTCCACCATCCCCGTGCTGTTTCCTGGCTGCCGGCGTGAGCAGGACTTCACCTTCGATTCGGCCGTGGGTTTTACCACGCAGGTGCTGGGCTGGTGGACAGGCACTCGTGTTCCCAAACGCCGGAGCAGCCGCCGGGCTCCTTGCCATGAGCTGAGATGCCTTTGGCCTGAATCACCGCGTCCCCCGGGCGAAGCCGCCTCTTTATTTTTGGTGAGACGCGGTTGTGGTTTGAGGAACCCACAACAATTTATTGTTGTTTAGACAATTATTCTCTCACCCGATGACTCCTCCCCACCCGGGAAGGGGAATCAGGAAAAAACAAGGAAACCTGAGGGTTGAAATACAAACAGATTTAATAGAATAAGACTAAATAATGAACATAAATAATACTAAAGAACCAGTATTGATCCCCATACCAATATAAAATACACAAGGATCATACTCAGCTCGTTCTATCCGTAGAAGCTGTGCACTCCCAGCAGGGGACAGCAAATGTGGGGCCCTGTGAGCGCTGTGGCTTCAGGAAGAAGGGAAGGGCTCAGGGCTCCAGCACCGGGGCAAGGAGTTCTCAGGGTCACTGCCATCATGGAAGAGAGAGAGAAAAACTCCTCAGCAAACTTTCTTATTTATATTATATTCACAGTATGAAATAACCCTGTTGGCCAGCTTGGGTCAAGTGCCCGGGTCTCACTCCTCCTCAACCCCACACCTGGTGAGCTTGAAACCACTGAGACCTTGAAACCTGCACACCATAGCTGGCTGTAGAGTGAATATTTTTGCAAATTCAGGCACTAGAGTCTTCTAAAAGTGCAGTTTTCCCAAGCATTAGGAGAGAAATGAGCCCTGTGTCGCTCAAACCCAGACAGATACGTGCTCCAGGGGAGGCCCGGTGCCACCATGGCGGTGCCGGGGCCAGGATGGTGGCACCACACAGGCGTTGGGCGACGGCCGCCCTGGGCAGGCGACAGCGCAGGCCCGACACCCGCTGGTGCGGGCAGCTGCGGGGGGCGAGAAGAGGATGACAACGCTGCCGGGGCGAGCAAAGGCCCGGGGGTGCCGCCGGGGCCCTGCGGCCCACGAGGCCGGGACCAGGCCCGGCGATGGGGCCCGGCCGCGAACGGCCTACGGATGGGGCCCGCGCGCGGGGACGGCCCCAGGACGGCCCCGCGGGAGCCCGAGGGTGGGTGGGTGGGAGCCGCGCTCCGGCCGTGCGGCCCCGGTGCCGCCGGTGCGGCCCCGCGGGCGGTCCGCGCCCCGGTGAGGCCCGGGCCCGGCGGCGGGGGCTGCCCCGTCGCCACGGCAACCTCCGGGCCCCGCCCCGGGGCGGCCCGGTCGCTACCGCGCCTGCGCGGTGAGAAGCTGCTAGAAGGGAGGAGGGGAGCGGGCGCGCGCGCGCGCGGGGGGGGCGGGGCGCGGGCGGTGCCGCGCGGTAGCGGGCGGCGGGCGGTGGGCGCGCATGCGCAGGGCGAGCGGCGGGAGGCGGCGCGGCGGGTATTTTGCTGCGTCACCAGCGCTGGGCGCCGCCGCTGCCGAGCGCGCGGGGCATTGTGGGAGTGAGGCCGCCTCGAGTCCTGAGCCCGCCGGAGCCACGGCCCTGCCCGCCCGCGCCCGCCGCCGCCTGCTTTGCCGTCGCCGCTGCCGCTGCTGCTCAGAGCCGGACCCGGACGCGGACCCGGGCTCCCTCCCCCCTTCCAGGAGCGCCAACCGGAGCCGCCGCCATCCGCCATGTGAGGCCCGGGGGTGGGAGCGGCGGGGGCGCGCGGCCCGGCCCGAGGAGGCCGCGCTCGGCGGCGGCGGGAGGAAGGTGGGGGGGGCGGAGTGGGCTCCCGCCGGTCCGCGTGGTGACCTTGGCCGGCCCCGCGGCCCAGGGGAAGCCGGCAGGGTCGGGGCCTGCCCCGGTTGGCGCCCGCGGGGCGCCTCGGCTCGGCCCCGCCGCGTTCGTCCGTTTTTGCCCCGGTCTAAAGCGAACCGCGGCCGCGATCCCCGCCCCGGCTGGGGCGGCGGGTCAGGGTGTGGGGAATGAATGGGGCCGAGGCGGAGCGGCCCCGCTGGGGCCCGACCCTGGGCGGGCAGCACCGAGCGTGTGGCGGGTGCCGGGGACGCCCGGGACGGGGCTGCTGAGCGTCGGCGGGTGGTTTGAACGGCGCTGGTATCCGCCGAACGGTAGTGGCTAAAACTGTGAAAAATTCCCGGTAAGTAAGACGTTTTGCCGCCCGTGACGGGGTGATGCGGTCATCTCTTGCGGAGCTTTCGCCTCTCCGCAGCCGAAATGAGAAGGCGCCTCTGGGAAGTGCGTGCAGCACTGGAGACTCTTCGGCCACTCTCCCCGGTGCCGGTGCTGCCGTCCCGGGGGCTGCGGGAAGTCGGCAGCGTCAAACCGGGCAGCTCCGGTGCCCACCCTGCCCGCGGCCCTGCTGGAGGTGGACCCCGCGGGATGGGGAGCGGAGCCGAGCCCCTGGATTTCTCCTCCGAGCGTGGCCTTTTGCGCACCCAGAGCGAAAAACCCGTGCCGCGAAGTGCCTCGACGCTGCATGCGTGCTCCTGCCGTGCTGGGGAGCCCTAATTAGCTGGCTTCATTGTAATTCTATTGAGGCTGCTTCAGTGACCCAAAACTGGCGTATGCTGTTTGTAACAGAGCTCAAGTCGGCATAAATGTTCTCTAGTTATGCAAATGAAAGAAGAGCCAAACTTCACAGTATGTGCAGCGTGATGCTCTTAAGAGTGAAATCTGGCTCTTAAGGAAGAGGTGCGCTGCCCCTGAAGCCGATGGCAGCATTACCCACCAAGAGCATGGATTTTCATGGGTTTGGCTTAAGTGACTGAAGGTAGTAGCACTTTTCTGAGGTTTTTGTTAGTCAGAAAGATTGATCTGCCCCAGGCACTGAGGGAACCGCTACCACTCAGTGAAACAGCCAATGTGACCAGTTGCTTTTTGCCGCCTTGTCCTCAGTGAGGCGTTTACTTCAGCGTGGCTGTTCTGAAACTCTGACTTGTGGGGCTGCTTCATCTGAACGTGACTGAAAGTGAGAAGGATGTAATAAAGTTGGAGTTTTTTGTTTAATGTCTGTAGAATACATCATCTTGAAACTACAGTGCTACTACATCCTACTTACAATTGTCTGAAACTATATTTTTTTTTTTAAGTAAAAAGCCTTTTGAGGGCATAGAAATGAAAGCTGAACTAATTATGTAAAACAGGTTTCTTATTGCTGTCTGGGGGTGAAAAATCTTGTTCAGCAGAGGACTTTTGCAGTGTCCTCAAACTGTAGGAATTGTCAGGATACTTTCCAGGAAACAAAGCTGGGCTTCCAGTAGGTGCAGCCTAGAGAATGGGCGAGGAAGCACAAGCACAGGTTTGGAAACTCCTTGGGATTGCACTGAGCCACCAACAGTAAGACTTTGAGACTCAGCTTGTGAGTACAGTGTGTAAGAAACTGCTTCTGTGCCTGTGGTGAAGCTGGAGATCGGGGCATCCGCACCAGAACTGCGGCTCCTGCAGGGCCCCCGTGGGTCAGATGGAGCGGTGAGGTCTCTTGGGTGAAGCTGAGCCTGCACGTCGCCTGTCAGCGGGGAAACTGCTGCTGTGAAGCTTCTAGAACATGTTCTATAATGCTGTTGTCAGGATTGTCTCCTGAATGTGATGCCTAGAAGAGACAGTTGGATGCAGATGTGTGGTGGCCGTCTCTGTTTAGGAAGTCACCAAAACGCGTGGGTGGCAGCAAGCATAGATTTGACAGAAGAAATCCTTGCCAAATGTGGAACATGGGTGACTTGTTTCCTGGGCTGTACGCTGCTCTAAGTCTGCTATGGTCTATTGCTATAGCATGTTTAAATACTGTTTCAAAGAAACCTAAATCCCATTAGGATGTGGGGATGATGCATAACCAAAGCACATACCCGGGCTGAGACTGTCGGCATAAGGCCGAGATCCCCTGGGATTAGTTTGGTTGAGCAAGAAGGAGGAGACGTTGGGCTCTCCGTGTAACAAGTGACTATGCTTAGAAGTCCTGGCAGTGTTTCTCAGTGCCTGTAGGAAAAGACAAGATTTTTCTGTGGGTGTAGGGGAACCATCTCTCTGAAGTGCTCGGAGCACGTGTGTGCTTTGCCGTTGGCTTCTGTATGTGCAGTTGCCTCCTCGGAATCGCCATGTAGGCAGGCAACGCAAATTAGCTGCAACTTCCGTCTCCTCCATAACTTTGGTTAGCAGTTCCAGCGTATCCTGTGTTACTGGTTTGAATGGTAAGTCCTGACTAAAGCACTTCAAGGACGGCCAGAGGAAGGTTTCTGTCCTCCCTTTGGGAGGGGGAGAGATTTGAAAAACAGATAAAAAGAATGAGATGCAGCTCCAGCATAGCTTTAATTATAGTAGGCATGTTCAGGGTGGTAAGTACTAAATATCTGGGGAGGCAGCATGTATTTAGTGTTAGAAATACGAATTCTGTTCTGGTAAATTTTCTTTTCTCTTTCATACTTCTCTGTAGGTTGCGTGCATGTGAGTTCCCTTCAGCTCTAGGGCAGTTCATTTGGGTGTTTGGAAGTGCTGTGGACAGGCTATTGGTGCCTCAGAACCCCTGATCTTGGCAAAAATACCGAGGTCATGGCCAAACCAAAACTACAAGGCTGAGGAATGCGTGCAGCTCCCTGGGAAGGCCGGAGATATCTCCATTGACATTGAAAATGTTTGCAAAGTGTTAATACCATTCAGCAGGAGCCCCTGCATCATCATGGGCAGGGACACTGAGATTTCTGTTCTGATAACAGTGCCTTTGAGTGATGTACCAAGTTCTGCGCAGTGGGATTTTTGTCTTCCAGTGCTGTGAGAAATGGCTGCTGCGCAGTGCCCAAACGCAGAGGGAACAGAGTAGGTTGTTTCTCATCTCTTTTTTTTTTTTTCCTCCAAGAGTCTGTCTTTCCCTACCAGAAGAGGAAACTTGTGTCCAATAAGGAATTTAAAATACCATAGTAAGAAAATTGCTGCTCTGCTGTTGCTGTACTTTACCTGAATAAGCAGGTGCCTTAGCGTTTCCTGACAATGCTGCTAAAAGGGAAAGCATTAGGTTTTCACCAGGTGGGACAGTATCTTGCTTGAACCTAAAGGTTCCATTCAGAAACCACGTGTTTTTTAATGCTCTCAGAAGTTAAATGCTATGTTGCTGGCCTCTGATCAGGTGTTTTCTGCACTTACAACGGGGGCTGATGCTGGAAGAGGCAGTCGTGGCGGCTTCTGCCACTGTACCAGCCTCTGCCTGAGCTTGCAGCAGTGTTTGTACAGCTGCCTTGCAAAGCACTTGCAGCACTGACAGAGCTCAAAGCTGGCAGGTCGGGGTTTCGACCAGGCCAGGGGTCGGTCCTGATTCCGTTCATCCCCCAGGGAGCAGGAGAGGAACAAACCGTGGGGTGAGGGAGTGGGGTTTCTTTGGGGAGGGGCGCAGTGCTGAGTAAGTAACTTTACTGAATGTGTCACAGTTTGCTATCGAGAATCAAATCTGTTAATGATCAGGCGAGTCAAAAATCTATTCTGAAAGTTTAGCAATGGTCACCTTAATAAATGTTCTGAAAAGTTAATTACTCTTTTTGTCAGGTGGTTGTGCTGTAATGCTTTGAGTGCAATACTGAGAGCAAACATCCACTCCTCGGTGTGGGAGGTGGAAGCCACTGTGTCACCTACAGATAGAAACGTTGACTTTGTGTCCTTGTGTGCTTTAGTTTCTTGTAGTCAGTGGAGTTGCAATAAATATCAGGGTAAGTGACCATTCGGCTCAGAGCATTTAACTTCAGACCGACTCGCAGGTAGGTCTTTGAGGTCTTCTCTGCAGGGGCATTAACTGTGAAATCCCGGCTTTGGTCTTGCACCTCTGGAAGACAGCCGAAGTGTGAGACCCGCCCGCGGTCTCCTGTGCCTTAGCAACAGCAGCTCACGCTGGGTGGCTGTTTGCTTTCTCCTGGAACGCAGACGTGCAGTTGTGGGCTTGGCCTGAGTTGCCAGGAGAATAACTGAAAGTGGTGGAGTCTGTGGCCGAGGTGTGCCGAGCCAGGGTTGCTCTCGCCAGCCTGAGGATGGCCACACTTGAGCGTTGCGGGTGAGTTCTCGCTGTAGAACTGCAAAAGCACACGAGTGGGTCAAGAGTCCTGCTGCGTTTTTTGGTGCCCTGGCTGGGCTGCTGTTCGGTGTTTGTGGAAAGCCAGAAGGATACCAAAGAGCGTGGGAGTTAGTCTGTGTACGTAGAGGGTTGTAGCAAGAAGTGGGGACAGCCATTCTTCAGCTCTCGTAGCTGTACTGAATTCAGTTGGGTCTTACAGCAAATTTGTTGAATGGTCTGTTTTTTTAATAGTATCAATGTCCAAAAAAGGGCTCTTTTCAGTGGTTCTGCTTTGGAGTTTTAACCCTTTGGGTGGCAAAAAGCATAATTAAGTCTGCCTATGTAGTTGTTGGGGGGTGACTGAAGTTTTGCCATCATCTGTAGTATCTTATTTTGAAAAGTTTATCGTAATTTTGATTTGCTGTAACATTTCAGTCTCAAAGGTTTTGATGGCTCCTTCAAGGAACATCAGCACGAGCTTTTTGGGGGTGATTGCTTTTTATTTTTCACATCTTTCAGTCTTAAGCACCTTTTAAAGGTTATTAATAATAAGCTAGTAATGCAGCTTTTAAGAACAGGAGGAAGTCTTGTAGTTGAACTTCTCTAAATGCAATAAAAAAAATCAAACTGCTCAAGCTGTGTATCAGAAGAAACATAAGGAAAGCCAATGTTAAATTTACTGGCAGCATGGAAGGGTGAGTTTCAAAATCTTTTCAATATAGATGAAAGATACGAAATTTGATTTGAACTTCTCCTAAATGGTCTGTTCACAGGCAGCCTGCATCTGCGAAGTGGTACGACCGAAGGGACTATGTCTTTATTGAATTTTGTGTTGAAGACAGTAAAGATGTTAATGTAAATTTTGAAAAATCCAAACTTACATTCAGGTGAGTACCTTGGGCCTTCGCAAAGCCGAAACACACGGGGGGGATACCTAAAGTAGCAAGTTCTGTTAATGAAGCATATTTTTTTCTTTAAGACATTTCCTGCTAAATGCAACATTATTTTTTTTCTCTTAACAGTTGTCTTGGAGGAAGTGATAACTTTAAACATTTAAATGAAATTGACCTTTTTAATAATATTGATCCAAATGTAAGTATCCTCTTGACTCTCCTCTTACTGTGTTCTTAGTGCTGTATCCTGGAAAATACTGTCCGTTCTTCACACTGCTTCCAGTATTGTGGGCAAATTCTTTCTTAGACCGTAAGAGCGTGCTTAAACTCAGATCTGTGAAAGCATCTCTGGACAGTATTCTTCAGGACAAAGAATAAGTTGATTGCTTAAGGCAAATGAGTCTAATATAAGCAGTTCCTGGTAAAGTTTGTGATGATTGTACTAACAGATATCTGCTCTTTTTCAGGAATCAAAGCATAAAAGAACAGACAGATCTATCTTGTGTTGTTTACGAAAAGGAGAATCTGGTCAAGCATGGCCAAGGTTAACAAAAGAGAGGGCAAAGGTGGGTTTGGGCTCCTTGGTGGCCAGGGCAGGAGTACCTGTTGCCTCTCCTGGTTTTTAATCTTGTTTAATATTTGGGTCATGTTTAAATTATGTAGCAGTTAATGGGTCACTTAATGCGCTTCTGATCAGAATGGCAGTTCTCATTAACCTTCCTTTTCTAACGGTAACAGCTTGTTACTTGCTTGTCCTTAAATGACTTCTTGTGTTGATGTGCAGCTCAACTGGCTCAGTGTGGACTTCAACAACTGGAAAGACTGGGAAGATGATTCAGATGAAGACATGTCCAATTTTGATCGCTTTTCTGAGGTACGGGAAGATGATTACCTGGAGGTTTGGGCTTCCTTCTGGGCCCTGTGTAGGCATGCAGGGGCTGACTGCTGGAGGAGGAGTCATCCTCCTCGGCCTTCCTCCTCTCAGCACAGGCTCTGCTGGTTTGCTGGGGCAGAGCCGTTGCCAGCTCTAACGCCAGCGGTGGGCTGTCGGCACGGCGGTGAGATGAGCAGTTTGTGCTTGCTATCAGATACGAAATGAACATTTGTCCCGTTGCAGATGCCGGCACTACCTCAGTGCACTGGTTGGTTTGCTAGGCAATTAATTTAAATTTTTTTTTGCATGCTGACCTTGTAATTTCTGCATAGGTGCAGCTGATTTGCCGAAACAACTGGTAGCTGTTGGTTATAACAGTGTTAAGCTATTTTTAGGTATTTACAGTGCTCCCTCAGTTCATGTAGAGAGTGCGGTTGGCTTCACCCTCTAACGTGGCTGTTTTCTCTCTGGAACAGATGATGAACAACATGGGCGGAGATGACGATGTAGACTTGCCAGAAGTAGATGGGGCAGATGATGTAAGTACTTTGTTTGCAGTGAATACGTGCAGGGCTGGCGCAGCGCCCTGCACACTCATTGCTGCTTGCTGAAGTCAGACTTGCATTCCCTCTTCAGCACTGTTAAAGCTTAAATAGCATCAAATCTTGTCTGGACAAATGATGTCACCTGGCAAAGTCACTTTCCTGCTCTCCAGCAGTGGCGCTGAGGGCAGTGGTGTCAGACAGCTCGGTGTCATCTGCCTCTGCACTGACTGCTGGTTATTGTGGGTCTGTGGGCTCTGGCCAAGGCGGCCAAACTAAGCCCATCCTGTGGAACCTGGGGTTCCTCGACATTCGGGCTCTGACGGAGAGCGCGCTTGCCACTGGGCTTTGGAAAGGGCAGCTCGTTTGGTGGGTTAGTGGTGGTGGAGGGAAAAGTGCCTTCAAGTGCAGTCTGCTCCAGTTAATGTTTCTCCTCCTTTCCAGGACTCACCAGACAGTGACGATGAAAGTAAGTTGGCGTTCTCATTTGTTTCCGCGCACCGTGCAGCAGTGCGAGTGCTTGCTGAACGCTCCTAGTGGAGCGAGAGCCTTGAGCAGAGCCAGCAGATGTTCCGTCCTGTCAGTCTCGCTAAATCCTGGCTGCGAGCTAATGCCGGTGCCTTGCCTGAGTGGTGTGAGAGGATATAATCTAGTGAAAGCCGTTCCACACAAGCATGAAATACCAGTTTGACCTTCCCAGCCAGCTGTAGTCCCAGAGAGGCTTTGTCTTTAAGAGCAGCAGGCACGTGCGTGGGGTGTTGGTGTCTGTGGCAGTGGCCCTGCGTGAGTAACTCCTGCGCTTCAGAGCAAGAGCAGGGCCGAGGTCAGACCTGACACTGCCCCGTGCCCTTCATGATCAAGGGCTGGGTCTTGGTCATGTCCCTTGTGACATAATGGGGCTCCTGGTAGCTGTTTTAAAAAAAAAAAAAAAGGCACCACAAACCCCCACCCGCTAACGCTCTTCTCTTTCTCTCTAGAAATGCCGGATCTGGAGTAAGGAAAACTGTCGTCTTCAGGGTTTGGGGAAAGAACTTCATCACAACATTTCATAATTGAGATAAGAATTCCTGAGTTGATAGCCCTAAAGGGAGATCCTGCATCCTTTTAACCCATTTTCAGTCCATTTTAAATGGCTTCACTGATGGTAGGTGTGTACCATTGCACGGGGCGGTCTTAAGCCACGAGAGGCAATAACGTTATGCATGAACCGTTTTCCAGACTTCCAAAAAAACCCAATTGAGGTGTAGGCAATCGATAGAGAACAGTTGCAATAAAGTTTACAGAGCCTCCTTGCCTCGTAGCGGATGTAATTGTAATGGGAGAATCCTGAATTTACACCAAGTGGTAAATGAGCAATTTTCCCCCCTCTGCCGCCTGAAATTGTACATTTGTACCGGGAACAAAACTGGCTGAAACAAAGCTGTTGTTATTGGCTCACAAAATCCAGCAGGCGCTGCGCGGTACCTCTGTGGTGTCTTCAGGTCTGTTTCACTAAAGTTTGTATTGAAAAGGAAACAAATTTCTCCTCATTTGGTGTTAAATCGACCCGGCGCGGGTGGCTGGAGCCTGTCCCCGTTTGACCCTCAAGCTTTCCATCTCCTCTCTGGGTGCGCGTGGCTGTACGTTGTTGCTTGTCAATCTGTACGTTTAGACCAAATCGTATTTGCACTGTGGGTGTGGCAGCGACCGGCCAGCGGGCGGCTTTGAACCGGGCTGAAAAACCTCAATTTTATGTTCAGAGCAGCGGGGATTTTTTTAATGTCTACATTCTTTCTAATAAACTGTTGAAGACTCCCTGGCTCTCCTTCCGCCTGGGCCCTGTCCCTTCAGCCACGTGTGGCGATGGCTCCTCTCCCGTGGGGGGCAGCCCTGGGCCGGGTGCGGGGAGGGGCGGGCCGGGCCGGGCCGCCGTGGCGGTGCTGTGCTGCAGCAGCCGCCCGCACCGAGGGGGGGCTCCGGCGGGGCCTAGGCCGCGGTCACGGCGCCCGCCCCAAGGACAAGCGCAGAACACGTGCGCCACCGCTTCCGGTGCCCTTCAGGCGGGCCCCGCCCCTTCCTGCCAGTCCCACCCTATCCACTAGCGGCGCTCCTTGACTGATAGAGCTGCGGACCAATCGCGAGGAGGCGGAAAGCGAGCGCCCAGGCAGGCCTAGCCAATGGAAGGGCGAATGCGGACGGTGCGGCTCAGCGCGGCGCCCAATGGGGGCGCGCGGCGGCGGGTGACGTGCACGGCGGTTCCCGCCCTGCGGGGGCCGTGTGGGGCGGGCGGGGCGCGGGGCTCAGTCGGCGCCGCCATGTTGGGACTCGCGGGTCGCTGCTCGGCCGCCGCCGCCGCCGCCGCCGCCCGGCCGCTGCTACACCGCGGGGCCGGGCCGGGCCGCGACCTCCTGCCGCTGCTCCTCAGCCGCGGGGCCGGCCCGGCCGCCGCCGTCGGGGCGCGTGAGTGCGGGGCGGCCGCGGGGTCACCTTGGGGCCTGTGCGGCTGGGGGGTGCGGGGTCCGTTATGGGGGCGCCGTGATCGGGGTGAGGCGGGACGGGCTGTGAGGGGGGTACGGGGGTCCTGGGTGCACCGAGTTCTGCAGGGGGTGCCGGGTGCACGGGGGGAGGCGGGTGCGGGGGGGTCGCGGGTGCACCGAGGGGGGGGTGCAGGGGGTGATAGGCGGATCGAGGGCTGCAGGGGGTCGTGGGTGCACCGAGGGGCGGGTGCAGGGGTCCCATTTCGCAGGGGGGTGCAGGGGGTGCAGGGCGGATCGAGGGCTACAGGGGAACCTGGGTGCACGGTGAGGGGCGGGTGCAGGGTGGTCCCGAGTGCTCCGGGGGGGGGGGCTCATGGAGTCCCCGATGCTCCGAGGGGGGTGTCGGGGTCCTGGACACATCCCAGGGGAGCCCCGGGGTGCAGGGGAGCCCCGGTTCCGCGCCCCCGAGGCACGTGGGAGCCCGGAGCTGCCCTTTCCCCTCCCGACCTTGACTCGTCCCTCTCCTCTCCCCCCCCGCCCCCCAGGACGGGACTATGCAGCCCAGGCGGCCCCCGCCGCCAAGGCCGGCTCGACCACCGGCCGCATCGTGGCCGTCATCGGTGCGGTGGTGGACGTGCAGTTCGACGAGGGGCTGCCCCCCATCCTCAACGCCCTTGAGGTGCAGGGCAGGGAGACCCGGCTGGTGCTGGAGGTGGCCCAGCACCTGGGTAAGCGTCTGCCGCAGAAGGGGTGCAGAGGGTGGGAGGGGTCCTCCTGTGATGATGTATTTGGATGACTTTCGTTCTCCTGAGCTTGCTGAAGCCACGGATTTCGATCTGAGGAGGAGGAAAATGGCTGCTGCAGGGCTCTGGCCCTGCAGGGCTGCAGTTTGAGCATAGCCTGGGCTCGTTTTTTCTCTGTGATACTTTGTGCCTGGGTCCTGTTGTTTTTCTTGGTCCTCCTCCCAGCAGACTGTTCCTTTGGCAGGGCCTGGGGAAGCCACCAGCAGCTGTCCCCAGGGTCAGCTCGAGGGCGCTGCCGTGACGCTGTCCTTGGGCCTTGGCAGGGGAGAACACTGTGCGCACAATTGCCATGGACGGGACAGAAGGCCTGGTGAGAGGACAGAAGGTTCTGGACTCTGGTGCTCCCATCCGCATCCCCGTCGGCCCCGAGACGCTGGGCAGGATCATGAATGTCATAGGGGAACCCATCGACGAGAGGGGCCCCATCACGACAAAACAGTGAGTTACACCCCAGGGCAGGAGACGAGCGTCGTGCGGGGATTGGAGGTGGGGATGTGGGTTATGGAGTAGCAGACGTGTGTGATCAGGGCTGTGGCACGTCCCTGCTGTGCTGGTGTTCTGCTGTGTTGTGAGCAGGGACCGCACTCGCACGCGCTCCTGCCAGCATCAGCCTTGGTTTGGCTGCTCAGCTCCTCTCTCCACCTCCTGCTGCAGGTTTGCTGCTATCCACGCCGAAGCCCCCGAGTTCGTGGAGATGAGTGTTGAACAGGAGATCCTGGTGACAGGGATCAAGGTGGTGGACCTGCTGGCTCCCTACGCCAAGGGCGGCAAGATCGGTACGTTGCCCCCAGAGGAAGCGGGGGGTGTCTGGGGAGGGGGGCACGCTGCCAGCCCCCTTGAGGCTCAGGACCGGTCCATCTGCAGTAGTTTCCTTCGCTGATGAGTAACCATTTGACTTTCGTTCTTCTGAGCTTGCTGAAGCAAAGTTTATTGATCTCTGAGGAGGAAAGGGGTGAAGGGAGACACTGGGGGCAGCCGGATCAGTTTGGGGTTGAGTGGGATTCCTCTTCCCTGCCAGGTTTGTTTGGAGGTGCTGGTGTCGGCAAGACGGTGTTGATCATGGAGCTGATCAACAACGTGGCGAAAGCCCACGGTGGTTACTCGGTGTTCGCTGGTGTCGGGGAGCGAACCCGGGAGGGCAACGATTTGTACCATGAGATGATCGAGTCTGGCGTCATCAACCTGAAAGACGCCACTTCCAAGGTGTGATGGGTCTCCGGGGTCAGGCGGGTGGGGGTGTGGGCGGCAGAGTGGCGCTGTGCTGACACCCGGGTCCTGCCCGCAGGTCGCCCTGGTCTACGGGCAGATGAACGAGCCCCCGGGTGCCCGCGCCAGAGTGGCTCTGACGGGGTTGACGGTGGCCGAATACTTTAGGGACCAGGAGGGTCAGGACGTGCTGCTCTTCATCGACAACATCTTCCGCTTCACCCAGGCTGGCTCAGAGGTATGCGCTTCGTGCAGTACGCCGGCTCCTGGGGCTGAGCGCGGCGGTGGCTTGTGCAGCCTCTCACGGGCTCTGTTCCTTCCCAGGTGTCGGCCCTGCTGGGCAGAATCCCCTCCGCTGTGGGCTACCAGCCCACGCTGGCCACCGACATGGGCACCATGCAGGAGAGGATCACCACCACTCGCAAGGGCTCCATCACTTCGGTGCAGGTGAGAGCAGGGCCGGCTGTGCCGTGCCGGGGAAGCCGCGGCGCCCGCCTCGGGCCCACCATCCCCTCCTGCCTCCCCAGGCCATCTACGTGCCGGCCGATGACTTGACTGACCCGGCTCCTGCCACCACCTTCGCCCATTTGGATGCCACCACGGTGCTGTCCCGTGCCATCGCCGAGCTGGGCATCTACCCGGCCGTGGACCCGCTGGACTCCACCTCCCGCATCATGGACCCCAACATCGTGGGCCCTGAGCACTACGACGTGGCCCGTGGCGTGCAGAAGATCCTGCAGGTGAGGGGGCCGGGGTAGCCCCCCCGTGGGGTGGGGGCACAAAGCCTGGCACTGGCCACTCACTCCCCCTTCCCCGTCTCCCCCCAGGACTACAAGTCCCTGCAGGACATCATCGCCATCCTGGGTATGGATGAGCTCTCAGAAGAGGACAAACTGACGGTGGCCCGGGCTCGCAAGATCCAACGCTTCTTGTCCCAGCCCTTCCAGGTGGCCGAGGTCTTCACCGGCCACATGGGCAAGCTGGTGCCGCTGAAGGAGACCATCAAGGGCTTCAAGCAGATCTTGGCAGGTGAGATGGCCCCTGGGGGGGGTCCCTGGGCTGGGCTGGGCCAGGCCCCGCTCTCCTCGCTCCCCCCGCTGACGCAGCCTCCCCCCCCAGGTGAATACGACCACCTCCCGGAGCAGGCCTTCTACATGGTGGGGCCCATCGAGGAGGCGGTGGCCAAGGCGGAGAAGCTGGCCGAAGAGCACGCGTGAGGAGGCTCACCGCTGCCCCCCGCCTCCCCCCGGCGCCGGACCCCCCCAGTATTTAACATTTCCAATAAAACATCGGTGAAAACATCCTGAGGCCCCCGTGTGCTGCGGTCCCGGTGCTGAGGGGTCGGGGGCCCTGCGACCCCCCCCGCCCGTGGGCCAGCGAGGTCGGGCTGGGCTGGGGGGGCTCCCCTGGCCCCCCCTGTGCTGCGGGAGGGGGGGGGGGGGGCGGGTCAGGCACGGTGAGGGGCCCTGCTGGGCTCTGGGCTCAGCTGCCACCGGCGGCGCGGGGGCCCCGGCAGTTGGGAGAACCCCCCTGGTACCTTGCTGGGGGGGGGGGGGGGGCAGTCGCTGGGGCCGTTGTCTGTCCCGGCCGTGTGTCCGTGTGTCGTTCCCCCCCCCCCGCCGCCTCCCCGCCCCATTCCGGCTCCACCATTTCGCGGCACAAAGGGCCGCCCCGGCCCCCGCCAGATGCCGCTTTGTCCGCGGGGTCCCGGGGGGGCCGCGCCGGCCCGGACCTCCCCGGGGACACCGAGACACCCCCCCCCTCCCTCCCTCCCCTATGCCGTGGGGGCCGCACCGACCCCCTCCACCGGGGGCGACCCAACGGAGGAGAGGGGGGGGACGAGAGATCGCGGGGGTCTCCGTGGGGGCGGGGGTGTGCGGGGGTACCCCCCTCTCCCCCCCCGCCGTCGCGAAGGGCCGCGGTCCCTTTAAATGGCGGTGCGTCCCGCGCGGCGGAGGGCGCGGCGGCCGCTGACATCACGCGGGGCCGTGGAGCACCTGCGCCGCCGCCCGGCACCGGCACCGCACCGCGCCGGGCCGGCACCGCCGCCCCCAGGTAGGCACCGCGCGGGACGGGCCCCGGAGACAGGGACCCCCCCCCCCCCCCTCCGCGCCGCACCGGGACCCCCGCGGGGCCGGGCCGGGCCGGCTGCACCGGGACCCCCCCACCGGACCGGGAGACCCGCACCGAGTAGGGAACCCCAGCACCGGGTGCGCCCTGGGTCCCGCACCGGGCAGGGATTCCCTCCCCCTCCCGGGCCCGCACCGGAACATCCCCCCCCCCCGCACCGGGACCCCCCTTCTCCCCCCGCCGCCCCGGTACACGGCGGCGCCCCCGGACCCTGCGCAGCGCGGCCCGGCCGGTGCCGCGTGACGTTACCGGGGATCCCGGGGGCTGGTTCAGCCCGGGGGGGGGGGGGAGCGGGGGATCCGGTGTCCCTGCGGCCGCGTCGGGGAGCGCCCGGCGCCGGAGGAGTCCCGGTCCCGTTCCCGTTCCCGTTCGTCCCTTCCCCGCGCGGCGCCGCCGCTCCCGGGATGGGGCCGCGGCTGCGGGGGGCGGAGGGGCGAAAGGGGAACCGGGGAAGGAGGGGGGGGGGCGGCCCCGCGCGGGGATTCCCCCGCCCTGACCCCGCCGGGGGCGGGGATCCCCTCCCACGTGGGCGCGCGCGGACCGCCCCCCCCCCCCCTTCCCCCTCCCCTCCCCCTCTCCGCTCCCCCTCCGGTGACGCTGAGCGCCGCTCCCGGTGACGCCACCGCGGCGGCGGTGACGTGCGCGCGGGGGGGGCGGGGCTGGGACCGCCCGGCGGCGCGAGGCGCTTCCTGCCCTGCGCCGCTGGCTCCGCTCCGCTCCGCTCCGCTCGGCGCGGCGGCCCCGGTGCGCTGCGGCCCGGCCCGGCCCGGCCCCGGTCCCGGTCCGCGCGGAGGGGCCGCGCCATGCGGAGCCGCCTCCCGCCCCGCGCCGCCTGAGCCGGGCCCGGGGCGCCCGCCGGGCCCGCGCCGCCGCCTGCCAGGTGCGGGGTCGGGGCGGGGGGGCGGGCGGTAACGGTCCGCGGCGGCCGTTAACGGCTTGGGGAGGGGGGAGGGGGGGGAAGGGGGAGGGGGAGGGGGAGCGGCGGCGGCGGCGAGACCACCCCCTCCTTCCCGACCTCGGTGAGACTCCCCCCGCCCCCCCCCCCCGCTTCCCCCGCATCCCAGTGCCCCGGCGAGACCCCCCCCACCACCCCTTTACCACCCCCCGGCGAACCCCCGTTCCCCTCCCGGTGAGGGGGGCCGGCCCGACCCGCGGGGGAGCCCCGGCCCCGGTGGCCGGTGCGGTTCCCCCCGCTTTCCTTTTCCTGACGCAGGAGGGATCCCCCCCCCCACCACCACCATCACCACCGCCGCCGTCCTCCCCCCGCCCCCGTCCGGTTCCCCCCTCCCGACCCGGGACCCCCCTGCGGCGGCGGGTGGGGGCGGGGCGCTCCCCCCGTTCCCCGCGAGACCCGGCGGCGTGGGGGGAGGGGGGGGGGGCTGTCCTTGTCGCAGGGACCGGGGGGGGCCCCGCCGGGTGCGGCGCCGCGGGGGGGGGGACACGGGCGGTCCCGGTGCCGCGTCCCTCCGTGTCCGTGTCCGTGTCCGTCCCCCCCGCAGGAAGTGGCCGGGAAATGGCAGCCGGTTGTTGCGTCTCGTTGTTTTTGAAACGTCCTTTTTAATCAGGTCGCGGCTGGCTCCCGGGGCCCCGGGGGGGGCGGCCGGCCCGGGGGGGCCGAGCTCTCTGCCGGGGCAACGGCACCGGTTAATCCTCACCGACGGCCCCCCCCCCCGGCCCGCAGCTCTGCTCCCCCCCCCCCCCCCGCCCCTGGCTCTGGGGGACGGTCCCCGGCTGTGTGTGCCCCATGTCCCCGCCGGGCACCCGCAGCCATCGGCAGCGTGCTGAGCCCGGTCCGGGTGCCGGTGGGTGCCGCCGCCATCACCGGGTTCGGGCTTTAACGCCGGGGCGAGCGGGCAATGCCACGTCGGCTGTGCCCGCTCCGGTGGGAGCCGTGATGAGCCCCGTTGGGAGCAGCCCCCGCACACCCGGTGAGACCCCGGCAGTGCCTCCAGGCCCGAGGCTCCGGTCCCACCGCTGGCGCATCCTCAGGCCTGGCCGTGTCCCCGGCCCTCGCCCTCCTCACCTCGCCCGCTCGCCGCCGGCTCCGGTTACGTGCCGTGGCCCAGTTTGCGGCTCCGCGCTCGGTCACGTGCTGCCTGGCGCGGGGGGAGCGGGGCCACGGCGGGCAGGAGCCCCAGCCCCGGGCAGGAGGCGATGGCCTCTGCCCACACCGCACCCAGCGCTGGCCGGGCTCCTGGCGATGCCGAGGGTGGCTCCGGCACCCGCGGGGCCCAGGGTGTCCCCACACCGGGGATGGGCCCTGTTTGTCCCCAGAGCAAGGGCGAGCCAGAGCGTGCGGCAGTGCTGTGGCCCCCGGTCATGATCCCGGCACAGCCGTTTCCCGTGGCCGGTGCTGCCGTGGCTGGAGCCCGGCCCCGTGGTCTCCCCTCTGCCCTTGCCGTAGTTAATTCCTACTTTCTCAGCTTTTATTTTCCCCTCGCGGCTGTAGCGCTTCTCTCCCGGCCATGCTCCCCGTGGCCGCCTGCACTCCGGCCCCCTCCCTGCGCCTGGCACGTGCCCAGTCCATCCCAGTCTGCCCAGTCCGTCCCAGTCCGCGGCGCTGACCTGCAGCTGCCACCTGTCCAGTTCTGGCACGTCCCTTTGCCACCTCCTCTGACCTCCAAAGCCGACACCGGCATTCCCGGCCGCCGCATCACACACCAGCTGGGACCAGAAAGGCTTTTTCTTTTTTCGGCCGCAGTTCCCCCACGCCGGCCGGGAGTCCCAGCTGGGGTCGGGGCAGGGGCTGGGCTGCACCAGCCCCCGGCTCACGGGTTGAGGGGAGCAGGGGGGGTGGCTGCGGGGCCACCCCGGGATGTCCGGGAGCAGCACGCATGTGGCAGCCGCGTCACCGCCCATACGGGTTTCTCTGGCGGATGAATCACCGGTGTCCCCAGCCGGCCGGGAGAGCGCTCGGCAGCCCTGGCCCCTCCGGCCCTGCCGGGGCACCGGCCGACGCGGGCAAGGGTGTGATGAAATCCCCGCCTGGGTTTCGACATGGGCTGTGCCACGAGCTGCTGCTGAAGCTCTGCGTCTGCTGAGTGTGTGGTGGCACCGGCCCTTTCCGGAGAGGTCAGCAGAGCCGGTACCGCCTTGGCCGATGGCAGGTTGGGTGTGCATGGCAGGATGGGGAGACACCGGCCACGGCAGCCCCGTGGGCTGTCCCTGCGGGTCCCCGCCACCACCGGGGTTCCCATCTCAACTGCTGGGCTCGCAGGGCCTCGGCTCCCCCACACGGTCTGCTCCCCTGCCCCACGTGCCGGGATCCCCTTGGGTGGCTGCCGGCTGTGCCGGTGGCACAGCAGGGTCCTGTCCTGCGGCTAGCCCCCACCGGGAGCCCTCCTCCTCGTTCTGTGGTTTGGAGGGAACGTTTGCTCCTCCTGGGCGGTGAAGGTCACCAGTGGCTCCTGCCCATCGCTGGGCCATGCCAAGCCAGCTCCTGCTCGCTCCTGGCTGTGACACAAGGCCGGCCTGGGTCCTGCCTCGGGCGGCTGCCGCAGAGACGTCCCTGGAGCTGCGCCTGTGGGGGGAGATGGGGCTCAGGTCCCCTCTGGCTGGGGGCATCGCGACTGCCGTGGGGGCACCGGCTCTCACCGCCGAGGCGTTTCTGTGCTGGGAGCGCAGTGTTCCCCAGGGAGCGCCAGGCTGTGCCAGGGCCTCGCGGGGTCACAGAGCTGCTCTGGGGGGGGGAAACCAGTGCTTCGCTGGGAAATGTCCCCCGCGGCTCTGCTGGCTGGGAGCCTGCTGGAGCTCCCACAGTCTCGCCCCGTGCCGGGGTCTTGGGATGGCGGTGCCGGGGAGCCGAGCGCTTGAGTTTAATGCGGGAAGGAGCGCAGGCAGGCGGCAAGTGGGGTTTCTCGGTGACGGCTGTCCCTGGGGACGCTGGAGCGTGGTGACGAGCTGTGCTCATGCAGGTGGCGGCTCATCCCACTGGGGCTGGCGGGCCTGGGCCAGCTCGTGGCAGAGGCAGCATCGTCTCCGTTGTGCTGAGGGCCCGGCGAGGGGCACTGCGCTCCCGGGGGGCTTTTGCCATCACTCCTCACCCTCCCAAGCCCCCCAACATGTTTCTGTTGAGCTCCAGGTCGGGAGCTCGCCCTGCCCTGGGCTGGGGACCTGGCGCTTCCCAGGGCTGCCTGTCACGGGGAGCAGCTCTGCCCCGGTGCGGGAGCAGAGGGTCCCCGTGGGAGCCGGTGGTGGGTGGCAGGGCCGGGCGCTCGCCGCGTTGGCAGCCTCGGTCCTCACCGGCGGTTGACCCTGCTGCCTCTTCTCCCCTCTGCAGAAATGGAAACAAACAACCATTTTAACTTCACTGGCCTTTCCTCCACACCCGCTGCCTCAGGACCGAAACCCACGCCTGCCTCAGGGGACAGCCCCTTCGCCCACGGCTCCCCGCTCAGCTTCCCCCCGCAAGGGAAAAGTAAGTGCCCCCATGGGGCTGGCGCAGCCCAACCCGGGGACAGAGGGGCTGCGGCGGTGCGGCCGGCGGCAGCGCCCCGCACACGGGGCTGTGGCCGGGGGTCTGTCGCGTGCCCACCATTGCCTTGGCCTAGAAAAGCGGCCGTGCCAGAACGGGGTCTCTGCATGGATTTGGCCGGTCAGCTGATCCAGCGCAGCCCTGCCAAGCGCTTGGCTAATCCCCGGCATCCTGCGGCTTTCGGCCCGGCACCGGCGAAGCCCCGCGGTGGGGCCGGTTTCGCCGAGCAGGGAGCTGCGCCAGGGGCTCTCGGGGGTGCGACTGCCCAGCTCTGTCCAGGTACGGGCAGTGGTTGTGCTGGGGCGCAGAGGCACCGGCGGGGCCGGGGGCTCGATGGCTGCTGGGGCGGGTCGTCCGTCTGTCCTCAAACCCTCTCATCTGCCGCTGGCCCGGTCTGCGTGAGGGAGGGTGTCGAGAAATGCCCCCACGGCCCCACTGACCCGGCTGTCTCTCCTCTGCCTCCCTCACAGGTCTGAACGGGGGCATGAATGTCAATGGCTTCTCTACTGTATCTCACCCCAGTACTTCAGGGACCTTCACCCCCAGCTCGCCGCCCGCCGGCACGCCACCCCTCCGAACCTACGACTGCCTCTGGGACTACGCGCCGTACCCGCCCGCCGGCGGCCTCAAGGACGGCAGCCCCGCCACCCCCCCGCTCTCCGGCCTTGGACAGTTCCCACTCAACGGCGTCGCCGGGGGGTCCCGGCCGGCGTCCCCGGGGCACGGCACTAACCTGCGGGGGGGCCGGGCAGGAGTTCTGGGGCAACGGCACCTCCGGCCCCATGGGGCTGAACTTCGACTCGCAGGAGCTGTACGACTCCTTCCACGACCAGAGCTTTGAGCTGATTCAGAACGGGCCGGCCGGCTTCTACACGGCCACCCAGCCCTCCCCCATGCTGGGCTCTGGCACTCAGCCCTTCTCGCTGCCACCGGACCCGCCGGAGGAGCCGGGCGATGGCCAAGGAGGTGCCGACGCTGCAGCCAAAGAGATCCCCGCCACCATCGCGGAGAACGGGGGCGGGCTGGTGGGCAGCATGGAGCTGGAGGAGGCACAGCCAGGTAGGAGCCCGGTGCGGGTGGGCAGAGCTCTGTGCTGGGGTGCCACGATGCCAACAGGCCGGTGCTGGATCCCGAGCCAGGACGGTGGAGTTGGGCACTGTGCTTCCCGGGGAGGCCCGGCCCCTCCGACCCACCTGCCCCATGTCCCAGCTGGGATTTGGCCTGTCACAACGCAGAGTCGGTGTTGGGATCTCGTTAAACCAGGCTGGGCGCAGCCCGCGGTGTCACCGCCGGCAGAGCGGCGTTCCCCAGGGCGGCTGGGTGCCGGGGGAGGGCTGTGTGCTGGGGGGGAGGCCTGGCAGCCAACCGCCCCGGTGCGGGGAACGGCGGCAGCTGGTGGCAGGTGATACCCTGAGGTAGGGTGGCCGGGCCCCGGACCCCATCACCATCCTGTCCCGCTGCCGCAGGGTCTGTTTTCGGTCGGTTGTTCCCTTTAGACTTGAAGATCTGCAGCTACAACGGCTCTGCCCCTGGTGCGGTGCCGCTCGGGCAGGAGGGACCTGTCCTGGCCCCCGGCGCGGGCAGCGGCTGCCTGGGGGACGCGTCGCCCATCGCCCCTCGGCTGGAGGACGCCCACATCCTCAGCGAAGACGCGCTGGAGCCCTTTGAGTCCCTGGCCAGAGGTAGGGGGACTGCTTCCCCGTGGGCTTTGGTGGGGCGGGTGTGTGTATCGGAGCCATGGCGGGCAGGACAGCCTGCGCCCTGCTGCTGCCTGTGCCTGGGGAAGCAGTGCCAGGCCCCTCTCCGTCCCCTCTGGGCAGCGGGCGATGGCGGTGGTGCTGGCGATGGCGGTGGTGATGGCGGGCCCGTGGCCCTGGGCAGGCGCTGCGGGCAGGGGCGGGCCCGGTCCCATGGCGTCCCTCCCGCGCCAGCCTCCCCCGCGCTCCCGGCCTTCCCTCCCTTCCCGGCTCCGTGACGAGGCGGTTACTCAGCGCCTGAACTTCCGCGCTGGTGAACATCACCGCCACCGCCACGGCCATTTTGGGCTTCTCCACTTCCCAGAGGAGGGGGCGTGGCTGGGGGCACCGAAACCCCTTAACCCCTCTTCTGCCGGAGCCTTTTTGGCCGGGGGGGACCCGGCTGCACCCCGGGAGCGGAGATGTGGGTCTGCGTGCCCCCAGCCCCGGTCCTGCTGCTTCCCCCCCCTACCAGACCCCGGCACCGGGGACCTCTACGCGATGGACGACTCGCAGCTGGTGAGCGACCAGACCCCCCTGGAGGAGCCCCCCGACCTGCCCGGCCTGCGCTGCGCCGCCAGTCCCCCCCTCCACGCCGCCAGCCCCTTCAGCCTCCTGCCTGCCGGCCCCACGCCTGCCCCGCTGCTCGCCGGCCCCGGCTCGCCACCCACCCTGCACGGTATGTGCCACACCAGGACGGGCCGGTGCCCCCCGGCTGGCCACTTGCCCCCCATGGCAGCTGGCCCCCGTGGCTGGTGGCGGGGGCACACCACTGGCCTTGTTCTGCTTCTGCGGCTGCCGCAGCACCTTTGTGTTTGGGCAGAGTGGGGACCCCGCGTGTGCCAGCGCCGGCACCGGGGAGCTGCAGCCGGTGCTGGCGTGGAGCCTGTGGAAGAGCGGTGCCCCAGTGCGGGCGCCTGCCCCGGGGTGGGTGCGAGTCCCCCTGGGGGTCTCCTCCCCACTGTGGGTGCCCCCGGCCAGTTCAGGGAGGGGATGCGCAGCCACATCCCCCGCCTCGGACGAGTGGGGACTGCCTGGTGTCATGGGCGGAGCAGGAAGGCGGCCGCGCTCGGCGCTGACGTCCCTGACCTTGGCTCTGCAGACGGTAGCGTTGACCTGAACAGCAGCAGCCACGCGGGGCCGGAGGAGTCGGGGTCCCTGGAGCTCGACACTCCGCTGGAGCCAGAGTCCCCAGCCCCCTCTGCAGAGGAGGAGGAGGAGGAAGAGGCTGCCGATAGCTGTCCAGAGATTTCGGCCGTGCCAGAAGGGGAGAGCGAAGAGGCCGCCCCGCTGAGCACCTCGGCAGCAGGTAAAGCCCAGAGCCCCCATGGGTGCCCCCCTCCAGCCAGCGCGCCCGAGCCCAGCGTCTCATCCCCTCTCTCGCAGGTGATGTCCCCCGCCGGCGCATCGCCACCCAGGAGGAGGTGCGCTTTCCCCCTGCAGCACGGGTACGTGGCCCCGTCCCCTTCCCTCCCTCCTGCCCCGCGGCCGCCCTGCGGCACCGGGCTGAAGTTCCTTGTGCTCAGGTGGAGGCGGGAGGTGCGGATCAAGAAGGGGAACCACCGCTGGCAGGGCGAGACCTGGTACTACGGGCCCTGCGGGAAGAGGATGAAGCAGTTCCCGGAGGTGATCAAGGTACATACGGTCCCCGGGGAGGGTGAGGTGGGGGATGACCCGGGGTCCTGGTCTGCTGCAGCCCCCCCCGACACTGCCAGAGCCCCCGACCGCAGCAGACGGGTGCTGCTGTGAGCCGGGAGCTACGGGGCCCAGAGCGCTGAGCCCTCCTCATGGTCTTCTTCCTCCTCCTGCTCCTCTCCCCCTCAGTACCTGAGCAGGAATGTGGTGCAGGACGTCCGGCGTGAGCACTTCAGCTTCAGCCCCCGCATGCCGGTGGGAGACTTCTACGAGGAGCGGGACACGCCGGAGGTGGGTCTGAGAGCAGCTGGGCCACCCTGTCCCTCCCCCTCGCCACGCTGTGCTGCGGGAGGTGACCCGGATTTGTGCCGCAGGGTCTGCAGTGGGTGAAGCTGAGCCCCGAGGAGATCCCCTCCCGCATCCAGGCCATCACAGGCAAGCGCGGGCGACCCCGCAATGCCGAGAAGGCCAAGCCCAAGGAGCCACCGGCTGCGAAGCGCGGACGAGGCCGGCCTCCCAAGGTCAAGATGGTCGACCTGCTGAGCAAGACGGACGCGCGGCTGCTGAAGAGGCTGGAAGCCCAAGGTACCCCCTCCCCGACCCCACCGGCTCAGGGTGGCTGCATCACCCCCTCACCGCCTGGCTCTGGTGGGACCCCGACGGCCGGTCCATCACCACCCTCCCTCCCTGCTCTCGCAGAGGTGCTCAGCGACGAGGACAAGCTGAAAATGAGCAAAATCAAGAAGAAAATGAGGCGGAAGGTACGAGCGGCTACGCAGGGCTCAGGGTGGCTCGGGGGCCACTCCCGGTCTGGCGCGGGGGCTTCTGTGGTGCAGGAAGGCCACCAGGTCCCTGAGCTGCTCTTGTCTCTTCCAGGCCAAGAACAAGCAGAAGCAGGAAGCCAAAGCCCCCAGAGCAAAGGAGACCAAGAAGAAGTCCAAGGTGAGTCTGCAGGGTACGAGGGGGCTGGGAAGGGGGCAGGAGATGGAGCCGCTTGCCCCACGCATCCCGGGGTCTGTCTTTAGGCCAAGGAGAAGAAGGGCAAACCGGAGAAGGGCAAGGACAAAGCGCGGCCCAAGGAGAAGAAAGGCAAAGGGCCTCGGAAGGCGGACAAGGGCCTGCTGGCCCAGCGGCGCCTGGAGGAGCGGCGGCGGCAGCAGCTCATCCTGGAGGAGATGAAGAAGCCCACAGAGGACATGTGCCTGGGGGACCACCAGGTATGCTGGGGGCACGGGGGGGCCTTGGCTCAGCCAAGCTGGTGAGCCGGCAGCCTGCCCAGTGCCTCGCTGGCCCTGACCACCCCCTCTCCTTCCCTGCAGCCCCTGCCAGCCTTCTCCCGCATCCCGGGCCTCATCCTGCCCAGCCGTGCTTTCTCCAACTGCCTGACGGTCGTGGAGTTCCTCCAGAGCTACGGCAAAGTCCTGGGCTTCGACCCGGCCAAGGACGTGCCCAGCCTGTGCGCGCTGCAGGAGGGGCTGCTGGGGGTGGGCGACAGCGCAGGCGAGGTGCAGGACCTGCTGGTGCGGCTGCTGCAGGCTGCGCTCTACGACCCCGGACTGCCACCCTACTGCCAGGTGAGCCTGCCCGCACCCTTCCCCGGACCCTGGACCCTTCCCCGGACCCTGACGGGTCGGAGGTGTCAGTGCCCGCGAGGCCCCAGCCATGGCCCACATTTGGGAGACGCTGCTCTTGCTGCAGCCTCCTGCACCCTCTCCCTGCGCCCGGCCCCTGGCAGCCCTTGGCGGGTGTCTGTCCCGCTGCAGGGGCCTGGAGCGTGGTGGGCGGGCAGCCCTGACTGGGACACCCCTGGGCTTGTTCCTGCTTGGGTTCCTGGCACTGGTTTTCCCATCCATGGGGTGCTGGTGTCCCCCTCCTTCTTAGTTTTTTTTCCCTCCTGGCAATGCCCCCCCCCGTGGGGCAGGAGGGATCTCTCCAACCTCGTCTCTGCTCTGCCCAGTCCCTGAAGATCCTGGGGGAGAAGGTGTCGGAGATCAGCCTGAACCGCGACACCGTCTCCGAGATCCTGCGCTGTTTCCTCATGGCGTACGGGGCGGGCGAGGACCTGTGCGACGGGCTGCGGACCAAGCCCTTCCAGGCGCTGCCCCCGGAGAAGAAAGCTGCCATCCTGGCCTTCCTGGTGAACGAGCTGAACAGCAGTGCCCTCATCATCAAGTGAGTGTGGGTGGGGGGCAAGTACGTCCTCTGGTCCCAGCCCCTCCTGCCTGCGGGCACGGCATGGGCGTGTTGGCGCCCGGCACAGGCCCTTCTCCTTCCCGGCGAGCTGCACGGAGCCGCCCGCTGCAGCCAGCCCCCGTCTTCTTGCAGCGAGATCGACAAGACCCTGGAGAACATGTCCAACTACAGGAAGAACAAGTGGATCATCGAGGGCCGGCTGCGCAGGTGGGTGCGTGGGGGCTGCCTGCGGCTCCCACTGCCTGCACCGCTCGGCTGGGGTGGGGGGCTGCCCCGCTGGACGCGGCTGGGTCCCGCTTTTGTGCACCTCTCAACGCCCCAGGGCTGGGGGGGTCTCAGGAGGACTTTTCCCAGTGTAACCGCGTGCCTCGGCTTGCCGGGGAAGCAGGGTGTGCGTGGGGGCGGGCAGCGGGGCAGGCAGCAGACGCCTCTGCTGTGTCTTGGCAGGTTGAAGGTTGCCCTGGCCAAGAAGACGGGCCGTCCCGAATCGGAGATCACGGGCCTGGAGGACGGGCGACGCCGGCGCAGCTCTCGCCTGACGGAGGAGACGGGCCTGGAAATGGAGGAGGAGGAGGAGAGCCGCGGACGGAAATCCCGCAGGGAGGAGGAGGTGGGGTGGCTGTGGGATCTGCAGCTCGCCGGGGAGCAGAGGTGGGGACGCCACCCTCGGGGGGGGTCTCTTCGCCACCTGCGCTTCTCTGATAAGTCCCTTCCCTTCCCCAGGCCGACACGTCTGCGTCCAGCGTCCCTGAGCTGGAGAGGCAGATCGAGAAGCTGGCCAAGGTGAGAGGGCGGTGGAGGGTTGGGGGCTCGGCTGCCGCTGCGGGGCCTGTCACCACCCTGCGCTCTCCCCACAGAGGCAGATGTTCTTTCGCAAGAAGCTGCTCCATTCCTCACAGACGCTGCGAGCGGCTTCTCTGGGCCAGGACCGGTACCGGCGGCGGTACTGGGTCCTGCCCCACCTGGGCGGCATCTTCGTGGAGGGCGCAGAGGGTGAGGCGGGAAGGGGGTCCTTTGGTGGGGGGGAATCGCTGGGCCAGGAGAGGACCCTGCATCTCACCTCCTCCTCCTGCCTCTCACCTCCTCCTCCTGCCCTTGCAGTGGCTGAGCCGGCGCCTCAGGAGCCCCCGGAGGAGAAGGCATCCCCCCACGTCTCCCCGGTGAAGGAGGAGCCAGTGGACGTGCCCATTCCCAGCCGGATGAACTGCACGGCTTCGCGGTCCCGTGGTCGCCCCCGGAAGAGCAAAGAGGAGCTGTCGCAGCACTGCGGGCCCAGACCTCCCCCTGTCAACGGGGTCCTGGAGGAGTCGGTGCCCCTGGGGCAGAGCCAGCACGACCTCAGCCAGTCCGCCTTCCTCTCCTGGCTGAGCCAGACACAGTCGTCCCTGCTCAAGGACTCCGTCCTCACCCCCGACAGCAGCCCCGGTAAGGGGGACACGGGGCTCCCGCCGCTCGAGGCCCCACTGGACCCTGCGGAGGAGGAAGAGGAGGAGGAGAGTGCCCCAGAGGCTGTGGAAAAGCAGGGGCCCTGGTTCAACCTGCTGCCCCGGACACCCTGCGACGACCGAGCCCCCCTCGCTACCTCCTCTGCCGAGCCTTCACCACGAGCCGCCGCGCAGCCCCGCACTCAGCCCCGCAGCGAGCTGCCCAAGGGCTCGGCCAGGCAGGTACGTGCTTGCGGCCGACCGGGGTCGGGGAGGCTGCACCCGGCCTGCGGGGACTGCGTTTGAGGGGGGAACCTCCCTGGGGGGAGTGGGGTGGGACCCTCTGCCTCGGCACCGGACACCCCAGGGCTGGGGGATGCCGTCGTCGTGGCTGCACGCCGGG
Source organism: Pluvialis apricaria (assembly GCA_017639485.1). Taxonomy (NCBI): domain Eukaryota; kingdom Metazoa; phylum Chordata; class Aves; order Charadriiformes; family Charadriidae; genus Pluvialis; species Pluvialis apricaria. The sequence continues at coordinate 2,523,070 of CM030034.1, forward strand.
AGCTCAGTCCTGCTGCCCCCAACCCTCTGGGCTGAGCCCGCGAAAAGCCAAACAGCCACAGGGCCGGGGGGCTGCGGCGGCCGGGGGGGTCGGGGGCTGAGGATGGGGTGCGTGCCTGGCCCTTCTGATGGACTCTGTCCCCACCAGCTGAACGGCGTCCCTGCGGACGACGCCATGCCTCCCCTGCTCGCTTCCACGCCGGTGCACGCCGGTGCCAGGGCCCACGGTGCCTGTCCCAGGAGCCGGGGCAGCCTGGAGAAGCTCCAGGACGTGCCGGGGCAGCCCAAGCGCCGAGGGCGGCCGCCTACCAAATTCTTCAAGCAGATTGAACAGAAATACTTGACCCAGCTGACGGAGCAGCCGGTTCCCCCTGGTGAGCACCCAGCCCAGACCCCTGGGACGGGGGGCGCCGGTGCCACCGGCGGGGTGCTGAGCGCTGCCGTACTGTCTTGCAGAGATGCAGAGCGGCTGGTGGTGGCTGCAGGACCCCGAGGAGCTGGAGGCGGTGGCTCGAGCGCTGCACCCGCGGGGCATCCGGGAGAAGGCGCTGCATAAGCACCTCACCAAGCACAAGGAGTTCCTGCGGGAGGTCTGCCTGCGCGCCACCACCGGTAAGGGCTGCCCGTGCGGGCCGGGGTGAGGGGGGGTCACTGCCCGTCCCCCCCACTGAGCCCACCCTCTGCCCCCAGACCCCATCTTCCACCTGCGCCCCGAGGCGGCCGGCGCCGCCGTGTCTCAGGAAGCCCTGGCCCAGTGGTCGGTGATGGAGAAAGCCTACGAGACCGACCTCTCTGTCCTGCAGTGGGTGGAGGAGCTGGAGCAGCGCGTGCTGATGGCGGACCTGCAGATCCGGGTGGGTACCGCGGCGGCCTTGGCCGAGTGCCGCGGTGTGGTGGCCTCAGCCGGGCACCCACCCTGAGCCCGTCTCTCCCACAGGGCTGGACGTGCCCCAGCCCCGACTCCACGCGGGACGACCTGCAGTACTGCGAGCACAAAGTGGAGCCCCTGGAAGACATCACCATCCGGAGCCGGCGGGACGGGCTGCCGCTGTGTCGGGAGCGCACCAACCCCCTGGACCTGGCGGTGCTGCGGCTGGCGGCGCTGGAGCAGAACGTGGAGCGACGCTACCTGAAGGAACCGCTCTGGCCCCTGCACGAGGTGGTGGTGGAGAAGGCCGTGCTGAGCAGCCCCGAGGAGCTGAGCCTGGGTCCCACCGAGATGTGAGCCCTGCGCCGCCCCTGCCCGCGCCGCCGGGGTGCCAGCGGGCTCCGGCTGAACATCTCCTTCCCACCGCAGAGCCTACGAGATCACACCCCGGGTCCGGACGTGGCGGCAGACGCTGGAGCGGTGCCGCAGCGCAGCCCAGGTCTCCCTCTGCATCTACCAGCTGGAGAAGTCCATCGCCTGGGAGAAGTCGGTCAACAGAGTGGTGAGAGCTCGCGCCGCACCGCCGGGCGGGAGGGCCAGAGCCGCCCACCGGGGCTTGGCACCCCGGGGTTTTGGGGACCCCCGTGCCGGCGCAGCTGAGCCCCGCTCCCCGCAGACCTGCCTGGTGTGCCGGCGCGGGGACGACGACGAACATCTGCTGCTGTGTGACGGCTGCGACCGCGGCTGCCACCTCTACTGCCACCGGCCCAAGATGACGGAGGTGCCCGAGGGCGATTGGTTCTGCTCCGTCTGCGTCTCCCGGGTAGGTTGCGAGGCAGCCCCCACACCCACCCACCAGCGCCCACGGTGGCCCCGGGCTCTGGCGGTGACCCCCATCCCCTCCCCGCAGGCAGGGGAGTACCGGGACCCCATCTCGCCCCGGCGCGGCAAGAAGCGGAAACGGGGGCGTCTCTTCACGGGGAACCTCGCGGAGGAGGAGAGCCCTCGGCGCCGGCCGGCTTCGCGGCGCCGCGAGGGGTTGCCCGTACCCCGCTACGCGGGCGAGGGACTGTCCCCCGCCAAGCGGAGGGGCGCGACGCTGCGGAGCCAGCCCAGCGACCTGACCTTCTGCGAGTGAGCGGGGCTGAGGGGAGGGCGCAGGGGGGCTGGGGCCGTGTCCCTGGGGGGCTCCCCCCTGACCGTTCGCCATCCCCCAGGATCATCCTGATGGAGATGGAGTCGCACGAGGACGCTTGGCCCTTCCTGGAGCCCGTCAACCCCCGCCTGGTCCCCGGTTACCGCAAGATCATCAAGAACCCCATGGACTTCGCCACCATGCGCACGCGGCTGCTGCGGGGCGGGTGAGCGGGGGTCCTGTGTGGGACGGGGCTTCCTCCTGGGATTTTAGGGGTTCCTTCTGGGGACTGGGGGTCCCTCCGGGGCCGGCAGGGTCCCCGACCGCCCCCGACCGCCCTCCTTGCCCGCAGGTACTCGAGCTCGGAGGAGTTTGCGGCCGACGCCATGCTGGTGTTCGACAACTGCCAGACCTTCAACGAAGACGACTCGGACGTGGGCAAAGCCGGGCACGCCATGCGCAAGTTCTTCGAGAGCCGGTGGGAGGAGTTTTATCAGGGAAAACACGCTACTAACCCGTGAGCGGGGGGGGGCCGGTGCCCCCCAACCCCCCCCCCCCCCGCCCGGCCGGGGCTGGGGTCTTCGTCCCGTGTCCCCCCCCCTGCGCACCCCCCCCTTAAGAACTGACTCCTCTGGAGCTGATCTCGCTGCCTGCTGATCCCGCGCGGGGGCCCCCCCCGGCCGGCGCGAACGGGCGCTCGCGGCCCCTTCCCGCTGCCCGGATCCACCCCCCCCCCCCATCTGCCCCCCCCCCCCCCCCCCGTCCCCCCCAACCACAAACTCACAGACTGTGTAAGCCAAAAAGGAAAAAAAAAAAGAGGTGTTTTTTTTTCTTTCTTTCTTTTAAACTTTATTTTCGAATTAATAACAGAAACAGACCCCCCCCACCCCCCACCCCACCCCCCAAACAAACGAGGGAAGCAAATCCCAACCCCCCCCCACCCCCCCCCCCCCCCGCTGGGAATATTTAATAATAGCAATAGTTCGTAGTGAATGTGTCCGAGCACTCCTGTGCAGCGTCTACATGCATTAACGGCCAGTAAAGTGGACTTAGCCCCCCCCCCCCCGACCCCCCCCCGCCTCGCCACCCCCACCCTGGCCGGGACCCCCCCCCCCCAGCTCGCGCAGACACTTTACAGGGAAGGGGGGGGCCCCCCCGGTGCAGCTCCCCCCCCCCTTCCCCTCCCCCTGCTGCCCTGGGACCCCCCCCGCCCACGCCGGACCCTCCCCCCCCCGGCTCCAGGGACCAAACTGGGGAGGGGCGGGGGGGTCTCGGCAGCCCCTTTCCCTGCCTCCACGTCTCAGGAAGAGCCCGGACCCCCCCCCCCCCCCCCCCAACTTTTCCCCGGCACGAAGACCCCCGGGGCTGGGCCGGGGTCCCCCCCCCCCGACTGGGATCCCTCAGGGACGCTACTGTAGGCCCCGGGGGGGGGGGGGTCCGGCCCCCCGTTACCCCCCCCTTCCCCAACATGGACTTGAAGCCTCAGGCGGGTGTTTGCCCCCTCCCCCCAGCCCCCCTGCTGGGGCGGGGAGGGGGGGGGGATTGCACTGGGTGGGGAGGGGGCCCCCCCCCAGGCTGGTGGGGGCCTGAGCTGGGGCCCCCCCCGAGTGGGCAGCGAGGGAGGGGGCCAGCCCCCCCCAGCCCCCCCCCGGCCAGGATATTACGGGTACTCGCTCTGGGGGGGGCCGCGGGGAGGGGGGGGCCCCAAGGCGCGTTCTTTCCCCCCCCCCCCCAGCCCCACAGAGCACTGAAAACAACTCACCTACCTGGGCAGGAGGGGGGCCCCGGCCGCGCCCCCCCCCCGCCCCCCCCCCCCCCCCCTCCCCCCGTCTCTCAAAGTAGCCTTTTTTCTATCGGATAAACCTCAGAAACTTTTTATTTTATTTTATTTTTTTGCTTTGGAAATAAGAGGTGGATTTGAAGTCTATTTGAACTGACTTTATATTACGCATAAATATTTATATTTTATCTAAATAACTGCGCTGTAACAAACTTTTTTTGTGGTTTGTTTTTTAGTGACGTTTGGGACCCGTCAGGTTTTTTTTTTGGGGTTTTCTTTTTTTTTTTTTGTTTTTTTGTTTTTTTTTTTTTTCCGTCGTGGGAAAGTTTTTTTCGGGAGTCTCCGTATCGTTCTCGTGTTCGTTCAGTTGAAGTGTCCCCCCCCCCCCCCCCCCCATCCCAACACCCCCTCTCCTCCCTCCCTCCCCCCCCCCCCCCAGTTTGACACCCCCTTCACCCCCAAAGGCACCCGCAGCCCCCGCCGAGGGGAGGGGGGAACCGGGGCTGTTTCTTTTTGCCCCCCCCCCCCCCCCCCACCACCTCAGCCTGGGGGCTGCGGTGTCACCGGGAGCATCGTGTGTCCCCCCCCCGTTTCCCCCCCCCCGGCTGCGGCCCCTTCCAGCCCGTTGGCCGCCTTTTCTATAACCAGCCGTGTCGTTTTAGTGACCTTTTTTGATAAATGTACAGGTTTTTTGTGAATTTAAATTTATTTCTTTCTATATTTTTAGGACCAATCTCATTTTTAATAAGGTTTGAAAGGGGAGGGGGGGGGGGGGAATCGCCCCCCCCCCCCCTTCCCCCCCCCCAGCCTCGCCTGTTGATGTCCCCATGAGCTGTAGGACCCCCGCGTGTCGCGTTCCAGAATAAACGACTCACGTTTGATAGACACCCGCTGGTCTGAGCCCTCTGTGCGGGCGGGGGGGGGCTATGGGGGGGCTATGGGGGGGGGGGGGGAAGGTGTTGGGGGACCCTGAGCTGCGGGGGGGGGGGAGATGCGAGGATCCCCCCCCCCTTCTCTCCCCACAAGACAGAGGCATTTGCTTTTCTCGCCTTTTTATTTAAAAACCAAAAAAAAAAAAAAAAACAACAACAAAAAAAAAAAACCAACCTCGAAGGGCGGGGGGGCTGTCGGGGGGGGGGGGGCGGGGGGGGGCGAGCGCGGAAGCAGGAGGAAGAAATACAAAACTAGAAACCTCTCGAGATTTTTTTTTTTTTTTTTTTTAAAAAAAAGCAACTTAAAAACCTGTACAAAATGCGCTACGTATAAATTAAAGGGGGGGGGGGGCAGGAGGGGGGGCCTTGGAGGGGGGGGGCGCCTCAGCGTCTCCTCTGCAGCTTGGGGTCCCCCCCTCCCCGCCCCTCCCCTCCCCCAGAGCCAGTGGGACCCCAACACTCACCCTCCCCCCCCCCCCCCCCCAGACACCCCCCCAGGGGCAGCGGGGTGGGGGCTCAGCACGGGGGGGGGGGTGTCCCAGTGCCCCCCCCGGCCACCGGGGGGAGGGGGGGGGCCGTCTGTGGGTCTCCCTCTTTGGTTCCTTCCTTGGGGGGGGCCGTACCCAGGTGGGGGGGGGCGCCGGGCGGTAGCAGCAACGGGAGAGGTGGGTGATGGCTGAAACCGGGGGGGGGGTGGCAGCACCCCGGGGGGGGGGGGGGGGGGGGGGCGAAGGGCGGGGTGCCCCCCGCGCCCCCCCCCCCCAGGCCTGGGCTGAGCGCACCCCGAGCTGTGGGGTGAGGTAGATGTGTGGCGGGGGGGGGTCCCCGCTGCTCCGGGGGGGGGGGGATTCCTCGGCCACCGGGGGGGGGGGGGGGGAGCTGGGGACTCCGCTGCGCTTTTGGGGGGGGGGGGGGGGGGGGGGGCTGGAAGAACCGGGAGGCCCTGGGCAGAGCGGGGGGGGGGGGGGGGGGGCACAGCTGGCCCCAGAGCTGGAAGCAAGTCGGGGGGGGGGGGGGGGGGGCTTCCCCCCCCCAGGGAGGGACGGACAGACAGACCCACGGCGTGGGGTCGCAAAGCCTGGGGGGGGGGCGCTGGGGCAGCTCAATTCCCCCCCCCCCCACGGGACTCCATCAATCTTTGGTTGCAAGAGCCGCCCCCGCGGGCCCCCCCTGATTGTCGCTGCGGGGGGGGAGGGGGTTGGGGGCCACGGTGCCCCCCCCCCCCGGGCGCGGGGACTCTAAAGTGCCTGGGTGACCCTTGGGGCGCCCGTCGCCTGTGGAAGCCGCGGGGGGGGGGGGGGTTATTGCACTTATCCTGCCCCCCCCCCGGGCCGGGGCGGGGGTGTGGGGGGGGGGGCAGCATGCAGACCCCCGGCCCGCGCCCACGGGGGCAGGAATGGCTGCGGGGGGGGGTGGTTTGGGGGGGGGGGGGGGCAGCACCCCCGGCCCTGCGGGGGGAGCTGGGGCCCGGACGCTGGACCCTGTAGGGTGGCGCGGGGGGGGGCACACCATTGTGTTCCCCCCCCCTCACCCCGGTCCCCGAGCCGGGGGCACCGGCCGGACCGGGCAGCAGAAGGCACAGGGGGCACCGCGGCGGGGTGGGGGGGGGGGCGCTGGGGGGGGGGGGGGGGGGCTGGCGGGGCCGCGGGCCCTGGAAGCACGAGGAAGCGGGGGGGGGGAGTGGGGGGGGGGGCAGCCGGGGACCCCCGGCCCACCCCCCCACCCCCCCCCCCCGGGGCGGCGTTTGTCTTCTTTTCTTTTTTTGTTTTTCTTTTAGTTTTTTAGAAAACGCAGGAGGAAAGAAAGCCCTCCGGGGGGGGGGGGGGGGGGGGGGGCTTGCCCGGGGGGGGGGTGGGGGGGGGCAGCGAGACGCCGTGGGGAGCAGCAGGGACCCCCCCCCGGCCGGGGTGCGCGTCCTTCCCGAGGCGGCAGTAAGGGGGGAGGGGGGGGGCAGCACCAGGTGGGGGGTCCCGGCACAGCCCCTCCCCCCCTCCGCGCCCCCCCCCCAGGCAGCCGGCGGGGGCGGGGGTCCCTCGGGCCGTCCCCCCCCCGCCGCTACTTGGGGGTTGGGGTAGGGGAAGGCACCGGGCTCGGACGGCGACTCGATGGGGCCGTGGCTCGGGGCGGCGCTGCCGTCCTGCGGGGAGGCATTAGCGGAGATGGACCCCCCCACACACACACACACTCCGTGCCCCCCCTCCGGGCCCCCCCCCGGACCCCCGGCACTCACCTCCAGCGGGAGCGCGGGGCGGCACCGGTGGGTACGGCGGGATGAAGGCTCCGGGGACGGCGGCGGGTGGCGGGCACGTACTGGGGAGAGCGGTGGCGTCGGTGGGGTGGGGGGGATTGGGGAGGTTCGGGGGGGGGGGGGGGGGGGGGCCGGGGGGGGGGGTCTTACCGTGCCGGCACTGCCCAGCGAGAGGTGTCCGAGCTGCTGGGCCAGGGGGGCCACCACGGAGGGCTGGAGGGGGACGGCGTGGTCCACAGCGGGGGCCAGCACCGCGCCCTGCACGGCGCCGTCAGCCCGGGGACGGGGACGGACACGGAGGGGGGGACGGACGGGACATGGGGGGGGGGGGACATGGGGAGGGGACACGCGTGGGAGGACGCAGGGGGACACGGGGACCATGGTGGTGGGGACACACGGGTGGGGGCTCCGTGGCCGGGGGGGGACACGCAGCGCACGGGGCACCAGTGGGGACACGGGACAGGAGATACAGGGGTGGGGCAGGGCGGGGCCGCAGGGCGGGGCCATGGGGCGGGGCTACGGCCACAGTGGGCGGGGCACAGCCAAAGTGGGCGGGGCACGGCTGCAGGGGATAGGGTGTGGCTGCAGAGGGCGGGGCCAGGGCGGCTGTCAGGGAGTGGCAGGCATGGGTGGGGCACCGGGCGGGGCACCGGGCGGGGCACCGGGCGGGGCCCTCCCCTCCGCCCCTGCTCACCGTGGGCTGCACGAGGTAGGACTGGTGCATCCAGGCGGGGCCGTGGACCTGCGGCAGCAGCCGAGTGGGAGCGGGTGGGGGCTCCCCTGAGCCCCTCCCCCCACAGGACACACCCCTCCCCCACCCCTCCCGCCACCCCCAGCCCTTCCCCCCATACCTGGTAGGAGGAGACGGGGGAGGGCAGGTAGGGGGCCAGGGCGGTGGGGGCGATCATGCGGCTGGGGGCCAGGCCGTAGGGGGCCGGGTAGAACCTGTGGGGCAAAAAGGGGGTGTGGGGGGGGGGGGTCAAATAAGGGGGGGGGGGGGCGGCAGCCCTCACCCCACCAAGGCCTGGGGGGGGGGGGGGGGATGGGAGCTGGGGGGGGGGTTGTGGGGCACACACCCATTCTGCAGCGCCGTCGCAGGGTCATAGGCCAAGGTCACAGCGCCCTGGGGGGGGGGAGAAAGGGTCAGCACTGCCCCATAGCGCCCCCCCCCCCAAGCAGCCATAGGGTCTGTCCCGTGTCCCCCCCCCTCCCTACACCCCCCTCCTCTCACCGCGTCGCCGTCCCGCGCCCACGATCTCCCGTTGGGCACGAATTTGCCCTGGCTCTGCCGCTTCTTCTGCCCCCCGTCCGCGAATTTGCAGAGCAGTGGGTCCGGGGGGGCTGCGGGGAGGAAGGGGGGGGGGGGGTCAGCACCATCAGCCGCCCCCTGGCCCCCCCACCCCACCCTCCCTGAAGCCCCCCCCCCTCCCCAGCCCACCTGGCACCCCCGGGGGCATCTTGATGTATTTCCCGTTGAAGTGGGTGATGACGGCCTCGCACTTCTCCGTGGACTCCATCCTGGGGGGGTGGAGTGGGGCTGGGGTGGGGGCTACGTACGGAGTTCCCCCCCCCCCCAGAGCTCTGTGCACCCCCAAGCACACACAACCCCCCCTCCCCCATCCTCCTGGGCGCCCCCCCCTCCCCAGCCCCACGCGTTGCCCACGCACCCCCCAGCCCCTCGCACCCCGCGTGCACCCCCTGCACCCCCCCCAGCCTGCAGCAACCCCCCCCCCAGCACACAGCAGACCCCCCCCAGCCCGCAGCAGACCCCCCCCCCCGGCTTTCCCCCCCCCCGTACCGTGCGAAGCCCACGCCGCGGCTGGCCCCGTGGGGGTCCCGCAGGATGCGGGTGGAGACCACCTGCCCGAAAGGCTTCAGCAGCGCCTCCAGCTCCTGCTCGTCCACCCCCAGCGGCAGGTTGGAGATGTAGAGGTTGGTGGGGTCCTGCTCCTGCTGCTGTGGGGGGGGGTCAGGGGGGGCGGCCGGGCCCCTCCACACCCCGGGGGGGGGGGTGGTCCTGGATGGGGGGGTTGAGGGTTTTTTTTTGGGGGGCCACGAGGGGGCCGTGCCGTACCTTGGCCATCTGCGCCTGCACGCCGCTGGCCTTGAGCGCCGTCACGGCCTTCTGGGCCGCCGTGGGGCTGTCGAAGTCAACGAAGCCATACCCTTGGGGGGGGTGAGGGGGGGGGGACAGCAGTGAGAAGAGCCCCCAGAGCCCCCCCCACAGCGCAGCCCCCATGGAGGTTCCCCCCCCCCGCCCCCAAACCTTTGCATTTGTTGGTCGTCTTGTCCAGGATGGCTTTGGTGGAGACGATCTTCCCGTAGCTGAAGGGGGGAAAAGAGGGGGGGGGTCAGTGTGTGGCAGAGCCCCCAGCGCCCCCACCCGCGGGGGGGGGCCCTGGGCTGGGGGCAGCGGGGGTCCCGTCACCCCCCCGGGGGGGGGGTCCCGTCCCCACTCACGGCTGGCAGAGCTTGACGAGGTCCTGGTCCGTGGTGCCGGGGTGCAGCCCCCGAATGTAGAGGTTGGTTTTGCTGAGCTGGTCCGGGGCCCCCCCGGCGGGGCTGGGGCTGGGGGGGCCCAGCGGCTGCGCCGGGGGCACATAGGGCTGCTGGGGGGGGGGGGACAGGGGGGGACAGGGGTCAGCGCCCGCCCCAGCTTTGCTGCAGCCCCCCCAGATCCCATCCCGCCCCCCCCAGGGGATGTGCGTGGGGATGCAGTGAGGACGGACGGAGCCCCCAACGGGGCCAAGGGACAGATCCTGTGCCCCCCCCCCCGGCTGCGGGACCCCCAGTCTGACAGCGCCCCGTCCCCCCCGAGCCCCATCCCCAGGGTGGCACCCGTGTCCCCCCACATCCAGGTTTGGGGGGGGGGCGCCGTCCCCTGGGTCGGGGGGTGCAGGGGTGACCCCCTCCCTGTCCCCGTCCCCCCCCCCGCTCACTGGGGAGGGGGCTGGGGGTCGCCCGCCCACGTGTGGACCCCCGGGGACCCCCAGCACAAGCAGTGCACACGCAAGCGGGCACAGCTCACACGCGTGTGCACTGCCCCCCCCCACGCGTGTGCAAGCGTGTCACGGGGCTGATCTGTGCGCATGGGGGGGGGAGCACACATGCAGACCCCCCCCGCCAGGCCCTGGGGGGGGGCTGTTACCCCATGGGGGGGGGGGTGCGAGCTGTGGTCTGTGCTGGTGCAGAGCAGGCGTGTGCGTGTTGCACACGCGTGTGCAGGCGTGCACAGGTGCCTGGGGGGGGGGGGGGGCTGCGGAGCCCCTCGCCCTGACCTGGGACGACCCCCCCCCCCCCCCCCGCCAGGGGGTCTGTTGCTGCTGGGGGGGGGGACACCCGACAAGGCAGTGGGTGACCGCACGGGGGGGAAACTGAGGCACGGGGGGCGGGGGGGGGCAGGACCCCCCCTTACCCAGGGCGGGGGGGGCATGGGTTGTCCCCCTGACCCCTGTCCCGGGGGGGGAGGGGGCCGCTCCCAGGAGCCCCCCCACACCCCGTGCCCTCCCCCCGGCCTGCTGGGCACCCCGCTGCCCCCCCCCCATCGCTCCGGGCCGCTGCGGGGGGGGGGACGACGACGACACCACGGCCCTCACCGTCCCCGCTCCCCCCCCCCCCCCCCCCCCCCGCCATGTCCGACCTCCGCGGGGGGGGGACACGGGACACACGGACACACCGGGCCGCCACGGCGGGTGTCCCCCCCCCGCCCACGTCCCCGCTCCCCCCCCCGCCGCCGCAGGGAGGGGGGGGGGGGGGGGGGGGGGGTCCCGCCACGGGGCCGGGCCTGGCGGCGGGGGCGGGCGGGCGGGCCCGGTGGTGGTGGAACGGGGGTTTCCGGGGGGGTCCCCGGGGGCGGGGGGGGGGGCCCTCCCTACCTTCTTGCCGCTCTTGTTGTAGGCGAAGGCGGGGAGGCCGGAGCGCGGCGGCACCGAGAGCAGCATTTTCCCGAGCGCGAGGGGCCGGGGCGGGCCGGGAGCCGGGCGGGCCCGCGCCTGACGTCACGCCCGGGAGCCCGCCGGGAATCCGGGCTGGCACCGACCGCGCAGGCCGGGTCCTAACGCCGGCCACGGGCCCGAGCGCCCCCCCCCCCCGGCACCACGGTAGGGGGGCGGTGAGCCCCCCGCGGGACATGCACCCTCCACACACACACCCCCACACCTGGGCCCGGTGCTGCGCTTCGCCCCCGGTACCGGGCCCCGGCCGAGGCGTCGCCCCGCTCAGGCCAGGCGTTGGGGAAGGGGTGGGGGGAACACACCGGGGGAACCCTCCCGCTGCGGTGCGCGCCCCGCCACACCCGGGGGGGGCTCACTCGGCCGCACGGGACCCCGGGGAGTGATGGCGGCGAGGCGGAGGAGAATATGTGCACTTTTGGGGGGGCGCTGCACAGGGCCTCCCGGCCCCGGGGTGACACTGCCCGCCCGGGAACGGGCTGCTCCACGGGCCTCAGCCCCGCGGGTGCCGGTGGCGGGCGGGCGCGCCGCGGTTCCTTTAAGCGCGGCTCCTTTAAGGCCGCGAAGCCCCGCCCCCCCACCGCCGCCATTACCCCTCGGCGGGGCGCTCGCCCCGCCCCGCGCCGCCCGCACCATGGGCGCGGCCATTTTGAAGCCGCTGATCACGTGCTTCCCTTCCCTTCCCCTCCCCGCCCCCGCCTGCCCGTCAAGGCGGGGCCGCCATCTTGGCACCGCCGTCCCCCGCCGCGTGACTCCGGCTGGCTCCGCCCCTCGGCTGAGGGCGGGCAGGGGGGCCGCCATCTTGGCGCTTCGCCTCCCTCCCATTCCCCCCCCCCTCCCACCCCCGAGGCGGTGGGGTGGTGTTAAGGGGGGCGGGGGGGGGGGGGTGGTGTCAGGAAAGGGGGACCTGGGGGGGCACCTGGGTCTGCTGAGGGGTCTGTGGGGCAGAGGATGGGGGGTCCTGGGAGGTCTGGGGGCACCTGGGGGGGGGGTCTGTGGGGCGGAATGGGGGCACCGGGGGCATTGGAGGGGGGGGGGTGTCTATGGGGCAGGGTGAGGGATTCTCGGGGGTCTGTGGGGCAGGATGGGGGATCTTGGGGGGGGTCTGGGGGCACCTGAGGCATCTGTGGAGCAGGATGGGGGTGTCTGGGGGGGGTGTCTGGGGCAGAATGGGGGATCCTGGGGGTATCTGGGGGATCTGTGGTGCAGGATGGGGGATCCCGGGGGGGTCTTTGGGGTGGAATGGGGCATCTGGGGGGGGGTCTGTGGGGCAGAATGGGGGTACGTGGGGAGCAGGGGAAGACCTGGGGGTCTCCGGAGGGTCGGTGGGGGGGGATACATCATCCCCGGGGTGCTCTGTCCGGGGCAGGATGTGGCGTCCCGGCTGTGCCCAGCCTGGCCCGAGCTCGGCCGGGGCGGTGTGGGGAGCGATGGGGGCTGGGGGCGCCGCCGCTGCCCCACTCTGGCCCCCCCCCCCCCCATCCCCCATCTGCCGGGAGGCAGGGACCCCGCGGCCCCGCTCCGTGTCCGTGCGGCTGCCCGCGTGTCCGTGCCCCTTTGTGGCCGCCCTCTCGGCGCGGATTGTTCTGGCTCTTTGCAGGGCGTCAGCAGGGCCGGGGCCCCGCGTGCCCCGTGCTGAGCCAGGCCCTTCGGCCGCGGCCTCGCTGACTCACCCCACGTGCGGGGACGGGCTGCTGAGCTGGCAGGGACGCGTCGCCCGGCTCCCTGCACCCCCCACCCCAGCCCTCTCCTGATGCCCCCCGGCTCTCATCCCCGGCGTGTGAGCAGGGCTGGCTATGGGGGTGCCCCCCAGCACGCACAGTCACCTTCCCCCCCTCCTTCCACTCCTCCCAGCCTTTCATCTCATCCCTGCCTTTCATCTCTCACCTGGGGATGGAGAGCTGGTCGTCGTGGCAACACCCCAAAGTGTCCCAGCTCGTTGCCATGGCTCCCAGAGATGCTCTGAGCCCAATCCCAGGACCCCTGCAGCTCCCCCCCCCCCCTCCAGGGCCCTGCCCCATCCTCAGCCCCCTCCTGCACCCCCGGTGTGCCCTGTGCCAAGCGTGGCGCCTTCCCTCCACGCAGCCGGGGGGGCCGGCAGTGCCGGGGGGGCTGCGGGGCGGGGGGTGCCCCCTCCCTGGACATCCTCCCCGCTCGCCTCATCCCCGCAGCTGCGCCATGGCCATCGGGGAGGTAAGGCCCTGCGAGCTGCGCTGCCCCAGCCCCTTCCCCCCTGGGCCCCCCACTCACCCCCAGGGCCATGGCCTTGGGGTCCCTCCCTGCCAGGGTTGTGGGTGAGCAGCCCCCAACTCATGGGGACCCCCCCCAGTCTGTTGTCTCAGCACCCAGCCCCAGCGCCCCGGCCGGTAGCCCTGGTGCAGGAGTGCCCGTGTGCTCCCCCAGCCCTGCTGTGGCTCCTGACCCCACCTCCATGATGGTAACCCTCTGCAGCCATGGCACCCATCTCGGTTGCCATGGTACCTCCATTGCCATGGTGCTCCAGTTGCCATGGTGACCCTGTTCCCAAGGTGCCTCATTGCCAAGACACCCCCATCACCGATGGTACCCGGTCACTGGGGCATCCTGTTGCCATGGCACCCCATCACCGATGTACCTCATCGCCATGGCGCCATGGTACCTGGTCACTGGGGTATCCTGTTGCCATGGCACCCCATCACCGATGTACCTCATCGCCATGGCGCCATGGTACCCGGTCACTGGGGCATCCTGTTGCCATGGCACCCTATCACCGATGTACTTCATTGCCATGGTACCCGGTCACTGGGGCATCCTGTTGCCATGGCACCCCATTGCTGAGGTACCTCATCACCATGGTACCCGGTCACTGGGGCATCCTGTTGCCATGGCACCCCATCACCGAGGTACCTCATTGCCATGGTACCCGGTCACTGGGGCATCCTCTTGCCATGGCACCCCATCACTGAGGTCCCCCTTTGCCACAACACCCCATCACCGTGGCATTCTGTCACCATCGCACCCCATCCCCGTGGCACTGGGTTTCCGCGCTGCCCGCCACGGTGATGCCTGACCGCCCTTGTGCCCCCAGGAGCTGCGGAGTGGTTGCTTCTGGCGGGGGGTGCTGGCGGAGGCAGTGGCGACGTTCATCTTCGTGGGGGTGGTGCTGGGTGCCTCGGCGGCCCCTGGGCCCCTGGCGCCGGCGCTGGCCGGGGGGCTGGTGGCCGGGGCACTGGCCTGCACCCTCGGGGCGCCCCAGGCCAACCCGGCGCTCACCCTGGCCCTGCTCTGCACTCGCAAGATGGGCGCCCTGCGCAGCACCGCTGGGCTGCTGGCCCAGTGTGCCGGGGCCGTGCTGGCCTCCGCCGCCGCCCGCCTGGCACTGCTGGACGACGCTGGCCTTGTCACTAGGGTGAGTGTCCCTGTCCCCGTCCCCGTCCCCATCCTCATCGTGGTGGCGGGGCGCTGAGGCCAGGCTGTCGCGGCAGGTGAGCGCGGCGGGGAACGCGGGGCAGGCTCTGGCCTGGGAGACCTTCGCCACCTTCCAGCTGGCGCTGGCCGCCTTTGCCACCACCAACCAGGTGGCCCCCCAGGGCGGGCTGGCCCTGGGTAGCGCCGTGGTGGCTGGCGCCCTGGCCGCGGTAAGGACCCCTGCTCGCCCCCACTCCGGGACTGCTGGCCCCCGGCCCTGCTGTCCCTGACCCCCCTCTCCCACAGGGGCCATTCTCGGGGGGCAGCATGAACCCGGCGCGCTCACTGGGGCCAGCCATCATCACCGGCATCTGGGATGACCACTGGGTGAGTCAGCAGCACCCTTGGGTCCCCCCCAGAGAGCCCAATGTGGGGATGGGTGCCCTCAGCTGCAGCATGGGACCACCACGGTCCCGTCCCCACCCCAGGACTGGGGTCCTTGGCTCTCCCCTTCCTTTGGATGGGTCCCCCGGTCCCCCCGGGACAGGTCACCCTCAGCTGCATCCCCAGTTTGGGTCCTCCTGGTCCCCTCATCACAGGATGGGCCCCTCCTGTTCCCCCCATTCCAAACGCGTGATCCCCCCCCTCGGCTCCTCGTGCCTGGAGCAGGTTTCTCCAGTCAGTCCCCATCTCTGGTGTGGGGTCCCCGGTCCCCCCATCCCTGGGGCAGTGCCCAGCATCCCCCCAGAACCCCCTGGCCCCCCGTCCCCGGGGCATCCCTGATGTGTGTCCCCCCCGGAACACCCCTGATGCTGTGTTCCCCCCCAGGTGTACTGGCTGGGGCCCGTGCTGGGTGCAGTGCTGGCTGGGTTCTCCTACGAGTTTGTCTTCGCCCCCGGTGCCTCCCGGGAGAAGCTGGGCGCCTGCCTCTCCTGCCGGGACGTGGCGCTGGTGGAGACCACCAGCCCGTCCCCCTCCTCACCCTCTGCCCGCAGCCCCCCGGCCCCCCCGGCTGAGCAGGGTCAGGGCACAGCCTGAGCCCCCCGGCCCCCCACTCCGACCCAGCCAGTGGGAGGTGGGACGTGGGCCCCGGTACCGAGTCCCCGCCAGCCCCCTAGCCCAGCACCGTCCGTGGGGCACCCAGGGCACGGTGCCCCCCCGGCAGGATGGGGAGGTTGGGGGGGGGGGGCATGCACAGATGGCTTCAGCCCCCCTCCCCCCCCCCCCAATTGTCCTCTCCCCCCTCGGGAGGATTAAAGGTGGCTTTGGGTCGCAGCTGGGTGCAGAGTGTTGCTGTGGGGGACGGGGGCTCTCGGTGGCTGTGAGACCCCCCCCGTCCTACGCTCTCGGGGCACGGGGACACCCCGACACCGGCGTCCTCCCCATGCCCATGCCCCCTCCCTGGCTCTCCCAGGCGGGTGCCCCCTCCCAGTGGCCCCGTGGCAAGGGTGGGGGCCGGGACCCCCCGTCCGCCCGTCCCGTGCCGGGGCGCTGAGCGCAGCAAAGCCCTTTGTCGCGGCCTCTGCAGCCCCGGCAGATTTCTGCGGGCGCCAATGGCCGTGCCCGGCCCTAATCCCCCCCCCGGCCAGGGAATTAGCGCCCGCTAAGCCGGGCTGAATAACCCTCCCGCAGACAACAGGGCTGGGGCGGGGGGAGCCCCCGCGGCCCCCCAAGCGGGGCTGGCCCGGGGGTGGGGGGGGGGTGGCACCCAGGGCCCCCCTGCGTGGGGCTGGGGGAAGCTGGTTCCCATCAGGGTCACCCCAAAGTGTCCCCCAAAACATGGGGGGGGGGGGTATCACTGCTTCCCCCAGCCCCTGTGCACGGTGGTCCCCCAAACCCCACAGAGGGCACCTATGGGTCAGAGACACCCCCCCCCCCAACAAAGCAGTCCCAGGGATGGCGGGGTGCAGCTCTGGGGGGGGTCCCCACTATCCTGGGGGTGCTGGGCTGCCCCGGAGGGGGGTTCCTCACTGCGCGTCACCCGTCCCCCGCACCGGGCAGCGAAGTGGTTAACGGGGGGGGGGGGGGGATGGCAGCGATGGGATCCCACCCCCGGGGCCGTCCCGGGGGGGGCCTTATAAAGGTGGGCACAGGCGGCCCCCCGGGGAGGGGAGCGGGGCCGCGGAGGGCAGCGGGGCCAGGCCATGCGGGAGCTGCGCTCGTCCTCCTTCTGGAGGGCCGTCCTGGCCGAGTTCTTGGGCAGCCTCCTCTACGCCCTGCTGGGGCTGGGGGCCTCCCTGCGCTGGGCCCCGGGCCCCCCCAGCGTCCTGGGGGCCGCCCTGGCCTTCGGGCTGGCCCAGGCCACCCTGGTGCAGGTGCTGGGCCACATCAGTGGGGGCCACGTCAACCCGGCCATCACCCTGGCCTTCCTGCTGGCCTCGCAGCTCTCCCTGGCCCGCGCCCTGGGCTACATGCTGGCCCAGCTGCTGGGTGCCCTGGCCGGGGCCGGCGTGCTCTATGGGGTGACGCCGGCCCCCGTCCGCGGCACCCTCGGCCTCAGCGCGGTGAGCGGGGCGCTGGACGGCGGGAGTGGGGTGGGGGTTGAGGGGTTGGGGTACAGTGGGGTGGGGATGGGGGGGGGGGGGGAGTGGGGCTCCAGGATGTGTTTTGGGGTTTGGGGTGCCGTGGGGCTGTCATGGGGGATTGCGGGGTTTGGAGATGCTCGGGGGTTTGGGGTGCTGATGGGGGGGGGTTAGGGGGTTCAGGAGGTGCTCGGGGCTTTGGGGTGGTGCAGGGCGGTAATGGGGGCTGGGTGTCCGGGAGGTGTTTGGGGGTGAGCAGGGGTTTGGGGGTACGGTGGGACTGGGGATGACAAGGGGGTCGTCAGGGAACTGGGGCCAGGAGGTGCCTGAGAGCACAGGGGGGGGGATGACAGCTGGGGCAGCGGGGGTTTGGGGTGTCGGGGGACCGGGGGGGAACCTGTTCTGGGGGGGTGCTGAGCCCCCTCCCCACGCAGCTGCACCCCGGCGTGGGCCTGGGCCAGGGCACGGTGGTGGAGCTGCTCCTGACCGCCCAGTTCGTCCTCTGCGTCTTGGCCAGCTTTGACGACCGCCACGACGGGCGCCCGGGCTCCGCCGCGCTGCCCGTCGGCTTCTCCCTCGCCCTCGGCCACCTCTTCGGGGTAAGGGCGGTCGCGGGGACCCTCCTGGTGTCACCCCGGGGGCGGGGAGGCTGTGGTGTGTGACCGGGGCTGCGGGGGCAGCCGGCCATCACCCCACCGCCCCGTCCTCCCCCCCACCGCCCCGTCCTCCCCGCAGATCCACTACACGGGCGCCGGCATGAACCCCGCACGCTCCTTCGCCCCCGCTGTCATCACCCGCAACTTCACCAACCACTGGGTAAGTGGGGGGGCGGAGGGGACACCCCCCCCCCCCCCCATCCCACCCTGCACCCTCCCTGACCCTCCCTGCTTGTCCCCGTCCTGCCCCAGCCACGGTGTCCCCACCGAGGGGGGGGAAGCTGCCGGAGCCACCCCGGTGACAGCAGCACCCCAGGGTGATGGGGGCTGCGCAGACAGGGCGCAAGGAGCCCCCCCCAAGCCCTGCTGCCCCCCAATATTTTGGGGGGGGACACACATGGCCACCCCTTGCCCACACCGGCCCCCCTGCACGGGGAGGTGGGTGCTGGACCCTGAAGGGCCGGGGGCGCCGGGGGAAGGTGGTGGTGGGGGCTGCAACCGGGAACACCCGGGGTGTGTGTGGGGGTGTGTGTCTTGGGGGGGTGTCCGGTGGTTGCGGGGGTACCGGTGCCCACGCCGCCCCCCCGCAGGTGTACTGGGCGGGCCCGCTGCTGGGCGCGGCGCTGGGCGCGGTGCTCTACGAATTCGCGCTGTGCCCGCGGCCGCGCAGCCTGGCCGAGCGCCTGGCCGCCCTCAAGGGAGAGCCCCCCGCCGCCGAGCCGCCCCCCGAGCCGCCGGCCGAGCCGCTGGAGCTGAAGACGCAGGGCCTGTAGGCCGGGCCCGGCCCCCCCCCCCCCCGCCTCGCCCGGCGCCCGCCCGCTGCTTTGCTGTGACGGGGCCGCCGCGCTGCGTGTGGTGCGTGTGTGTGCGGCGCGGCGCGGCGCGGCGGGCTGCGGCGGCGGCGGCGGCGGGGCCCCGCTACCGGGATCGGCACCGGTACCGGCATCGGGACCGGCACCGGGACCGCCCCCGCCGCGGCGGGAGTTCTGTGTTCGGTGAATTAAACCTGCTCTTTTATTTTGGTAACCCGCTCGCGACCGTGACCGGGGCCCGGTGGGGGGGAATTGGGGCGGGGGGGGGGGGGATAGCGGGACACGAACCGGAGAGGGGAACCGGGGCCGGGCCCGCGTCGCCCCGGCAACCGCGCGGGGGCTGCCGGGAGGCGCCCCCCCCATCCCCCGCAGCCGCCCGTTCCCGCGCCCGCAGGGGAGGCCCCGCCCTGCCCCGCCGCGGGGGAGGGGCTGCGCCTCAGGTAGCGCCGCGCTTAAAAGGGCAATGGCGCGCACCCGCCCTCCCCGCAGGGCGCCCCACGGCGGGTGGGGGGGGACTCCCCGCAGCAGCAGGGTGGGGGGAGCGGGGCCAGATGGGTGCGATGCCCGCGAGGAGGGGGTTGCGGGGCACCGCGCCGTGGTCCGTGCTCGTGGCGGGCGGCGGGAGAGGGAAGGGGCCCACCGGATCTGCTCGGGTGGGAGTTGCCGCTTGAAGCCCTTGGGGAGGGGCGGGGCCTCTCGCCGCGGGAACTGGGGCGGTTGTGTAACGCCGCCCCCGCGCCGGTTCCCGGGCGCTCGGCCGCGAAGGCGGCGGAGACGGGGCTGGCGGTGAGCGCGGGGGGCCGGGCGCCGGGGAGGGGGGGCTCCGGTACCGGGGAGGGGGGGACACACCGGGACGGGCTGGTGCCCGGGGAGCGGGGGGGTGGCGGGGGCACCGGGACCGGCCGACTCTCCGGTACCGCGGGGGGGGGGGGGGGCGGGGGATGAGGGCCGACTGGTGCTCCGGGAAGGGGAATCCCCGCTGGTGCCCCGATCCCGGGAACCGCGGCACTTGGGGTCGGCTGATGCCCCGGTACCGGCGGTGGGGGGGGTGGTCCCGGGGGGGGGGGGGGGCAGCCGGCGGCGGCGCTGACGGCCGTCTCGCAGAAGGTCCCCGGTCCGCAGCGCCCCGCAGCGCTGCATGGACTGGTACATGATGAACTGCGAGCTGCTGGCCACCTGCAGCGCCCTGGGCTACCTGGAGGGCGACGTCTACCACCGGGAGCCCGACTGCCTGGGTAGGTGGGGTGGCGGAGGGCGGCGGGGGCCGGGGTCGGGGTCGGCGGGGGGCTCACGGCCCCGTCCCCCCTCCCCAGAGAGCGTCAAGGACCTGATTCGGTACCTGCGCCATGAGGACGAGACCCGGGACGTCCGGCAGCAGCTGGGGGCGGCCCAGATCCTGCAGAACGACCTCCTGCCCATCCTGGTCCAGTACCCGCAGGATAAAGTGCTCTTTGACGCCGTCGTCAGGTACCGGGGGGGCAGGGTTGGGGGCCGGGGGCGGCCCCACGGGGGCTCCCCAGGGGGCAGTGGTCCCACACACCCCCGCCCTGCCCGCTCGCAGGCTGATGGTGAACCTGACGCAGCCGGCTCTGCTCTGCTTCGGCAAAGTGCCAGCGGATGCCACCTCCCGGCACCACTTTCTCCAGGTCCTGTCCTACCTCCAGGCCTACAAAGAGGTGCGTCTGCCTGGGGAGGGGCCCCTGGGTGGGGGGGGGGGGGCTCTGCCCCCACCCCCTTCGCTCAAGCAGGGTTTCTGCAGGCTTTTGCCAGTGAGAAGGTTTTTGGAGTGCTCAGCGAGAAGCTCTACGACCTGCTGCAGCTGGTGAGTGCCGTGTCTCTGCGCGGCTCCCAGGGATCGCGGGGTCAGTCCCTGCCGAGCGGGACCGGGGTCCCCACGGGTGCTGCGGGGAGCCCTCACGGCTCCATCACCCCAGGACTGGGAGCAGCGGCAGGAGGAGGACACGCTGCTGATCGAGAGAATCTTGCTGCTGGTGCGCAACGTGCTGCACGTCCCCCCGGACCCCACGGAGGAGCAGGTACTGGAACAGGACCCTTCCACGGGTACCCAGCAGGTCTGGGGATGTGGTGGCTCCCCGGGGACCCTGACACCCTGCCTGCTGAGCGCCCCCTGCCCGCCGTCCCCCCCCCAGGGCGTGGATGGCGACGCCAACGTGCACGACCGGGTGTTGTGGGCGCTGCACATCAGCGGGATGGACGACCTGCTCAAGTTCCTGGCCAGTGCCCAGGTGGAGCAGCAATGGGCCCTGCACGTCCTGGAGATCATCTCCCTCATGTTCCGTGACCAGGTGAGCTGGGGCGGGGGGCGGTGGGGCAGGGGAGACACCCCCCCCAACAGAGCCTTCTCGCAGCGCTGACAGCACTGCCCGCAGAGCCCGGAGGAGCTGGCGGCGCTGGGGCAGGGGCAGGCGGCTGCCGAGCACGGGGCGGACACGCGGGAGCTGGAGACCCTGCGGCAGCGGGAGTTGGCGGAGAAGAGGGCTCGAGCGCTGCAGCGCCCATCCAGGTGAGGGGGAGACGGACCCCGTGGCAGGGTCGGCACCCCTGTGGCAGGGCCGGCACCGCTCAGCCCGTGTCCCCCTGCCCCAGGCACTCCCGCTTCGGAGGCTCCTACGTCCTTCAGGGCCTGAAGGCGATCGGGGACCGGGACGTCGTCTTCCACAAGGGGCTTCACAACGTGAGTGCGGGGACGGGGATGTGGCGGGCGGTGGGGGGCGCAGGGATGACATGGGGGCTCGAGTCCGGCTGCTCCCTGCTTCTCCCGTGCAGCTGAAGAGCTACAGCCACGACCTGGGCAAGGAGACACGGCGGGTGCCGCGCCGGCGCCAGGCCGCCCCCGAGGCCGAGTCTCCCCGGCGCTCTGCCCGCAACGTCCGGCTCTTCCTGCACCGCTTCTGCCAGGACTTCCTAGAGGGCTGCTACAACCGCCTGATGCTGCTGGTCAAGGTGAGGGGCTGGGAGGGGCTGCCACCCCCTCCCTGGGCTGGGGGACCCCTGCTGAGCCCCCCCTCCTGCTGCCACCAGGACCAGCTGGTGCGGGAGAAGGCTCAGCAGCATGACGAGACCTACTACCTGTGGGCCACCGCCTTCTTCATGGCCTTCAACCGCCGCCGGGGCTTCCGCCCTGAGTTGGTGTCGGAGACGGTGGGCGTCCGCGCCTTCCACTTCATCGAGCAGAACCTCACCAGCTACTACGAGATGGCGCTGATGGACAAGAAGGAGGCGGCAACCTGGGCCCGCAGGTGGGTGCCTGGGACCCCCCCCGGGCCACCTGGGACCCCCCCCGGGTGTGGGGCCCTGCCCTGACGCTGCCTGTCCACAGGATGCACTTGGCCCTGAAGGCGTACCAGGAGCTGCTGCGGACGGTGCAGGAGATGGACCGTTCCCCCTTGCAGGCGGTGCGGGACAGCAGCCAGGTCATCAAGAGTGAGTCCGTCTGTCCCTCTGCCCAACCCCGAGCAGGGGGGGTGTCCAACCTCACCTCCTCCTCACCTGACCTCCTCCTCCCCAGGCAACATATTCTACCTGATGGAGTACCGGGAGCTCTTCCTCGCCCTCTTCCGCAAGTTCGACGAGACCAAGCAGCCGCGCAGCTTCTTGCGGGACCTGGTGGAGACGGCCCACCTCTTCCTCCGCATGCTGGAGCGCTTCTGCCAGGGCCGCGCCGGCCTCGTGGTGCAGGTGGGATGCGCCTGCCCTGCCGGGGAAGGGTCCCTGGGGGGGAGCCGGGCAGCCCCTCCTGATGCCGTCCTCACCACCCCCAGAGCAAGCGCGTGCGGAGGAAGAAGAAGCCGCGGGCAACCGCGGCCCTCACCCCACAGCCGCCCAGCGCTGCGGAGCTGGAGGAGCTGTGGGCAGGATTGGCGCCGCAGCTCCAGGCCTGCTTGCAGGTAGGGGGAAGGATCCGGCCCTGCAGGGGGGCACTGGGTGTCTTCGGTGGGGCATAGAGTGACAGTGTCCTGTCCCAGGGTGAGGTGCCCCTTCCCGAGGATGTGGTGCCCTTCGACGCCGCCTCGGAGACGCCGGTGGAGGAGCAACGTGCGGAGGCTCTGCTGCGGATCCAGGGGTGCCTGTGGGACGCCCAGGCCCCCCAGGCCCTGCGGCTGCTCCGATCTGCCAGGTAGCGGCACCGGAATTCCCATCCCGCACCCGAGCAGGGTTGCAGGGACACGCTGGCAGCCTGTCCCCCTCTCCCCAGGGACGTCTGGCCTGAAGGGGATGTGTTCGGACCCCCTGATGTGGGGCCACCCGAAGAGACCCAGCTGCTGCGGGAGATCCTCTTCGCTCCCCTGCCCCGTGAGTCCCCAGCCGGTGGCACTGGGAGCGGCGGGCTCTGGGCCAGGGTGCTCCAGGCCCTCACCGCTTTTCTACTGCAGGGCACGCGCCTCCTGAGGCTGAGGAGCCGGAGGAAGAGGAAGAGGAGGATGAGGAAGAGGAGGAAGAGACCATGCAGGTGTCGGAGAAGGAGTTCAACTTCCTCGACTACCTGAAACGGTGAGAGGGGGGACTGGGGGTGGAGTCTGGGGCAGCACTGCTTGCCAAGGGCATCCACGCTCACCGTGGCTGCCGGGGCAGGTTCGCCTGCGCCCCCGTGGTCCGGGCTCTCGTGCTGCTGCTGCGGGGTTATGCCCGCAACAGCCCCCGCACCAACCACTGTGCCGCCCGCCTGCTGCACCGCCTGGCCCGCGACCTGCACATGGAGGCCCTGCTCTTCCAGCTCTCCCTCTTCTCCCTCTTCAACCGCCTCCTCAGCGACCCCGCTGCCGGCGCACACCAGGTCAGCCGGGGCCCGGCATCCCTCAGGGAGGGGTGTCCCTGTATTCCCCCCCCTCCGGCATCCCCCAGCCCCACTCTCCCTCCCTCCACCCGCAGGAGCTGGTGGCATTGGCCAAGTTCATCCTGGGCAAGTTCTTTGCGCTGGCGGCCACCAACAAGAAGGCCTTTGTGGAGCTGCTCTTCTGGAAGAGCCCGGCAGCCGTCCGCGAGATGACCGAGGGCTACGGCTCCCTGCGGGAGGGAGAGGGGTGAGTGGCGCTGGGGAGGGGGCTGCCACCCTCCCTTCGCCTCCCCTCACCTCCCCTCCCCTCTGCCCAGGCCTGGCAGGAGCCGGGTCCCCCCCTGGACCCCCCAGGAGGAGCAGGAGCTGCGGGAGCTGTACTGGAAGTACAAGGAGGTGGAAGGTACTGGGGGTCCCCGGGGTTGGGGGGCAGCAGGACCCCCGGGGGGGGCGGCGGGGTCTCTCTCCCTGCAGCCTCTCCTGCTCTTCCCCCAGGGGAGGATGTCATCGCCGCCATCCTGGTGCATCTCCCAGCGCCCGGGCGGACGCGGAGGCAGGTGGTGAAGCAGCTGGTGCGGCTGGGGCTGGCCAGCAGCGCCAAGGACTTCCCGCAGGAGAGGTGGGTTGGGGACCCCCATGTGACGACCCCCCCCCCTTGCGACCCCTGGGCTGGGGCAGCCACCTCACCCCAGGGCAGGGACCGACGGCCATGCACCCCCCAGGAAGGGCACCCGAATTGTGCTGTGGACGCAGGAGCAGGAAGAGGAGCTGACGCGGCTGTTTGAGGAGTTCCAGGGCTCGGACGGTGAGCAGGGCTGGGGCAGACTCAGGGTGGGGGGCAGCCCCCCACCCTGGCATCCCCCCCACCCTGACATATCCCCCCGCAGACGTCCTGGGCAACATCATGAAGCACCTGACGGCGCGGCGGTCGCGGGCTCGTGTGGTGGAGAAGCTGCTGGGGCTGGGGCTGGTGTCGGAGCGCAAGGAGCTGTACAAGAAGCGCCGGAGGAAGGGCCATGGCGCCGGGCCGGTACGGGGGACTGAGGGGTGCCTGGGCTGTGCCCAGCGGGTGCTTGCGCCCCATCATGGGGCACCCACACACCGCTGGTCCCCACAGGCTGCGGCGGGTGCCGTGGCAGTGCCATCCCAGGACAGCTCGGCAGAGGATGGGGACAGTGAGGAGGAGGAGGAAGATGACGAAGCGGAGGAAGGCCCCATGGAGGAGCACTACTGGCCACCCGAGGAAGGGGCTGGGCAGGGCCTGGCGCATCGTCTGCATCAGGAAGGTGGGTGAGGGGCTCCGAGCTCCCCGGTGGGGCTTGGCTCCGGGGCCGGAGCCTGTCTCACCCTCCCCTGTCCCCAGGCCTGGCCGGACCCCTGCGGTGGCTGGAGAACTGCCTGCGGCGGACGGCCGGGGACCGCGAGGAGGACGGTGAGCAGACGGGGAGCTGGGGACCAGGGTGGGGGCCAGGGCCAGGGCCGGGCTGACATTGCTCTCGGCCCAGGCGTGTCCCACCCCGTGCCACTGGTGCCGCTCTCGGAGGAGAACGAGGACGCCATGGAGGATCGGCGCTTCCAGGCCCTGCTGCGGCAGCTGGGGCTCCGTCCCCCCGCAAGTGAGCAGGTATGGTCCCCATCCCCATCCCCATCCTCTTGCTCCCGGCACAGCCCTGCAGCCTCTCCCCTCTCTACCCAGGAATCCTTCTGGCGCATCCCGGCCGCCCTCACCCCGCAGCAGCTCCGCCGTGCAGCCGCCTCCATCGCCCACCACGGCCCCGACCCCCCAGAACCCCCCCAGGGGCTGCTGGAGCCACCCAGGTGCCCCCAGGACCCCGATCCAGGTGAGGGGCCAGGCCAGGGGTGTGGGAGCCGGGCTGGGGTCCCATAGCCATGGGGGTGCCCCTGACCCCCTCTTCTTGTGCCCATCAGCAGAGCGGCTGCCGGTGGGGCTGGGATCGGACTCGGAGAGGTGAGAACGGGGTCCTGTGCCCTGGCCCTGCAGCTGGGTCCATTCCCCGACTCTGGGGGGGTCCCCTCCCTGACTGGGGGGGGGGATCCAGACCCCTGGGTTCTCCTGGTGTGGGGTTGAGCGGTGCCAACCCCTGTCCCCACTGCTGCAGCGAGGAGCCTGTCCCCGTCCCTAGCCCCGTGCAGTTGGGAACCAAGAGGCGACGGGAGCTCGACAGCGAGGACGAGGACGACGGGAGTTCAGGTGGGTGCAGCCCCTCCGCTCTCTCCTGGGGGGCTGTGGGGGCTTTTCCTCTGGGTCTCACCGGGAGCTGGGCATGGGGTGCCGCTGTGTCACACTTGATCTGTCCACGGACCCTTTGCCACCTCCCTGGTGCTGGGGAGATGGCAGGGGGACAGGGGTACCCCTGGCCGGAGGGACTCAGCCCCCTCCCCGCTCCCTCCGCCCGCAGGCACAGAGCTGACCCTCGCAGCCCCCGACTCCCAGGGGGACGAGGACCCACAGCCCCGGGGGAGGCAGAAGCGCATCCGCCGTGTGGAGGAAGAGGAGGACGAGGAGGACTGAGGGCCACCCAGGCCCTGGGCTGTTTTCTGTGTTTTCTGTATTGTTTTAAAGCTGTTTTTAAGGGTGCTGCGAAAGCACGGGGTGGCTCTCCACCCTGCCCCCTTCCTTCTTCCTTCTGCATTTCCCTATTTTACCCCAAACTCCCTCTTTTCCCTCAGCTGGTGTGGTTTTATTCCCCCTTCCCACCCCCTGCCTGCCCCAACACCTTTTAAATCTGGAAATAGACCAAATAAATAAATGTGGCGCTAGCCCTCGCCTGGTGTGTGGGGTTGGGGTGGGCTTCGTCCCTGGGGGTGCCCCGTCCCTGTCCCTGCGCCAGGCGCCGGGGCCAGGCCCCGCATGTCGCAACATCTCCTGATAAGGGCGGCTATAAAGGGGCCGGAGGGGCGGCAGCCGCAGCGGCTGGACGGGGCAGGGGACGCCAGTGGCGGCGAGCGGGTGAGCCGGGGCGCTGGGGGTCCGCGGGGGGCGGCTGCGGCCGCGGGGGGCTGACGGGGCTCTGCCCCTTCTCCTGCCTCCACAGGTCCTCCTAGAGCTGCCGCCATGCCCCAGGCTCTGCTCTTCCTCCTCTTCCTCGGCCTGGGGGGCAGCTCTGCCATCCCCTCCATGCTGCGTGCCAATGACCGGGCTGTGGCGCGGGCGCTGCTGGCAGAGCTGGCGGAGCAGATCCCGCCGCGGGCCCTGCCAGGGCACGGGGTCTCGTGCCAGGACCTGCGCCCTGATGCCCTCCCCGGCTTCACCCAGCTCCCGCCGCCACCCCGCGCCCTGGCCCGCGCCGCCATGGCCCTGGCGCTGAGCGGGGCCGCCTGCGGGCCCCAGGCCGAGGTGGAGGTGCTGCAGCTGTACCGGGAGCTGGGACCCCCCACGGCCGCCGCGCTGCTGCGGGGCCTGGCACGGCTGCGGGACGCCCCGGCCCCCGAGGCCCTGCCACTCCTCCTCAGCCTGGTGCAGCCGGGGGGCTCTGCCCCGGCGCGGCCCTGCGTGGCATCACCCTGGCTTCGGCACCCTGTGGCCGGCACCCATCCGCTTCCACCCCGGGTGCCGGCCACGGGGCACTTGGCCAAGCGCGTCCAGTGGGCCATGGCCCGTGCCTGGCTGCCTGCGTGCCGCCATGCAGCCCGGCATCGGTCGCGGCGCCGGCGGGAGGACGAGGACGCCTGTAACCCGCCGGGGGAGCGGGAGGCCCACGGGGTGATGGAGTGGGTGCCGGGCGTCAGCACCTTCTACAACCTGGGCACCAGCCTCTACTACGCCTTCCAGGGCTGCGAGGCCCTGGCCTCCACGCGGGCCCTGGAGGTGGCCGAGGACTTGGGCTACGCCGGCCTGGCCGCCCTCACCGCCGGCGCCAGCGGCCCCGTGGCCCTGGGACTTCAGTTGGGGCTGCAGCCGGGGCTCAAAGCCGGGGTGCGGGCGCTCATCAGCTACTTCACCTCGGATGGGGACCTCCCGCCGGCCCCCACCGCCCACAGCGGCCCCGTCCTCATCGTCTGAATAAAGGCCCCGTGCGGCGGCTGGCTCTGTGTCACTGTCCCTGTCTGGGGAGGCCGGTGCCGGATCGATGAGGGGCCGCCCTGCCCTGGGGCATGGGGACCTTGGCCCCACGGGGAGGCTTTGCCTGAGCCACGTGGTGGCAGCTGGCCCGTCCTTGTCCCCGTCCCACCCAGTGTGGCCTGCCCGGCTCTGCCTCCCGCAGCCCTGTCCCTATAGCCTGTCCCTGTCCTTGTGGCCCCAGCCCTGTCCCCACAGCCTGTCGCCATAGCCTGTCCTGGTCCCTGTAACCACAGCTTGTCCCTTTAGTCCAGCCCTGTCCCTATGGCCCCAGCCATGTCCCCAAAGCCTGTCCCCATGATCTCCCCCTGTCCCCATGGTCTCCCCCTGTCCCCATGGCTCTGTCTCCCTGTCCCCACAGCTTGTCCCTGTCCCCATGGCTTCTCCCTGTCCCCACAGCCTGTCCCTGTCCCCATGGCTTCCTCCTGTCCCCGCAGCCTGTCCCTGTCCCCATGGTCCCCCCCTGTCCCCATGGTCTCCCCCCCTGTCCCGGCAGCCTGTCCCTGTCCCCATGGTCTCCCCCTGTCCCCACGGTCTCCCCCCATGTCCCCGCAGCCTGTCCCTGTCCCCATGGTCTCCCCCTGTCCCCACGGTCTCCCCCCATGTCCCCGCAGCCTGTCCCTGTCCCCATGGTTCCCCCCCGTCCCCACGGTCTCCCCCCATGTCCCCACAGCCTGTCCCTGTCCCCATGGTCCCCCCCTATCCCCACGGTCTCCCCCCATGTCCCCGCAGCCTGTCCCTGTCCCCATGGTCTCCCCCCCTGTCCCGGCAGCCTGTCCCTGTCCCCATGGTCCCCCCCTGTCTCCACGGTCTCCCCCCCGTCCCCGCAGCCTGTCCCTGTCCCCATGGTCTCCCCCTGTCCCCATGGCTCTGTCCCCATGTCCCCGCAGCCTGTCCCCGTCCCCACAGCCCGCCCCGGACCAGCGCTGCTATCCCCCCCCCGCCCCGGGTTCCCTCGCTGGCCCCGCCCCCTTTGTCCCCGCCCCCTGACGTCATTTCGGGGAAGTGGGCAACCCCGCTGGAAGCCGTATCTCCCGGCCGGGGGGGCGTGGCCTTGCCGCCGCGCTCCGCCAATCGCCGCGCAGAACGGGGAGGGGGCGTGGCCTCCGCGCCTTCCTGCCCCGGCAGCCGGGAGCGGCCCAGGGCGCCGAGGTGGGAGCGCGGCGCCGGGCGGGGCGCGGGGTCCCGGGGGGGGTCCCGGGGGTTCCGTCTGCGAGGGGGCCCTCTGTGGGGCGGGGGGCCCTGCTGGGGCCGGGGCGCAGGTACGGGATCGCAGTTGGGGCACGGAGGGAATCCCCTCGGGGGGTCCCTTGGGGGTGTCCCACTGGGGCGGGGGTATTTAGGGGCACCCACCCCCCGGGATCCCCGCGGGGGGGACACTGGGGGTGCAGGGGGGCCGGTCTGGGGGTGTCCGTGGGGGTGCAAGGGGGGACCGGTCTGGGGGTGCCTCTGGGGAAGGGAGTGGGGGTGCTGCACAGGGGGTGCAGGCGGCCCCCAGGGGCGGGGGGGTGATGTGTGTGCCCCCGGCCCCCGCAGCTTGGGACAGCTCGGTCACCGGCACCCGGCCCCGGGCGGGAAACCTCTGCCGCTGCTCACCCCTTCCTCCCGGCCCAGGAGGGGGCTGCCAGCCCGCGGCCAGCGCGAGCCGGACGGAGCAGGGGGACCCTGCAGGACCAGGGTGCCGCAGGTGGGTGCATGGGGCGCAGGGACAACACGGGCGTTGCATCCTCCGGTTGTGGCATGGCCGGGGGGGGGTCGGTGGGGCCGCCCTGACGCCCCCCCGCCCCCCAGCATGGCGCAGTGGCAGGAGGTGCAGAGTTTGGCCAACACCTACCTGGAGCAGGTCCACCAGCTGTACGCGGGGGCGACGCTGCCCATGGTGGTGCGGCAGTGCCTGGCCGCCTGGATCGAAGACCAGAACTGGTAATGGGGCGGGCGGGGGTCCGGGGCTGGGGGCTGCACTGGCTGGTGCGTGCCGGGCCGGCGCTGAGCCCACGGTGCCGCAGGCGCCAGGCGGCCGAGCCGCTCTCCTCCCATGCGCGGATGCTCTTCCATTCCTTGCTGGCGCTGCTGGGCGAGCGCCTGGGCAGCCCGGGGCTGGGCGACGAGGACTTCATGCTGAAGCACAACCTGCGCAAAGCCCGCCGTGACCTCCAGGTGGGTGGCAGGGCTGGGGCGGGGTGGGGGTCTGGGGGGGGGGGGGGGTGTCTCTGCACCCCACTGACCCCCCCCAGCCCCTCCGCAGGCCGAGTTCGAGAAGTGCCCGGAGAGGTTTGCCAACCTGGTGGCCAACTTGCTGCAGGAGGAGCGGCGGATCCTGCGCCTGGGGCAGGCGGGGGGGCAGGTAGGCTGGGGTGTCCCCCCCGTCCCCCCCCCAACCCCGCAGGACCCTGCTGGCCGCTGCCTGACGCCCTGTGTCTCCACAGGGAGGGGCTGCCCCTGCGCCCAATGCACCCCCAGAGAGCGACCGGGAGCAGCAGATCCAGCGGCGCTTGGCCGAGTTCCACGTGGCCCTGCAGGTAACGGCCCCCCTGTCCCCCCCCAAGGCCCCTGGGGGCTGCCCAGCCCCTCACCCCCCCCCCTTTCTGCCCCCCAGGAGGCCGAACGCACTTTTCGTCACCTGGAGGACCTGCAGGACGCCTTTGACTTCTGCTACAAGGTGCACTACCTGCCGGGTAAGGACCGATCCTGCCCGCCCCGGGGGCAGACGCGGGACAGCGCTGCCCTGCACCCCCCCTGACCCCTCTCACCCCCTGCCCGCAGGCGAGGACAGGACCAGTGATCCCCAGTACGCCCAGCAGGTCCAAGCCCTCCAGGCCAAACTGCAGATCCTGGACCGGCAGCGGCGGGTGAGAGGGGGCTGTTGCTGGGCTGGAGGGGTTGGTGGTGGGGGGGTCCATGGCCACCCCGCGCCCCCCGCTCAGGCGCGTGTCTCTCCCCAGGAGATGCTGGCTCAGATGCAGCAGCTTCTGGGGCGCAGCGAGACCCTGCAGGATTTCCTGCAGCAGGAGTTGGGGGCCTGGCGGGAGCGGCAGCAGCGCGCCTGCCTGGGGGCCCCCGTCGACACGTGCCTGCGCCCGCTGGAGACCTGGTAGGGCTGGGGTGGGATGGGAGGGTGACGGGGGCCGCAGCCGACCCCCGCTGAGCACCCCCCGGCACCCACAGGTTCACGGAGCTGGGCCAGGGGCTCTTCCAGCTGCTGAAGCTGCTGCGGGCGCTGGGGGACCTGCGGCAGAAGGTGACGTACGAGAGGGACCCGCTGAAGGAGGAGACCCCCCTCCTGGAGCGGCGGCTGCAGGAGCTGCTCACCTACCTGCTGAAGAGGTAGGGGTGGCGCAGGGGGGGCCCGGGGTGAGGGGACCGGGGTTGGGGCAGCCCTGACCCTCCTGGTGACCCCCCCGCTCCAGCGCCTTCGTGGTGGAGCAGCAGCCCAGCATGCCCAACACCTGCAAGCGCCCGCTGGTGCTGCGCACGACCAGCAAGTTCTCGGTCCGCGCCCGCCTGCTCGTCCGCCTCCACGACCGCAACCACTGCATGGAGGCCAAGATCCACATCGACAGGTCGGGACCCCCGGGGTGATCCCCCCCTGCCCAGCCACAGGGGTCCCAGCGCCCCACTCCCCACTGACGCTCTCTTGTCTCTTGCAGGAACCCCCCCAAGATAAAAGGGTGAGAGCAGAGCGAGCCCTGGCTGCGGCGAGCAGGGCTGTGTGTCCCCCCCCCGGGGGTCCCGGCCTCCCACCTGCGGCCTCTCTCTGCCCCGCAGGTTCCGCAGGTTCAACATCCTGACGTCGAGCAGCAAAACCCTGCTGGCAGGGGACAGTCCCCAGGACGGGCTGGTCTGCGACTTCCAGTACCTGGTAGGGGTCCCCACCCAGACCCCCAGGTCCTCCGTGGGGTGGGGGAGCGGGGCCAGGACCCCAGCCCACCCCCCCAGGATGACTCTCTCTCCTGCCCCGCAGACGCTGAAGGAGCAGAAGGACAGCAGGTCGGGCAAAGGCGGCAAAGGCGCCGGCGAGGTGGGTGCGGGGCTGGGGGCTGTGGGGTGCGGGGACAGAGGGTGCCGCACGGTGCCCCACGGTGCCACCTCTGCGCAGGGTCCCCTGGTCGTGACGGAGGAGCTGCACCTCATCACCTTCACGCTGGCGTACGCCTACTGCGGGCTGGAGCTGGAGCTGGAGGTGAGTGCGGGGGGCTGCGGGGGGCTGCGGGGCGCTGGGGGCTGCCGGCCTGACCCACGCTTCCCCCACAGACCTCCACGCTGCCCTTCGTCATCATCTCCAACAACAACCAGCTCTCCAGCGCCTGGGCCTCCATCCTCTGGTTCAACATGCTCAGCAGTGACCCTAAGGTGAGTGGGACCCCCCACCCCGGCCCTGTGCACCCCCTGCTGCCCTACGCACCAGTCCTGGGGTTCCGTCCCCATCCCTGCTCGTCACCTGGTCTCCATCCCTGTGTCCCGTCTCAGGTTCCTGGTCCCTGTCCCTGATCCTCCCCCGTGCCCTGTCCCTTCTCCTGGCCTGAGTCCCTGCTCTGTCCTGATCCCTGTCCCACCCATGTCCCCTGCCTCGGTGCATGTCCCCATCCCCTGGTCCCTGTCCCATCCCTGTCCCCTCCCCTGGTGCATGTCCCTGTCCCATCCCTGTCTCCTGCCCCAGTGCATGTCCCCGTCCCCTGGTGCCTGTCCCACCCCTGTCCCCTGCCCCGGTGCGTGTCCCCATCCCCTGGTCCCTGTCCCACCCCTGTCCCCTGCCCCGGTGTATGTCCCCGGCCCCACTCACCCTGTCTCCCGCAGGAGCAGCAGTTCTTCTCCAAGCCGCCCCCGGCGCCCTGGCCCCGGCTGGCCGAGGTGCTGAGCTGGCAGTTCGAGAGCGTGGCCGAGCGGGGTCTGAGCAAGGACCACCTCCACATGCTGGCCGAGAAGCTCTTCGGTAAGGCCGGGTGCCACCCCCGAGCCCCTCCGGGGGCCAGGATGGGAGCCGTGCTGCCCCCCTCACCCTGCTCTCGCCTCCAAGGTTCAAAACCGTCTCCGGAGAGCACCCTCACCTGGCCCAAGTTCTCCAAGGTGAGTGGTGCCCGTCCACCCCTGTCCCCGTCCCACTGTCCCCCCCGTTCCCCCATGTCCCTGTCCCCCCGTCCCTCCTCACCCACCCTCTCCTGCAGGACGGTGCCTCCCGCTTTTCCTTCTGGGCCTGGCTGGACGGGATCCTGGGGCTGCTCCAGGAGCACCTCAAGCAGCTCTGGAAGGACGGGTAGGAGCGGGACTGGGAGGCTGGGGGGAATGGGGGAGGCGGCAGGGGCTGATGGTGCCTCCCCCAGGCTCATCCTGGGCTTCGTGAGCCGAAAGCAAGAGAAGAAGCTGCTGAAGGGGAAGCGGACGGGGACGTTCCTGATCCGGTTCAGCGAGAGCATCCTGGGGGGGGTCACCTGCACCTGGGTGGAGCACCCCGAGAGTGGTGAGCATGATCCCCCCCACCCCGCGAGGGTCGAGCCCTTCACCCCGGCCTCAGGTCTGCTCTGGGCGCTGACTCCGGCTGCCCCCCCTGCACCCCGCAGGGCCCCCCGCTTTCCGGGCGGTGGTTCCCTACACCGCGGCCGAGCTGGTGTCCCTGGCGCTGCCGGACATCATCCGCGACTACCAGCTGCTGGTGGAGGAGAACATCCCCGAGAACCCCCTCCAGTTCCTGTACCCCGACATCGCCCGCGACGAGGCCTTCGGGCCCTACTACAGCCAGCGGCAGGAGGGTACGGCACGGCACTGCGCGGTTCGGTGTTTGGGGAGCACCCGCCGCCCCCTCCGACCTCTCCTCTGTCCCCAGGGAACCTGATGGAGCAGAAGAAGTACCTGAACCGGCGCCTCATCCGCGTGTCCTCCAGGTGAGGCAGGGGGACGCCTTGGTCCCTCCGTGGGACCCTCTCGCCCACAGCCTTGTGTCCCCATACCCGTACCCTGACCCGCCATCTCTCCCTGCAGGCAGGCAAATGAGTCATGGCAGACAGAAGAGGAGTTGGTGGCCGCTACGGAAAACCTGGAGACGCTGCAGCTGCAGCCCCGTGGCCTGGGGACACAGCAGCCCGGGAGCTCGGGGACACTGCAGGTCCCCTCTGGGAACCTGGGGACGCTGCAGGCGATGGTCGGGAGCCCGGGGACGCAGCAGCCCTCGAGCCCAGGGACGGAGCAGGTGATGGCCGTGAGCCCAGGGACGCAGCAGCCCGCGGGTTCAGGGATGCTGCAGTCAGCGCCCCAAGGCCTGGAGCCACCACGGCCGCTGCAGGTGGGATCGAGGGTGGCGGAGGTGCTGCAGCCGGGGGTTGGGGACCTGGAGCCGCAGCTGGTGCTGGGCCAGGGCACGCTGCAGGTGGGACCAGGCGGTGTGGGGACGCTGCAGGTGCTGCCCGAGGGGCTGGGGATGCTGCAGCACACGGGACCCCAGGACCAGGGGACGCAGCAAGTGGGACCTGGGGCTGTGGAGCCGCAGCTGCTGATGCAGCTGGTCCCCGAGGGCCAGGGGACACTGCAGGTGCTCCCCAGGGGACTGGAGACGCTGCAGCCGGTGGCTGGGGATGTGGGGATGCTACAGCCGGTGCGGGGGGCTGTGGAGCTGGTGCTGGTCCCTGAGGGGCAGGAGACGCTGCCACCGGAGCTGAGTGACATGGAGCCACTGGCCGGGAGCCTGGACGTGCAGGAGCTCCTGCAGTCGCTGACGGAGGGGCTGGAGACAGGCTTGGGGACGCTGGAGGCGCCGGAGCTGATGCCTGACATGTCAGAGGCTGTGGACAGGGGCTTGGCCCCCGGGCTGGCAAGTGAGTGTCAGGGCTGGGGGGGGACAAAGGGGAGGGGGGTCGCCTCAGTACTGACCTCTCCTTGTCCCGCAGGCAGCGCCGCTCTCCTGAACCCCCAAGACCCCTTCATGCCGCAGCTCGAGGACGCAGCCCTGTCCCCCGTCAGCTCCCTCTTCGCCGCCGACCTCCCCCCGCTCCACATCGACGCCAACGACTTCCAGTGACTCCCCCCCAGCCCCCCTGTAAATAAACTTCTTCCCGCCCCCGCTGCCTGTGGGCAGACCCGGGTTGCGCCATACATGAGGAGCCGCTCATCTCCTTCAGACCTTTATTAGAAACCCATAAATACCCGAGATAAATAGGGAGTGTCACACATAAATAGCCCCTCGGGGCAGAGGGGAATAAATAGTCGGGGGGGGGGGTCCGCAGCCGGCCGGCCTCAGTGGGGGCTGGCACTGTGGGTGAAGACGCGGCTCATGACGGCGGCAAAGGACTGGAGCCGCTGGAGCGCCAGTCGCTGCAGCAGCGGTTGGGCCCAGTTCATGCTGGGGACCATGGTGTGCCGGGGGGGACGGCCGTGCTCCTGCTACGGGGAGAGTGGGGTTAGGGGGGGGGGCTGAAGCTGTGGCTGACGGGCACCCACTTCCCCGGCTGTGGGAGGAAAAGGCCCCCACCAGCGCTGCCACCAGCCCCCCCAGCCCCTCACCTGGACGAGGCCCAGCAACTGGTCCAGCGTGGTCTCCAGCTGGGGCAGGCGGCGGGCGGTGAAGATGTCGGAGCTCAGCAGGTCCCGGTAGTGCTGCAGCCCTTGGAGGATGCGCTGCAGGCAGCGCTGCGGGGAGCAGGGAGTGAGCTGGGGACCGCTGCACGCATCCCCCGGCACCCTGGGACCCACGGGCACCCCTGGGACCCCCGAGCATGTTCCTCAGCATCCCTGGGACACATGGGCACCCCTGGGACCCCCGAGCACATCCCTCAGCATCCCTGGGACCCACGGGCACCCCTGCATAGTGCCAGCACCTCCGGGAACCCCAAGCACATCCCTCAGCATCCCTTGGGACCACCAGGCACCCCTGAGGAACTCCGAGCACATCCCTCACCAACCCTTGGGACAACCAGGCACCCCTGAGGAACCCGGAGCACCTCCCTCAGCATCCCTTGGGACCACCAGGCACCCCTGGGTACCCCCAGATGCATCCCTGGGCCTCCTGGGCACCCATGGGAATGCTCAGCACCCCTGGGACCCCCGTGGACATCCCTCAGCACCCCTGGGACCCCCAGGTACATCCCCCAGATCACCCCCTGGCTCATTCCCCCCCCTCCCCAGGCCCCTTCAGGCTCCCTGACCGCCCCACCGTGGCCCCACAGCACCCAGTGTCCCCCAGTACCGTGTTGTTGGTGTCCAGCGTGGAGGGGTCGCAGGCGTCGCTGCAGCGGATCCGGGGGGGCCAGTTCTTGGGGTCCTCCTCACTCAGGTGTATCTCCTCCTGGCAGAGGAGGTGTCAGCGGGGTCCCCACATCCCCCAGATCCCCCGGACACCCCGCACCCTCGGAGCACCCCTCCTGCCGCGATGCCCTGCACCTCCCGGCACCCAGAGCCCCCCGGTCCCCTCCGGCCGAGCCCCCCACGCTCACCAGGACCCGGTGCGGCTCCTTCAGGGTCGCCACCAGCCGCGACAGCTCCCGGGAGAGGCTCCTGCAGGCGGCCCAGTCGGTGCGGGGGCCCGGGACCGGCACCGGGGCCGCGGGCGGCGGCAGCAGCAGCGGGACGCAGAGGCAGAGAAGGAGGCGGCGGAGCGGGGCCATGGTCGGTCGGTGCCGCTACCGGAGCCGCCACCGGGCTCTTATGGGGCGGCGGCAGGTGGGGAATCCCCGGGGCAGGTGGCACCCGCCCCCCGTTACTGCGAAATCGCCGCCTCCCTCGAAAGCAGAACCGATACCGGGCCGGGGTCCCCGGGCTGCGCCCCGCCGCGCCCGGCCCCGCGCCGCGACGGGGACGGGACGGGACGGGCAGGAAAACCCGGGGCAGTTCCTGGCGGCTCCGCGCCCGGGGGCACCGCGGCGGCGGCGGCGGCACGGGCGGGACCGGGACACGGCGACCGCCCCGGGACCCCCCGCCCGGCGCACCTGGGCCGCCCCGCCGAGCGCACCGGGACCCGCCGTACCCCGGTGGTGTCTCCCCGGTGTCCCCTAAGTGTCCCCTTGGTGTCTCCGAGGTGTGCTCCCCGGTGTCGCCTCGGTGTCACCCCCAGTGTCCCCAGTGTCCCCCGCCGCCCCCCGGCCGCACCGGGACGTCAGCCTGGCCGGCCCCGGCGCGGCGGCTGGCGGCTCCCCGGGGCCGCGGTGTCCCGGTGGGGCTCGCGGGGGACCCCCGCAGACCCCGGCAACGCCGCTCCCCACCGGGCCGTGCTGCCCGCGGCGCCGCAATCGCGGCGGCCCCGACGGGGCGGCTCCGGCGCTTCCCGCTCCCGCCCGGCGGGGCTGCCCCCGGCCTTCCCCGGGCCCGCGGGCACGCACCGACCGCGCCTCGGGCACCGGCCCGCTCCGGGGCGCGAGTGGGGCCACCCCCCCTTCCCTCCCCGCCCGTGGCGTCGCGTCCCCGGTGGGTTCGGGAGGGAGAGGCCGGGGGGCGGTGGGGCTCAACACGACGGCCCGGCCGCGGTGCGCTGCCCTGGGGACCCCGCGGGACACGGTGGGACCCCGTGGGATGCCAAGGGACCCCGTGGGACACCGGTGGGATGCCAGGGGACACGGTGTGATGTCAGGGGACAGCGTGGGACATTGTGGGGCATTTGGGGACACATTGGGACGCCATGGGGGGAATGCTATGTGACATCAGTGGCCACGGTGACACCTTGTGGGGCACTTTGGGACCCCGTGGGATGCCAGAGGACACGGTGGGATGCCGTGGGACACTGTGGGGCACAGTGGGATGCTGTGTGACACCGGTGGGCACCGTGAGACTCCGTGGTACACTGCGGGGCACTTTGGGACACTTTTGGACCCCGTGGGATGCCAGGGGACACCGTGGGCACGGCGGGGACGCTGCGTGACACCCGTGGGATGCCACGGAACGGTGCGGGGCTGCAGGTGCCGCAAGCGGCGGGCAGCGCCCGGGGTTCTGTGCAGTGCTGGGGGGCGGAGGGGCCGGGGGGAGCCCCGGAGCAGTGTGGTGTCGTCGTTCCCCCCGCCCCGTGCTCCCCCGGCACCAGCCTCACCCCGAGGGCCACACCACACCCCCCCCGCCCCGACACGGCCCCTTCGAGCCCTTTTGTCCCCTCCGCCGCGCCGTCCGGCACGCCACCCGCCGCGCCGCGTAGCCCCGCCTCACTCAGGCTTTGATTGGTCGGCGCCCGCGGCTCCGCGCTACCATTGGTCGGCCGGCCCAGAGGGCGGGCCGGTTTACCGGGCGGGAGCGCAGGGGGCGCGGTTGCCATAGCGACGGCGGGGAGGGGCGGTGGCGGCGGCCCCGGCCCGGCCGTGGCGGCGCAGCGGGATCGGCCCGGGAGTGCGGCCCTGGTGGGGCTCTGCCCGCGGCTGCTCGGTAACGGCGGGCGCGGGGCGCTGTGGGTAACGGCCGCCGTGGCCCCGGGGCACTGTGGGATGCTTGGCCGGAGCGCGGGGGGTTGTGGGTAGCGGCCCCGGGCCCGGAGCGCGGCGGTGAGAGCGGGGGCCCCGCAGCGCCCGTGGCTCGGGCCGGGCCTGGGCCCGCCGTGCACTGCCTGGCCCCGCCGCCAACGGCAGCGGGTCTGCGGCCGCCGATACCGCCGGTGCGTTCGCTGTTGGCCTGCAGAGATAAAGGAGGCGGGTGCGGAGCTGGCCCGGTGCTTCCCGGGGGGGGGGCGGGCGGCGGCGGGGGGGCGGGGGGAGAGGCTTGCGGGTGCCCAGCGGGAGCCCCGCCGGTGTCCCGAGCTCCGGGAGCGGCCGGCCCCGGGCGGGGGTCTGGCTCCCCGGGGGAAGCTGTCCGGTGCACCGGGGCTGATGGCAGCGCGGGAGCGGGGCTGCTGCGGGCTCCTTTCCCCGGCGGCTCTCGGCCGTGACGGGGCTCTGAGTGTGTCCTGGGGAAGGGACTTTACCGTCCCGGCTGCTTGCGTGGGTCCGGTGCTGCCGGTGTCCCCGGCCGGAGCGCTGCACCTTACACTCACTGGAGATTCCAGACGCTTTTCCATCCTCGGAGTCACCGGGCCGCTGCCGCCGATTCTAAGAATTGGGGGGCCCTGGTGTTTCTGACTGACCGACTTAGTTCCTGTTCGGTTTCAAAGGGCGACGCTGGTTTTCACCATGAATTTTGAAGGTCTCGACCCCTCCCTCGCTGAGTATGCTCCCCCCCTCCACCCCGCGCTGGACCCCGTCCTGGACCCCCATCTCAACCCCAGCTTGCTGCAGAACGTGGAGCTGGATCCCGAGGGGGTGCCGATAGAGGGTATCGCGGTGCCGGAGTCGGTGCACCTCATGGAGGGCATGTACAGCGAGCTGCACACCGCCGTCTCCGAAGTGGGGGTGCCCGTCTCTGTCTCCCATTTCGACCTGCATGAAGAGATGCTGTGGGTTGGGAACCACGGGGTAGGTGCCCCTTCCGGGAACGGGGCAGGGAGGGTCACTGCTCTCGCTGCCCGCTGTGACCAGCTCGGGGTAAGGTGGCTGTGGGTGGAGAACAGTTCAGTGTGGGGCTGAGCCAGACAGTCCTGCTCAAACCGGGATTGTGCTGCACCGGTGCAGAGCTTCTGCTCGGCGGTGGCTGATGTGTCTCGGAACATGAGCCTCTTGGCTCTCCCATGTATCTTTACTGCCCTGATGTGTGGGGCTGCTGGAGCTTTTGGTTCTTTACTCATGTCTGCATGTATCTGCCTGAAAGGGGAAAGCCTGAGCAGTCTTCTGCAGTTTGGGGTACAGAGGGGGGCAGGAGGCCCCCCGTAGGCTGGCCAAGGCCATGAGGCAGCCGATAGCCTGCCTCCACCCAGGAGCTGGTGCAGGGCAAAGTGGTGTTTGCCTGTGTCGCATCCAAGTGAAGCTGGGGCGAGTCTTGATGAGCCTTTCCCTGGCTGGTTTTTAGGGCCACGCCACCTCCTTCTTCGGCCCGACGCTGGAACGATACTCCTCCTTCCAAGTGAACAGCAGTGACGACATCCGCCAGATCCAGAGCCTGGAGAACGGTGTCCTTTTCCTGACCAAAACCAATCTGAAGTACATGTCACGAGGGGGCCTCATCATTTTTGACTACCTGTGAGTGCCTTCCCCTGGCAGCAAGGCAGGTTGTGCCGACCGTGTGGGCTGCGCTGGTGCTGGGGGTGTGCGCCAGCCACTCTGCCGGCAGCGTAAAAGCTAAATCTGGGAGAGGGCAAGGGCAGATCCTCTGCCCCCTTCCCCGCTGCCTCCCCGAGCTGGGCAGGAGCGTGAGGGCTGTCCTCTCCCCTCTCCCGCAGCATGGACGAGTCTGAAGACATGCACAGTCTCCTGCTGACAGACAGCAGCACGCTGCTCGTTGGCGGGCTGCAGAACCACGTCATTGAGATAGACCTCAACACCGTCCAGGAGACACAGAAGGTATGGCCAGGCGGGGGGCTGCTCCCTGATGCGGGGAGGTGCTCTGTTCTGGGGCTCACCCCGCTTTACTGCCTCCTTCCCAGTACACCGTGGAGGTTCCTGGCATCACCATCATGAGGCAATCAAACCGCTTCTTTTTCTGTGGGCACACCTCGGGGAAGGTAATGCCAGCCCCGTCCTACCTGGCAGCCCTGCTGATGCTCGGCTTCCCTTGGGGGTACCCTGGAGTTGGTGTCCAGCTTTTCCCAGAGCCTGAGGGGCTCCCGAGTAGCAGTACCCAGCACCCCCGTCTCACCCTCCCAGGTCTCCCTGCGCGATCTGCGCACGTTTGTGGTGGAGCACGAATTTGATGCGTACTCAGGCAGCTTGTCTGATTTTGATGTCCACGGGAACCTGCTGGTGACCTGTGGCTTCTCCAGCCGAATGAACGGCCTCGCCTGCGACCGCTTCCTGAAGGTGTACGACCTGCGCATGATGCGAGCCACCACCCCGCTGCAGGTCCACATCGACCCCTTCTTCCTCCGCTTCATCCCCACCTACACCTCCCGCCTGGCCATCATCTCCCAGACAGGTGGGCGAAGCTGCGTTCCCCTCCCGGATGGGTTCCGCTCCCCTGGCGAGAGCGGGGCGACGGTCCCGGCACCCTCCAGGCTCAGGGTCAAATCCCAGTGGGATAGAGTTGGCCCTGTAAGCGAGGTGTGTGCTGGGTCAGCGTGTGCTGACCCGCCTGTGTGCTCCCTGGTGTCACATCGCTCTGTGCTTCCCTCTTGTGCAGGTCAGTGCCAGTTCTGCGAGCCCACTGGTCTCGCCAACCCCGCTGACATCTTCCACGTGAACACCGTTGGGCCCCTGATCA
The DNA here is from genome assembly GCA_017639485.1 of Pluvialis apricaria. NCBI lineage: Eukaryota > Metazoa > Chordata > Aves > Charadriiformes > Charadriidae > Pluvialis > Pluvialis apricaria. The sequence goes on from CM030034.1 coordinate 2,563,417, forward strand.
TGACCTTCGATGTCTCGGCCAGCAAGCAGGCCCTGGCCTTTGGCGACTCGGAGGGGTGCGTCCACCTCTGGGCCGACTCCCCGGAGGTCACCTTCAACGCTTACTCCCGGGAGACCGACTTTGCCTTGCCCTGCATCGTGGATACGCTGCCCCACTTGGACTGGAACCAGGACCTCGTGCCGCTCTCGCTCATCCCCGTGCCACTGACCAACGACACCCTGCTCTCCGACTGGCCCGCTGCCAACTCTGCCCCGGCACCCCGGTAATTTGCCGGTCTCTCCCAGCAAAAACCAGCACGGGAGGGCTGGTCCTGGCAGAATTCCTCTCCTTCCCTGGGTCTTGGCAGTAGGAGAGTGGCTCCGTTGCTCCCCCATCTCGTGGCTGGCACTGCCCTTCCTCATCACGTGTCCTGTGAAATGCAGAATAAGTTCCCCGTGGTGGAGTTTTAACTGCTGAGGTGCAGTAACCGGGCAGGGCTGAAGACAGGAGGGTCAAACATCCATCTTCGTGGTGGGGAGATCCCGGTGGGATCCTGGCTGCATTCTGCCTGTGTGGAAACTGTTGGTTTTACTTTCCCTGAGCCCTGTCCCAAACACGCCTGCGCTCAGCGCTGCTGCCTGTGTTCTGCCGTAGCTCAGGTGTTTTGTTGTGATGGAAGATGAACACTGAGGTTCTGGGGGACAGACTGAGTGTGGGAAACCCTCGTGACCCACTGGTGGGTCCCTGAGCACACCCAGCAAAGCCCTTGGTTAAATGATGCTGCCGAACAGAGCAGCCTCTGAGTCATGGTGTGTTTTGCAGGCGAGCCCCTCCGGTAGATCCTGAGATTTTGCGCACCATGAAGAAAGTGGGGTTCATTGGCTATGCCCCAAACCCAAGGACCAAACTCCGCAACCAGGTACCCGCTCTCAGGAGGGCATTGCGTGGGGTACTTCTGCCAGCAGTGGAGGTCTGCGCTTCAGGGAGGGATGGAGCTCTCGCTGCATGCTGAACGGCTGCGGAGCTTTCTGCAGGGTTCGGGACAGGGGTGAGAGATGAAGTTCTCTGGCTTGGGGTGTCGCAGGAGGCAGGCGTATAGTTTTGAGGCGACAGGTTTTCTTCAGCAGTGTCAAGGGGTGAGCCAGCCCTGGGGGAGGGCTGGAGTCCCCCCCACTCAGGCCAGAAGCCCAGTTCTATCAATAACTCGCTCTGTGGTAGGAAAAGTTTGAGCTCTCCGCTTCGGAGGTTTATGGCACGTCCCTCGCCCTTGGGAAAACACTGCTGTGTTCCGCCCTTGCCCGCAGCACCGCTGTAGTTTCCCACAGTGATAAGTCCCTTGCAAGAAGGAAGGTGTGGAGGCCTCATGCAGGTTAAGGGAGGGCCCCACTCCTTTTTGGTTTATTCCTTTGCTCATTTGGGGAGGCAGGAAAGCCCAGGAGTTGCTTGTTTCGGTACGTGGTGCTTCGCTCTGCTTCAGGGTTCAGCTGCTCTTCCCTTCTCTTCCCCCTTGCAGATTCCCTATCGGTTAAAAGAGACAGACAATGAGTTTGACAGCTTCAGCCAAGTCCCTGAGTCCCCGATTGGGCGGGAAGAGGAGCCGCACCTCTACATGGTGGCCAAGAAGTACAGGAAGGTAGTGGTCTTCTGGGGCACGGCAGGGGGGGCTGGCTGGGGGTCCCCAGGCTGGGCTTGTCTGGGGCGAAGGACCCGCCTGGGCCCAAGCAGCTGCCCACGTCTGTGAGGAGCACCTAGCCGTTTTGCCAGTGTCCCATGGTGTGGGAAGCCATCTGATTAACACATTGCGCCTCTGCTCAGGTCACGATCAAATACTCCAAGCTGGGGCTGGAAGACTTTGACTTCAAGCATTACAACAAGACGTTGTTTGCGGGGCTGGAGCCCCACATCCCCAACGCCTACTGCAACTGCATGATCCAGGTGGGAGATGCCCCAGCGCTGCCCAGGCCACTGCGGCCCCCCCCCCGGCACCTCCCCTGACTGCTCCGTCTCTGCCAGGTGCTGTATTTCTTGGAGCCAGTGCGTTGCCTGGTCCAGAACCACCTGTGCCAGAAGGAGTTCTGCCTGGGCTGCGAGCTGGGCTTGCTCTTCCACATGCTGGACCTGTCCCGAGGAGACCCCTGCCAGGTCCGTGGTGAGCCCAGGCGTGACGCAAGGCCGGCGGGCTGGGCTGCCTGGGAGGGTCAGAGAGATCACAGGGGAGCAGGAGCCGGGTGGTGCCGAGTCCTCGGGTGATGGCATCAGACAGGGTGGAAACTCCTGTCACTTGACCTCAGTGACATGCCGCTCTTGCCCCATCCCCAGGGAAGCAATTTTTTGCGGGCTTTCCGCACAATCCCAGAGGCTTCGGCGCTGGGGCTGATCCTGGCTGACTCGGACGAAGCCACAGGGAAGGTGAACCTGGGGCGGCTGATTCAGAGCTGGAACCGTTTCATCCTTACTCAGCTGCACCAAGAAACCCAGGAACAGGAGGGACCGCAGGCATATCGGGGGGCTGGCAGCAGGTAAATCCCCGGCCTGGGGACAGGACAGGGAGTAACCGAACCAGGGAGGGGTTCTGGCTCCCAGAGGCCCCATCCATCCCTCAGGAACAAGCTTTCCTGCCACCTGCAAGCCCTGAGGGCTGCATGGGAACACGTGGAGCTGCAGGCTACCCCTCCAGCAGGGTTTGAACCCCATGCTGAACCTCTGTCTCTCCTAAGCCTAAATCCCCTGCTTGGTGGGTTGAGGCTGTGCAGAGGGCACCGGCTCCAGAAGCCTGATGGATGGTTTCCCAAGAGCTGCTGGAATTTGGGTGCTGGCCCCAAACGGCTCTTGTGCAGCCTGAGATGTGTGGGTCCCCGGTGCTCAGCCCACCGTACCAGCCAGCCCCGCTCTGCAGGGATTGCTGGGATGCTGCTAACCCCGGTGCTCTTTTTCTCCAGCAGCTTTGGGTCCTCGGGGGATTCTGTTATTGGGCAGCTCTTCAGCTGCGAGATGGAGAACTGCAGCATGTGTCGCTGCGGCAAGGAAACTGTCCGCGTGTCCTCCACGCTGCTTTTCACCCTCTCCTACCCCGAGAGCACTGGTAAGAGGCAGGGGAAGGCAGGGCAAGGCCTGGCATGTTTAACGTTCAATGCTGCTGCGTTTCCCCAGCTGGGTGGCGTTTGTTATCTGTGTGGATAAGCCGTGACTTTCCCAGGTGACAGACACCTGCAGTGAGGAGCTCCTGCAGTGGTCTGTCCCGGGCTGTGGCAGACCCGGAAGCTGAGGGCTAGTGGTGGGTTTCCAACCAGCCGAGCTTTTTGGCAACAGAAAGGCAGATTTGGGGGTTGACCTTCTCGATGGTGGTTGTGAGGAAAACCCCAGAGGTTTGGCTGAGCTAAATTGGTAAAAATTTGTGTGTTGGAAGGTGACGTTATTCTCTTTTCCCCCTTCAGAAAAGCCGGTCAAAGATTATGAGTTTGCCCAAATTTTAAAGCGAAGCATCTGCTTGGAGCAGAACACTCAAGCCTGGTGTGAGAACTGTGAGAAGTACCAGCCCACGGTGAGCCCGGGAGCGGGTTAGCGAGCTCGCCACGCTTCACGGGCTGTGAGGGGGTGTGGGAGAAGGGTGTGAGCACCCCTGGTCGCCGGCTGAGCCAGGGCAGTTTCTCCATTAGTCAGTGGGGAACCTCCTGAGTGGATGCTGGAGATTCGGTTCCTGGCCTGGATGGCGAGCCGGTGTGGCATGGGGTATTTCCTGGGCTGTGCGAGCACTGGAGCACGTCTTGCAGGTCACGCGGATCCCAGCTGAATCCCCCGGGGTAGGGGGCAGAGGGAAACCCCCCCGGGAGCTGAGCACACCTGCCCTGAGGCTGGTGCTCTGCCTCAGTTGCTCTTGCAGTGCCCCCAGCTACCAGGAACCTGGCCAGGCAGTGGGGAGGAAGCTTTGCAGGCAAAGGCGTTGGAGGAGGGAAGAGGGTAGCACATGCCAAATTGGTTTTTAAGCCTCTCCAGGGCTCTCGGTGCTGCCCGGCTTCCATCTCCTGCTCTCTCTGCAGGTCCAGACCCGGAACATCCGCTGCCTGCCGGACGTCCTGGTCATTAACTGTGAGGTGAACAGCTCCAAGGAGGCAGATTTCTGGAAGACACAGGCTGAGGTGGGGGAGACACTTTGGGGCAGAAGCAGGCTTGTTCTCCCTGGCACACGGGCTTTGCTGCGTGCCCAGTTCTGCGGAGGTGTTTTCACTCTGATCTCGCTGTCTCTAAGTCTCTTGCTCTCCACCCGAGCGTCACCCTACTTTGTTTGCAGAGGACATGTTGGTATTTGGTCGTGCTTGTAGCATGAGCCGTGCGTTTGGAGTTGGAAAGGACAAGATCTCCTGCTATGACAAAGCTGACGGGACTGCAGGAGAGTCACTCTTTCATTCCCCCAGTCCCCCGGGACCTAGGAGCAGCAAAGGCAGTGCCCGCTTCCCAGAGCACAAGCCCAGCAGAGAGCGGGCGGACAGTTGGGTTTCCCTCACTGTTTTTTTTCCCTGTCACTGGCTTTAAAGTCCCTGTCTTTTCCCCACTTCTGGCCTGGCTGTCGCCCACGTGTTCCCGAGCCCAGCCTGTCACTCCACGCTGACGCTTGCCTGTGTTTCGTTGCCAGTATGCCTTTCAGAGAGCCATGATGAAGAGAGGAGGCTTTGAGATCACCAAAGGCAAAGAAATCTCTCTGGCAGAGTGGTAGGTGACCGTTCCTGGAGTGGCGACTCTGAGCACTGACGCCTTCTGGGTTGTACTCTGGGCCTTGGAAAGCTCAGGGCCATTTCTCATCTGATAACAATAATTTGATAACGTACCTATCTGTAGCTCCTCATGGGCTCTGAACTGGAACAGTCTCATTGCTGCTCTTGAGACTGTGACCCTGTATGGGCGCTCTGCACAGCATCCCCCTCAGATACCCCTGTGATCCACTTCTGAGCCTCCAGCTCTCGCCCCCCTTCCCTTTTCAGACTGACAAAAAACCCAGGACCGTGTATCGGCCCTTTCTGGCAGATGTTAGCCCACCACCTTTCCCAGGGTGCTGCTCTAGGCAGCTGTGGGGAAGCGGTGGAGCTCTGGCTTCCCCGTCCGTCCTGTGGAAGGTTTAGGAATGGGCTGGCGAGCAGGTGGGGCGGTGGGGATCCTGCCCTGGAGAAGTTGTCCTGGACGACATCTCGTGAGTCCGTCCGACTCAGCCTTCCATAATTCTCCGTGCAGGAAGGAGCTGGGGAACCCCAACACGGGGCATTCGTATCCTTCTGTGGAGGAACTGAAGAACATTTGGATCCCCCACGCCATCAAGATGAAGCTGACCAAGAGCAAGGAGCTAGACGTCTGCAACTGGAGTGAGAACGATGAGGTAAAGGCTGACAAGATCCCTCTGGGGGCTACGTGGTTGGGTGCACGTGGGGCTGCGGGAGCAGAACTGCTTCAGAACCGCTTTCTGCTGGGTGTGTGTGGTCGAGAGATAATGAGGCTGTCTCAGAGACACCTCGGGTGATGCATGGAAACCTCTGGGCTGATGGTGAGACGGCCTCTCTGAGCTCTGGGCGTTGGGTTGGAGGCCTGGGAACTGCCTGGCAGAGAGCCGGGGCTCAGCCGTTTCCCCGGGGCTGGTTCCTCTTGCAGTTGAGCCCAACTGACGACCCGGAGTCAGTGTATGTCTACGATCTAATGGCCACTGTCGTCCACATCCTGGATTCCCGCACGGGGGGCAGCCTGGTGGGGCACATCAAAGTGGGAGAGACCTACCACCAAAGGAAGGAGGTGAGAAGCCCTGCGGGACGGGTGCTCTCCCATCCACAGGTGCCGCACCCACGGGCTGCCAGGAGCAGCCCTCCTCCCTGGGAGTCTTGCCTTGCCACGGCGTCCTCACCCATGGCTTGCTCAGGGGTCGGGTTGTTGAACAGACCCATTTCTGGGTCTCTTAGTCAAGCGTTGAACGTTTGGCTGAACATTCCGGGCAGCCCTAAAGAGCCGAGTGCTGCTTGGGCACCGTACGGGGAGGGAAGGGCTGAAGAAGCGCTCTTCCCACGCTTACTCGGGCTAGTTCCTCCTGGTCACGGGCACATTGCCAGCAGGTCCTTGTGCTTCCAGGTAAGGGCTGGGACGTCATCTCCCTTCCCAAGGAAAGGGGGCTGGTCTGGGCAGTCCTGTTGTTTGGTGGAGATGGCCAAGCCAGGAGTTCCCAGAGTGTGTCAAGGCTGCTCCCCTGTCCCTTATCTGTTGCATCTCCGTGGAGTTTTGGTTAGGAGTTGGGCACAAACGCTGCCTGTCCAGCCCCAGTGCTTCACGTACACATCGTCACCACCCAGGCCAGCAGGGATTTCCCCACGGTGTCCCAGGAAGGGCGGGAGTTCCCACATGGCATCGTCACACCCCTCTTTCCCTGGTAACTGGGTAGAGGAGTCATTGTGTTTGCCTGGGGGGGGGGCCCCTAAGGCCGTGCCTGTGTCTCTCCCCCCAGGGAGTCACACACCAGCAGTGGTACCTCTTCAACGACTTCCTCATCGAGCCCGTGGATAAGGTGAGCGCTCGGGTTAGTGGCACGGGTCGTGTGCCGAGGCTTTTGGGGACCCCATGGAGGGGGGTTCCTGCTCCATGCGGGAGCACGATGCCCCACGCTGGGCTGCCCCTGCACTGTCCCCCCTCTCCCCGGCAGTGCGAGGCGGTGCAGTTCGACATGAGCTGGAAGGTGCCGGCTATCCTGTACTACGCTCGGAGGAACCTCAACGCCAAATACAACCTCGTCAGTGAGTGTCTGGGGTGGAAGTGGCCGCGTGGCCAGCGGTGCCGGCCCGCGGCTGATTTCCCTTCCCCTTTTCCTGCAGTCAAGAACCCCATCGAAGCCAGCGTGCTGCTGGCGGAGGCCTCCCTGGCTCGCAAGCAGCGCAAGTGCCACGCCACCTTCATCCCCCTCATGCTGAGCGAGATGCCGCAGGCAGGCGACCTGGTGGGGCTGGACGCCGAGTTTGTCACGCTGAACGAGGTCAGGCCTCCCTGCGGCGGGGGATGGGGTTTCGGGGCGCAGGGACAGCCCCTCTGGGTGCGCCCGGTTCCTGAGGGCTGCGGGAGCTGTCGGTCACTGAGCTTTCCTCTCGCCCGTGGCAGGAGGAGGCTGAGCTGCGCAGCGATGGGACCAAATCCACCATCAAGCCCAGCCAGATGTCGGTGGCCAGGATCACGTGCGTGCGTGGGCAGGGCCCTAACGAGGGCGTCCCCTTCATTGATGACTACATCTCCACCCAGGAGCAGGTATGGGGCTCCCGCCTGGCCTGAGGCAGCTCCCCAGCCCCGCTGGGAGGACACGGACCCACTCTGCCTCCCGCTCCACAGAGGGGCACCCGCTATAAAGACAGCACCCTCCCCGGGATGCTGGCAGGGGACTCCGGGAGGGGACAGACCCCCGCGGCTGCCCCTCGGCCCTCCCAGCGCACCTCCACAGCCTCCGGTCCCCGCAGGTGGTGGATTACCTGACCCAGTACTCGGGGATCAAGCCGGGAGACCTGGACGCCAAGATCTCCTCCAAGCACCTCACCACTCTCAAATCCACCTACCTGAAGCTGCGCTTCCTCATCGACGTGGGAGTCAAATTCGTGGGCCACGGGCTGCAGAAGGACTTCCGTGTCATCAACCTGATGGTGACAGGGCCAGGGGGTCTCGGGGTGGGGCTGGCAGACCGGTGGCAGCGCCAGGCTTCCCCCTCCTCCCCTGCCCTGGCAGCAGGACCCTCTCTGCTTTCCAGGTGCCCAAGGACCAGGTGATCGACACCGTCTACCTGTTCCACATCCCGAGGAAGAGGATGATTTCCCTGCGCTTCCTCGCCTGGTATTTCCTGGGTCAGTGGCTGAAGGATCTGGGAGTTGGGGGACAAGGTTCCCCCCCCACCCCCCACCCCGGGGTCCCCGCCAGCCTGACCGGGGCGTTCCCCGCAGACCTGAAGATCCAGGGGGAGACCCACGACAGCATCGAGGACGCGCGCACGGCGCTGCAGCTCTACCGCAAGTACCTGGAGCTGAGCCCGCAGGGCGCCGAGCCCGAGGACTTCCGCAAGGTGCTCAAGGGCCTCTACGAGAAGGGACGCAAGATGGACTGGAAGGTGCCCGAACCCGACAGCCAGAGCAGCCCCAAGCGTAAGGCACCGCCGCCACCGCCCTCCGCGCTCCCCCCCGCGCCCCCTGCCGCCCCCTCACCCCGCTCTCTCTCCGGCAGATGGGGCCGTGTACCCCCCCGTGCTGGCCCTCTGACCGCCTCCCCCCCCGGCGAGGAGCAGCCCTGGCACCCCCCCGAGGGAGACGGACACACGTGGAACTGGAACCAGCAGCGGGCACGGGGCTGTCCCCGCCTCCCCGGGGCCCGGTGCCCCGGGACTCCCTCTCCCTGCCGGTACCGGGAAGTACTGCTGGCCCCCCCTCCCCTCGCCCCCTGCCACTCGCCCGCCGGCCCGGGCGCCCTCATAAAGCAGCGTCGGACACCAGCGCCGCCGTCTCCTCCTTGGCTCCGGGGCCGCGGGGTTAGGGACCGGCACCGGGGACACGGCACGGAGGAGCTGAACCGGGGCCGTGGCGGGAAAAACCCGGGGCTGGAGGGGCGCGGAGGAACCCGGGCGGAATCGGGAGCGGGGACACGGCTGGACGGACCGGGCATGGCAGCGGGGACACGGCTGGAAGGACCGGGGATGGCAGCGGGGACACGGCGCGGCCGCGGCACCTCCGGTCCGGGGGCGGGGCCGGGGCGCTTTTGGGGGCGGAGTCACCTCAGGCCCCGCCTCCCCGGGGGCCGAGCGCCACGCGGACCGGGCCCTGGCGGCAGCGGGGTCCTCGTCGCTCGCCCCGGACTGCCCGCGGCGCTGCCTGCGCCGGGGATGGTCCCCCCCGCCGGCCGAGGAGCCACCCCAGCCGGTCCGACCGGCTCCGCCGCCCGGACCGGCTCGGTCACCGCCTTCTCCGAGTGGTCTCCCGCCGCGGCGGGTCGGGCGGAGGGGCGCGGCGGGACAGGCGGCGCCGAGGCCAGCCCCGGGGCGGGCGGTGGAACGGAGCGGGACGGGGGAGCGGCGCGGTACGGGGGGCTCGGCCGGGACCGGCGGGTGCGGGGCTCCGCGGGGGCTGTGAGCGTCGCCCTGTAGGGGAGGGGGTTCTGGGCTCGACCCTCTAGGGAAGGGGGCTCTATAGGGACTCTGGGCCCTACCCTACAGCGGAGGGGGCTCTGTAGAGGCTCTGGGCTCGACCCTACAGCGGAGGGGGCTCTATAGGGGCTCTGGGCTTGACCCTATAGTGGAGGGGGCTCTATAGGGGGATCTGGGTTCGACCCTATAGGGAAGAGGGCTCTGGGCTCGACCCTATAGGAAAAGGGAGCTCTATAGGGGCTCTGGGCTTGACCCTATAGGGAAGGGTGCTCTATAGGGGCATCTGGGCTCGACCCTATAGGAAAAGGGGGTCTATAGGGGCTTTGGGCTCGACCCTACAGTGGAGGGGGCTCTATAGGGGCATCTGGGCTCGACCCCATAGGAAAAGGGGCTCTATAGGGGCTCTGGGCTCGACCCTACAGCGGAGAGGGCTCTATAGGGGAATCTGGGTTCGACCCTACAGCAGAGGGAGCTCTATAGGGACTCTGGGCTTGACCCTATAGGGAAGGGGGCTCTATAGGGAGGTCTGGACTCGACCCTATAGTGGAGGGAGCTCTGGGCTTGATCCTATAGGAGAGGGGGCTCTGTAGGGACTCTGGGCTTGACCCTATAGTGGAGGGGGCTCTACAGGGGCCACTGGACTCAGCCTCATAGGGGAGGGGTCCCTGTGGTGTCCAGGGCAGGAGCTCAGTGGGGGTCTGGGGGAACGCCATCAACAAAGCCCTCCAGGCAGTGGGGCTCCGTAGGGGACGGGGAGGTCCTGGCGGGGCTGGGGTGCGACACGGGCTGTGGGGACACGGGGGCCACCAGCGCTGGAGCTGCCCATGCCCGCAGGTCGCCCTGCAGCGGAGCTGTGAGGATGAGGGGCCGGATCCCACCCGCGTTCGGCCTGGCCGTGGCCCTGGCTGCGCTGCTGCCCGTGGCCTGCGCCCGCCGGAGCCAGGACCTGCACTGCGGAGGTGCGGCGGGATGGGACGGGACGGCGGCACCGGGGTGGGGCAGGACGGGACGGTGGTGCGGGGCCGGGGCGGCCGTTGGGACCCACACGTCCTCTGGCCGCTGCCTGGGGTGACTGCTGGGGGACAGGCAGCCCTTGCTGAAGGGCCATAGGGCGCCCAGGGACCCGCTCCCTGCAGACTGGCCATCCCCATCTGCTGGCAGCACCAGTTACTCCCAGCGGCTTTGGGCAGCCCTGGGTCTGTCAGTGCCAGGGGGTGGTGTGGGTCAGGCAGTGCTGTTCACTCTGAGCCATTGACGCCTGCGTCCCCCGCAGCGTGCCGGGCACTGGTGGACGAGTTGGAGTGGGAGATTGCACAGGTCGACCCCAGGAAAACCATCCAGATGGGCTCATTCCGGATCAATCCCGACGGCAGCCAGTCGGTCGTGGAGGTGAGACGTCTCCCGGCGGGTGGACGCTGCGGCAGAGCGGGGCTGGGTGAGCCCCATCTCCCATTCCTCAGCTTCCTCCCCTGCCTATCGCCAGTGCAGCCCCACGGTGTTCCCAGGGCATCCGTGGAGACATCTGACCCTTTCTCGGCGCTCCCCGGCTCCTGGGGAAAGACGCTGGCCCGGCATTCCCGTTCCGCTTTCCCGCTCAGCGGCCTGACCCCGCTGATCTCTCGCTCGCGCCCCAGGTGCCCTACGCCCGATCAGAGGCGCATCTGACGGAGCTGCTGGAGCGGGTGTGCGAGAAGATGAAGGAATATGGGGAAAAAGTAGATCCGTCCACGCACCGTAAGAGTTACGTCCGGGTGATCTCCCACGATGGGACCAAGATGGACCTCTCCGGGGTCAAAATTGATGGAGACGTGGCTTCAAGCCTCAAGTTTGCGGTGCGTGCGGGGACTGGGACCTTGTGGGGGCTGTTGGGGCTCGGTGGAGGTTTTGGGTGCAGGACCCGCTGTGTTGGGCAGCTTGCAGCCCTTCTAGGGATGAGCTGGTCCCAGCGGCAGCTCCCGGCTGCTTCCCCTGGTCCTTGCTGGGGCTGGAGGGGAGGCGGCTGCTCCCCGGCTGGGCTGGGGGGGCGCAGGGCCCGGCTCTGGGCTCCCCCGGTGCTCTCGGTGTTGCCTGGCCCCGCGCGGTCGCCAGCTGACCCGCTGGCGGCTCCCGTTGCAGTGTGAGAGCATCGCTGAAGAGTACGAGGACGAACTCATCGAATTCCTCTCCCACGAGGCCGACAACGTCAAGGACCGGCTCTGCAGCAAGCGGACGGGTGAGCCGGGCTGGGCTGTCCCGGGGAGGGGTCTCTCCTGCCGCCCCGGGGGGTTGTAGCTGCTCCCTCAGCGCTGGGACGGGAGGAGCTGCTGGCCAAGAGCAGGGAGGACACAGAGGAGCTGCAGGTCCTCCCCGAAATCCCGACATCCCTTAGCCCTCCTGTGTGCACTGCCAGCCCAGTGCCCGGACCCCGCTGCCTGTCGGAGCTGCCTGCAGCTTTTTTTGGATGCTCTGCCCGGCCAGGCGCTGCCTGGGGCCGAGCCAGGGCAGCTGCCGTGCTGGATCCATTGGCTGCTCCGGCGCAGGGCTCCTTGCACAGCCAATGGCCGGGCGCCCGCTCCCCGGCGTCTCCCTTCCCGCAGGGCTATTTCCAGCTCGCAAACACCGGGGTCAGGGCACGCCGCGACCTTTGTGCTTCCCTTATTAATGAACGTGGCCCGCGGTCGTTACCTGCGCCGCAGGGCCGGGCCAGGGCGGGTCCCTTCTGGACTTGGCACAGGCGTCGGGGGGAAACGCTCCTTCCTCAGGGGGGTGCCGGGGGGGCCCGCAGTGCTGCTCCCAGGGCTCAGCCTGGCCCCCTGCCTGGTGCGGGTCTGCCGGGCGGCTGCGGGTGCTGGCCGGGGGGAAACGCCGGGCCGGCGGCTCTGTCCAAACAGCCGTGTTTCTCATTAACCCCAGAACAAAGCGAAGGGGAAGCGCAGGTGTCCCCCGGCGCGGGTCACGGCTGTGCCTGGCCCCGGTGCTCCGCGCATGGCTTGTCCCCACACGGCGGGCAGGCGGCGGCCGGGGACGGGTCCCGCAGGGCTCTGCTGCATCCTGAGAGCGCTGCCCTTTGTCACCGCAGACCTGTGTGACCACGCGCTCCACATCCCGCATGACGAGCTGTGACACAGACGGCCCCGGCTGCCTCCGGAGGATGGTGACCCACCCCGGTGGCCTCACAGGACCAGGACGGCACCGGGCTCCATCCGGACGTCCCCTACCTCTTGGTTTGCCTCGTCCCCGCTGCCCCCGCCGGGACGGGCAGACGTGCCAGGGAAGACTGCGGTCCCGGAGCCGGCAGAGAGGCCGCCTCACCCACTCTGGTGCTCTCATCCTATTTATTCACTGTCCGTCCGCTGCAGCCGTGGTGCCGGGGGCACCGGGACACCGGCCCTGCTCCCCAGCGGGGCGGCTGCGGGGGCTGGGGCCGCGTCCTCGCTCCTGCCAGGACGTTCCAGCAGGCAGGCTGCCAGCCAGGGACCTTCCTCCGCTGCTGCGGGGGGACACCGGGGCTCAGCCGCCCCCACCGGGGAGGGGTGTTTGGGCATCAGGGGACAGTTTTGGGACCCCCCCTCCCTGCTGCAGGCAATAAAGGGGCGTCATGGCGGCCGTGCCACGCGCCCACCCAAGGGCAGGTCTCGCTCCTGTGAGTGGGGGAAGGTGGGACCGGGACCCTGGCAGGGCCGGAGACACCGGTGGCAGTCCCGTGTGTCCCCCCGTGTCCCCGCTGTGCTTCCCTCGTGTCCGGCGTCCACCTGCCACGGCTCGGCCTTGTGGCGGGGGCGTCCCCCGGCAGCCCCTGATCAGCCCTCGGCCCCGTGTCACCCGGCGGGGACACCGCGGGGGTCCCGTCCCCTCGTGCCCCAGGGCCACCGCCCGTCCCCTGCCGCCGGGGCCAGCGGGGCAATGGCCTGGGGTCAGCGGGGACGGTCACCCGCGGCCGTGCCCCGCCCCCTGGCCCGGGCTTCTGACATCACCACGGAGCCTGGGCAATGTCACAGGGCAACCTTGAGCCCCTGCGGCCGAGTGTGGGATGACATCACTGGCCCCGGTGACCTCATAGCACATGGCCGAGTGCCTGGTGACGTCACAGGGCTTGCCTGCACCACAGCCGAGCGGCACCCAAGCACCCACGCACCCGGGCGGGTGACGCAGCGTCATGACGTCACGCACTGCGGCCGGTGACGTCACGAGAGAGGGGGCGGAGCGCCGCCTCACCCCACCCCGGGGCCACGATCAGGCGAACGCGGCGGCCACCTATAGCTCGGGCCCCCCTCCTTGCTCGCCGTCTCATTTGCCTAGCCCCGCCCCGCGCCCCGCGGCGCGGCCAATGGCGAGCGGCTCGGCCCCGAAGGGGCGGGCGGAGGGGCGGGGCTATGCTAATAACCAGCGCGGCGCCGCGCCCCGCCCCGCCCGCCGCGCTGAGGACCCCCGGCCGCCGCCGCCGCCGCCGCTCTCTCCGGCCCCGCTCCCGCCCGGCCCCGGCCCCGGCCCCGGCCCCGCTCCGTCCCGACCCACCCCAGCCCCGGTGCCGCCATGACGCTCCTCGCTGCCGGTAGTCGGGCGGCCGCGCGCCTCCGCGGGCCCAAGGTGAGGGCGCCCGCCCGGGCCCCGCCGCGCCTTAAAGGGGCGACGCCGCGGGGGGGGGGGAGATTCTTAAAAGGGCGACGCGGCGGGGCGAAGTGGGGGGGGGACGGGACACGCTGCCATAAAGGGGACGGGGACGGGGACGGGGACGGGGACGGGAGGCAGCGGGGCCGCGGGCCGCAGCGGCAGCACGTGGTGGGCGCGGGAACCGGCGCTGCATCCGCCGGGAGCGCCGGTACCGAGCGGCGGGGCACCCCCACCCCCCCGCCATTTGAGGTTCCCCGCCCTGGTGAAGCCCCCGCTGGGGTCTCCCTGCTCCGCTGCTCCCCCCTACTGGGGGCTGTGGTGCACCGGGGGGGGCCGCACGCAGTCCCGGGGGCTCCCGCCGGGCGTCACCGGCAGTGAGGGCCCCGGGGAGGGGGGCGGGGGTCCCCCCCTTCCGCCGTCCCTCCTCCCGTCCCCCCCGACCTTCCCCAGCGGCTGTAGAGGGCAACGGGGACACAGCGGGGGGACCCCCAGTCCGGCCCGGGGCTGTACTGGGGGGGGGGTCGGGGTACCCGGGGAGGGGGGCGAGTACCGGTGCAGGGCTGGGGCGGCACCGGTCGTGTCGTGCCCCCCGCCCCGTTACACACCCTCCCCCCCCCCCGTCCCCCCCCGTTTACCTTGGCCGCGGCCCCGGCGTTTCGTAACGGTCGCTGCGGCGTTTCTATCGACCGGGCGTTATTTTGGGAGCCGGGGCCCGGCCCGGTGTGTTGTGGTGCCCCACTTGGCCACGCTCGCCCGGGGGGGGGGGGGGGGGCGCTGCCCCCGCCGGTTTGCACCCTAATCCCCACCCGCCGCCACCCTCCTCCTCCTCCTCCTCCTCGTGGCCTGAGCCGATGCACCGCGGCCGGAGCTGCCCGGGGGGGCGAGGGGGGGGGGGCCTGCACCCCCAAACCGCCGGGGGGGGGGGTACCCGGGAGGGTCCCCCAGCAGCCGGGTCTGCCCCAGTCCCCTCAGCCGGCGCTCGGTGTCACCGCCGACGCGTGTGACCTTGAACCAGCGGCGCCTCCGTGACAGCTCGGCCCAGCCGGGACGAGTCCCGCGGGCGCCCGGTGAAACGGGGTGACACGGGGTGCGACGGCGGCCCCGCGGCGGCGGCAGCGGCCTCCTTGACCTTGGGCTTCCTGCTGCCGCCTCCATTGTTCCCGCTGGCGTTTTCCCTCCCCGGGTGCCGCCTGTTGCGGGGGGACACGGCACAGTGGCCCGGGGTGGGTGGCAGTTTCCAGCCACGCTCGGGGTGTCGGGGTCCCCCCGGCCGGGCTGGGGGTTCGCTGCGGTGCTGTTCTGTCCCCTCCCCGCGTCCCCCGGCAGTCAGTGGAAAAAGCGAGTCATGTTCTGGCTGTGCCGCCGCAGCTCCGGGGGGAGCGGCTGGGGAAGGCGCAGGGTGACGGGGTTTGGATGCGGCCTCCCGGGCACGGCGGTGCCCCCTCCCCGGGAAGGCGTCTCCCGGCCCTCTTTGCCCACCCGGGTGTTTGTGAGCGGGTTCGGGTGAGCCCCGTGTCCCCGCCACGGGCAGGGCGCTGCCAGGCCCGGGCTTCCCGGCTGCGTCAGGGCGTTCCCGGAGTCCCCACGGCCGTGGAACAAAGATCGGCTTCCCCAGCGCCCGCAGAGCCCCGGTGCAGGAAAACCGCAGCGGTGCCATCCTGGCAGGGCTCTGCCGGGGCACCGGCTCGCTCGGCACGACCGCTTCTGCGCTCCGCAGAGCAGGAAGCGAAATGCGGCCGGTGTTGTGTTGTGCATGATGTGAATGAGTGCGGTGCGGCACCGAGGGGCCTCACGCCTCCGCCGCCCGTGCTCCCCGGCCCGGCTGAACCTGCCTGGCTCTGATCTCCGGCACGCGTGGGCGAGGGAAACCGCCGCGGCTGCCGGGCGCAGCGTCCTTGTGAGACGGGATCTCACCGGAGTCCCTGGGCGGCTCCTGCCGCAGGAGCTCTGCCGGGGGGGGCCGGGGATGCTCTGGGGGGGCTGTGCCGTGTGCCAGGGATGCTCCGGTGCTGGGATGTGCTCCAGAGTTGGGGATGCTCCGGGGCTGGGGGCTCCTTGTATGGCTACACCCCCCTGGAACAGGGCAGCCGGGGTGCGCGGCAGGGCTCTCCCCGCGTAACGCGGTGTCCCTGTGTCTGTTCTTCCACAGAATGCACCGTGCGTCCTCTTCGCCGCTCGTCACGCCAGCGCCGCCACGGTAAGAGGAGCCCCCGCTGCTGTTGTCCCTCTCCGGTGCCGGTGGGGGGAGCGTCTGCTCGGCGCCCCCCCCAGTGGGCACCGGGGCTCACAGCCCCCTCCCCTCTTCCCAGAACCTGAAAGACGTCCTCGCCAGCATGATCCCCAAGGAGCAGGCGAAAATCAAGAGCTTCAGGCAGCAGCACGGCAACACCGCCATCGGGCAGATCACGGTGGACATGGTGAGTGGGGGGGATGCCGTGTCCCCCGCCGGGCTGCGCCGCAGCCGGTAACCACCTCCTTCCACCCTTCTCCAGGTGTACGGCGGCATGAGGGGCATGAAGGGGCTGATATATGAGACCTCCGTGCTGGATCCCGATGAGGTAGGGCCCGATCCTGCCCTGCTCAGGCGCTCGCCTCGCGCGGGTGACACCGCAGCGGCTGACGCTTGTGCCGGGCTCTTTAGGGCATCCGCTTCCGTGGCTACAGCATCCCCGAGTGCCAGAAGCTGCTGCCCAAAGCTGCGGGGGGAGAGGAGCCGCTGCCTGAGGGGCTCTTCTGGCTGCTGGTGACGGGAGAGGTGCCCACCCAGGAGCAGGTAACGTGTTGGGGGGTGTCCAACGGGAGCGCTGCTGGTCTCCTGCCCCATGGCTCAGCCCCCCCCGTGCCCCCCCGCAGGTGAGCTGGCTGTCCCGCGAGTGGGCCCGGCGTGCCGCGCTGCCCTCCCACGTGGTGACCATGCTGGACAACTTCCCCAACAACCTGCACCCCATGTCCCAGCTGAGCGCCGCCATCACCGCCCTCAACAGCGAGAGCAAGTTCGCTCGCGCCTACGCCGAGGGCATCCACCGCGTCAAGTACTGGGAGGTACGGGGGGGGTGGCCAGGGGCCCTGGGGGGGCTCAGACACCCCAACTCTGAGCTTGGGTCGCGGTACGGGCGCAGGTTTGGGTGTTGAGGGGTCAAGGGCTCACCTTCCCCCGGGGAGAGCTGCCGCCCCGTCTTACCCTGCCTGTCCCAGTTTGTCTACGAGGACGCCATGGACCTGATCGCCAAGCTGCCTTGCGTCGCCGCAAAGATCTACCGCAACCTGTACCGCGAGGGCAGCAGCATCGGGGCCATCGACCCCAACCTCGACTGGTCCCACAACTTCACCAACATGCTGGGCTACACCGACCCCCAGTTCATCGAGCTGATGCGGCTCTACCTCACCATCCACAGGTACGGGGCCGGGAGGAGCAGCCGGGGATGCGGCCCCGCTCCCAGCCCCGGGGCCAGGGATGGGGCCGGGTCCTGGGACGTGCCCGGGCTGCTCCAGGGGTGTCACCGGGCACACCACGGGCAGCCCCGGGGCAGGGCCGTGCCACGCTGGGCACATTGTGGGAGGGGGGGTGTCTACTGTGGGGGTGTCCCTGCAGCTGCGGGGGCCCTGGGTGGGGATGGGGGGAGATCTGACGCACCCCCTCGCCCCTGCAGTGACCACGAGGGGGGAAACGTGAGCGCCCACACCAGCCACCTGGTCGGCAGCGCCCTCTCCGACCCATACCTCGCCTTCGCCGCTGCCATGAACGGGCTGGCCGGGCCCCTGCACGGCCTCGCCAACCAGGTGGGCACCTCTACGCGTCCATCTGTCCGTCTGTCTGTCTGTCTGTGTGCTGTTCTCACCTCCTCCTCTGCTTGCCGTGCCCGCAGGAGGTGCTGCTCTGGCTGACCAACCTGCAGAAGGAGCTGGGCCAGGAGGTGTCGGACGAGAAGCTGCGGGATTTCATCTGGAACACGCTCAACTCGGGCAGGGTGAGTCCGGGGTGAGGGATGGGGGGACGAGGCCGTGCTGGGGCCGGGCTCTGACACCCCGCCTGTCCCCTGTCCTTGCAGGTGGTGCCGGGGTACGGGCACGCCGTGCTGCGGAAGACGGACCCCCGCTACACCTGCCAGCGGGAGTTCGCCCTCAAGCACTTGCCCAAGGACCCCATGTTCAAGCTGGTGGCTCAGCTTTACAAGATCGTCCCTAACGTGCTGCTGGAGCAGGGCAAGGCCAAGAACCCCTGGCCCAACGTGGATGCCCACAGCGGGGTGCTGCTGCAGGTGAGCCCCGCGGTCCAAAACCGCTCCCCGGGGGGGTTCCGAGGGCTCCCGGCTGCCCCCTCCCCGGGGCTGCCCTGCCCTGACGCCCCTCTCCTCCTCCCGCAGTATTACGGCATGAAGGAGATGAACTACTACACGGTGCTCTTCGGGGTCTCCCGAGCCCTGGGCGTCCTCTCACAGCTCATCTGGAGCCGGGCGCTGGGCTTCCCCCTGGAGAGACCCAAGTCCATGAGCACGAAGGGCCTCATGCAGCTCGTGGGCTACAAATCTGGGTAAAGAAGGGACGGGGACAGGGCCGCGGCTCGTCGCTCCCCAGGGAACGCTGCGCTGCTGCGCCGGGCCCCGGACGGACTCGGCACTGAACCCCCCTCGGGCACCGGCCGCGGGTCTCCTGTGGTGCGAGCGGAGCGCCCCCCCCCCCCCTCCCCACGGCCACTTCTCTCCCCTCCCTGCTGCCCTGGGAGGGGGCAGAGGCAGCCCTGGGGGGGGGTCAGCGCCCTCCGTGCCCCCCACCCCACCTCTGCCCCCTGCCACGGTGTGGGAGGGGGGAGCGCTCCTGCACCCCCACCCCAGCAGCACCGCGCACACTGGGAGCCCCCCCGGCTCCCCCCCTGCTGGGTCCTGGGGGCGCCCACCCCCCCCCCCCACCCCGAGAGCGGTTCAGTCCAGACTCGTGTCCAGGTTCCCCCCCCCCCTCTCCGCGGGGCAGCAGGTGAAGAACGAATGTCTCACCCCCCCCCCTCTCCTCCCTCCCCACGCAGGGACTCGATACACTCCTCCCCGGCCCGTGCCCCCGTGTTTGTGTGAATCCCCGTGTCCGATGCCCCCCCGGCAGCCGGAGCTGGCCCCCCCCCACCCCCCCGGCGCCAGCCCCGGTCCCTCGCAGGGTATCGGGCACTTCTGTACAAACAACAACAAAAAAATGCAAAATAAATGTTTTTATTAACAAACCCCGGAGCCTCCTTCCCTCCCGCGGGGCGGAACCACAGCTCCTGGGCTCTGCTTTGCTCCTGTGGGGTTTAAACGGGCGGGGGGGGTGTCAGGGGATGGTGCCCCCACCCCACCCGCTGGGGGCTGCCCCCCGGCCCTGTTCTGGCACTGGCACGGTGGCACTTGGTCCCTCGGGACCTCGGCAAAGCGGCAGCGCCGGGCTCGGTGGTGTCCGCAGGTACAAGATTCGTTTGGGGGGGGTCTCAGAGCGCAGGGTTCCCCCCCCCCCCAGCCTGCTCCCCCCCCAGCTCCCCTCCCGTGGCTGCCAAATGAGGACCAGGACGCTGCTCACCCTCGGAAAAACGCTCTTTATTGGCCCATAAAAGCCCTTCCTCAGGCAGCGAGGCCACGGTGCCCTCAGTGACGGGGGTGGAATGGGGGGGCTGAGCGGGGGGAGCCGGGGGGGGGGGGTGGGCTGGCGGCTCAGGGATCCCCTGACCCCCCCCCCTGCCCCCGTCACTGATGGCTGTTTTGGCCTGGTGGAGCTGGAGGCCCCCCCGTTCCCCCTCCAAAGGCTGAGCTGGAACCGGAGGAACGTGGCGGGGGGGGGGCGGCCATGGTGGTCCCTGCGGTGCCGGTGCTTTGGCCTGCAGCGGGGGCTGGGGGGGGGGGGGGGGCAGCACAGGCCGTCCCGTTCCCCCTCCCTGTGCGTGTGGCTTTGTGCAAACTGTGCGATGTTGGGTCTGGCGGCAGAACGGGCGCTGCCGGGGGTCCCGTGGCCGCGGTGGTGGTGGGGGGGGGGGCAGACAGCAGCTCGGTTCCCGCCGGGGTTTCCTCCCTGCGCCGTTCCCCTTCCCTTTTGCTCCTGGAAGAGCCAGGGGAGGACGGGGCAGCCGGGCCCCATCCTTCCCTGGGCGCTCACTGCCTCTGCCCACCCTGCGGTCCCCCTACCAGCAAACACCCACCTTCCCCCGGCTCTCCCGGCGCGAGGCGGAGGGGGGGTCCAGGCACGGAGAGCGCAGGAGCGGCCCCGCCACCGGGCCCCTCTGGCCTTGCTGAGGAGTTAAAAGGAACAAAAGGAAGGGGGAGGAAAAAAAAAAAAAAAGAAGAGCTCCCCAAAACTAAAACAAAACTTAAAAACCAAAATCAGCTACAAAACCAGGGAGTCCAGCGCTGGGACGCAGCTCCGGCGGCGTTGCGGTGGGGCTGGGGGGGTCATGGCACCCCCCCCTACGCTCGCAGGAGCGTCACCTCTCGCCTCCAGGGCCGGCAGGGAAGTTGAGGCAACGGCAGCAGAGATGCACTCAAATAAATATTTAGGAGGGTGGGCGGCCCCGGGGCCCTGGCACAGTCCGTGGTGGCCGCGCTGCTCTCACGTCTGGTGGACCTCGTGGAACATGAGCTCCCGGGGGATTCGGGTCTCGGGACCGAAGTTCTTGGCCGCCCGGCGCTCGAAGGCTGCCACCATCTGCTTCACCACCTCGTCGAAGAAGACGGTGGCCAGCTGGGAGTGCAGCAGGGACCGAAACTCAAAGGAGATCTGGGGAGGAGAGGGAGGGCAGTGTGAGCCCCCGGCGGGGATGGTGGCGGGTGGCCACGTCGCTGCAGCAGGAACCGTCTCCCCTCTGTCTGCCACGGGGACTTCGTGCCCGGCACCCGCCTGGAGCAGGGTCTTACCGAGAAATCCACGGTGCTGGTGCGGGGGTAGCCGGGGATGCCGGGGCTGAAGCGCCAGTTCGTCTCCAGGTGGTTGAAGAGGCGCCCGTCCGTGCAGACGGCCTGGGGAGGGGGGAAGCACCCGGTCAGGAGGACCCCGAGGAACCAGCCAGGACGGTCCGGCCGCCCGCCGTGCTGGGGCCATGCTCACCTTGACGAGGTGGGGGCGGACAAGGGTGACGATGGAGGTGTAGCGCTCCACCACGGGTGGGAATCCCACCTCCAGCTGGGCCTTGACGTGGCCCGTCCGCTTGGAGACCACCACCGACTTCTTGCACCAGGGCACGAAGTTCTTGTAGTCCTCCACGTTGGAGACCACGTCGTACATCTCCTGCATGGAGTACCTGGGAGAGGAGGGGGCAGAGCGGGCGTTGCAGCCGGGGCCACGGGGACCTCGTGGCCAGGGGAAGCCGCCGCACCTACCCGATGATGCGCCGCTCCGAGTACTCCTTCCGCTTGTTGGTGAGGTTGAGGAAAGACCGGCTGGGCTGGGTCCGGGGCTCCCACTCAGCGCCGCTCGTCGGCCGGCCGAGCCGGCTGAGCCGGAGGCCGCACAGGGCCGTGTGCCTGGGCGGGAGACGGGCGTTAGCGGAGGAACCGGGACCGCGCCGGGCAGCGGAGCCTCTGGGGAGCTGCTGGGCTGAGCGGGGTGGCCCACCTGGGACATTGGGCCCCTTCCAGACCTGCCCACGTCCCTCCCGGGATGGGGATTGTCCCCAGGGCGCATGGAGGGGGGATCAGGGACCAAGCTGGCACCCACGGCCGGCCCCAGCCCTCCTGCCTGGGCCTGCAGGGAAGGCCGAGCGCCGGTCCCAGGGCTGCTGCCAGGGCGGCTGTTGCGCAAGAGAAGGCCTGGGAAACCTGACCTCAGGGACACCTAATCCGGACAGACAGAGTAGGGACAACTGCCCCCCCACCCCTCCCCAGCTCTACCCCAGCCCCACGCCGGGCTCCGGCGGTGGCACGGAGCACTGCTCGGCCCAGATCTGCTCCCTCCTCTGCGTCCCACCCCGGCCCCGTCTCATCCCTCAGGTGCGGCGCGGATGGTGTGGGAAGGGACGCGACGCTCGCCACCTCCTCGAGGAGAGGCCGAGCCCCCAAAGGCACAGCGTGGTGCCGGGTGGCTGTGTCACCCAGCACCGGAGCTGCGGGGACGGCAGCAGGGTCCTCCCACGGTGCCACCATCGGCTCCATTCCACCCGCCCGAGCCCCGGCAGCCGGTGCCCGCCAAGCACCGGGATGGCGACACCTCAGTCGTCGCAGTGGTGGGCTGTAACCCTGACCACCGTGGGGCTGTGCGTTAGGGCTGGCCTCTCCCCGACAGCCGTCACTGGCAGCGCTCGGTGCCCGCCGGACAGCGCGGGTATTTTTAGATGGGTCACACCGGCTCTTCTCCAGAACTGGTGGCGGAAGGGAGAAAGGTCCTGCTTCTCCCAGGAGCCACGGACCGTTCCTGCGCCAAGAGGAGTCACCCAGGATGCTTGGCAGCCCCCGAACTCCCAGAATAGCCGGGGTGGCGCTGGGGGCCGATCGGCACAGTTGAGCCGTGCGAGTCCCGGTTGCAGCACTCAGCTGTGGACCCCACGGCCACTCCTCTGGGCCCCTGAGACGATTGCTCCTCTCCTCCCTCGCACCGCAGCTCTGCCCGGCAGCGCTTGGTGCCACATGTGCACCACGACGGGGCTCAGCAGAGCCGGCTCCTACACCAGCACCACGGCACGACACTGCGGCTGCTCCTGCGCCGCTGACCCGGCTGCCGGTGGGGCTAGCGGCCGGGGGGCTCGCGAGAGCCACCCTGTCCCCGCGCGAATGGTGCCGGCCCCGAGCTGGCAAGTGAAAGCAGCGCTGGCAGCGCGGCCGGGCGCAGAGGTCAGCGCCGGCGGGGGACACGGCGGGGGTGGCCTGAGGTCTCCTGGACTCTCCGTTTGCTGAGCAAACCGTGACGCCAGCGCCCGACCCGCCGATGTGACTGACGTCGCTCCCGACCCAAGAAGGTGGTGTTGGCACCTGCCCCGGCCCCCACGGCCGCTCCCGGGACGTGGGCCCCCCACGCCCCCCACGGGAGGTGGCCCTCGCCCCCACACGGGGTTCGCCCCGAAGTCAGGCCCCGGGTTCCCCCCGAGTCCCCCCGTCCCGCCCAGCGGCTGCTGCTGGCGGCCTCTGCACCAGCGGCGCTCCCAGGTCCCCCCCCCTCCCTGCCCCGCCAGTGTCCCCTCGCTGTCCCCAAGGTCCCCCCCGGGCGACCCCCAGCACCGCGGTGCCCGGGATCCCGGGCCTCTCGGCCCGCCGGGGTCTCCCCGGGGCCTTCCCGGCACCCCCGGCCCCGATCGCCTCCCCGGGGCCCGCCCCGTCCCTGCCCCGCGGCGCTCGCTGGTGTCCCCGGGCCCTGCGTGACCTCCAGCGCACCGGGTCCCGCCCCGGCCCCTCCGCCCCCCGGGCCCCCCGCCCCGCTGCCGCCGCCCGGTGCCGCCCCGTGCCGCCCCCGGGCCGCGGGCGCTCACCTGCCGGGCGGGGCCGCCCCGGCCCGCAGCCGCTGCCGCGCCCCGAGCTGGAGGGCGCCGCGGAGCCGCCGGGCCGCCATGACCGGGGCCGGGACGCGGCTCCGCTACCCTCGCACCGGCGCCGCCGCCGCCGCCGTGACCTCTCACCCCCCCCCGCGACGTCACCGCGTCGCCATAGCGCCCGCTCACGTCACGGCCCATGGAGGGCGGGGCGAGACAACGCCTCCCGCGCGGGGCACGACGGGAGCTGTAGTCCGGGCCGCGCGGGGGATGACGGGAAGTGTAGTCCCGGCCGGAACTGCGGCCTGCGCCCACTCCTCGGGACTCCCCGTCCCTCCGCGCCGGGACCGGGGCCCAACCGGGACCCCCCGCGTTCCTCCGGGCCGGGGCTCAACAGGGACCCCCCCCGCCTCGCTCCGGGCCGGGCCCGGGAGTCCCCGCGTCCCTCCCGCCCGGGGCCTGGGTTTGGGTTCGGGGCCCAGCGGTGCCCGGTGGCCCCGGCAGGCAGCCCGGCCCCGGTGGGCCTACACCGCCCCGCGGCCCCCACGGCCGCCCGCCTCCCCCGGCGGCGCCGAGGCTGCGGTTCCCTTCTCCCAGGCGGACACGTCAGCAGCCGCTCGTGGGCTCCATCACGGCACCTTGGTTTCCCAGCTGGGTGACAGCCGACGGCCGCCCCAAACACACGATATAAACACCCCGGTGGTTCTGTGATTTAACGTTACTCCCGAGCAGGGATGGGCGCAGCCGGGTAGCCAGGACCTGCTGACAGCGGGGGGCCGGGAGCAACGGGGGAGCAGGTGATGCGATGCCTGATGCTGCGTCCCTTGAACAGGCGTGGAGGTGGCAGCGGGGACGTGGGCAGGGAGTGGGCAGACATGTCCCCCTGCCCCAGCAGAGCTCCTGCCCCGGTACCGAGCCGTCCGGTCAGCCCAGAGGGCCGGCACAGCGGAGGGAGGGGGATGCCAGGCGATGGCTGCACACATTTGATGCCCCGGTACCGGTGACAGCCGTCCGGTGGCATGGGATGGTTCCAGACGCCGTGGGCCGGGGCAGGGATGGCTCCTGCCAGGTCCCTGAGCCGCGGCGGTGTGATGGGACACTCGCCCGCCACCCCAGCCACCCTCCCGCCTGGCGTGGAGGCGGCTGGCTGGGTTTAAGCCGGGGGGAAGCAGCAGCGGCCACCGGGAAGCCGCTGCTAGGGGTGCCCCGGTGGAACGGGGGTCTCCCGCGGGGTGCCGGTCCCCCCCACCCTCCCCCGCGGCTCGGCGGGCTCCGGCGATGGCGACCGGCGGCGGCGCTGCGGCCCGGCGACGGCGGCGGCCGCTCCCCGGTGGGTGGGCGGGCCCAGGCGCTCCCCGCCCCGCCAGCCGCCCGAGCGGAGCCGCCGCGGCCGGAGCCCGATGCCGGGAGCTGGGCGCTGAGGGCGGCCCCGAGATGGGGATTCTCAGCATCACGGATCAGGTACCGCCACCGCCGCGCCCGGCCCGCCGCTCCCGCCCCGCCCCGCGCCCGCCCGCCCGCCCGCGCCGCCACGCCAGCCCGGGGATGCGCGGCCTAGTCCGCGCCGCCGCCGCCCGCCCGCCCGCCCGCCACCGGGCCCGGCCCGGCCGCCGCCCCAGGCCGCGGCCCCCCCTCCCCGGCCCGCCGCTGTGCTGGGCCGCCCGGCCCGCTCCCCCCCCACCTCCACCGCCGCCGGGGCCCGCCGGGCCTCCCGCGCCGCAGCCCGGGCTCGCCGCCCGCCGCGCTCCGCTCCGCCCGCGGCCGCCGGGCCCAGCGGGGGAAGGACCCCCCGGCCCGGTACGGGCAGGACCCCGGGGACGGGAGCCCCCCCGCCCCAGGGAGCGCGGACCCCCGCCCCCGGGAGGGAATCCCCGGCCCCGGCGGGCGTGGGACCCCCGGGACGGGGCCCGACCCCGGCCTGCCCCGGGGCCGCTGCGCCGCCCGCTGCCGCCCCCGTCGTGTCCCCGGCGGGCTTTGGGGACACCCCCCCACCCCCCCTTCTCGGGGTGCAGGGTGTGCTCGTCGGGTTTTGGGGACGATTCTGGGTTGCAGGGGGTGCCCAGCGCAGTTTTGGGGACAATCTCAGGGTGCAGGGCATCCCCGTCGGGTTTTGGGGACTGTCTCTGGGATGCAGGGTGTGCTCGTCGGGTTTTGGGGACGATTCTGGGGTGCAGGGGGTCCCCAGCGTAGTTTTAGGGACAATCTCGGGGTGCAGGGCATCCCCGTCGGGTTTTGGGGACCCTCCCTGGGGTGCGAGGTGTCCCCAGCGCAGTTGTGGGGACAATCCCGGGGTGCAGGGCATCCCCGTCGGGTTTTGGGGACCCCCCCCGGTGTGTAGGGTGTCCTCGCTGGGTGTTGGGGACAATCGTTGGGTGCAGGGTGTCCCCGGCGGGCTTTAGGGTCCCCCTGGGGTGCAGGGTGTCCCCGGCGGGTGTTGGGAATGGCCCTGGGGGGTAGGGTGTGCTCGTCGGGTTTTGGGGACAATTCTGGGGTGCAGGGTGTCCTCAGCGCAGTTTTGGGGACAATCTCGGGATGCAGGACATCCCCACCGAGTTTTGGGGACCCCACCTGGGGTGCAGGGTGTCTCCACCAGGTGTTGGGTATGGCCCTGGGGTGCAGGGTGTGCTTGTCAGGTTTTGGGGACAATCCCGGGGTGCAGGGTGTCCCCAGCACGGTTTTGGGGACAATCCCGGGGTGCAGGGTGTCTGCATTGAGTTTTGGGGACACTCCTGGGGTGTGGGATGTCCCCAGCACAGTTTTGGGGACATTCCTGGGGTGCAGGGTGTCTCCCACGCCGGGTTCCAAGGCAGCCCCCACCCCGGTGCTGCTGGCGCCTGGCCGGCTCCCGTCCGTCCGTCCATCCATCCCGGGGGTCTCACCTGGGACCCCCCGTCGCCTTCTCCCGGGCTCGCTGTCCCTACCCCGTCACCAGGGCAGTGACCGCCGGCCTCGCCGTGGCTTGGGACACCCGCTCTTCCCCGCGCCTTTTGCATAAACCGCCTTTATCCACCTGGGTTTCGGAGCTCGGCGTTGCTCTGGCCCCTCGAAACCAAATATTTACGCCTGCCTCTCGTCCCCCGCAGCATCGTTAATATAGTGAGTGTTTAGAGCCTGGCAGGGTGGATGAAGGAGGGGAGGGGTGAGGATGAGGGACTTGATCTGGGATTTAAATAGAACTTTTTTTTTTTTTTTGGTAACCAAAACATTTAGCTTTCCCCGTGAATGGTGGGTGGGTGTGTCAGACCCAGCACTGCTGCAAACCGCGCGCCACTGAAGACTGCTCAGGGCATAATTATCGTCTGCGATTCTTTCCCTTTTTTTTTTTCCAAATCCTTTTTTTTTTTTTTTTTTTTTTTTTTTAATGTCTTAACGAGTGATGCTGAGTCTGCTGCATTCCGGCGGAATGACTCACGCGTTCCCTCTGACCCCGGGGATGTGTTCCCCGTGTTTAAACTGCTTTTACTTTGATGGTGGGGCGAGCAGATGAGCGCGAGGTTGGTTGGGCAGCAGGGATGAGAAGGGATTGCCTTGAAAACGAAGCTCAGTTGTTGCTCCGAGAGGTCAAGATGAGCGGGGCTCACCGGTTTTGATGGTGATATTCAGCCTTAGGGGCGCGGGCAGAGCTGGACGGGGTGTGCTGGCACTCGCTTGGGGTCGCAGCGCACCCCTGGGCGAAAAGCAGCAGTGGCTCGGCCGGCCGGAGCGGGGAAGGGTTGAGTCTGGTAGGGATCGTGGGGTGCCGAGTGCTGGATGGACCCGGAGCAGCTGCAGCCTCTGCCCCGAAGGACCTGCTGCAGGAAAACGGCATTTTCAGGCCTGCGAAACCAGAACCGGGGCGCGGGGGTTCTCGGGTGATGCCCGGAGGTTGGGCAGCACCTAACCCACCGACCTGCCCCGCCGCACAGACGGCTCTGGCAGCTCAGGACCTCGGTCCTGCAGCTCACAGCACCATCTGGCTCCACGACCTGGGCAAGGGCTCCACTCCTGGCTTTGGCCCCAGGTCTGCTAGGAGACTTCTTTGAGATGTGGGCAGTGGGAAACAGGAGGAGCTCCAGGCTGGGCTTTGCCAGGCTCTTTGTGCCATCGGGGCCAGCGTAGGTGTTTCTCAAAGGACAGGAGAGCAGCAGTAAGTTCACAGCCTTCTGCAGGAGAGCATGAGGCGTTGCCTGGTTGTGCCTTGGGAAACCTGATTCACTGTCTGCAAAGGTCCGTCTCGTACCCGGAGACTCCAGCCAGCTCGGAGGGAGGATTTTCTGGCTGTGGCTAAAGCTTTGGATAGCGGGAGCCGGACCTGCCTTCCCGTGGCCGGGCGCTGCGTGTGGCGAGCTAAGCCGTGCCATGGGCACGCTGCTGGAGGCTCTGCGGGTGGGCTGCCGGGGCTGTGATCAGCACTGGTGCTTGGACTTGGGAAGTGTGGAGGCTTTTCCAATCATTCCTCTGTCTGCTCGCCAACGAACAACCAAGAAAAGTACCTTTGCTGGCTTGAAAATTGGTCTCTGCTGCTGGCAGAGCTGCAGACGTGAGGAAGCTGTCGGTGCTCGGTGGGCCCGGCTCTGGCAGCAGCAGACGCGGGGGGCTCGTTCGTGGAGCTGAGGTCCTGGCTGAATCGGGGTGGTGTAAAGTCTCTGATGTGCTGCGACGCTGCTGGTTCTCCTCTCTCTCGTGTCCTCCATGCGGTGCCACCTTCACGACTTGCTTCTCTTTTCCTTTGTAGCCTCCTCTGGTCCAAGCCATCTTCAACCGCGATATAGAGGAGGTGCGGTCGTTGCTGAATCAGAAGGAGAACATTAATGTACTGGTGAGTGCTGCCCGGCCGCGCTCGCTCCCCTTCCTTCTCCCGCCTCTCCCCGTTCCCTTCCCTGCGCTGTGGCTCTTTAGCAGAGAGGAGGGCTCAGGGGGTGAGATGTGGGTGCTGTCAAGGGGGAGCTCTTTTTGGCTAGGATGGTCAGAGCTGGGGTTTTGAAACAAAAAATTTCTGGATCCTGCTGCTGGCTCGGCCGCCATTTGCTGTGCAGCTTTGTCCTGTTGCCTCGATCTTGCCATCTGTAAAATGGGGTGCATGGAAGACCACGTCTCCTGCCCCTCCCTGGGAGATGGCGAGAGCCTCCTAAAGCTCTCGGCCGTGCAGAGCATCGCTGAGGGGCTGTGGGGTGTGTGGGAGGACTTTTCACGGAGGCTCGGCTTTGCTGCCTTGCTAGTTTACCTTTTTCTCCTTTGGGGTGGCGACCCAAAGCAGTTTGGTGTGCGGGCAGCAGGTCTGCTTTGAGGTGAGGTTGTTCCCCGCAGGGGACGGAGGATTTGAGCCACTCGGCAAAGTCGAGTTCACCTCACAAGTGTTCTGAGGGGTTTCCACTTGTCTTAAGCCTGATGGCAGAGGAGGGTTTTGGCGCTTGTTCCAGAGCGGGCTGGGAGGCCGGGAGAGGCGGCCGCTGGTCGGGCACATCCTTCTGTGTCCTGCGAGCGGTCGGGCTGGCTCCTGGGGGAGCAGCCCTCGGTAGCCCCAGTCTGGTGGTGACGAGCGTGGTCTGTCCTCACGTGGCGCGTGGGGACCAGGCTCTGGTACGCGAAGGGGTGAAACCTGCCTCTGTGAGCGTTCCGGTCCGACTTGTCAGCGTGCCTTCCCTTGATCTAGTTTACAAGCTTCCCGCTAACGAATCAGCAGCAGATGTGCAGATAAGAAACGCAGCCCGCTGCGACGCGGGCTGGCGGGTTGGCCGGCCCTGAGCGCACCGGCCCAGGTCCGCCTGACATGGTGGCACAGTTGGACTGGTGCCGGGTCAGCAATTCCTGCGCTCTCAGCCCAAAAGCCAGGCTGAGTTGTGAGCTCTAGGCAAGAGCAGCCTGTTCTGGCTCACCATCTCCTCTGAGCTGTGGCATTAACCAGGGCTCCGGTCCGTGCCGCTCCCGGCTGTGCTGCAGGCAGCTGCCGGCTTTTTGGCACGCTCCGACGTGTTTCGCTGAGCCCTTCGTCAGGGCGTTCGCCCGACCCAGCCTGCGGAGCGGGGGCCGGTGCTGGTGCACACCCGATCCTTGTCGTGTTAAAACCCTGAGGTCAAGGGCGGGCGCTGCGGATGCTGGCCGGTGTCCCGGGAAGGTGAGGGTGGCCTGTGCTGGTGCCCGTGTGCCAGCAGGACGGACGATTCGATCGTATCTTAGCTTATTACACAGAGATAGCGTGGGGACTTTTTTTTCCATGACTGCTTCGGCTGGGGACCCGACAGCTCTTCGTCCACTCTTGTTAGGAGAGAGGGTTGGGATTGTTTTGCTGAGCTCTCGCGCAGCTGCTGAAGGAATAAAACCACAATTGTTAACACTTAATTTCCTTTTTGTGTGCAGGTTTAGAAATGTTGTTGCTTGTTCAGTGACCTGCCAGCTGGGTTTCACTTTCACATCCTCCTGCCTGGTTGTGCCAGCACGAGTTGTTACCAAAAAAAAAATGAAACCACCACCATTTTCCAAATGTTTTTTAACCCAATGAAAAGCAATTACATTCCCCCTCCCAAAAAAAACCCCAAAATCTGGGGCTTGAAACGAGTTTTGTCCTCTCCTGTCTCTCTCCTTGTTTGCCTCCTGGCTTTAGTACATGGTATTTTCCCCAAGGAAAGCTGAACCAAATGCCTGGAGGCAGAGGTTACCCAGGGCCCGGCCCTGAGTAAACAGAAGTGAAAGGTATTTTTTCTTCGGCTAATTCAATCCAAGATCAGAGAGGGGCTTCTGCACCTTCCTGCCCTTCAGCAGCCGGCAGGTCTGAGTCTGGTGTTGGAGCTCTCTGTGACTCTGTGGTTTTTATTGTTGGCCGAGAGGATAAAAGTGTGCAGAATGGGACAGCCTGTGCACTGTCAGAGCGCGGCCAGGCTTTCATCTCGGATCGCAGAGTGCTTTGCAGACATTCGTTAAGTCCAGTAGCACCGGAGCCGGGTCGGGTCGGTCTCTGGGGAGTGACTGGGGGGGGATGAAATAAGTGGCTGCAGCCCTGGCAGCATCCTTGCCTCGCGCTGGGGTTATGGCCCAGGTGCCCTCTGCTGCAGCCACCCGGTACACCCCAGCGCCCGCGGAGCTCCAGAAGGGCTGCGCACCCCTGGAACGCCACAGGAGGGTGCTGGGTTTAAGCTTTCCCCCCCTGTCCCCCATTCCAAGATGCTGCACGTGCTTACGGGAGGTGTTGGGGCAGACTGGAGTGGTGGAGGGATCTCCCTGCCCTCCAAGCTCATAGGCGGTTTTTGTTTCTTACATCCCTGCTCAGGACCAAGAAAGACGAACGCCGCTGCATGCTGCTGCCTACATAGGAGATGTTGCAATCCTTGAGCTCCTAATACTGTCAGGTAAGGGCCAAGGCTCAGGGCACTTGGCTCGAGCGCTGGCGCTGCCTTTAAGGCGTCTTTCTGATCTCCTCTGGCCTTAGGGGTGCAGAGCAATGGTTTTTGATCACCTTCCAAGCAACCGTGTGCTCATGCTTAAGCCAGTGGGGTTGCAGCCAGGGGAAGATTAGGAAATGTTGCCATAATCCTAAGAGGTTTGTTCAGACAGAGAAGCGTCTTGGAACTGAAATAGCAGAGGTGGAAACCAAGCCAGGAGGGGGACGTGTGCAAGGTGTTCAGCATTAGAAGGAGGTGCTGGAGGAGGCTGCAGCGGGGATGCACGCCTCGGAGGCGCCTTGAACGGCAGACGCTCAGGGGAGCTGAGTTTCGCTTGCTCATGGAGAGGGGTCAGCTGAAAAATGGGATTTTGCTCCGTTTTGGCTTCTGCTACGTGGCAAAAAGCTGCCCTTTGTTTCCCTCCAGAGACACTCAGCCCCGTGCTTGGGTCCTGTGCCTGTGTGGTGCAGACAAGGGAGTCTCCTCGTCTGCCGTTCACCAGCGCAGCGCCTCAGGGCACCGTGGTCTTCGCAGCTGCTTGCTGGTGGTGTGGAGGAACCCCGAGGCCAGCATGATCCTATGTCACCCTGACAAGGAGAGAGTTGGGGAAAGCCTTTGCTGAGGGCTTGTTAAACAGGATTGGGGATGTTCGGCCCTGTCTGCAGAGCATGGGATGGCCTTATGTGCCCTGGGTTGATTTTTTTCATGCCTGTGTGGTGAGTTCTCAGCAGCAAAGGCAGACAGGTGTTTCAGGGGTCCTGGGGACACACAGCTGGAGCTGGGATGGCAGTAATCTGTCACCTTTCCTTTCTAATACCGGAGATGCAGCCCACAGCAACCACAGCTCCCAACCCGAAATGCTCTGTTTTTCTGTCTCAAGTGGCCTTGTTTTAAAGCAAAGAGCAGAACTGCTTGCTGGGTCTCTCTTGTGGTTTTTTTTTGGCTCAGTGGGGAAGCTGGCACTCTGGGAGATGTAGTCGCTTCAGTCTGTGCCTTGCCATGTCCTTTGCAGTGCACCAGCACAGTCTCCCAAGGGCGTAGCTCGTCCCTCTTGCGGTTCACAGGGTCTGTCTCACCTAAAGCTCGGCGCAAGGTCCCCTCTCGCAGCAGAACTGGCACTCTTCCCTGGCGGGTGCCTCAGAGGTGGTTGCAGACCTGCCCTGGGGCTCTGGAGCCGGAGCTGCGGGTCACTTGTCTGCCCCCTGACCCCTTCTTTTGTTCCTCCTCAGGTGCTAATGTTAATGCAAAGGACACTGTTTGGCTCACCCCGTTACACCGCGCTGCGGCTTCTCGTAACGAGGTAGGTTCCCTCTGGCTCTGCCTGCTCCTTGCATGGGGGTGGTGGGCGCTCATGGGAGGAGAAGGACCGTGCTTCTCCTTCTCTTTTCCATCTCTTCTGGTTTTGGCTGAGATGGGTGGTCTTGTTAGAGTAGAGAGGGGACAAACGCATAATTCAGAGGCTGAAAATGAGCCCTGGAAAAAAAATCTCCTTGGTTCCCTTCCCTCCGTGCTTCAGGAGTTAGCACGTGTGTTTTCCCCACAATATCCTCCTCCCTGCTTTTCCCCCCTTCCCCAGGGCTTTGTCTATTCCAGCTTTACATTTCTTTGAGGGATGATGGGGCTCTCACCCTTTCTCTTGGGAGCTGATTCCGACGGTTCTCGTTGCAAAGATTTCCTGATGTTTAGCTTTTGTGGGCTTAACTTCATCCCACTTAACTTTGTCCTGTTTTGAGTTGCTGGTGAGCGAGAAACTCTGTGGTCATGTTGGTTGGAGCCAGGGGATGCGAAGCCCTGACTCTGACACGCGGGGCAAGTTACCACACATCAACTGGTTGCACGAACTGT
Source organism: Pluvialis apricaria (assembly GCA_017639485.1). Classification (NCBI taxonomy): domain Eukaryota; kingdom Metazoa; phylum Chordata; class Aves; order Charadriiformes; family Charadriidae; genus Pluvialis; species Pluvialis apricaria. The sequence goes on from CM030034.1 coordinate 2,595,722, forward strand.
CTTAATCGGCAGCAGACACGGGATGAAACACATTAGCGTAAAACTCTACTTGAAGGCGTTTGCTGTGAACATGTGTGGACAGTTACTGTGGGTCGCTAAAATACGGGAGCTCAGCAAGCCGAGACTGTTTTGCTGTCAGGTCTGCAGTGCTGCTCGTCTGTGAACGTGAGCACGCTCGTTTGCTTCTCTGCCTCAGCTCAGATGTGCTGGAGAGTCACCTCCCTCGTTCTGTTCTTCCCCGGGGTGTTTGGCACAGAGCTCTGCCGGTGCCCTGCATGCCCAGCTCCTGAGAGGAGCCTTCCCGAAATGCCTGTGCGCTTCACGGCTTTTCCTGCCTGGAGGCAGCTCTCTGGGATTGCTGGGTTTATGTACTGCCCAGCCGTTTCACGTGCTTCTCCCAGCCGGGAGCGGTATCGGCTGGCCCTGGGGGAACAGAGCAGAGCAGTGAGCCCTGGGGCTGGGATCATTGGAAGCGCTGCCCCGATGCTGCGTGGAAGCGGGCAGCCTGCAAAGCGTAGCGAGGAAAATGTGGGGTTGCAGCAAACAGCCTCTACCAGCAAAAGGGGGAAATAATTATCGAATATAGGTCAGTGGGTCACATTTGTCATCCCCTGGGCGCTTTGCGCCTCGTGAGTCATGGATGAACGCTCACTTACAGTTAAATCGCGTGGCTCGGAGGTGTTTTTCCTGTGCCGGTACCCCCATGCAGCCGTATTTCACAGCTGCAGTTGGGTGGGATGAGCCCGGCTCGTTCAGGTCCCACACACTGAAATCCAGCGTGGAAGGAGCTGGAGCAGCCCAGCTGAGGGCTGGAGGATTCGCGTAGGGAAGATTCCTTCTCCCTGCTCGTTCGTGGAGCCTCTCTCACGCTGTCTTTACCTCTCTCACCCTTCCTCTGTGATAACGTGCTGAAACACAGCCATACGTGGGGGCTTCAAAATGGCACTGAGGACACGAAAGCAAACAGGTCCTTTCCTTTGACGGAGTGGGGAGAAGCCATACCTGTGAGGGTGCGGTGCGGTTTCAGCTCAGCCTCCTCTGGCTCTCGGAGCTGTAGGCTGGTGTGGATCTGGGCGGCCCTGTGTCTGCTGAAAGCATGAGGGGGACCGAGCTGCAGCCTTCCCGACCCAGCTGGAGAGCTTCTGCGGGCTCCAGCAGGTTGGGTTAGAGCTCTGCTTTCCTCTGCTCCTGCTAGAAGGCACTTCACCTCCTCCTGAAGCACTCGGCAGACGTCAATGCCCGCGACAAGTATTGGCAAACGCCTCTGCACGTCGCCGCTGCCAACCGGGCCACCAAGTGCGTGGAGGCCATCATCCCCCTGCTGAGCACTGTCAATGTCGCGGACCGCACGGGCCGCACAGCACTGCACCACGCCGTGCACAGCGGCCACCTCGAGGTAGGCAAGGAGGGTTGGGGCACAGGGGATGCCATGCGTGTCCCCCTTCCTGGCGCTGGGCTGCAAAGGTGGTGAAGGCACCTCTGCCTGCGCAAGCGGGGAGGAATCGCAGCCTTACCTCTCCCGGCTTCTCCCCATCTAGATGGTGAACCTGCTGTTGAACAAAGGGGCCAGCCTGAGTACTTGCGACAAGAAGGACCGCCAGCCCATCCACTGGGCAGCTTTCCTAGGTAGGCTTTCACCACGGGCATCGGTCTGGTTTCTTCTCCCACCTTGCTCGCTGCCTATGGATTCATCTTTCAGGGTGGTGGGGCTCCCCAGGGGCTGCTGCGCCCAGGTCTCCGTTTTCCGGGGTCCCCTGGCTCTTAACCGCTGTCTCCCGGACAGGGCATTTGGAAGTTCTGAAGCTGCTGGTGGCCCGAGGAGCTGATGTGATGTGTAAGGACAAGAAGGGCTACACTCTGCTGCACACCGCGGCAGCCAGCGGCCAGATTGAAGTCGTGCGTCACCTGCTGAGGTTGGGAGTCGAGGTAAGACCCCCACGGCTGTGAGCAGGGTGGGTTCGGGTGCCGACCAGTCTGGAGCCAGGAGCAGGAGAGGGTGCTGGATGGCGGCCGGAGCCCCGGCTGCTTCTCAGGTGCCTTTTTTTTTTTTTCTTCCTAAATCCCCAAATTCTCTGGGGTTTGTTACTCCCACAGATTGATGAACCAAATTCCTTCGGTAACACTGCACTTCACATTGCCTGTTACATGGGCCAAGATGCCGTGGCCAACGAGCTGGTCAATTACGGCGCCAACGTCAATCAGCCTAACGAGAAGGGCTTCACCCCTCTGCACTTTGCTGCCGTCTCCACCAATGGGGCCCTGTGCCTGGAGCTCCTCGTGAACAACGGGGCCGATGTCAACTTTCAGGTTTGGCACTGAGGGGACGTGGGGAGCGGGGACCCCGCTGCCTGAGCTCGGGGAGGCTGGTGGGAAGCCTGGTGTGACGTGCCGTCTGCTCTCTGCAGAGTAAGGAAGGGAAGAGCCCTTTGCACATGGCTGCCATTCACGGACGGTTCACGCGTTCGCAGATCCTCATTCAGAACGGTGAGTGGCTTCTTCCTCCGGCCCTGGGTTACCACGGCCTTTTCTTGTGCTTCTCAGCACCTGCCTCCAGGACCTCCCTGCGTGTTTGCTCGGAGGGTTTAGCAGCTCTACAGTTGTCACTCAGATTCACTTCTGTGCTCTTGGGGCTGTTGCCGGTGGCCCTGTGCTGCTTGGGGGTGGCAGGGAACGTGCGTGCCCTTAAGGGCAGCAAAGTGCAGCCTGGGGGGACCGAAATTCCAGCCAGGTCAGAGCTGCTGCAGCCAAAGAACGTTCCCACTGCCACATCCAGCCTGAAAGACAATATTCTTGTAAGAGGGCTTGGCAGACACCTGAGGGGTTCAGCTGGAGACCTGCGGGGCTGAATGCATCCCCTCCCGGGGCAAGGGGAGAGATCTAATGCCCCAGGTTTGCAGGTGGGCTCTCAGCTCAGAGAGCAGTTTACAGTTCTTCTACGTGCTGCTGAGTGGACTTGAGTTATTGGCCGTGTCCCTGAGATGGGGACATGGCCGTCAGAACAGCCTGAGCTGCTCAGGACTAGGACGCAGAGACTCGCTGGCAAAGCATTCGGCTTTTCCTTTCCAGGCAGTGAGATTGACTGTGCTGACAAATACGGCAATACCCCCCTCCACGTTGCTGCTAGATATGGCCACGAGCTGCTAATTAGTACTTTGATGACGAATGGTGCTGACACTGCAAGGTAAGGAAAAGGCTCTTCCTCCCTTTCCCTGCCCTGGGCTGGAGGATGCAGAAATGATCCATCCTGACTCCCTTCTCGTCTCCTGGCAGGCGTGGGATCCACGACATGTTCCCTCTGCACTTAGCTGTTCTCTTTGGATTTTCAGACTGTTGTCGTAAGCTACTTTCCTCAGGTGAGTGGCTCGCCGCCCCTCCTGCAGCGGGGGCACGCGGGGGGACCCTCGAGCTTCCCCCTGACTCCCTGCCCCTCCTGCCGCGCAGGTCAGTTGTACAGTATCGTCTCCTCGCTGAGCAATGAGCACGTGCTGTCTGCAGGCTTCGATATCAACACGCCTGACAACCTCGGGAGGACTTGCCTCCACGCTGCTGCTTCTGGAGGGTGAGCTGTGCATGGGGCGCTGGTCCCACGCCGCGTGCAGGGATGTCACTGCCTGCCCCCAGCCCAAACAGTAACCCTCCCCTCCACCCGTGAGCTTGTGCTTTGGTTGGATTGGGAGTTGGACCCCTGCGTGCTGTTCGCGGCTCTGGGAGAGAGCGGAGACCTGTGTTCAGAGCAGGAATGAAAAAAATGGAAACCTTTTGGCCCTGTTCTGCCGCTGACTCTGTGACTCATCCTGATCGCGTCCCTCCATGGCTGTTTACCCTTCTTTAAAACGGGGCTAAAATGCTTCCTTGGCTGGGGGTTCGTAAAGGGCTCGCAAGCTGATGCCTGAAAAGCAGCAGGGACTTAGCTGGCTGTGTAAATGCCTCGTATTGTTTGCCAGGGAGTTTGATTTCACGCGGTGCGTTGAGAGCGAACGCGGCTGCGGCAATACGGCAGAGGTGCAGAGTCCTATCGAGGGCCTCGTTTCTGTTACGTCTGTGCGATGCTTCAGAGTCGGTCACGGAGCCGTCCCTCGGCATCACAGCTCCATTACCCTGCCTGAGCGGCGGGAACAAAGCACTGACGCAGAAGCCAGAAATCCTAGATCTTTTTTGTAGCATAAAACCCAGTGCGTCAGCTGCGCTAATGCCGTGGCTAATGTCTCTCTGTAATTGCGCGGTTGTTTGAGAGCTCCACGCGGTGCGGGATAGTGCTGGTAAGGCAGGAAGCATGAAGGGTTATTTCGCTGGAGAGCAGGGAAGAGCTTTGTGTGTGCAGCATCCAGCAATGGCTGCCGCTCTTGTGCTGCCCAAAGATGAGAAACTGAATTGAGCTTCAGCACGTTCAGGCTGCGCGGGTGAGAAGCGTAGCCGTCTTGTCTGCAACTAGGAGGAGTTTGCGTTCCTGCTGTGGTCTCTTCTGATCTGTGTCTAACTCATCTCCCTACCTCCTGTAGGAACGTTGAATGTCTTAATTTGCTGTTGAGCAGCGGTGCTGACTTGAGGAGGAGAGATAAATTCGGAAGGTAAGCGTGCTGTCGGCCTTACAAGGGAGCAAGGGTGATTCCTCTCGCCCTAAAACAGCCGGAGCGCACCGAGCCTGGGTTCGGGTTGGGACGTTCCTAAGACCTTTGCTGCATTTGGTGTCTCAAGCTGCTTCCTTCACCCCCTCTCACCCCGAGACGTCCAGCTGCGGCTCTTCAGAAGGAGCTGCTGACCCAAACCCTTGAGCCGGAGCAGGGTGCAGCTCGGCGGCGGGAGGGCGGTTGGCTCCCCGGGTCCTGCCTTGCTGCCCGGCGAGTCTCTCCGTCTGTCTGCCAGGCAGCGCTGCTAAGCCCCCTTCTCCTTTCCCCTTCCCAGGACTCCACTGCACTACGCAGCTGCCAACGGCAGCTATCAGTGTACGGTGACACTGGTCACGGCAGGAGCCAGTATTAACGAGGCTGACTGTAAAGGCTGTACCCCCTTACACTATGCTGCTGCTTCGGACACGTACAGGAGGTGAGTGTCTCGGGGACGCGCGCTCCTCGCTGCTGGGGCTGGCGATGCTGGCGCGCTGCTGGGCGGTGATGCTCTGCTGTTCCCTGGCTGCCTCCCTGCAGCTGGTGCTCAGTGGTTTGCGAAGAGGGGAGCGCTTCGAGGAGCGTGGGTAGGAGGGGGTAATCAGCAAACTGATGCGGGTCTCTGACCTTTCAGAGCAGAGACTCATTCAGGAAACAGCCATGACACTGATGAGGAGCCACTGAAGGAGTCCAGGCTGAAGGAGGCATTCTTGTGAGTCCGCGCTGCAGCCCCATCTGGCAGTTGTTTGTTGTTTACCCCTTTCCCAGACCTCTGCATGCAGGCGCTAGAAATACCTTGCTTCTGCTTACGCTGAGCTGAGCAGTGATGCCTTGGAGGAAACATCTGCTGATTTGATTCTCGAGGCAAACCTGGCCATCGCTTCCCGGTCCCCACTTCCAGCGCGCTTTGCATGCGCTCTGTGTCTTGAGGGGATTAGTACGGCATCTGCTCTGGGATCAAAGCAGGGGGGGTCCTGCGAAGCTCTGCTTCTCCGGTCTCCCCTTTTTCTTCATCTCCCCTTTCTCTTGCTCGTTGCAGTTGTTTAGAGTTCTTGCTGGATAATGGTGCTGACCCGTCCCTCCGGGACAAGCAGGGATATACCGCTGTCCACTATGCAGCTGCGTACGGCAACAGGCAGAACCTCGAACTGGTGAGTGAGCCGGAGAAAACCCTCCGTGCTGCTGGGAGAAGGGGGAGAAGCCCCCCCTTAAGGAACATGTCAAGCCCTACAGTGTTCAGGTGTGGCTAAAGGACTGTGTGTGTTGTAGGCACTACAGTGTCAGGCTTTGTCCAGGAGGAAGGGAGATGGGTTTGATTAAAAAGCACGGGGACTCTTGGGGAGCCGTTGTGCTGGGAATACCACGGAGGAAAGACCCGGGCCTGAGTGAGGTGCCTGAGAGAAAGGAGCTTTGGTACCTGGCACAGGGGGACGTGTGGATGTCTTGCTTAAACCCCTGGCAATAGAGCAAGGTTGGGCTTTTAAAAGCAAGGCTGGAGACCTGTGCCAGGGAAGAGCTCTTGCAGTACCGAAAGTGCCTTGTAACTGTGTCTGAAGCACGTGCATTGGTATGGGGTAAGCTTGCAGCCGTGTGGGCATGGGAAATCATGCGAGTGGTGGGGAGGCTTTGGGATAGCAGGGATTTGCTGTGACTGTCTGTGCGGGCCCAGAGCCAGGTTCAGGAAGGGCCCATCCTGAAATTCAGATCATTCTGAAGGGGATGAGCAGGTTTTTCTAAGCCCTCTGCAGCCTGCTGCTGCTGCACGGAGCGTCTGCCAAAGCCTCCGTGCGTCCAGGATCAGTTACGGTTTTGTGTTGTTGCTGTTGCAGCTCCTGGAAATGTCTTTTAACTGCCTGGAGGATGTGGAAAGCACCATTCCAGTCAGCCCTTTGCACTTAGCTGTAAGTACGGCTGGCACAGCCCCGGGGTTGCGGCGGGCACTTGGCTCCGTGCGGGGTTCATGCTGAGTCCTGGAGAGGTGCCCGCTCCCGGGCAGCCCACGCCGGGTCGCTGCAGCCGTCGGTGCTGAGTGGGGCAAAGGAGGAAAGGTGCCGGCGGCTGAGGAATGGCTTTCCCCATGGGCCGTTGGTCAAAGTCCCTCTGATTTGTATGTTAAACTCCACGCTCTCTCCAGGGCTTTCTGTTTGCTGCTGTTTGGAGCCACCTCCCTTGCCTGAGTGTGGGCAGGGGTGGGCGAGGGCTTTGCGTGGGACCCAAGTGCAAACGAGAGGCAATGGCCGGGCAGGAGCCCACCTGGCTGGAGGGACCCAGGGGATAGGAATTGTCCCCGGAGGCGGGGGACTTCTGGGTGCAGCCTCTCCAGGCACCGCTTTAACGTGGTCTGCTTTGTCCTCAGGCCTATAATGGTCACTGTGAAGCCCTAAAGACACTTGCCGAAACCCTTGTGAACCTCGATGTGCGGGACCACAAGGGGCGGACGGCGCTGTACCTCGCCACGGAGAGAGGCTCCACGGAGTGCGTGGAGGTGCTCACCAGCCACGGCGCGTCCGCCCTGGTGAAGGAGAGGAAGAGGAAGTGGACCCCTCTCCATGCTGCAGGTGACGGAGGGCAGACTGGGCTGGGGACGGTCGGGGTGGCGAGGGAGCGTGTCCAGAGCCCTTCCAGCCGTCAGTGCCACTGCTGCCGAGGATGCCCATTCACCCGGCTGCTGTCTGCGGAGAGGGAAGGGGCTGGGGTTTAGGATGATGCTTAGAGGCAGGATGGGGCCAGTGCAGCCTGCGGTGATGTGCCAGCAGAAGCTGAGGGTCCAAGTGGCTCAGCAGCGGGTGGGAGAGAAGACACCGTCAGCTTCTGCACGCACATGTCTTCAGCTCAGCCTGTGCACGTACTAATCAATCCTGTAGCCTAGCAACCACATAATGAATTTGCTCAGCCACGTGTGCCTGGCTGCTGGGCACGAGCCCCTTCCTTCGGTTTTGCGGTGGTGGCTGGAAGGAGGGGACCCGTCCGTCCGTGTGTGTGACTCCTCCTTGCCTCGTGCCTTGTCTCCAGCTGCCAACGGGAACACTGATTCCCTGCACCTCCTGATCGACAGCGGGGAGCGGGCAGACATCACCGACGTCATGGACATCCACGGCCAGTGAGTTTGTCTGGATGTTTCTCTTGAGATCTGTGTGGCACGGGGTCAGGCCCCTTGCGGGGTGGCTGGGACAGGGGAGAGAGCGCAATGCTTGAAGGCAGCTGATTTCCAAGCCCTGCTGCCTCTTCCCCCCTGCAGAACCCCACTGATGCTGGCGATCATGAACGGCCACGTTGACTGTGTCCACCTCCTGCTGGAGAAGGGATCCACAGCCGACGCAGCAGACAAGAGGGGAAGGACCGCCCTGCACCGAGGGGTGAGTGCGTCCCTGGCACCCTGCGGCTTCTGCTCGTCCTCCTGTGCGGAGGCTGCTTGGAGAACAAGCAGGTGGTTTCTCTTGCTGCAAGAGTCCTCAGGGAAAGAGCCCAATTTCCCTTCCTGAGGTGCAGCATTTGAGAAGGAAGCTGGGAAAGAAGGGGGTTCTGTTGTTAAAACGATTGAGGGGTGAGGTCTGACCTCCTGGTCCTCTTTCCTGGCCGCAGGCTGTGACGGGCTGTGAGGACTGCCTGGCTGCCCTGCTGGACCACGATGCCTTCGTTCTGTGTCGGGATTTCAAAGGCCGGACCCCAATGCACTTTGCGTCGGCGTGCGGGCACTTAGAAATCCTGAGGACCCTGCTGCAGGCAGCCCTCTCTACTGACCCCCTGGACTCTGTGGTGGACTACAGCGGTTACTCACCGATGCACTGGGCTTCATACAGTGGTAAGGACGGGGCTGGGCCCCTGCCCGCCTCTGCTCTGGCTGTTGATGGGGAGGAGGGAGCCAGGAAGAGCCAGGTTATCCCTCTGTCCCCCACTGCTTTGGGAGCCGTCAGCCCAGCAGTGAGTTCAGCCTGGTGGAAAGGACGGCACAAATCTGGGAGGGAGGCAGGGAGTTTTTCTCCCTCTGCTGAGCTACGTAAAAAAAGGAGTGAAATATGAAAACGGCTATTATAGAACAGCTGAGGCTGCTTCCTCCAGGACTGCTGGATTTATAGGATTGCTTGGCTGTCGCCCTGGCTGCGGGGGGTGGTGGGACTGATACGGCAACAGGAAGGGACGTCTCAGCGTTTCAAAGGGAAGCTAGTAATGTGGCTGAGAAGTCCTTCAGGAGACGGGGTGGAACTGGAAACCTCCTGAAGTGCAGCAGCTTTGCTGCCAGAGAGGAAACAAAACCGCTGCCTCTGTGCTGGGGAACGGGTTGGTTTGGGCGCTTTGGTGCCGCTGGTCCTGTGCGACCTCTGGGTCCCCCGTTGGCCGTGGAGAGGGCCAGAGGGGCCTTCAGTCCCTTCTTGCTCTGTTACAGGTGAGGAACCGCAGGCTGGGCCCTGATGTATTTCTGTCCCTCTCTCCTCACAGGACACGAAGATTGTCTTGAATTGTTACTTGAACACAATCCGTTTGCGTACTTAGAAGGAAACCCCTTTACTCCATTGCACTGTGCAGTGTAAGTGGCGTCGGGGACCTGCCCTGGGGTGGTGTGGGAGCGGGGATACCGTGCTCTGAGCGGAGGAGCTCCAAACCCTGCCCTTCTTGCCAAGGGCCCTTTCCTGGGCGGCAGCAGCTCCTCAGGGTGGTACCATCCCAGCTCCTTTGTGGCAGGGAGGCAGCTGCTGGACTGCTGGAGGTCCTCGGGGGGCTGTAAAGCAGTTATCTCGTTGGCTGCGTGCAGCACAGCCAGGGCTGTTGTGTACCAGACTCCCCAGCAGGCTTTCGGCTCGATGGAGCTGCCAAGGGCTGGTGGTTCAGTCCTTGCCGGCCCTCTTGGATGGCTCATCCCTGCTCTTTGGTTATGGAGCATCTCAGGAAATCTGCAGGCTTCTCGCAAGGTTCTGGAGATGGGCTGCAGTGGGAGAAGGGTTCCACGTTGTCCCAAGCCGCCTTCCTCAGAGGTGTCTGGGACAGTGTGAGCATGATCCCTGGGGTCCCGCAGAGGGCTTTGGGAGCTGACGGTGATTCCTTGGCTTTGCAGCCGGCAGAGGAAGGAGTTTGCTGCCCTGGGCAGCTGTGGAGGGATGAGGAAGGTGGAGGCATTGCCACATTCTGCCTGGGGTGGGCCTGGTGCATCCTTGGGACCCATAGCAGCAGAGGGATGGGCAAGACTCTTGTCTGGCATGGTGCTGTGTTTCCTTGAGTAATACTGAGAAGGGCAAAGGGGTGTTTAGGGTAAAACAACTCCAGACCAGCTGCTGTTTGCATCCAAGCCCCAGGAACGTGCTGCTCGCTCCCACTGCAGACGTGCTAATGCTGCTTAGTCTTGTTCTAACTTTCCTTCTTGTCCCCACCGCAGAATTAACAACCAGGATGGCACTGCTGAAATGCTGGTGGAAGCATTAGGTGCCAAGATTGTTAATAGCAGAGATGCCAAAGGAAGGTGAGTGCAGACTTGTCCACCTCTTGTCACGCGCTCCCCGGCGCTGCTGGGTGGTGGCTGTGACTCCCGCAGCGATTTCCCTGTGACTTCCCACGGCACAAAGGGACTCTGACGTCCCCAAACGTGCCTGTAGGCCTGGGCAGTCTTGCTGGGGTGGGTGCTGTGCCCTCCTCTTTACCCGCTCTCTCGTCTTCCCAGGACACCCCTTCACGCTGCTGCCTTTGCAGACAACATCCATGGTTTACAGCTGCTTCTGCGCCACCAAGCCGAGGTGGACATGACTGACAAGCTGGGGAGGACTCCCCTCATGATGGCTTCTGAGAACGGGCACACTGCAGCAGTCGGTACGTGGCTGGCAGCCGCTTTCCCCAGTACGGGGTGTGAGCCTCCCTCTGCCTCCTCCGTCACCGCGTCCCGTGGGAGCCGGGCTGTCCCTCTCCTCGTGGGCACGCTGGGACAGCTGCCCTGCTCCTGCCCCTCGGCACGTGGCCGCTGCCCCGCGTTGCCGGGCTCTGTGCTGCTGCTTCTCAACAGCAGCTGTCCCTCCTCATTTCAGAGTTCCTGCTGTACCAAGCAAAAGCAAATATAACTGTGCTGGATGTCAACAAGAACACAGCTCTTCACCTGGCCTGCAGCAAGGTAGGGAGCCGGCCGCTCACAGCCACCATCACCCTAACGAGAGGGGTTGTCTGCCTACTCCTGCCCCGCCAGAGCAGAGGCGCGGGCGCTGGGCTTGCTCTGCCTGCAAGCTTAACTGTCTTGATCTGTACAGATGCTCCTGATTCAGTTTTGGGCAGCTTAGGTTGTAGCGCAGACCCGTCTGGGTTTTTCCTTGGGGTTCCCCTCTGAGCTCGCTGTGCTTCCTGGGGCGCGGTGGGAGCAGGAGGTTTGGGATCAGTGTGTCCACGCAAAGACAGAGACGCTGCAGAGGAGATGGAGGGGGCAGCAGGTTGCCTTCTGAGGCCCTGCTGAAGTGGTGAACTGTTGTAGAAGGTCGGGTTTAGGGGAATGTTTCCATATCCCAGAGGAATCGCGTTCCACTCGCACAGCGCCAGGTCCCCTCCGCTGCCCCCGCCTCCCTGCTCCTGCACCACGAACAGTCTGGTCTCCTTTCCAGGGTCATGAAAAGTGTGCCTTGTTGATCCTGGGGGAAACCCAAGACCTTGGCCTTATCAATGCAAGTAACAGTGCTCTGCAAATGTGAGTATTTGGACAGCTGGCACCAGTGAGGGGGAGAAAAACGGGGCTTTGCTGGGTGGGGGTGATGCATCGGCGGCGGTAGGAGCTCTGCTCCCGCTTGGTGCGTGCAAGCGGGTAAGCTCGGGGAGCACTCAGGCCCCGTGTTTTAGCAGGAGGTGTTAAGGCGGGCGGCTCCGCTGCCGGGTTAACGCTGCCTCTCCCCTCTCCCCCCAGGCCGCTCCACATCGCAGCTCGGAACGGGCTGGCCTCCGTCGTCCAGGCCCTGCTCAGCAGAGGTGCCACTGTGCTGGCTGTGGATGAAGAAGGTGCGTGTTCCTCGCGGGTGCCCGGGGGTGGGTTCAGTGCGATGTCCCCGGGGGACGGGGGCTGCCTGGGGAAGCGCTCAGCCGGCATCGGAAGGGTTTCTGCGGCCTTCCCGCGGCTCAGCAGCACGTTCTCAGCTCGTGGCGTCGCAGGGACAGCCTGGGTGAGGACGTCAGCACCCTGCGATCCCCTGTAAAAGCATTTCCAGGTCCCACAGGCATTTGAAATACGTCTTTTGCCCCCCGTGTGTCTTCTGGTGGCCGTCTGGCTCTCCTGCAGGGCACAAAACCAGCCCAGCCTGAGCCAGCGACAAGTTGTTGACTCACTTGCAAGTTGGCAGAAACGGGTGGTTGTAGCCAGAAGCTTTCTCTCCCGGCAGAGTTCTTGCTCTGCTGGAATACCTTTAAGTTGTGAAAAATACCATTGCGTCCGCTGTGCTGCCAGGGCTTCTGAGGATTTATTTTTTTTTTTTTTTTATTCATCTCCTGCTAATCTTGGCACACTTCAAAGCGGCTGCTGCAATTGCAGGGATTGCCGGTGCCCAGAAGCGGGGTCTTTTGAGATAAAGACAAATAGATATCCTGGCTTCCCCAACGCAGGGGCGAAACCTGCCCTGGTCAACGCGTTCCCCGGGGAGGGCGCTCGTCCGGAGCGGTTTTTAACCCCCATCTCTGTTCTAGGTCATACCCCAGCCTTGGCATGCGCCCCCAACAAGGACGTTGCCGACTGCCTGGCACTTATCCTCTCCACCATGAAGCCTTTCCCACCTAAAGACGCCATCAGCTCTTTCAGCTTCAACCTCCTCAAGAACTGCGGCATTGCAGCCAAAACGGCCGCCTGCGGGGCCCTGCCCAACGGCAGCACCTGCCCCTACAGCAAGGACCGGCACAATGCCATCGGCTTGGACGGCTGTTACTCGGAGTAGCTTAAACTATGGGTGACCTAATATCTTATTATATTTATTTAGAAATTCTATAAATATAGGGCACTTTAAAGGAGAACAAGACTGGGCAGGCCTTCTAGCGTGGCCGGATAGGCCAAGAGTTCAGAGCTTCCTCTTCTCGCTGGGTTGCCAGCGCGGTGCCAAAGCCGTTAATTGTTTTTTAACGAGCAGCTGGCAGTGCCGTTCCCATCCCCTGCCCCTCCTCGATCCTCTCCCCATCAGGGCAGGAGACGGATGCTGCGGGCTTAGGGCTTCGCCCGGCCGAGACGAGGCAGGTACCGCCGTCGGCCGTCCCGCCGACGGGGAGGGGGTTTGTCCCCCAGTTTTTGGGGTGGGTTGAAATCGGTTCCAGCGTTTCCCAGTGCCCTCCCGCCCTGCCTCGCCTCCAGGACACCCCCCGGGGCTGCCCCGAGCCCTCGCTGCGGCCGGCGGAGATGGGGAAGCCTGAACTCTTGGTGGGACGGGGCGGGGGGGTGGGAGTTTTTGGGAATTGGCTGGTCTTGCAAGCGCCGGGGTGGGTGTCGTTAGCTCCTGGCCAAGTGCCACTGTAACTGCTCCTCTCTCGCAATCACTTTTTTTTTTTCCTCACGCTTCGATTCCAATACAAACACTTGAATCAAGATCTACTGTACCTGGGACACTAAAATATCCTTTTGGCAGCTGTCATTTATATGCAAAAACGGGTGCTGCTGCCCAACCCCGCGGCCGGCTGGCTGCGGATGCGCTGCTGGAGCCTCCCTCCCCACACCAGGCACTTTAGGGATTCTGTTGGTTGGTTGGGGTTTTTTGGTTTGTTGTTTTGGTCTTTTTTTCTTGGCAAAATATCGGATCCTAAGAAACGATTCTTTTTTGAATTTTCCTTCTCTGTTTTGCGTGGCCGTTTCCATGCGAGAGTCAGTGTTGCTTTTTTTTTTTTCTAAAAAAAAAAAAAGAAAAAATTATTTATAAAGAAACGAGCATTTACCTTTAAAAAAAAAAACAAAAACCGTAAAAAAAAAAATCTGAAAGTTTTAGCCTTTTAACAAGGAAAAAAATGCACTTCAAAGTCCTTATTCACAACCCTAAGTAAGTCTGTGTTTATTTTTCTAATGCAGCATCTTGGCAGGTTTATTAGCGTGCGTGTATGTGGGATCATTGTTTTTTGTTTTGGGTTTTCTTTTTTTTTTTTTTTTTTTTTAAATTTTAGAAGTCATATTTATAATGCAGGTTTGAAGCATTCGAGAATGTTGCACTGTTGGGGTTTTTTTTCCGTTGTTTTTTGTTTTTTTTTTTTTTTCCTTCTGAATTACTGTAACAGTATCATGTGCAAAAAAACAATACTCTTTCTCCATATCACGAGTCTGTTCAAAGCCAAAGACTGGGATGCAGAGAACGAGCACGGGCTGACAGGGCAACGAGCATTTCGGGAACCATCTTCTCCCCCCACCTCCTTTCCCTCCGCAGCCTTGGCCGAAAGCGGGGCTGGGGCTGAGGCTCGTCCCAGCGGGATCCCTCCGGGATGGCCCCGAGGAGAGCGGGATCCCTTTCTCCCACCGACTCCTCGGTGGCCGCTCGCCGCCTCTTTGCTGGCGAGACTGCGATGGGACCGCGCGAGCCTCGCGCCGCCGCTCTTCTGCCCGGCGTTTCAGAGAGAAAAAGCATTTCTGTAACCAAAATAAGGTATTACGTCTTTTTTGTTTTAATTTTCTTTTTTTTTTAAATAGTTTCTAAATGAAGGTGGCTCCTGTTAGGGTGGTGCTTGTCGGGTTTAGGTTGTGCTGCGGAGCGGGCGTTGGAGCCGGCCGTTCCCGGGGGAGGCTCCCGGCGGGCGAGGGTGCTGCTGGCAGCCCGCAGGGAGGGTCCCCTCGCACTGTTTCTTTCTTTTACCAAAGCCAAACTCTTAGAACCAAATATGAAGTTTCAGTCTTGGCCTTTGGGTGATAAGCACATTTTTCTTCACGTTTCACGTAGGAGGTTTTTTCCGGAGGGGAACGGGGTCGGGGACCTCCCGTTGCTCTCGCTCGGTGCCAGCTCACCGGCGGAGCTCACTCTCCCCGTCCCGTTACCAACTCGCACTTCGTTTAGCAAAGCACTCGAGAAATCTGCCCTTGGTGAGATCTCGGAGCAGGAGCGGTGGTCAGTCCGGTCCCCGGGGGGGCTCCGGTCCCCGGGCGGTGGGGACCGGGCGCTGCTGCCGAGCAGGGGAGAAGCTTCTGGCTGCTCCGGAGGGATTTTCCCTTTTCGGATGGCGAGCCCCCTCTGCCCCGCTCTCGGCAAGGCGGTGGCAGGGGCTCTCTGGGCCGGTGGGTCCCCTCCTTCAGTGCCAGCGTAGGATCCTGTCCCCGGCCGATCGCGCCTCCCCTTCCCCGCTCCCCCCCCACCCTCTAGCTTGAAAGAAAGTGTTAACCTTTCTGCACCGAATACCTCAGTTCGGAACCAGAATAAACTCACGAAACTTGAATAAAAAGATCCTTTTTGAAGATCCTTTTCAGTATTCTACAGAGGAGAACTGGAAAAAGAGACTTGTTTACATTGCTGTCGAGTCCGCACTTGCCTCTTGCAGCTCTTTCCCTTTCTGGGAGGAATTTAGGCATCACTTTATCTCTTCTCGCTGCTGGCCCTCGCCCTCCCTGCAGGGCAGGAAAATGGGTCCAAAGTCCTGAGCCGTCGTCTTCAAGGGCTAAAGTGCTTTTTCAGGCACACGGAGGGGCCGAGCCATGGAGGGGTTCGGAGCGGGGCAGACCCTGGGGCTGCGATGGCTCCGTCCTCTCGAGCGATGCTCCGGCTCTCCCGGCGTCAGTCGGGGGGGAAAGCTCGGAGGCACCGGCAGAGCCGGGCCGTCCCGTGCCCGCCGCAGGAGGGATGTGGCCGTGCCCCTCGTGCCCTGGTCCTCCATGCCGTGTGGCTTTAGCGTCGCTGGCGGGGGACGGGACTCCAGCACCATTTCACTTGAACACGGCTTTTTCCTGTAGCCGGGGTGAGCGCGTTCCTTAGAGCACATGGAGAATGCTGCTTTTCCTTCACACACCCCCCCCCCCCCCCCCCGTATTTTTTTGAGTATTATTGTGGTTTTCAGTTTCTTTGTTTAGAGAAGAAAACTGATCTCTCTTTTGGCCTTGTTTCTGTGCTACGACGTGTTACCTTTGCTCAACATGACGACTAAAACTATGACGAGACAATCAATGTGATCTCTGTAAGGGCTTCTCCATTTCTTCTCTGCAGCACCATGCTTTATAGATAGATGTGTTCTTTGCTCTTAGCGAGGATCTTTTTCTCCCCTCCCCTTGTGTCTTATGAAAAATAATAATAATAAATAATAATAATGATGGAGGGAAACGAGGTTTCAGCAGCGCATCCGTGGTCTGGGAGCACATGGGAGGAAACATGGGGTGGGGTGGGAAGGGGGACGTGCGGCCAGTTTCCTTGCGGGTACCAGTCTTGTTCTCCTTTAACGCTGTATTGTATACATTTGACAGCACAGCTTGACAATTTAAGTAATAATCAAAGTGTTTGGTAATAATGCATTATTTTGCTAAACGAGATTTGTGATGGTTTCCCTAGTGCATTGTAAAGAGGGATGGAGGGAAACTTCCGCTGCCCTGCCCGCCCCCCCCCGGCCCCCCTCCTCGGGCTGGCGGATGGGGGCTCCCCCAAATCTTCCTTCCCACGGACCTTTATGCCAAAGTTGGACCATTCCCGCTTCGCGTTCTGCCGGCGCCCGGCATCCGTTTGGTGTAGCTCTCACCAAGCAGCGACTTTTTCGGCTTCCCCCAACCCGCACCCCCCTCCAATGCTACTTAAATCTCTTGGTTTGGAATACGCAGGCACCGGATCACCCGTCCCCTCCGCTGCCCCAACCTCCAAAAAAAAGGAAGTTTCTCTCCGCCCCCTTGGTCCAAAGCACTTGCTTCAAGTAATAAGCACTTTTGTTAAAGCATGAGTCTGGATTCCCTTTAGCATCCCACGGGATAGAGAGCAGCAAGAGCGGAAGGGATAAGAGAGTGTCTTTGGTTTTATTTTTTCATTTTTAATTTTAAAAAAAGGAGAAAAAAAAAAAAAGTTTGTTTCTAGGGAATGAATGAACAAAGGGAAGTTGTGTTTTGAGAGAGAAGAAGAGAGGAAAAAAAAAAAGAAAAAAAAAGAAAAAAAAAAAAACAAAAACAGCACAAATACATTTCAACTCAAAAGGTGTATTTGCACTGCCATTGCTAGAGCAAGGGGCTGCCGGCCCTGCGGCCCCCCCTGAGCCATATAAACTGCTGACAAACACTGAATGTAACGGCCTGGCCGAGGGCAGCCCGGGGTTGGCTTCATTCTCCACGGGCACTTCAATGAAATTCAAAAATAACCTAACGATGGTGAGAATCCGGTTGGTGTTTCTTTGTTGTTGCTGTTCCCGAGCTGCAGGCAATTTGAAATTTTTTTTTTTTTTTTTTTTTTTTTTTTTCTTTAGGAAAATGTTCCCCTTCCCCACGTCCCGGTCCCCTCTCCCCCTCCGCCCCATCCCTGCCCCGCGCAGAGCGAGCGAGCAGCTCCCTCCACCCAAAGCGAGATGCAGACGAGTAGTGCCCGGCCCCCTCCACCGCAGCCCGGGGCCGGAATCCGCCAGATAGAAAAGTAGCACTAAAAAAACAAAAAAAAAGCAAAAACTCCCCCCCCCCCCCCCCCCCAAAAAAAAAAAAAAGGAACAAGGTTTTTTTCTTGATTTTTTTTCTATTTTCTGTTTGTTTGTTTTGAACGCTCTGAGTGTGGCAGCGAGTCCGCAGACACCCCCGGGTCCCCCGGCGGGCGGGGGTGAGGCGATAGTGAGAAACAGTGACAAACCAAAACCAAGAACAAACTGCAAAGACCCGAGAAACAATCTTTTTCTTTGCTTTTATTCTGTCGCTGTGGTGGGGTGGGGGGAGCCCCCATTCCCTCCCGCCTCCACCCCGCGGGTCCCCGCGTCCCCCCGCCTGCCACAGGGACCACGAACGGGGGGACCTCGGGGTCCCCCCAGGCGCGACCGTCGGGGTGGGACCCGTGCAGACTGTCAGCCCACGCTCACCTCTGCCTTCAGTAAGAAACCAAAGGAAAAACCAACCCCTTCCAGTCGAGATACCCCTATGGACACACAGAGTCTTTGGTTTGGGGTTTGTTTTTTTTTGTTTTTTCCTTTCTTTTTGTCTTTTTCTTTCCTCCCCCCCCCCCCCCTCCTTGTCGTTGTTTCTTTGTTTTTCTCCAAGGGCGCAAGGAGCTGTTCAAACCTTTTCTCCCGGCTGAATTTTTCTGGGCTCAGCAGTGCTGGGTTGTGCGTTTGAAAGGAGAGAAAAAACAAAAACAAAAACAAAAAAAACCCAAAAAAACAAAACCAACTCAACAAAGCCCGAGACTCGGCCGAAGCGTCGGCGGGAGCTTCGGCGCAGGGAGGCGGAGGGTAACGTATGCACGAGGCGAGGGACCTGCCGGGTGGCTCTCTGCATGGCGGCTCTTTAGTTTAACTCAAAATCCTCGGAGTCGCGGCGTGAGGCCGGAACGGGACGGAGTCGGAGCCCCCGCGGGGCCGGGTGGGGAAGGGGGAACGCGTCTCCGAGGACTCGAAGGCATCTGTAGCAAGCTCTGTGTCTTTACAATATCCTGTGTGTAAATGCTGCACCTCTGTATATTATGCACATAAACATTTCTTTGAATAAGATAGGACAGACCTCATCACCAGTCAGGTATAAACGACTCTTCCTCTTCTGTGTCTCGGTGTTCTGGCGTGCGTGTGCGTGCAAGCGGTTCGTGTGCGGGTCCGTGTGTCTGGGCGTTGTCTGAGCTTCCCGTGCAGGGAAAAAAAGGAGGGAAAAAAAAAAAAAAAAAAGAGGAAAATAGCCTTACTCGACCCAGTCGTATCGATATTGTTCGTCAACTTGAAAATAATAAAGTAATTGCATGGAAACCTCTAGCTGAGCCACGGTGCGCGACCGTGGGTGTGATGTTTCGGAGATCCAGGGTGCCGAGTGTCTCGTGCTGCGCATCCCGAAGCTCTCGGTCCCGCCGGGGTTTCTCCTTTAGCTGCGGAGGACGGGCGGCTGCTGCCTCACGCACGCGCGCCTGCTCCTTCCTCCTGTCCTTTCTTTTTTTTAATTTTTTTTTTCCTGAGGCCGTAGGGAGTGAATTCCTCATGGCTTGACCAAAACTGCCGTTTCTTTGGTGCTCTGCACTTAGTTTCCAGGGGTCCTCGGAGCCGCGGGGTGCTGCCGGTCCCCGCCGGTGCTGCCCATCTGCCCGCAGACCTGCCCCGGGAGTGAGCCCGTCCGAGCTCTGCCTCCGGCGAAGGACGTGGATGGAGTCGCCGGTTGGGTTAGTCCGAGTTGGATAAAAACGCGGTGGCCGCCCCCGCTGGGAGGAGAGGCCGTGGAGCGGGGACGGGTGCGCGAGGGGTCCCGGCCCCCGCCATGAGGGGCTCTCCGGTCAGGTGGGGCGGTGTTTGGGCGCCTCGATGCCGGCGGCTTCGTTCCGTTCCTGAATTTTGCACTATGTGAAATGTGGCCAGTTTAGGAGGAGGGTGCGGAGTTGGGGGGCGCTCCCCGGCTCCTGCCTGCGAGAGACCTGCGGGGTTTGACCAGAAGGAAAATCAAAGATGCCGTAGGCTGGTGGTGGGAGAGAGGGTCCCCATGCGCCGGGAGCTGCGGTGTGGGGAGCTCGGAGGGTGTTATGGCAAACCCAGAGCCTGTCCCGAGCATTGGACTTGAGAACGTTTTTCCTACTTGAAGGTACTAACCAAAACGCTGCTTTCTTCAACGCGTCCGCCCTCCCCGGGTGCCGGAGGTGGGCTGTGTTGTGGGTTGTTGTGCGGGCGCTGGCTGCGGCTGTGCGGGGAACAGTGTTCGGAGCCGGTCCTTGTCCTTCTGTGCCCCAAAAAAGCTCTTCCGTCCCCTGTCAGGCGCCCCTTCGCCCTTAGCGGCGTCCGGCTGTGGGGACGAGAGGTGAGGTGGGCAGAGGAAGGCTGAGGACAAAAACCTGCCACCCACATGGCTTTGCAAGAGGATTGAGCCTGAATTTCGGCCCTTCCACAGGCAGCTCCTTGCCCAGGGTCCCCTTCTTGCCCAGGGTCGCCTCCTTGCCCGTCCCCCGGCCGTGCTCCCCCGTCACTGGTGGGCACATGCGTCCTGCAGCGACCTGCTACAGCCGTCGTGCTCGGCAGCACGGGCTTGAAAATTGCACTGAAATCGTTACGTGCCAGTTCCTCCTCCTCCTCCAACAGACCTGAATTTCTTTCCGAGCCCTCGCTTTTTCCCCATCAGCTCAGTTCCCTCTCCTGCGCGCCCCAGACCCGCCGAGGCTCCCGTCCCCAGCAGCGAGAGCCACCGGAGCTTCTCCCCGCAGATCCCCGACTCCATCCCAGCGCGGCAGAGCAGCTGCCGGACCCGTGGAGGAGGGTACGGTTGGGCTTCGTGATGCTTCCCCGCTCTTTCCCAAACCTGTTGGCGTCCGGGAAATCTCATGAAAAGGCTGCAGTCGTCGGGCTGGGTTCCGTCACGGGCTGGGATGTAGTGTGAGCTGGGAGCAGCAAGCCGCAGGGCGTTTGGGCAGGGCTGGGCGTTAAGAAACGGCGCGTGTTCGCAGGGAGGATGCCGTGCTGCCGGCCAGAGACCTCCTGGCTCCCAGTGCCGGCGTTCCTTGCCCTCTCCGGGGTCGGGAGCGCGGATGTTAGGCGTGCGGGTCCGTGTGTCCATGGGCACACACGTGCTCGGTCTCAGCAGGTGCTCTCTTAGCTTTAAAGATTTCCGAGTCCTCTAAGAACCCTTTCAAAGTCTTTTAAAGTCATCCGGTAGGTTTTTCCCTTCCCTTTTCCTCCTCGATACACACGGAAGGGAGTTTACAGATATTTGCTTAATTTCGCACTTAATTTGCTTAATTTGTCCTGCGCCGGGGAAGCCGGGGTTGGTAACGGAGGGCTTGGTCCCCGTCCCCGCTGCAGCCGGGTCTCGTGCCGGGTGACATGCAGCCTTTCGTCCCGTCCGGGTTTGACGTCTGTTAACATCCCTCTCGGACCATATTTCGGTGCCCTCCTGCTGCTCCCGGGAGGCAGCGGTGGCTCCTCTGCCTGTCCCCTCGTGGGTGTCCGGCGCAGGGGACGGGATGCGGACGTGTCTTGGGTGTCTCCCCGTCCAGCCGCAGATGTGCCAAACGTGGGGAGCGGGCGCTGGTGCTTGGCAGAGCCGCTCCCCGGCGTCCCCGGCTTCCCTTGCGGGGCTGCAGCCCACCCTCGCTCCCCGCGGGACCGGGGCAGCTGCAGGGACGTTCACCTGCATGTGGCATCACCGTCCCCGGGGCCTTGGACACCCCAGTCCCTGGGGCTGTTTTTTTGGCTGTTTCAGGCCTTCGCAGGGAGCGACGTTCCCTGGGGAAAGGGCCGGAGACGGTTCCTCTCCCGGCTCCGTCTGCCCCGGGCACCCTGAGCCCCGACGCTTCACGGGTGCCCGGGTGCGAGACCACCCCAGGCACAGGGTGCCCTGAGCCCCCCGTTTGCCCCGCGCCGGGCTGGGTCGGCTGCGCCCGGGCAGGAGCTTTCGGAGCCACGGGAAGAGCCGGCGCGAGACGGACGGGAGAGTCTCTTTCGGCTTGTTTGTGGGGTGGTTTGATAACGAAGAGCTGCTTTAATTTGTGTCTTCTCTGCACTGTTCACACCTACCTCTGGCAATAACCGGGATGGGGGGGCGCAGACCTGGGGAAATGCTTTCTCGCCCCCCTCGGACGCGCAGCCTCAGCGCCGCACCAAGCTGGCGGCGCGCGTAGCGAGCGCGGCTGAGCGAGGGCAGGAGCGGCCGGGCTCTGCCCGGATCGGCCGGACGCGGGGGGCAAGCGTCCCTCTCCCAGCACGGGGTGGGTCGAAGGGGAGCGTGGCCCCGAGCGAGACCCTCGCGCGCCGGCCCCACGTGCTCGGCGTCTGCGTGTGCCGGCCCCGCGCGCCCGGCATCTGCCCCGCGTCCCTGTGTAGCATCTGCTTCATCTCCTCTGAAGGTATTTTTACTTTAACTCCCCGGCTTCATTCCCCTCCAGTGCACTGAAATGTGGAACCTGCTGAGCAAAAACCAGCGTGCGGCCGTGCTGTTGTTCGTCAGCGGCAGGGCCTTAATTGGCAGTCGTTCTTGCTTGGGGACCTTTAACATGGATGCCTTTGTACTTGGGCAGGGAGGGAGAGGTGAGTGCGTCAGCTCGAGGGGCCGCTGCCCCAGCGTCCCCGCGGCGAGCGCCGTCGGCACCGTCGCCAGCCGTGGCAGGGTCTGTGCTCCGTCCCGCGGTGCTGCCGCGTTGGCGGTTGAGGCGTCTCCCTCCCGTACGCAGGTGCTTCTTCCTTCAACCACTGGTTCAAAGCACAAGCGCGGGGCCGGGCGGGCGGTGGGGCGAGGAGGGTTCCGCTCCCCTGGGGGCTCCCAGCCCCTCGCCCCTCCGCACGTCTGCCCCCGTGGAGACCCGCCGCAAGTAGGGTAGAGTTTTGATGTGCAATTTAAAAATAGGGAAAAAAAAAAAAAGAAAAAAAGAAAAAAAAAAAAAAGTATGAAATCCTCCCGGGGCCGTCGCGGCGGCCTCGAGGTGCCGGGTGCCTTGGTGGGCAAACTGAGCCATGTCCCCCCTGAGCTTGCTGGTTTCTCGCCCTTCTCCTGAGATCAGGCGCCCCAGAGCCCCAAAATCGGTCCCGACCAGCGAAGCACTTGTCTCTGGGTAGAGGAAATTGGAGAGAGTGGGGAAAAAAAAAAAAAAAAAAAGAAAAAAGCCCTTCGTGTGGTGTGAGGGACACACAAAGCCGTTCGACGCCCCCCCCCTCCCCTTCCCCACGCGGTTCTAGGGAGCGAGTATGAGGCGATACGTAGGAGAAGAAGGAAATCAGCCCATGAAGCCATCCGTCCCCGCAGTGCAGACGCTATCCTGTCGGCCCCCCCGCCTCCCCTTACCCCCGCCTGAGCCTAGTGAGCGGTTACTTTTGTCTCGGATGTTCCATATATGTATTTTCAGAAATTCTGCATCACCTTCGGGGAGGGAGGGAGGGAGGGGGGGAGGGAAAGGAACTAAAAAGAAATTAAAGAAATAAAAAGAAAAGAAAAAAAAAAAAGAGAAAAAGCATTCAGACTTGATCTATTTTATACGATGTAAGCTGCGACCAAGTCCTGTTATTCATATTGTGGCTTTGAATCAATTATGTTTATTAAAATGCTATTGCTTCTATGTCCTGTCGTCCTTTCTCCGCTAACGGTCGGTCCGGGGAGGGGGGAGCGGGACGGGGAAGTGCGTTTGACCTCACCCCTGGAGCCGGGGTGTGCGAGCAGCCGCTGCCGCCCCCCCCCCAGGGGAGCACTGGGTCCCCCAGAAGAGGACACCGGGTGGCAAGGGGACCCCACATCCCCTCCCCACAGGGCTGGGGGGGCTGCGCAGGGCTGAGCCACGGAGACTCCCGGGGACGGCGGGTGCCACTGGGGGCAAAGGAGGGGGGGGAAAGTCCAGTCCTGGGGGCACATTTGGGGCTCCCACCATCCTGACATCCTTCCAGCTCGGCCGCCGGCGACTCCGGCCACGGTTCCCCGCTCCGGTGGGTGGCGGAGGCCGAGCCCCGGCGCCGGTCAGGGCTGCAGCCATGCGCGGATGTGTCCCTCGGTCAGGGCGATGCCCAGCATGATGCCGCTGCCCAGCAGGAACCCCACGTTCTGCAGAAGGAAGCGGCTCCAGGTGCCCTCGCCGGGGCCCTCGGCGCCCCGCAGCACCTCGGGGAGCTGGGGCAGAGCAGGGCGGGGGGCGCTCAGCAGGGCCGGGGTGAGACCCAGCCCCACAGCTGCCCACCCCGGCCGCCCCCTTACCATGTCGGCCAAGGCCACGTAGAGGAAGACGCCGGCGGTGACGGTGAGGATCCAGGGGGTGAGGTGGGATGCGCTCTGCCCCACGGCCGCCCCCGCCGCCGCCCCCAGGCAGGAGAGCAGGGCCGAGAGCAGGTTGAGGAGCAGGAGGGTGCGGGGGGCCGTGCCCGCCCGCAGCAGCACCGCCAGGTCGCCTGCGGCAAGAGGAGGGTGGGTGGCAGGGGGGGGTCCACAGGGGTGCCATGGCCAAGGATGGATGGACGGTCACCTACCCAGCTCGTGGGGCAGCTCGTGGCAGAGCACAGCCAGCGCCGTGCTGAGGCCGCTGGAGAGGCTGTGGGAGAAGGCGGCACCTGCGGGAAGAGGGTCCTTTGCCCCCGGACCTACACCAACCCCATGCCCCGGTGCACCGTGCCACCCCTTGTCCCCCTGCCCCGATGCACCCCTGTCCCCGTGCACCCCTCGTCCCTCCGTCTCCGCCTCCCCCTGCCCCTCACCGATGGCCAGCCCGTCCGTCAGGTTGTGGACCCCGTCCCCCAGCACCACCATCCAGACAATGTCGGTGGCCCCGGGGCTGGGGGGCAGCGTGGGGCCGTGGGAGTGTCCGTGGGGGTGTCCGTGGGGGTGTCCGTGGGGCTTGAGCTCCACCTCTGGATCTGGTGCCGTCAGGTGTCGCAGCTCAGCCCCTGCGGTGGCAGAGACGCGGGTGGGTGCCGGAGCCGGGGGCCGCAGGCACTGCGGGGTGCGCGGGGCTCTTACCTCCCTGCGACGGTGCCAGGACCCCTGTGGCCACGTCGGGGGTCTCTCTGGGGGAGCGTCCCTGGGGAAGGCAGAGGCGTTGGGTGCAAAGCTGGACCTGGTGGCAGCCCTGCACCCTCCCCGGCACCCACGGCTCTCACCGCCGCCTCTCGGCTCCGCCGCAGCATCCCCAGGAGCAGCTCCACCAGGAAGAGGAGGTAGATGCCCCCCAGCACCGCCAGCCCCTGCAGCACCGCAGCCCCCGGCTCCTCCGGTGTCTCCTGGTGTCTCCCCTGGGCCTGGACAGGGGTGACCTTGGCGGCTGAGGGGACTCAGACACCTCGGTGCCCCCCGCAGTGCCTCGTCCCACCTCCGGCCCCCAGGGTGGGGGTACCTACGTGGGGCCAGAGGTGGAGCAGGGCGTCCCCGCAGAGCGTCCCCACGGCCAGCGCCACCAGGAAGGCCAGCAGCGAGCGGAAGAAGCCGCGGCTCAGCAGCGGGACAAGGACGACGGCCAGGGCGGAGGGCAGGCTGACGAAGGTGACGGCCAGGAGCCCCCAGCCCAGCGCTGCGGGGGTGGGTGAGACGGGCACGGCCGGGTGCAGGACCCAGGGATGGGGATGCAGGACGGGGGTCTTTGGGGGATGGGGACCCCGGGACTGTGAGGTGAGGGGACCACGGAGATGGGGGATGCGGGAGGGGGGCACTCGGTGCTGCGGGGATGGGGTGGCAGGGACTGGGGGCATGGGGACCAGATGCTGGAGGGATCCAGGGGTGGCGATGAAGGGACAGGGGACGTGGAGAACTGATATTGGAGGAGCCAGGGATGGGGACATGGGGACTCAGGGGCAGGGTCCAGCTGATGGTGGACCAGGGGCTCTGGGTGCAAGGAGAGGGGCCACGGGACCAGACGAGGGGGTGACAGGGATGGGACTGCAGAGATGGGGGCCATGGGGACAGGACGTTGGTATAGCTGGGGATGGGGATGCAGCGATGGAAGACCTGGGGACCAGCTGATGGGGGAACTGGGGCCGGGGCAGCAAGGACAGGGGACCCAGGGACGGATGCCCTGGGGCCGGGGGCCAGGGAGGGGCCCCGGGTTGGGGTTACCTGGCCACAGGGCCCCCCCCGGGGGAGGCAGCGTCACCTCATCGCTGTGCTGGATGCAGACGCGGCTGTCGATCTGGTAGAGCAGGGCCGGGCAGAGGAGGGTGAACTGCTCCGGTGTCAGCTGGGACACCGAGTCCAGCCCAAAATTCACCAGCAGCTGGGTGACGTTGAGGCACTGCGGGGAGGGTGTGCGTGTGAGTGGCACCACGGGGCGGGGGGGGGGATGCCAGGGCGCCCTGTGTCCCACGGAGCAGCCGGGGCTCCCCGGGGACTCCCCGCGTCTCACGCCACCCCGCCGGCCCCGCTCACGTCGTGGTGCGGGTGGTCGGCGCTGGAGTGCTCCAAGCCCAGCACCCTCCCCAGCAGGCTCAGGTCCGGCCGGAGGGGCGGGGGGGGCCCATGGCTCCCAAGGGTGGCCGCGGCATCGGGGGGCTTCGTCCAGCTTCTCGTCTGCGAGGGCTGAGGGCTGCGAGAGGCGAGCGTGGATGAAGCCCCTCAACACGCCGGGGTTTGGGGGCAGCCCCCCCACCCCGGGGTGCTGGTGAGGGAGTGGGGGGGGGTGTACCTGGTGGATGGTGGGGTGCTGGGTGCCGGGTCCCCGCTGTGCTCCCAGACGGGGTGGCGGTGCCGATGCTTCTCCTCCTGCACCTCCAGCAGGTCGAGGTGGCTGACGTGGCCGTGGCCCAGCTCCTCGTGCTGGATCTGCACCACCTGCACGCGGCCCAGCCCCAGGCTGCCCAGCAGCCGCGCCAGCCCCTCGAAGGGCAACGTCCCGTTGGCCCCGTACTGCCCGAAAAGCTGCTGCAGGTAGTAGCCGTGCTCCTGCGCCGCGTCCTCAGGCAGCGAAAGCCCCGCGGTCCCCCCGGCCCCCAGAGCCAGCAGCCCCAGGACCCCCAGGAGGAGCCCACGGGGGCCCATGGGGACGGATCCTGCCGGCGGCGGAGCTGGGGGAAAGGGGGACGCTGGTGTAAGGGCGGTAGGGGCTGCAGGGTCCCCAGGCGCCCCCCCCAGTCCGTCCCTGCCCGTGGGGTCCCTCTGAGCAGCCCCAGGTACGCACCCTCCTGCCGCCTGTCCGTCCGTCCGTCCGCAGGGACGGCTGGAAAGCAACAGGCGGCATCAGGGTCACGGCCCGGGGACACGTGTCCCTGCACTGGGACTCAGGGACACCCACTGGGGGGGGGCTGGGCAGGGCCCGATGCTGTCCCCATGCCCCCCACGGGACCCGGGTCCCCAGGGTGGGTCATGGGGGGGGGTCGTGGGGACAACGCTGAGGGGGGGACACGGTGCCACTTGTCCTTGAGGGGAGGTTTTGCAACCGGGGCGGCTTTTGTGTTGGGGTTAATGTTTCACCGGGCGGGACGATAACGCCAGCGGCACCCCCCGGCGGGGCGCTCGCACCCCCACCCCGCTCACCCAACGCACCCAACCCACAGCCTGGCACCGCCGCGACCCCCCCCCCCCCCCCCAGCTCCCACCCCACTGCAGGGGGACGCAGGAACAGCCCTGCGCGGCGACGGGAAGCCCCAAACTGGGGGTGCGATGGTCATGGGAACCCTCCTCCCCCTCCACATGGGATTTGCTGATGCCGCAAGGCTGGGAAAAATCCCGTGACTCCAGGAGCTGGCGCCCCACTGTCACCCCCCACCGTGGCACGAGGTCCCACAGGTGCCCCCACCCTCACCAGAGCCGCCCCCCCCCCCCCCCCCCCGACTCCCGTTGGGGTGCATTTCGTGATCCCCGGCATCATCCCCTTCGTGGTGGGGCCCCGTCTCACCGGCTGCGGTGCCGGCATCGCCCGCGGCCCCCCCGCCCCCCCCCACCCAGGGGCTCACCTGGGGCCACGCTGGTGCTGATGGCGGGGGCCGGGGGACACGCGGTCCCCGTCCCGCGGCCACGCCGTCTGCTGCACCCGAAACCGGGGGGGGGGCCAAGGGTCACCCAGGCGCTGCTCCCAGGCGGCCCCGGTGCCGGGAGGGGCCGCGCAGGGAGGGCCTTAAAGGGCGGGGGGGGGGGGGTCCAGGCCCCCCACCCCGGGAACGGGGCTGCAGGCAGGGAGCAGGCAAGGCGCAGGCAGGAGATCAACCTTTATTAACACCCGCGCCGACAGCTCCTGCCCGCCTGCCTCGGCGCGGAGGAGGGCAGGCGGTGGCTGAATGCGGGGGGCACGGGGAGAAGGGGGGGGGCTGTGGCCCCCCCGGCCCCGGGGGCTGCCGGGCAGTGGCCACACGGCTCAGCCCCGTCCTGCCCGGGACCCCCGAGCCTGGCCGGCCCAAGACAGGGGGGGCCCGGGACACCCCCGGAGGCACATAAACGGGGGGCAGCGGGGCCCCCTCCTGGCCCCAGGGGCTGCTCAGGGCCGGGGACCCCCCCCCGGACCGTACCGGGGGTCGGAGGGAGAGGGGTGGTGGCGGGGGGGGTCCCGGCCCGTTATCTCTTGCTGCTCCTCCGCGTCTCCTTGCCGTTGCTGACGGGGCCGGCGGCGGGGCCGGGGTGGCCGGGCTGGCTGCGGGTGATGCGTCCGCTGGGGGGGTGCGGGGGGGCGCTTGGGGGGTGCGCGGGACCCCCTGGGCTCAGCCCGTTCCCGTTGGGGCTGTCGGGGGCTGCGGGCAGAGCAGCGGGAGGACGGTGAGGATGGAGGAACCCCCGAGCCAGGGGGGGTGGGGGGGGGCAGTGAGGGGGGGGGCCCCGCACCCCCCAGGGTGAGGAGGGGGCTGCGTCACCTACCTGGGGACGCCGCGGGGGGGCCCTGGGTGGTCTGCGAAGCAGCCGGACTCGCGCTCTCGTTCTGGGTCTGCGGAGGAGATGGAGATACCCCGTTTGCCGAGAGGGCCGCACGTCGCGGGGGGGCGGCCGGGGGGTGTCGGCGGCGCCAGCCCCGTGCGTGTGTCCCCCCCCTTCCCCGCAGCCCCATCTCCCCCCCCCCCCAACTCACCCCTTTGCTCTGCGATTGCTGCGCCACGTACTCGGGGTTGGGCTCGCTGAAGTTGGGCACCTCGGAGTAGACCATGCAGAACCTGGCGGCAGAGGAGGGGGCAGTGGGGGTCCCCCCCCTCCCCATATCCTCTCCACCCCCCCCCCCCCCCAAGGCGGGACCCCCGGCCCCCTCCTTACTCGCCGATCTTCTGCAGGTCGCCCCCGCGCCCCGTGTAGAGGGTCAGGCAGCCCTTGAAGACGGAGGCGTACCTGGGGAAGGGGGAGTTGGATGGGGAGGAAAAGAAGGGAAGGGGGGGCGTGAGGTCGGGGAGGAGGGGGGTCCCAGGGGGCCGGGAGTCCCGGGGTGCCCCCCCCCCCCTCCGCCACCCACCCACCCCTTGGTGAGGCGGATGATGTCCCCGGGCTGGATGAGGTTCCCCACATCGTCCCACACCGAGATGTTGATGCTGCCCGTCTTGTCGGCCACTTTGCAGGTCCGCACCTCGTGTCCGTCCTTCGTCTTCGTCACCCGGCCTGTGGGGGGGGGGGCGGACGGACGGACAGACGGACCGGGAGGGGGGTCAGGAGGGCGGGAGGGGGCGCGGGGACCCCCCCCCTCCCCGCCATCGCACCCACCCGTCTCCAGCACGATGAAGATGAGGTTGAGGTTTTTCAGCCCCGGTTTGACGTCCTTCACCAGCGTCTCGGTGCTCATGGTGCCGGTGGGGGCCCTGCGGACGCAGCCGTCACCCCCGGCCCCGCACGGGGACACCGGGGGAGGGAACGACACACCGGGGGGAGAGGCGGGGATCACGGGGGAAGGGGGGACGGACACCGACCACGGCACCCCCTGAACGGGCCCACAGGGATCGGGCGCAACAGTCCGCGGGGGCAGCACCGCTGGGGATAGGGACACCGGAGACGGGACCACCGGGCCGTGGGGACTACCGGGGACGGGACCACCGGGGACGGGACCACCGGGGACGGGACTACCGCCCCGCCACCGGAGGCGCTCGCACCTCCCGCCCCACCACCGCCCCCCCCCCCTCCCCTGCGCGCGCTGACCTACCGGAGCGCCGCTGCCGCCGGCACTCCCGGAAGTGGCCGGCCGCCACCCCGGGCAGCCAATCAGCGCGCGGGAGGGCGGAGGACATCCCGCTCCGCCGGCTAATGGCGGTGCAGAGGGGGCGGGCCTTAGGGGCGGGGTGTGTAGTAAGCCCCGCCCCCGCCCCGCGCGGGTCATAGAGCCCTCCCGCGACCAGCGAGATTTGCTTCCTCGCCGCCTCTCGCTGGCCAGAGCGTCGCTTCCGGCCCGTGGCGGGGCGGGAGCTTCCGGCGGGGCGGGGGTTGCGTAGCAGCGCGGCGGGGCCGGGCGGGGGGAGGCGGTGGAGGCCGCGGCCGCCCCTGAGCCCCGCGGCGTCCCGGAGCCGGCACGGTCCCGGGCGGCAAGGCGGTACGTGAGGCCGGGGGGGTGAGGAGAGGGCCGAGGGGCGGCTGTGGGACCGGGGGGACGGGGTGAAGCGAGCGTCCGGGCTCTGTGGGGGGAGAGCGGGATGGGCCTTGGGGAAGGCCCCGGGGGCGGCGTTAGGGGCTTCTGGGGTGGGGGGGGAGCGATGTGGCCCTGGGAGTGGGGAGGGGGGCTGCCGGGGGGGAGCGGTCGGCGGCCCCCCCCCCCCCCCCCCCCCCCCCCGGTTTCGGGGAAGGGCCTTGAGGGCCGCTGCGGTCCTGGGGAGCCGGGACCGGGCTGGCAATTGCCCGGTGCTGCTGGGGTGGAGGCCGGGCTCGGCCGGGGCAGGGCTGCCGCTGTCGGGAGGGAGCAGCTGGGAGAGGCGGGGGGGGGGCACCGGTTTGGGGGCGGGCGTGAGACCCCCGCCGGGGCCGTCAGGGAAGCGATGGGGAGGGAAAGGCTCCGGGAGGGGCGTACGGCCCCGGCGCTGCGGAGTCTTTGTGCTGCCGGCGCCGGTGGAGGCAGGCTGAGCGTTGGTCTAGAGGAGAATCTCTTGGCTTCGGTGTCTGGTAACGTGTTCTGCCCTCCCTCCCGCCCCGGGTGTCCCGAGTGGGCTCAGAGGCACTGGCGGGGCTTGTGCGGCTCGGTGCTAAACGGTGGCCAACAAGGTGGAGTAAAAAACCGCCATGGCTTGCGAAGGTGCTTGTTCCACCTGATGATACAGCATCGTAAGTACGCTTGGACTTCACTAGCAACTCCTCTTCTGGCAGCTTTTGAAGGAAAGACTTTAATTGGGCTGAAAGTTGCTCCGATGATGAATTATTTGCAGCCTCTGGGCGCTGCTGTAGCACAGTGAAGGTCGGGGCCGGGGTGCTCCGGGGTGAGGGGTGGGGAACCCCCCGCACGCAGCAGCCGGGGAAGGAGAGCGCCCGTCGCTCCTGACAAAGGAATGTGGGGAACACGCGCGGCTTCCCTGTTCTTGGAGGCCTGACCTTCAGAGCACATCACGCAGCCCGCCTGGCTGGAAGTAGAGGGAAGTCGGTAATTAAATGGGATAAGGCTTTATTTGCGACGAGGTTTCACAAAGCAGCCGTGTAGCGCTGCTCGTCTCGACTGTCAGCACCTGAGCTCGGCAGCAGCTCATCTTACAGGAAGGGCCTTAGTCTTTACTAATACAGTTTTAATTGAAAAATGTAAAAATCTTTAAAAATGCAACAGCATCAGATAAAGTTTTTTGTTATAATAATAATAATAGGGCTGCTTGTGGTGGCTTTGGGGGCCGGGTGTCATCGTGCCTGGTTCAGTGCGGTGGTAACGTCCAGGGGTGTTTCTGAGCTGGTTTTATCCTGGTTGCTGAGACCAGCAGATAAAACCAAAGCAGTTTTTTTTCTGATTCAGGCTTCCCTGCTGTCAATTTTTGCAACGCTAGAGCGAGCAGAGGAGTTGCAAGAGAAACTTGGATTTGTGTCAGAAGATCTTAAGGTGGCATTTGGGGAAACTATTTTTAGCAGAATTGCGTAACTTAAAAGCTGAGACTTTACCTACTGGGCAAATGTTTCTTTCCCTGTGGATGGTGCGCTCCTGCAGTGCAGCGATCCCACGGCAGAGCGAGGTGGGGGTTCAAGGCAAGCGGAGTTCTGGCCGAGGGCTGGAATTTCGGAAGCAGAGTGCCGCAGGGGGGCAACCGGTGTTTAGCTCACCAGCTCGGTCCTGCTCAGCCTGTCAGGGAGGCTGGGATGCGCGAGGGCTCTCTGACACAGGCTGGGAGCTCCGGAGAGACCCTTATTGTTCCCATTTAAATTAAAAAAAAAAAAAAAAAAGGGCAAGGTGGTGTAACTTTTGATGTGTTTGGAAGGGAAGGTAAGGAGCGGCCTGAGATGCGGTGGTGGTTCTCTGTTCTCGTGACCAACTTCAGACCCTTGTCCCCAGGGGAACGTGTATCTGCATCGGAGGCGTACGGGGCTCGTGTTGCAGGCGCTCGATGGTTTCTGCGCGGGTTATCTGGCTTTTCAGGGGAGTTGCAAAGGCTCTTCAGGAAATGCAAGTTTCTCTTTTGTATGGCTGAAGCCCTGGGTTTGTGTGTGGAGGAAGAGAGGTGTCTTCATCCAGACCCTGAGAGGGGGTGAAGGGCCGGGCACAGCCTTCCACCTCAGGTTTTACCATGCTCATCTTTCCTTCCTTTTTTTTCTTTTTTTTTTTTTCTCCCCTGTGGCTAGATCTGTCCTGTCTGACCTTATGACTCCTGCGTGGCAGCGGCTCTTGGCCCTCGAAGAACGACATTTTAAACTGTAGAAGAGGAAGGGGAAAAGATGGGCCATTGGGAGCGTCTCCCTGAAAAGAGCAAACCCAGCCCAGCCCTGCCTCTTTGCTACTTAGGGAGGAATTCTGCCACGGAAGGTAAACCAAGTACCTCTCAGAACTTTCTCCATCTGTGCACGGGGGATGAGTTTTAAGTCCTTCCTCCACACACGTGGAGCCCCGACACACGAACAGTTAGAGTTACGTCAGCAGTTTTATGGGCTGTTGCTTTATATATGCTTTCAGGGGTTTTGGTTGGCTGCTGCTGCTGCTGACTTTGAAGTCCTATTTATCTGAAAACTTTGTTTTTGCTCTTCTACCAAGAAAGATCTCTGTATGTCTTGAGAGCAGCTAACAGTGCAACACGTACGGGTGTTCTTCTGGCTTGTAGCTGCCTGATCTCTCCCCCGGCAGGTTTACCTAGATCACAATTTAGAGATGGCAGGCTGCTGTTCACGGGTCTGTGCAGGTTCACAGTGAAGGACGCAGCTCTTGCTCTAAAGCCGTTAAAGAACCTTTGTTGTAAATTAATGTCTACAGGGAAATAGCAAGATCTTCCTTAAATTTCAGAGATTTAAAATAAGTCCTGCCAAACTGGCTTAAAAACTGCCCCTGCCTGATTTCTGTATCTCTTATTTCACTTGATGCTCTAGAAGAAGGGCAGACACTGGAATTCTCAGAGCACTCTTG
Source organism: Pluvialis apricaria (assembly GCA_017639485.1). NCBI lineage: Eukaryota > Metazoa > Chordata > Aves > Charadriiformes > Charadriidae > Pluvialis > Pluvialis apricaria. The sequence goes on from CM030034.1 coordinate 2,628,213, forward strand.
AAAGACTGAGGTTCCCTGTGACTCGCAGGGAAAGTGCTTTGTTAGTGAAACCCACTGACGAATCTGGACTTCTGGAAAGGCATCCTAAAAGGCTGCAGAGGCAGCTGGAGGCAATGCAAAGCGAACTTCAAACAGAGCTAAAGGTAAAAGCGAGCCCTGAGTCGTGCTGCTCAGCGGTCTCTGCCTGCGTTTTCTCGCTGATCAGTCAGTTTGGTGACCGGCCAACTGCTGGGGCTTCGCAGCTTGTGTGGGCTTCTCGCAGCAGAAAACAGGAAACACTTCTTACTGAGTAGGATCCGTGCTGTTCTGCTGCGAGGATGGGATTATTCACTTAGTCTAAAGAGATCCCTCACGTCCAAATGCTTTAGACTGAAGGCAAAAAGCTCTTTGGTCTTCTCATGTTACGACATCCGTGTGGCAGCTGGTTTGGGCTCATACAACGGTAGTGCCCGTAGTCGAAGGTGGGTCTGACCGGGAGCGTGGAGACGTGGCCGGGCTGCCGAGCTGTCTCAGCGAGGGGCCCGGGCTCTGCCCTGGGCTCCTGGGGATCCTCTCCTCCCCTGTGAGGAGCTGGGACCTGCGCCGGTTCTCGGTGCTGCTGGTGGCGGCAGTGGCTGCTGGGCGTCCTCCTGCCTGCCAGGTACCAGAGCAGCACCGCTGCCCCTGTTTAAGTGAACTGCCCAGCGTGGCTTCCTCTGGGACAAGGCATCGCTTCTGGCGGAGCAGGGTTGGGAGGGTCAGGCTACTGACGGAGTGGCGATGCCGGGTGCTTTTTATAACTGAGTGCTTATTTGGACGCTTTGCTGGCTGTGATTTACATCTGCTGTTTCTTGGCGGCGGGGGGGAACCCCAAACGTAAACTAGTTTAACTTCAAATTTAGGCTTTTCATTTTCTTTGTATTTTGACACTGTAAGAAACGGACTAGCAAATAAAAGGCTTGGCAGGGCAGGGTAAAGCTACGCTGTGTAATTCCAGCATGGCCCCAGCTGCTCACAAGTGGCTTTTTCTGCTAATCTAATGAAGGGAAACCCATCTCGCAGACCCTCGCGTCCTTCTCTGCCTTATCTGTACCTGTGAACGCTCTCCAGAAAAACCGCTTCTCGTGGGTGCAGGGCCCGCGTGCGTGAGGCCGCGTCCCGGTCAGAGCCCACCGGTGTCTGCCGTCGCGGATGGGGAAGGTGCAGCTCCCCAGAAGTAGGCTGGGGTCGGGATCCTGCCTCTGGGCTGTCGGTGGCAACGTCTTCCTCTGGTCTTGCTGCATCTGCCCGTAGCCGCGCTGCGGGCTGCGGCATCGTGCTGCACGGCATTCCTCCGTGATCTCTGGGGTTTGTGGGATGTGTCAGCTCAGGCGACAGCTGGGGAGGGCAGCTGGTGGCTCGAGCGGTTTTTAATGGGAGCTCGTGCCCCGAGTCACAGGACCTCGTTTAGTTCCTGCCTGGGTTCCTGGTAGGCAGGAGCTCTGTCTAGAGCTCGAAGCGAAATAAAAGTCTTTGCAGTGTTGAAATGCAGCGAGTGGGAAGAATATTCTAAGCTCGTAGCAGAAAGAACAAAACCCAAATTGTGTGTTTCCGCCTGGTTCTTAAACATTTCTAATAAACCTGGGGCGTAGGGACCTGAGGCTTGGGAGGCTGCGCTTCTGTTTGCGATACCCGAACCAAGTGTATCCCCCGTTCCTGGGGGTGGTCGGTGACAGTGACAGCCCTTGGGTCAGGGTCAGGGGCAGCGTTGCGCCCCAGAGCGAGACCTCTGCGAGGCAGACGGGTGCTCTTGCCGGGCAGGAGATGAAGTGCGGATGCAGCCCTGTCAAGGAGCGCATCCCCTTCCTCTTTAAATATTTTTTGAGGAATATAACGCTGCCTGGTGGAAATCTGCCGCAAGGTTTCCTTCCGCGGCACAAAACCGGTGCTGGCCGTTATGTGTTCTCCCAGTCGGCCCCGTGTTGTTGCTTATCTGTGGGGTTTGGTGTATTATTTCTGCCCCTTTGGCAGTCCTGTCTGAGGCATCAAAGCTCTTTCACAGCGCTGTAGATCAAATTCCTGAGCTTCGGAAGGGCTTGATCTGAAAAAAAGCATGGAATGGAAGCGGCAGGAGTTGGGTGGGCAGCTCAGCAGCTCCAGGTGAGGCCGCCCTGTCAGAATGTCTTAATAAAGAGCAGGACCTTGACGTTGCTGAAACAATGTGTGATTTTGGGTTGGGTTTTTTTTTCCCCCCCAGAAGTTGTTGCCGTGGCTTAGCAACCTGAAGCAACAAACTGCGTTCTCTGAGCTGCTTCCAGTTGCGAAGCAGAGGTTTGCAGTCGGCTTCGGTTCTTGATTGTGCGTTTCGTAGGGCTGTAGGACTCGATGCAGCATCAAGGAGTTGGCAACCCCAGAGATCTTGTCATGCTCCTCGCAGGCTGAAGGTAAGGGTGGCTGGAGCAGAGCGGGGGTTTGGATCTGTGGATGTTGCTTCTGCTCGTCCCATGGCTCTGGAAGAGAGCCGCCCTTTCAGTTCTGTAGGCGATGGGATGGATAAAAGCTGTTTTATGCCAAACACGTGCCAGGGATCAGGCTGTGCTGGAGGCAGGAGGGATGGGGCACCGTGGAGTTTTACCTGGGCTGCTTGGCTTGCTTTTTCAGATGAGCCTTGCCCAGTCCGAGGGAATAACGCCCGTGCCTTGTGGCTGCGCGCAGGACTGTCCACCTCCCTGCTAGATTGTCCTTTGCCTCTGTAGGCGCAGAGGTGACACTGTCCGCACAGCACAGTGTGAGTTTGGTGTGCCGAGAGCTGCTCTGCTTTCAGCAGCTGCCTCAAGGAACTTCCCAAAGTATATATATATATTTTTGTTTCCTTTCTCGAGGTGGCTGATTTCCCCAGCAAGCTCGTCTGCCTTCAGCTTCTGTCACTTAAATCCTTTGAATGCATTAAAAGAACAGTAAACAGGATGAGTTTGTTGGGTCTCAGCCGGGAGAGGCCGCAGGTCGGTTGTGCTTTTTTGGTACCGGCAGCGTTGTTTTCATGTTGTGGCATTTTTGAGGCGCTGCCAGCGTTAGGGGTGATGCCTGTCAGTGTTCCCAGGACTGTCAGCTGGGCTTTAGTGACCCCGAAGAGCTTCCCAGAATAAGGAACGGCCTTGCTGGGCGGCGGAGCCCTCTAGCCTGATTCTGCAGGGGTTAAGCAATAGGAGCTCTTCAACATGTTTGTCCTTCCACCAGCTACCGAAACAGGATCTTGAACATGGGTAGGGCCTCACGATTGATGTGTTTTCCTCCTATTATACAACCGAGAGCGATTGTTTAACCCCGCTTTCCTTTTGATCTTGTTTGCCTGTGTGTACTTGGGCAAAAGCTTCCTTTGACTTGTGAAAGGCTTTTTAGAAAAAGGGATTTTTAAATTTTTTTTTTTTCCTTTGGAAAGTTTTGCTCTCTGGACGCGAACTAATGTCAAACAGAAGATCAACACTGGAGGAAGAATCTTTACGGAAAGAGCTGTTAGATTTGTACTCTGAAGGCTTTTGGCTTTTAAGTATCAAATAATGAGTAATATTTTTATGTGTTTTGCCTGTGGCCTCTTGAATCAAAATAGTATGTACTAAAACTTTGTGGGTTACAGTCAGTCATTCCTGAAGTCTCTGCTAACTGGTTAAAACACTTGGAAGAAACATCTCCACCCAAGAAAAGTTTTAGGCCTGGGGGATATCGATTATTTCGGATATGGGAGGGACTGCAGTGAGCATGCTGAATCCATCGAGTTTTGTTCCTGCTGAAGGAAACACGGTTTGGAGAAGGAATGAATTAACTCATGTCACCATTGTTCCAAAACAAGTACATTAGCTCAACAATTATGTCGAAGCGGGTGGTAACCCTTTAAAGGATTACTAAGCAAGAATCAAGATACCAGTTAGCGTCGGGTACATCAGTCAAACCCAACTCTTTGGTGCAGTTGCTCCCTTTGAGCCTGGAGTGTGGCTCCGCTACGGTGCCGGTCTGCGTGCGGAGTTCAACAAGTGGTGGGGCAGAGCGGCGCTGCCTGAACGCTGCTGTATCGCAGAGCACCACGGCTTGCCGGACTCTTCGCTGAAACCGGGGGTGCTGTTAGGATTGCTTCGCTGGCTTTTCCTGTGAGTGGAGCGTAAATTACTTTAAATTACTGTCTGCTTCCTGGGTATGTGCAACAGCAATTAGAGGCCCCATGGATTAACACTGGAGAGGAGCGAACGAGTCACGTTTCAGCTGAGGCTGTTTGAGTGCCTGATCAATTTTTTTCTGGTGGGGAGGGAGTGCTGCTGCTCCCTGGTGTCATTAGTGGGGTGGTTAATTATGCACATGTGAAACAGCTGGTGGTTGCTGGTGGTGTGCGTGCAGGCAGAACTGGTTTGTTGTATCTGCTGCTTTTCACCAGTTATTCTCGATGGAGAAGCTGAAGTCAGGCAGGTGAAGCCCTGTCCTGGCCTGCAGACCAGCACTCTCCTCTGTGCCAGCGGTTTTTAAGCTCGTGGCCCGTAGATGTCTCAAATGCGTGCAGAAATTCCTGGGAAAACCACTAAACCTTGCAGGCTCGTTCCACACATGCAGGCAAGCCAGATCCCAACAAAATGGGAAGAAGCAAAGGAACAGGCAGAGCAATGCCACGGATCTGATCCTGCGGCCGCTGAGTTGCCTCTCCAGAAATGGCTGGTAGCGCTGAGCACGAGACTGTGTGTGGCTGAGCCCGGGCATCGCCCGTGCTGGGTGGACTCTGGACCCTGCTGGGTTTTGGTGCCGGCGTTGGAAATCAGATCCGCTCTGTCGATCAGCGCGTAACACAAGTGGGCGCAGCGTGTAATTTTGTACCAGAAAAGTCAAGGTAATGATCAGAAAGACCAGGAAGGTCTGACACGGGTCAAGGCTATAAATGCAGTCACTTGGAACGGTCTGGCCAGCTCTGTGGGGCTCGACGGAGCTGCCAAAGCCAATCTTGAAACTCAGGATTTGTTCTCCTCGCTGCCTTGGCGTTTCCATAACGCACAGCTGTGTAACTCCCGTCCGTGTGCCTCGCTGCGTGCACAGCCCCAGACGGAGCAGCCGGACCTGCGCTGCTGGCGTTTCGTTTCCAGAGAAGCTATGGGGTGTGTGTTGTGCCAGCTTTCCCTCGCTGTTAAATCCTGACGGGGCCTGTGTCTGAGCAGATTGCTCCTAGTTCCAGATTAGGGCAAAGTTTGGATTTGTGCTCAGCCTGTGTGCCAGCAAGTGCCCGCGTGGGTTCCCTGCCAGGCCCGGCAGTGCAGGGAAGTCGCTCCGGCCAGGAATGCGCAGCATGCGCTGGGCTCGTTTCTGTCCCACTGTCCCGCCTGGTTTAGAAACTGGGTTGCTGGACAACTAGGTCAGGCAGAGGGACTTTTAGCCAGCTTTAGATTATACTGCGTGTTCGGATCCAATATTGTTCTTGTTAATCTTCACTTTCAGACTGTTATTGCTTTCTCGTGTGACACTGGCTGATGGGTCCCCAGCACCCCGTGGCTGCCGGGTGGCTCCAGCCCGGAGCAGGGTGGCTGTGCACTGGGCACTCATCTCAAGTATGTGGCTTGCGGGGGCCCAGTAAGTTTGTAGTCACAGCTGCTGACCGCGCTGTGCTCTAAAATGCACAGACTTCAGATGCCGGGGGATGTCGTGAGCTGCAGTGAGCGGTGCTGGCAGGAGGGCAGGCGAGTAATCACCCGGGCTTGGCAAGCTGCCCCTGGCCAGCTGGGCTGCGCTAACTGGGTCGCTCGCAGGAGAGCGACGGATGGTCTCGGGCTCTGCACGCTGGCGAAACCTCTGCCGTTGTACGGGAACAGGCTGCTGTCACCGGAGCCAGCTCTGGTTGCTGACGTGAGGCTTTCCTGTGAAACTTCCATTGTGTCAGGTCAGGAGCCGCTTTAAAGCTGCGAGGCACGGACACAGGCGCAGCTTCAACACTGATGACTCTTCCGTCTTCGGTCTGCGTGTCAGACCAGAGATCCGGCTGAGCGGAGCCCTTTCGCCTGCGTCCTGGCGCCAGCCCTGATCCTATCCGAGCAGCCTCCTCACCTGGGCTGGGTGATGGAGCCCAGCAGATGTCTTCAGCCGCGCGTCAGATCCCCTGTGCTCCCTGCCGCGTACCGACGGGGCAGCTCCTGTCCCAGCGACTGGCTGTCCCTGCTCTGCTGGCAGCCTCTTCCCTCGCTGTGACCTGGACTCCTGTTGCCCGCAGGACCCAGAGGCCATCTTAAATGGATGCAGATCCTGGGGGCTGGGAGCCCGTTTCTGCAAAACTTTTGACTTCTTTAAGCTTCTGGGTCACTTTTTTCCCCCCTCCTCTGGAAACTTTCCAGCGGCAGCGAGACTGCTTCAGAGACCCTGCAGCCCCCCCGGAGATGTTATGTATTTACTCGCAGCGGGGGAACCGAGACAACAAAGTGTGGTGCCCCAGAACACACACAGTGCAAACCAGTGAGAAGATCGCTGGTGTCCTGGCTCCCATGCTGTGCTTTAACTGCTACAGAACAGCCCCTCTTGCATCCATATGTTGTTTTCTCTCCCTTTCCTCCCTTCCCCCTTGCTTTCTGGTTTTAATTCTATTTCTTTTGGCTCACAGAGCTGATGAAATTAGGAAAGATTATTAAAAACACCATTGCGCACAGAACAGGTTTCTTCCGAGCTATCCCAGCTGCAGAGCGGCTCTGGTATCTGTTGGCAGCACTTATATTGGAAATAATGAGAAAATGGTGTCTTTTTTTCCCTGAGAACCAGGCAAAGCCTGACGCTGGAGACTTCCAGCACAGGCTAATTAAGTTTGATTTGTTTTGTTTGTTTGTTTTTAATTTTTTAAGGGATTCTGTCTGGTCTTCTGTATTTCCAAAGAAGGGATGGGCTTCCCTAGTGAACTGGCACCAGATCCTGGCTCGGAAGAGGGGCTGGCTGCGTGGATCTGCTGCTTAAAGGAGGGTGGGCAGCGGAGGTGGCAGGCGCTGCCGGTGGCTGGTGTTCCTGGGGAGGAGCCGGACACCTCTGCGTTTGAACACAGAGCCCTGGGGTGGTCGCTGCTCGTCATCCAGTCCTTGGCTTTACTGACCATTGTGCTCTGGTTTTCCAGGCCCATTTTTTGCCATGTGTTTAGTAGGTAGGTGCTGGCTCCGCTCCCGTTATCACATTGTTCTTGCTGTTGTTGTTTATCGTTTGCCTTGGACCAGGTTGGTTTCTCTCGGTGAGTGCAGAGTCGTCCTTGTCCTGCTTGGCACAGCTGTGCGGGTCGAGGTGGGTCGGTGCCTCTTTCAAACCTTGACCTTCTCCGGCTGCAGGCGGCTGGGGGCCTGGGGAGTTCTGTAGCCAGCACATCGTTTACCTGGGTGAACCTCGCTTCCTTTCCAGTGCTGTTGTCTGTCTCTGCGCTGGTCCTCGCTTGCGTTGCTCATACTCGTACTCATCAGCTCCTGGGAGTGAGTCAGTGTCTCCCGACAGCCTGGCACGCTGCTCGCATGGTGCAGGTGGAGGTGTCTGCTCCTGCCCTGGGTCCTGCGGCCAACGGTGCTGGTAAGATCGCGTGGAAGATGGTGTTTTCCCAGCAAAGCTGTCTAAGGCCAGGCCCTTTCCAGGTTGCTCTGGATCCTTGCCCTTGCCCAGGTGCGCTTGTAGCCTGGAACGGCTGTTGACCGAGGAGAGCTGGCTGTGTGGGTGAGCAGGAGCGGGGAAGTACACCCCTGCGAGCTCCAGATGAGTCAGCCTCCCTGCACCGGCAGAGCAGAGAGCTCCTCCGGAGCTGGTAGATGCTGGCTTGTTCCACAGACTGTGCCTGGAGCAGTCGACCAGGCAGAAAGCTTGGCTCAGCCGGAGTGTCTGGGATCCAGCGGCTCGAACATATTGTGGCAAAAAGGAGGGAACATGTGAACATGTGCTTTGGGGGCCATGGAACAAATCCACGGGCTCCCATGCAGACATTCTTTTTTTTTCTTTTTTTTTTTTTTTTCCCCCAAGGAGGAGGGGGAGCTTTTTTAAGCCATTAATTTTCATTTTGTCAACAGAAAAAGAATTTCTTAGCTATTGAATTTCCCTCTGCGGGTAGGAACAGTTAGTTATCGTGCTGGAAGACAGCACAGTATTACCATGGGAAAACTTACCTGCATGGTTGCTGCTAGCATGAAAGACGGGCCGATACGCTTTGGGTCAGAGGAGCCCCGGCCTTGCCCGCTGTGATCCTGCACTGCCGTTTGAAGGGTGGAGGTAAGCTCCTGCCAGAGAACCCAGTGAAGCCTGGTTTTGCCCAAGATTTGGAGCAAAACTGCAATGCTTTATGGATGTAGGAATGAACGTCCTCTTACCAGAGCAGGGGTTGATGGTGATGGTCTGCCTTAACTTTTAGACATCGTATTTAGGTGGCGGGTTTGTGGGGAGGATGGAAGAGCAGCACAAGTCGCGGCTTGAGCTGAGATGCTGCCCCCTCCGTAGCGATTGGGGAGCTGGGGGATCCCTGCGGTGGGGATGCGACAGGCTTGGGGCTTGTCCTCTGCATGGCGCTGCTCTAACCAGCTGGGGAGCGAGATGTTGCCTTCCTCTTTCCTCTCCTCTACTTCCCCAAGGGCTTATTAGGAACCTTTGTCTGGGCTGGTGGATGCTGAGGAGGCTTTGGGTGAGTGTAGGAAAGTCAAAGTGCTTTTGACTTGTTAATTACTGATCCTCTCTGATAGCATCAAGCCCTTGTTGCTATGTAGATCTCTTCTGTGTTGAGCAGCGTGCAGGCACTTGAAGTCCCCAGGCCAAGAAGATGACAATCTACAAAGACGAGGCAGAAGCGTGATGACAAAGGAAGCCGAGGGAAGGGGGGGGAAAAAGTGACTTATCCCAGCTTTTCTCTGTAATTTGCGCTGGAGCCCAGTTCCGTGACTGGTCTCTGATGCACGCGCGCTGTCCCCTCTCCCTGCCCAGCCCTAGGGAGGCTGATGGTGCTGGGGTCGAGAAGCCGTGCATACTTGGGGAGGGCAGGATTGGGAAGTTCATTCACTTAAATCGAGTATAATCATAGGTGGCAGTTGCTGTTTACTGCAGAAGCAATTTCCTGTAACAGTGGGTTTGTCTGCGTTCCTGCTCAGCTTTTGCTCCCCTGTATCGCGCCTTGCCCGTGTTGCAGATGGTTTGGCTCCACTTCACCCTGGTGCCTGAGCGCCCCTGCAAAAACCCTTCCAGGAAAGGTATTTTCTGAGCTCTTTGTGCTTCGGTTCAGCACGTGATGGATCCCCGCGGCCCGTGAATCATCGCTCTTGCTGAGTAGCACTGCGCAAGTAGGGCTTGCTCGTATTAGCTATGCGATACCTTCTTTGGGGCCATCCTGCAGGTTGCTGAGCCCAGGGAAGGGTGAGTGTATCCAGTATCCTGCGGGGCCAGGTCATTAATTCACCTCTGGATCTAGCAGGAGGGAGATTGGGTTGCCGGCTCCATCTCACTCAAGCATTTGCAGATGCTTTTGGCTCTCCTGTTTCTGCTTCACGATAGCAGCAGGGCGCTCCTTGCTTCAGCGTGCTGGCAGAGCCCCGCGGACCGTCTCTGGCAGAAGGGGGAACAGCTGGGTTGAGGAACGAGAGGAATTCAGAGGCGCTCAGACTCGTGCAGGTGCTGAAATTTTTCTGGAGGAAGTTTTGATACGGCTTCTGTTTGGCAGATGGCAAGGCTGGCTTTCCGTGCTTGTGCTTTGCCCTCCGCCCGGCTCTTTCCTGAGTGGATGTGAAGACGTTTAGGGTCTTGCCCAGCTATTTGTTGGAAGGGTGATGTTGGAATTTGGAAGCAAAAGACGAAGGCGAGGTGCTAGGGAATGTGATTCTGAAGGAGCAGTGCCCAGTTCAGTTCCACTTGGATACCTGCGTGCCCGTGGAGGAGCTGTGTCTCCTCAGCAGGAGGAGCACGCAGGCTGTTCGTGGAGCTGTTTGCGCATTCAGAGATGTGATAAGACGCCAGGGCAGTGCCCGGTGCCCGACACCGAGCCACGGAGCAGGTCAGAGTGGTCCCGCCTGCAAAGTGAAGCATGTCTACGGGGATGGCGGGCAGCAGGCTGCGCGGGCGCTGAGGCTCCGCTGGCAGCCGGGAGCTGTTGTGTTGGGTCCTCCACATCTGCGTCTGCCCTTCCAGGTGGTTTGAACCCGATGTAAATGTGTTGGAGGTGCTGAGACTTGCAGTGTGAGTGGCTCATAAAGGGATGGGAAGGAATTTGGGTTCCTTCCCAGTGGAGGAGAGCAGCATCTGTCCAAAGGCGTGGGAAGGTTTAAGAGCAATCCATCCTGGTTGCTCCGAGATCCGTTCTCCCTCCAGCCTGCAGCCGTTAATCTTGTTATCTGAATTGCAAACTCTGACACAGGGACTTTCCCCACCCCAGCCTCCGTCAGAGGAGTCTTTTGTCTGTGCCTGCTCTGTGGAAGCAAAGAATCCATCCACACGTGGAACTGATTTATTGTCTGACTTTCCAGTGTCCGGCGAGTTGATTAAAGTCCCTCCTTGCTGCCCCTTGACTTGGGGAGCATCCCAAGGTCCAACCATGATGCGATTGCGTTACCTACAGCCTCCCTTTCTGTCTATCTATCGCCTTCTCTCCTCCCTTGCTGCTCTGGCTGAGCAGACGCGGTGGTTTCCACAGCCAGCTCTGCTTGCTGCGTCTGTCTAGAGCCAAAGCTGTTCCCCTGCGAGGAGCTGGCTGGGGAGGGACGTGGCATTGTGCAGGCGACTCGACCGAGGTGCGGGAGCTCGGCACCGCTGGCCGTGGCTGGGTGGCCACATCTGGCTGCAGAGCAGCAGGGCGAGTTCCTACCTGCCCTCCAGAGCAGGTAGGTGCTGCTGGTGTTTGCACAGCTGGAAATGCTGCCGTGCCGCAGTCGTCTCGCCACATGGATGGTGACTTCAGAGTCTTGTGCCATATCCGCATGCCCTCGCACACCTCCCGTCCCTCCTGTTTGTGTTTGGGATGGGGCCTCCTTTATCTGGAGTCAAGTGCGGTGTGAATCTGTATGGCCATGGCAGTTTGTCGCCGACTTTGATGTTGGTGAGAATGGGAGAGGAGGAGCTGGCTCTGCAGGGACAAACCGCAGAGGAACCGGTAATTGCCGGTGTGCCGGGGCAGAGCTCAAGGTCGGCCTCTGGCACATAGCGTAAGAAGGTGGTGAACAGCGTTACCTGGGAATGCCGTCCTCGGTGGGGAGGGACGGCGACTTGGTGCCTGGGGGCTGCCCGCTCTCCGTGCTGGGAGCAGGAGCCCCGACAGCTCAGGCGGGTCATGGGGGGGCTCCTCATCCAGGCGCTGGAGCACCCCAGCTGCGGTCACCCTCTGCTGCAGAGGGTGTTGGGCGTCTTTGCTTTGCATCTGCTTGGCCGAGTGAGAAAGCTGCTGGAGGTGGCAGCAGAGGACGATACCTGCAGCAGACAGCTGGGGTGCCAGGAGCCAGCGGGGCCGCTGCCCCCGGGGAAGGAGCTGGTTGCTCCGCAGCCCACACGGCGAGGCTGGTGGGTGTCTGCCCGCAGCCAGGAGCGGTCCCTGGCACGCCTCCCGCTGCTCAGCCCGCAGGACTGGGCTCACTCGTTTAGAGGTGCCCCTCTGCTGTCCTCTCCTCTACAAACCAAACGGAATGGTGCAAAAACAACTCCTGACAACCAGCAAGTAGAAAAATTGCAGCAGGATTAGTAATAATATGTGTGGGAGAGATGCAATGCCAGCAGCGCGGCAAAACGGAGCAGCAGTTCAGCACACGCAAAAGGGGGCTGAGACCACTTTCCCCTGCACACTCCTTGGTAGGTGCTTGGCTGCGCGCTCCAGCCATGCCCGGGGCTGCCGCAGCTGGTCCCGCTGGGAGGAGAGAGCAGGAATTTAGGAACCAGGATGCTGTGGGGGCTGGGACCTGCTCTGGCCACGCACCACAGGACGCTCAACTGCTCCTAACTGCTCTTCTTTTTCCCTCCGCAGGGTTCTGGCATCGGTGATGAGCAATGGGGTATGATGTAGCACGTTTTCAGGGGGATGTTGATGAAGACCTTATATGCCCCATCTGCAGCGGGGTCCTGGAGGAGCCGGTTCAGGTAGGTTTCCGTCTGAGCACTGACTGTGGCTACTGAAAGCCTCCGATTGCAGCTCCTGACTTCTAGATGTCTTGATCAGATGATGGCCGCCGCACACAGCGTGTGCATTAGGTGAGCTCAATGGATTCTTAACTTTCCTACTAATGGTTTAAGGCAACAGTATGGGTAAGGAAGCAGCACCAGGGAGAAATGTCTGTGGTTGTGTGAGTTCTGGTGGAAGCGAAGCAAAGTTCTGGGTTTGGGTGAAGTCCTGGGGGTCAGCAAGGAGGCGGGAGGAAGGGATAAGCTTGTGTTGGGACAGGTTTCCCCTTACTCTTTCATTCCTTACTCCCTTCTTAGCTCTGTACCAAAGCTCAATGCAGCTGCACGCCCGTGACCTTGTCCCAGGGCAGAGCTGGCAGCAGCTATGCTAAAATCTGTTCCTTGCTTATGGCTTCATGCTTGGTTGACCCTCTCTACTTCCCTGCACGCATGCTTCCTCCATGCTACAGAGCGGATCTGTTTTACTTGCTGTTGGGAGCCTGGCTCAGCCCTCCTGCTCCTCTCCTGCCACCGAACATAGCTGGGAGGACGGACAGCCCACAGCCCTGGTACCGGCACGCCGTTCTGCCGGGGCCGGCACAGCCGGGTTGTTCGGTGGATCCCCTCTGCAGCCGCTCGGGGAAGGAGGGTGTGCACAGGGTGCTGCTGCTTCCACTTCTCCCTCTGCTTCCTGCGAAGCACAAGGGCTGTTGGACGCGGCTTTCCTGTGAGCTCTGTTATGAGCTCCCCCAGCACAGCGTCCCTCCGCAGCACTGCGTGGTCTCCAGCCCTCCCGTGCCTCTCGGTGCTGGAAGAAGGGCTGTATTCGTCGCTGTGTCCTGCTAAGCCCTGTGACTCGGGGAGAGGTTAGTGGGGGCTTTCGTAGCCCTCTCACTGCTGCTGACCAGAGCGGAGCACTGCTGGCTGAGCAGAGCTGGCTTCGACGTGGGACTTTGTCCCCGTGGGTGCTCCCCCTTCTCTTCGGGGTCTGTGCCACCAGAGGCGTTCCTGCTCTGGCAGAGCTGTGGCCGTGTGCTGAGTAGCTCAGTACCCTCAGCGTAAATCCAGCTTCATTTGAAATAAAATGGATTAAAACAAAACTGAGCTAATCTGAAATGCGTGCATAATTATTGCGGTTCCATTGCTTAATAATGAACTGCGTCACAAAAGCTGTGACTTGTGCTGTGCTGGTGAGCTGCCCGGTGGGGATCCCGGGCTGCGCGCTGTCGCCCGCCCTGTGCCGGTGGGCTGGGGCTGCGTGGAACTGCACTCTATTGTAGTTAAAATCCTGTTAGCACCTTCCAGCTACACTAGTCTCTTATGTTCCAACGAGCTTTGATTTTAAAAAGTCTGTCAGCGTGTGAGCGCAATCACAGGCCGTCGCACAAAACGGAGGGAAAGTTGCCGCTTTCTTAAGCAGGTTTATTTAAATCTCCTTTTGCGAGTGTGATATCGTGAGCTCCCTTGTTCCCAGGCTGTTCTCCAGCGTGGTTAACAGCCTGTCTGTTGCATCCCAGCCCTCCTGCTCCTGCCGGCACCGTGGTAACGGGAGCCGCGATGGGGATGAGTTTGTAGCCAGGCGCCAGCCCTGCCCTCTGACCAGTCTTGGTTTGAAGGGAGCAAATTCCTGAGGACTCTTCCCTTGTTCCTCCCTCCCAGCGAGGTCCCTCTGCCCGGCCAAAGTGACAGCTCAGAGGGCTCAGGGCTGTATCCAACCCCAAGATTTCAGTACGGAAAAGGATGGAGACCCCAGGGCCCGTCCCTGTGTTATGGGCACGGAGTGACCCTCTCCCTGCAGCCGCCGGTGAAACGGGTTTGATTTATTGCCTGTCACATCTCCAGCCTGCGTTTGGTGATGCTGGGGTATCCTCATCGCTAAATCTCTCTGGGATCGGGCACGGGCTCGAGAGGATAGAATGCTACAAGGGGAGCAGAGGGGGGGCAGCTTTGTGGAGAATGGGGGAAAGCCAAAGCCTTGGAGAGCGGGACTTCAGGAAAACGTGAGGGAGAGGAGTGGCTGTCCCTGCGCCAGAGCCTTGTCCGACACAGACTCAGCTGCCCGCTGGCTCGGGGCTGCGCTGGGCGGGTTGGCCCGAGCTGCACTGCCGCAGGGGCTGCACTAAAGCTCCCAAGATGGTCCTGTAGCTTGGACGGGTGAATCCCCGTTCAGCGTACGTCCTGCAATCATCGCCTGCCTTTGTCGGCCGGTACGAGGCACCGTGCGCTGGGGGAGCAGCTTGTAAATGTGACAGCCCCGAATGCGTCTGACCTTCCTCTAACTCTGGGATTCTGCTCTGTGGAATAACGTTCGGTGTTGTCCCAAGAGCTGGCGTCTGTCCTACTCCCCCTCCCCAACCTCAATACTCTTCCAACTGCAGCTTGAACGCAAGAGCAGAGCGCAGCTGTGTAAATACAGTGAAGTAATATTCTAATCTGCCTTGGAAAAATGTTTAACTTAGCCTCCCGATCTGCATTGCCCCCTCAGCCCTTTCAGGAGGCGGCTTTACCTGGGACGGAGCAGAGCAGGAGCGCTCCTCTGAGGGGTCTGTGCCCTGGCCCAAGGACCCCATCCGTTTGCGAGACCCCCACGTGTCTGGGGGAAGAGACTGCCTCGGCGGCGCCGGGCACACGGATTAGAACCAGGGGTGGATGAGGGTGGGCACCCGCTTTTCCGAGGGAAGGGCGGACGGCTCCACAGCAGCACCTCTTGCCTTGTAGTGGAAGGTGCTGTGTGTGGCTGTGGTCTTTCCAGGAGAGGCTTCTGGTGTCTCATTCTCCTGTGCGGGCATCGTGCCTGCTTGTGTAATGGAGGTGTCCTTTGCTTTCCTCCCCCGAGGCAGCACGTAGCTGCTGCGTGCCCCTCAAAGACTCAGAGCCTTGCTCTGGTCAAGGTTGCCCGCCACACGCATGCCAGCAAACGCTTCCCCGACGGGTCCGAGTAACGCGCGGTTGTCCTCTGCCCCTCCGCAGGCTCCTCACTGCGAGCACGCCTTCTGCAATGCCTGCATCACCCAGTGGTTCTCCCAGCAGCAGACCTGCCCCGTGGACCGCAGCGTCGTGACGGTTGCCCACCTCCGCCCCGTCCCGCGGATCATGCGTAATATGCTCTCGAAGCTGCAGATCACTTGCGACAACGCTGTTTTCGGCTGTACGGCAGTTGTGCGACTCGACAACCTGATGTCTCACCTCAATGACTGCGAGCACAATCCAAAGCGCCCGGTGACTTGCGAGCAGGGATGCGGGTGAGGATGGCCCGGGGGGGCTCTGCCACAGAGGGTGGGCAGAGCGGGGACCGCAGGCTCGGGGGAGGAACCCGGGGTTCGGTGCCTGGCACCCTTTTGCCCCCTGCGTGCAGAGCTCTGGGGTTAGCAGGGCTTTGAAGGCCGTGGTGCTGCAGAAGGGGTTGGGATGGATTTTTAGTCAAACCCATTTCATTTTAAACTTGGTTCAAAGCCCCTGGCTCTTCAGCTCGTTGCTGGGGCTTGGGTGTCGGTTGGCTGCTGGAAACGGGGTACTGAGGCCTTTGTGAATCCGCCCAGAGCCATTCCAGCCCCCTGGGACAAGTTCCAGCATGAGCTCTGCTCCCTCCTACGCGTTGCCGAGAGCCAGGAGCGGTGGGTGGCTGGTCTGCCCTTGGCACCTGTGCTCTTGGTGCCGATCTCCTTCCCACTCACGTGTTGGAAGCACCCAGCCAGGTGGTGACTGACTGTCGGCTTGGCGACTATCGGATCTCCTCGGGTGAAGTCAGAGACTGGATCCGGCCCACGGGCTGCCTGGTGTGGGCCCTGGTTCTGAGCCCTGATCGCTTTGGAGGAGGAAAATCCCCATCCCCTGCCACCGGTGGTGGTTTGTTCCCGTAGCTCTCCCCCAGACCATTCGCCTCGGCCCTGAGAGAACAGCAGGGAACAAAAGCCTTCCTGCACCTATCGGGGGTTACGGCGCTGGGCTTCCTGGGCCTCGTGGCAGGTCCTCCGAGGCTGGATTTGTTCTGGAGGCTGTTTGTGTGCTTATGCCAAGTGCTTTGGTGTGTAACTTTCCCTAATGTGGGGCCTCCACCTTTTTCTGTAACGCTCCGCAGCTTGGAAATGCCCAAAGATGAGCTGCCAAACCACAACTGCATCAAGCATTTAAGGTCCGTGGTGCAGCAGCAGCAGACGAGAATCGCTGAGCTGGAGAAGACCTCAGCAGAGCACAAGCATCAGCTGGCCGAGCAGGTAGGTCCCTGCGTGCGAGGGGCTGCGTCGCGGTTGAACCCCGGCCGGCACCTGCGACCAGGCAGCCGTTCGCTCGCTCCGCCCGCAGCAGGGGAGGGAGAAGAGGGAGAAAAAGGAAAAAAAACCACCTCATGGGTTGAGATAAAGACAGTTTAACAGAACAGTAATGGGAGAGAAAATAATGATAACAATGGTAAAAGAATATATAAAAATTGAGATGCAATACAGTTGCTCGCCACCCGATGAGCGGTTGTCCAGCCCATCCCGAGCAGTGATTGCGGATTCCTGCCCCCCGGCCAGCCCCCATTTACATACTGGGCATGACGTTGACGGTACGGAATATTCCTTTGGCCGGCGAGTCCTGTCTGTGCTTCCTCTCCGCTTCCACGGGGAGCTCAAAAAGTCCTTGACTTAATATAGACATTACTCGGCAGCAATTAAACCAATCCGTGTTATCAACGTTATTCTCACACTAAATCCAAAACGCAGCAGCTTACTGGGAAAACAATTAACTCTGTCCCAGCTGAAACCAGGACGGGCGGTCTCACAGCGGGGTCTCTTGTGGGAAGGGTCAGTCTCATCCGCCTGGACACCAAACGCCAAAAAAAGCTTTGTGGGCGACGACAGCGGCTGCAGAGCAGCCCGAGGGCAGCGCGGCCGCGGCTCTGCTGCTGTGCGGCCGCTCCAGGGTGCAGCCGACGGGCAGGGACGTGTGACCCCTGCGCCGGGGCTCCGCTCGCGTGGCGTGTAGCCGCGGTGCTGAGTCCTTTTTGCAAACCCCGCCGTGTCCCGCCTTGTTGTAGAAACGGGATATTCAGCTGCTGAAGGCCTACATGCGCGCCATCCGCAGCGTCAACCCCAACCTGCAGAACCTGGAGGAGACCATCGAGTACAACGAAATCCTGGAGTAAGTGCGGGTTCTCGTGGCCACCGAGGAGGAGCTGGGCAGCCCTGCGGCTGGGGCGGGAGTGGAGCGGGGAGTCTGCCAGCCGCGCTGGCGGGTTTGGGAGGGGGTGAAGCGCCTTCCGAGGCAAAGGTGCGGTTTGAGAAGAAAATGCTTCACGGAAACCAGGAGGGGTGTTTGTGCTGGGGAGCGGCACGGGAGCCGCTTGCACTATGGGGTTGGAGCGTTTTTATTCTTCCACCTGCATCCTGCTGCCGGATTCCTTCGTCCTTGGGAGAAAGGGCGGAGGAAGCAGCTTCGCATCTCATCCTTTCTTCCCCTTCCTCTGGGGAGGGAGCAGCAGAGCCGAACGCCGCAGCAGGGTGCTGCCTGGGGGTGAAAACAGGGGAGGGGAAGGGGTGGCGTTCCCCGTCCAGCCTCGCTGCTGAGCCCAGTTCCCCGATTTTGGTTGGGAGTCACCGAAAACGCACAGCACTCACCCCTTGTCCCCATGTCCGTCACCAGGTGGGTGAACTCCCTGCAGCCGGCCCGGGTGACGCGGTGGGGCGGCATGATCTCCACGCCGGACGCGGTGCTGCAGGCCGTCATCAAGCGCTCGCTGGTGGAGAGCGGCTGCCCCACGTCCATCATCAACGAGCTGATCGAGAACGCCCACGAGCGGAACTGGCCGCAGGGCCTGGCCACGCTGGAGACCCGCCAGATGAACCGGCGGTACTACGAGAACTATGTGGCCAAGCGCATCCCCGGCAAGCAGGCCGTGGTGGTGATGGCTTGCGAAAACCAGCACATGGGCGAGGACATGGTGCTAGAGCCGGGACTGGTGATGATATTTGCACACGGAGTGGAGGAAATCTAAAGACTTTGGAAGAGAAACGCTTCGTGCTGACGAGGGAGAGGAGGGGGAAGGTGCAGAGGTGGAGACCGGGGACAGCCGGTCAAAACTGCTGGTGTTCCCTAGTCACCGACACGGTTTTCTTAGGGCACCGTTCCCTCGAACCTCTTGCTTCCTAGCTGAAATGATTAAATGCCTCTGGTAAATACCGCTCAAACACTTGGCCCAGCGGCGAGCACGCGCTGCAGCCCCTCCGTGTTCACCCCTTGCAGATCAGCTTCCCCTTTCCATGTCTTTAAAGGAGAGGAGGAGCGACCGCTGCCGGACCCCTCGGCCCCAGCCGGCGGTGCCGGGGGCCGCAGCTCAAACCCCAGGGCCGGCTCGGCTCCTGCTGCGGACCCCCCCGCCGCCCCGGCAGCTCTCGCTTGTCCGGCGGCCGAATCCTCCCTGGCCTTTCTCTCCCTCTCTGGATTTTTCCGCCTTGCTCTCCGGCATCTCTCCGCCGGCGTCTCCCCGAGCCTTGTCTCCGACCGCGCAGCGCGGCAGCAGCGGGGGCCGCTCGCCCCTCCCGCGGGCTGGGGAAGGGGCTGTTGCCATCGCCGTGCCCGACCCTGCAGCCAAACCAGCTGCGGACGAGCCCCCGGCACCCCCAGGGCTCGGGGCCTTCCGCTGCAGGGGGGGTCTCGGCGTTGGGGACCCCGGTGCCCTGCAGCCCTCGGGCCCCTCTCTCCGTGCATGTCCCCCTCCCCGGGAGAGGCCGGATTCCCGTGCTCGCCCCCCCCGGCGTCTCCCACCCTGCCCCGTGTTTGCCGGTGTTTGCCTCCGCTTTCTCTGCTGTTACTGGTGTTACTTTTTCCAGACACTTGTGATTGTGGTTCTCTCTCTTTTTCTCTTTTGTACTTTTTTTTTTTTATGGCCTTTTCTTGTTTTTATTTCCCCCCCTCCCTTTTATTTTATTTTTGCAGTACAGGCACCTCAGAACCTGGTTACGTTTACTTGTTGGGAATTTAATTTATTTGTATTTTTGGTTGTTGTTTTTGTTTTTTTTTTTTACAGTACTTTTTTTTTTCCTCCTCCGGTGTCTGCTCCGCTCGGCGCCGGCCGCGGCTCCCTCCGCTGCAGCGGGGACCGAAGTGATCAATAAACAGCGTTCTGGTTGCTTTATCGGCGTGTGGGGGCTCTGCGCCGGCTCCCCGAGCCCCCCCTTTTGCCAGGGCGGACGGGGGGTGACAAAGGGGGCTCAGTCCCCTGCGAAAAATGGGTGGGTTTGGAAGGTGGGGGTGTGTGGGGGGTGTCCTCCCCATCTCTTTGTGTCGCTGAGCTCAATCAACGCCATTCCCGGGCGCTGCCGCTGCGGCTCCCCCCGCCCGGGGACCCTCCTCGGGAGGGACAGGACCCCCCCACGGGGCTCCCTGGGGGGGGGGGGGGGGGGGGGTCCCCTATACCCGGCTCTGCAGCCCCCCCCCCCAGGGCGTGCTCACCCAAAACCACTGCCCCTTCCCCCAAAGCCCCGCAGCCCCCGCCGTTAAAAGAGCGGGTACCGGGGGGGGGGGGGGGGGGGGCGCCCCACCCCGTCACGCGTGACCGACCCCGCGGAGGGCCCCGTAACAAACAACAACAACAACAAAAATTTGAAAAAAACCCAAAAATAAAGGAAGAAAAAAAGCAAAAAAAAAAAGCGGAGGCGGCGTCACGGACAGGATTCGAACCTGTGCGGGGAAACCCCATTGGATTTCGAGTCCAACGCCTTAACCACTCGGCCACCGTGACTCCCGCGCCACCCTCCGCCGCGCTCCGCCTAAGACCGGGCCCCGCCGCCCCCCCCCCCCCCCGCACGCCCACATCCCGCCCGGTGCACCGCGCCCGGGGCCCGCACCGGCGCTCCGCTCCCCTTCCCCTCGCCCCAGACCCCGCACCCGGCGGCCGCCCCACACCCGGCGGCGGCCCGGCCGCGGCGGGAGGGAGGGAGGGCGCGGTGCGGGGCCGGTAGGGGGCGGCAGAGCGGGCGGCGGGCGCGGGGCGGGGCCGGCAGGGGGCGGCAGAGCGGGCGCGGCGCGGCGCGGCGGGAGGCGGCCCGGCCCGCTCGAAGATGGCGGTGCGGAAGAAGGACGGCGGCCCCAACGTCAAGTACTACGAGGCCTCGGACACCGTCAGTCAGTTCGACAACGTCCGCCTCTGGCTCGGCAAGAACTACAAGAAGGTAAGGCCGCGGCGGGGGAGCGGGGGGAGCCGGCCCCGGCCCCCGCCCCGCCGGGCCCGGCCTGTCACGGCCCCGCCGCCGCCATCGCCGCTCCCCCCCCTCCTCCAATCTCCCCGGGCCCGGCCCCGGCGGCGGTGCTGACCGCCTCCCCCCCTCCACACACACACTCCGCTTCGCCCCCGCAGTACATCCAGGCCGAGCCCCCCACCAACAAGTCGCTGTCGAGCCTGGTGGTGCAGCTGCTGCAGTTCCAGGAGGAGGTCTTCGGCAAACACGTCAGCAACGCCCCCCTCACCAAACTGCCGGTGAGCCCCCCGCCGCCGCGGGCACCGGGGCGCCGGCACACGGGGATGGGGACACTGTGGGGCCGGGGGCTGCGCCCCGGTGGGGGACGCGGCCCGGCGACGCCCGGGGACCTGGGGACAAGGCCCCGAGAAGGGATGGTGCCCCAAAGACGCGGGAATGGCGCACCGATGACCCGGGGACAGGGATACAGTTATCCGGGGACAGCGCCCCAAAGACCCGGGGACGAGGCTGAGTAGGGACAGTGTCCCAAAGACCCAGAAGAGGCCCCAAAAACGTGGGGACGAGGCCCTGAGCAAGGACAGCACCCAAAGACGCAGGGACAGCACCCCAATGACCACGGGACAGAGCCCCAGTGAGCTGGGGACAAGCCCCCGATGACCCAGGGACAAGGTCCCAAGTGGGGTCAGCGCCCCAAAGACCTGGGGACGAGGCCCCAGTGACCCAGTTTGGCATTCCGGTGACCCAGGGACAGCGGCCCGGCCTGGGGACAGCGCCCGACCACGGACAGCAGCCGGTGAC
The DNA here is from genome assembly GCA_017639485.1 of Pluvialis apricaria. Classification (NCBI taxonomy): domain Eukaryota; kingdom Metazoa; phylum Chordata; class Aves; order Charadriiformes; family Charadriidae; genus Pluvialis; species Pluvialis apricaria. The sequence continues at coordinate 2,649,233 of CM030034.1, forward strand.
CCCGGACAGTGCCCCGATGTGGGACCAGCGCCCTGGTCAGGGACGGTGCCCCGGTGTCCTGGGGACAGTGCCCGAGGACATTTGGGCACTGTCCTGCTCGGAACTGCCCCCCAAGCAGGGTCTGTGCCCCAAAGACCAGGGGACAGTGTCCCAGCAGGGACAGCGCCCCGACACCGGGACAGGGCCCCGACCACGGATAGCGCCCCAAGGACCCGGGGACACCTTACGGACCCGGGGACAGTGCCCCAGGGACCCCCGGGCAGCGCCCCTATTGACCTGGGGACAGTGTCCTGGCACAGGGACAGTCCTTCAACTGGGGACAGCGCCCCAGAGACCCCCGGGCAGCGCCCCTGTTGACCTGGGGACAGTGTCCTGGTACAGGGACAGGCCCTCAACTGGGGACAGCGCCCCAACACCGCAGGGACAGAGCCCCAACCCAGGGACAGAGCACAGGAGGGTGGCACCCCAATGAGGGAACGGCACCCCGGCATGGGGACGGCACCCCGGCATGGGGACGGCACCCCGGCGAGGGGATGGCACTGCGACGAGGGGATGGCACTGCGACGAGGGGATGGCGCCCTGCCCAGCTCCCGGCCACAGCAGGGACGCAGCCCACCCCTCGCGGCCACCCCCACCCCCCCCACACACCCCAACCCCTTTTCTCCCGTTACAGATAAAATGCTTCTTGGATTTCAAGGCGGGAGGAGCCCTGTGCCACATCCTGGCAGCGGCCTATAAATTCAAGAGCGACCAAGGATGGTGAGCGCCCGCCTGCGCCCCTCGGGGGGGGGGGCTGGGGTGGGGGGGGGTCACGGGGCCGAGGGAGGGGGGGTTCCGTGGGCCATGGGTGGCCTCGGCCGGGGGCTGCACGGGGGGGTGGGCTGGCTGTAGGGCACCCACCTCCATAGCAAACAGGTGCCGGGGCAAGTCCCCCCCTCACCGTGGACCCCCGATGGGGTTCAGGCGCGTGTGTCCCCCCCCCCGCCCCCCCCCCACCCCCCCAGGCTTTGGATGCTGACGAGGAGACCTGAGCTGTGGCTTTCATGAGAGTCGCTCTTTTCTTCCAATAAGGCGGCGTTTCGATTTCCAGAATCCCTCGCGGATGGACCGCAACGTGGAGATGTTCATGACCATCGAGAAATCCCTGGTGCAGGTAAGAAGCGTCACCCCTGACCCGCCCCCCCCACCCCCGGGACCCCCTGTGTCCCCCACCCGCTCACCGCTCTGTTCTTCTCCAGAACAACTGCCTAGCCCGGCCCAACATCTTCCTGCACCAGGAGATCGAGCCCAAGCTGCTGAGCAAGCTGAAAGACATCGTCAAGAGGCACCAGGTTGGTGGCAGCACCGGGGTGGGGGCCACAGGGTGGGGGGCCCATCCGGAGCCTTGTCCAGGCACTCAGCCCAGGACCCACTCCCCTGCTCTCCTCGCAGGGCACAGTGACCGAGGACAAGAGCAACGCGTCCCATATCGTCTGCCCTGTCCCCGGCAACCTGGAGGAAGGTGGGTGCAAGCAGGACCGACACCCCCCCCCCCCCTGCTCCGAGCTTATGGCGAAACGCCGGCGGTGGGTGGTGTTTGGGGGCCAGGGCCGTGCTCGGCGTCGCGGGCGGCTCTCGGTGGGACGGTGGGGTCCGTGCTCAGCACCGTCCCCGCTCTGTGTCTCCCGCAGAGGAGTGGGTCCGGCCGGTCATGAAGCGCGACAAGCAGGTCCTGCTGCACTGGGGCTACTACCCCGACAGGTGAGGGGGTCCGGGTGGGGGCTGTGGGGACGCGGCCGGAGCCAGACCGGAGCCCCCCCCGTGCCCGTGGGGTGCCCACCCCGCTGTGGGTGCTGCTCTCACTCCGTCCCTCTGCACCCGCAGCTATGACACCTGGATCCCGGCCAGCGAGATTGAGGCCTCTGTGGAGGACGCCCCGACGCCGGAGAAGCCCCGGAAGGTAACGGCGTCCCCAAGGTTGGGACAGCGGCTGCAGCCCCCTCCCCTGCCCGCTGGCTGCCCTGACGCGCCCCCACCCCTGCCCGGTAGGTCCACGCCAAGTGGATCCTGGACACAGACACCTTCAACGAGTGGATGAACGAGGAGGACTACGAAGTGACGGACGAGAAGAGCCCCGTTGCCCGCAGAAAGAAGATCTCGGCCAAGACGCTGACGGATGAGGTCAGAGCCGGGTGGCAAAGCCACGGGGCAGGGGGGTGATGGGGAGGGGTCTCTGCTTGGCCGTCCCGCTCAGCTGGACCCAGCGACCCCCTGTCCCCCCCGCAGGTGAACAGCCCCGACTCGGACCGGCGGGACAAGAAGGGGGGCAACTACAAGAAGCGAAAGCGCTCGCCCTCCCCCTCGCCCACCCCGGAGGCCAAGAAGAAGAACGCGAAGAAGGGGTGAGCCCGGGCTGGGGAGGGGGCGGCAACGTCGGACCCAGCCCCGGGGCAGGCGCTGTGGGGAGCCCAGCCCTGGGGTCTAGTGGTGACGGGGACACGGGGGTCTCTCCTTTCCCAGACCCTCTACCCCTTACAACAAATCCAAGCGCGGGCACCGTGAGGAGGAGCAGGAGGACCTGACGAAGGACATGGATGAGCCCTCGCCCGTCCCCAACGTGGAGGAGGTCACACTGCCCAAGACAGGTCAGGGTGGGGGGCTGGCAGCTCCCCCTCCCCGCCACGAGTGTGGGCTGGGCTGGGGGCCCGTCCTCGGGGTGCTCAGCGCCGCTTCCCTCCGCTCTGCAGTCAACACCAAGAAGGACTCGGAGTCTGCGCCCGTCAAGGGGGGCACCATGACAGACCTGGGTGAGTCTGAGCCGCCGGGGCCGAGTGCGGTGGGGGGTTCCCCCGGCCCCACAAACGCAGCACTGCCCAAAACCGCCCCTGCTCCCTTCTCTTCCAGATGAGCAAGAGGACGAGAGCATGGAGACTGCTGGCAAGGTGAGGCCCAGGGCCGTCCCCTCCTCTCCAGCCCAACACTCCTCCAAGGGAGCATGTTCCCACCACAGCATGGGGGTCGCCACTGCTGGATTGTCACCTCTTTGTCCCTCTTACCTTGTCCCTCTTTTGGGTACAGAAGGGCCACTCTCTGCCCTTCCCCTCGCCCCTGGGGCTGCAGGCGGCTTTGGTCTAGGCTGTTTGCCTCATCCTGCTCCCAGTGAGGATGAGGAAGGGTGCAAAAGTGGGGCTCAGGACCCTCTTTGCCCATGTGTTGCTGATCTCTGGCAGGATGAGGAGGAGAACGGCACCGGGAGCAAAGGGGAGCAGGCCAAGAACCCCGACCTGCACGAGGACAACGTGACGGAGCAGACCCACCACATCATCATCCCCAGTTACGCCGCCTGGTTCGACTACAACAGGTACGGGAGAGCCGAGGATGAGGACGGTGCCCCGGGGCGCCACCCGGACGGTGCGGGGCCGCCGTGCCGGGCCCTCCCCCAGCGTCTCGCCTTGCAGCGTCCACGCCATCGAGCGCCGAGCCCTGCCCGAGTTCTTCAACGGCAAGAATAAATCCAAGACCCCCGAAATGTGAGACTGAGCCCCCTGCTCCTTCCCTGTCCCTCCTGGTGCCGGTGGGTCCGCAGCCGGCGCTGACGCCTCCCCTTTCTCCCCAGATATTTGGCTTACCGCAACTTCATGATCGACACGTACCGGCTGAACCCGCAGGAGTACCTGACCTCCACGGCGTGCCGCCGCAACTTGGCCGGGGACGTCTGTGCCATCATGCGGTGGGTCTGGGCGCCGGCGGGGCTTTGGAGGGGAGGGGGGATCGGTTTGGCACCCTGGCGCTCGGCGGAGGGACCGGTGGGGTCTGAGCCCCGGCTCTCCGCAGGGTCCACGCCTTCCTGGAGCAGTGGGGCCTCATCAACTACCAGGTGGACGCCGAGAGCCGGCCCACCCCCATGGGCCCCCCGCCGACCTCCCACTTCCACGTCCTGGCCGATACGCCCTCGGGGCTGGTGCCGCTGCAGCCCAAAACGCCCCAGGTGGGTGCGCGGGGGCGGCCGCTCCTCGCCCAACCGCGTCCCCCCTCTGCCTTCCCCCGGTCCCCGCGGGGGCCGGGCGCGGGGTGGGGTGGGGGGGTGGGGGGATCGCACAGCTTCGATCCGTGCCTCAGGGCCGGCAGAGCGACGGCGACGCCAAGACGGGCCGCAAGAGCAAAGAGATCGAAGACCTCGTCACCGAGACGGTGAAGGGGAAGCCGGAGCTGGTAGGCGGCTCTTTGGGGTCCGTCCCCCCGCCGCTGGCCGAGGAAGGCTCCTTCCCTCCTCCCCCTCGCGCCCCGCATGCCGCCCTGCCCCGGGGAGCAGGGACGCGGGGGGGACACCGTGACGAGATGGGGCACGAAGGCTTCTCTGGGATGGGGCAGGGGAGGGGAGACCGGCGTCCCCGCGGCCTGTCCCCCGCGGCCACGTCCCCAGCGTCCCCTCTCCTCCCCCGGCAGCAGACCTCGGCCTCGCAGCAGATGCTGAACTTCCCCGACAAGAGCAAGGAGAAGCCAGCCGACATGCAGAACTTCGGCCTCCGCACCGACATGTACACCAAGAAGAACGTCCCCTCCAAGGTGGGCAGCGTCCCCGTCCCCGTCACCATCCCCGCTGCCCGCCGCCGCTCACCCCTCTCTCCCCGCACAGAGCAAAGCCGCCGCCAGCGCCACGCGGGAGTGGACGGAGCAGGAGACGCTGCTGCTGCTGGAGGTGAGTGAGGATCCACCGGGAGGTGGGGGAAACGGGGCCGCCGGACCGCGCTGATGCCCCCCGCTCCATCCCACAGGCCCTGGAGATGTACAAGGACGACTGGAACAAGGTGTCGGAGCACGTGGGCAGCCGGACGCAGGACGAGTGCATCCTGCACTTCCTGCGGCTGCCCATTGAGGACCCCTACCTGGAGGACTCGGAGGCGTCCCTGGGGCCGTTGGCCTACCAGCCCATCCCCTTCAGCCAGTCCGGCAACCCCGTCATGAGCACCGTGGCCTTCCTGGCCTCCGTCGTCGACCCACGCGTCGCCTCTGCCGCCGCCAAGTCGGCTCTGGGTAACGCGGCCGCTCCCGGCGGGGTCTGGCTGAGTGCTGGGGGGGGACGGAGCCCGTGGGGAGAGGGATGAGTCCTATGGGGGGTCCTACAGGGGGATGGGATGGGTCCTCCGGGGAGTTCTATATGGAGACGGGCATGTCTTAAGGGGAGACGGATAAGTCCTATGTGGAGACAGACCGAGTCCTATAGGGAGACAGGACGCGTCCTGTGGGAAGATGGGAATGAGCCCTATCGGGAGTCCTTCGCTGAGTCCCATGGGGAGACGGGATGAGTCCTGTAGGGAGTTCTGTAGGGAGACAGCACGAGTCTCAGTGGATGAAAACCCGGCCATGAGCCAGCAACATGTGCCGGCAGCCCAGAGACCCCCCGGCACCCCGGGCTGCATCCCCGGCAGCGTGGCCAGCGGGCGAGGGGGGGGGATTGTGCCCCTCTGCTGCGCTCTGAGGAGCCCCCCCTGCAGCGCTGCCTCCAGCTCGGGGGGGCCCAACAGCAGAGACACGGAGCTGTTGGAGCGGGGCCAGAGGAGGGCCCGGAGATGCTGCGAGGGCTGAGCCCCTCTGCGGGGAGGACAGGCGGGGAGAGGGGGTGTTCAGCCTGGAGAGGAGAAGGCTCCGCGGAGACCTCAGAGCCCCTTCCAGTGCCTAAAGGGGCTCCAGGAGAGCTGGGGGGGACTCTGGGTCAGGGAGGGGAGCCATGGGACGAGGGGGAACGGTTTGGCACTGACAGAGGGGAGATTGAGATGAGATATGAGGAGGAAATTGTTGCCTGTGCGGGCGGTGAGCCCCTGGCGCAGGCTGCCCCGAGAAGCTGTGGCTGCCCCATCCCTGGAGGTGTCCAAGGCCGGGTTGGACGGGGCTGGGAGCACCCTGGGCTGGGGGGGGGTGTCCCTGCCCAGGGCAGGGGGGGGCACTGGATGATCTTCAAGGTCCCTTCCAACCCAAACCATTCTGTGATGGAAATGGGGAAATGGATAAGTCCTGTGGGGAGATGGGACAAGGCCTATGGGGGATGGGATGGGGGCTATAGGGAGACAGTACGTCCTGCGGGGAGGCAGGAGGAGTCCTGCGGGGAGGAGGACTGAGTCCTACAGGGCTGAGTCTTACGAGGAGCCGGGCTGAGTCCTGTAGGCAGACGGGATGAGGCTGTGGAGAGATGGATGAGTCCTACGGGCAGACGGCTGAGTCCGATAGGGATTCCTCTAGGGAGACAGGATGACTGTTGGGAGGCAATGGGGTGAGTCCTATAGGGCACCCTATAGAGGGGCAGGACAAATCCTGTGGGGAGGCAGGAGGAGGGGCTGGGACAAGCCCCCCCCAAGGGACATGGAGTGCTGAGGACCAGGGCTGGCTCGGCGGGGCGCTGGGAGCCCCCCTGAGGGCCCGTGCGCCGCCCCGCAGAGGAGTTCTCCAAGATGAAGGAGGAGGTGCCCACGGCCTTGGTGGAGGCCCACGTCCGCAAAGTGGAGGAGGCGGCCAAGGTGACGGGCAAGGCCGACCCCGCGTTCGGGCTGGAAAGCAGCGGCATCGCCGGCACCACCTCCGATGAGCCGGAGCGGATAGGTGAGGCGGGGGGAATCCGTGTGATGAGTTTGCCGGGCCTCGGGGTGAGCAGTGGCAGGGACTGACCCTGTGCTTCTGTCCCCAGAGGAGAGCGGCGCGGAGGAGGCGCGGGCAGAGGCGCAGCCGGCGGAGGAGAAGAAGGAGGCGAAGGTAGTGGCTGGTCCGGGGAGAGGGTGTGGGGGCCCGGGGAGGGTGTCTGATGCGGGGACTCGAGTGGTCACGGGGACGGTCCCTCCCCAGGAGCCCCGGGATGGCGCCGCCGAGGAGGAGGCGAAGGAGAAGCCCGGGGAGGCACCCAAGAAGGAGGAGGAGAAGGGGAAAGAGGTGGAGGGTGAGAAGGAGCCGGACAAAGGTGATGGTGATGGCACAGGTGAGCGAGTGGGGGCCCAGCTGGGCTGGCGGGGGGGTGGAGTGGACACTGAGCCCCCCCATGGCCCTGCAACACCGACATGGCCCCCGTCCTGCCACAGGGGAGCCGGAGAAGGAGAAGGAGGCGAAGGAGGGGCCGGATGAGGCGCCCAAGGAGCCGCCGGAGCCCGAGGCCGAGCGCAAGGCCAAGGTGGAGCGGGACATCGGTGAGGGGAACCTCTCCACTGCCGCCGCCGCTGCCCTGGCCGCCGCCGCCGTGAAGGCCAAGGTGAGGGGCTGGGGCTGGGGCTGGGGGGGGGGGGCGGTTTGTGCAGCCCAAGCGGGGGGGTGCTGACACCCCTGGGTGTTGTCATCCTTCCCCCTTGCCCCCCCCCAGCACTTGGCAGCCGTGGAGGAGCGTAAGATCAAGTCTCTGGTGGCGCTGCTGGTGGAGACGCAGATGAAGAAGCTGGAGATCAAACTGCGGCACTTCGAGGAGCTGGAGACCATCATGGACCGGGAGCGCGAGGCGGTGAGCGATGGTGGGAGGAAGGGGGGAGCCAGGTGCTTGTCCCCCTTCCAAAATCCCCCCGTTGACACCCCCTGTGTGTGTGTGTGTGTGTCCCCCTCCCCAGCTGGAATACCAGCGGCAGCAGCTGCTGGCGGACCGTCAGGCCTTCCACATGGAGCAGCTCAAGTACGCGGAGATGCGCGCCCGCCAGCAGCACTTCCAGCACCTCCAGCAGCAGCAGCAGCAGCAGCCGCCCCCGCTGCCCCCGGGAGCCCAACCCCTGCCCGCCGCCGCCGCCGCCGGTGCCCCCTTGGCCCCCGCCGCCCACCCGCTGGCCGCGCCGCCCGCCCCCGCCATGGTGGCCCCCGCCGAGCCCGTGGGGCAGCCGTTACCCGGAGCCCCCCCGCCGCAGCCGCCCCCGCCGCCGGGCGCCCCGGCAGTCCCGCACGGTGAGTGCCGATGGGTGGGTGGGCTGCGGTGGTGGTGGTGGGGGTCTCAACACTGACATTCCCCCCCCCCCACCACCACCACCATCTTCGGTTCTCCCCGCAGCCCCGGCGCCGTTCCCTGGGCAGCAGCCGCCGTCCCAGAGCCTGGCGGGGACCCTCGGTGGCAGCGGCCACCCCGCCGTGCCCGGTAATGCGCCCGCGGCCTTGCCCTTCGGATTGCCTCCATCCGCCATCCCATTTAGCATGGCTAACCCCCCCGCCGAACCCCTCGGCGCCACTTTCCCCGCTAACCCGCCCGCCCTCCCGCTGCATGGGGCCCTCGCCAGCAGCATGCCGTCCGGGGGGGTGCCCCCCACCGCCCACCCACCCGGCCTGGCCCTGCCGCACCTCGCGGGGGGCTCGGCCGCCGCGCACAGCCCCGCCATCGTGGCCGCCGTGCAGGGAAGCCTTCTTCCCAACCCCGGCCTCCTCGCAGGTGAGACATGGGGTAGGGATGGGGGGGGGGGTGTCTGTGTGGGGCTGGGGGGCCACCAGGGACGGGGAGGGGGGCACCCACCCGCGGGCATGGGGATGGGGAGGGTGGGGGGGCTCAACCCTTCGCGGGAGCTGTGGGGTGAGAGGTGCTCATGCGCCCCTTTGCCCCCCCCAAGATGTGACCCGTGTGTGTGTCGTTCCCCCCCCCCTTTTCTTTTCTTTTCTCTCCCCACAGACCAAGGCCCCCCCCTGCAGACGGACCCCATCGCGCCCAGCCCCAGCACGGCCACCCCCGTCCCCCCCACGCAGTGAGCCCCCACCGGGGATGAAGACACCGCGGACATCCCCCCCACCCCCCCCCCTTTCCTCCCCCACCCCCAAAACCCCACCGCTGCTGCCAGCCCGGGGAGACCGGCCCCCTCCCGCCCCCGCAAGGCGCCCCAAAGGAAGACACCCCCCCCATGCCCCCCCCCCTCGCCCCCCCCAGCTTCGGTATTTTTTTATGATTGTCCCGGATTTTATTTAAGTGTTGGTCTCCCCGGGCGGGCCGGGGACCCCGCTCCCCCCCGGCTATTTATGAGACAGCTCCGATCCCACCTAACACATGGGCATTTCCCCCTTCCCCCCCCCCCAAAAACCATTCCGCCCCCCCCCCCTTCGCAGTTGTCACCCCCCCTTCTTTCTTTCTTTCTTTTTTTTTTTTTTTTTTTTTTAAAAAAAAAAAAACAAAAATAAAATTCTGAGTCCCCGGGGCGGGAAGAAACAGCGGTGTGGTTCAGGGTCTGTCGGAAGGGGGGGGGGAATAAGGGGGGGGGGGGGGGGGGATGAGGGGTGGGGGGCGATAAGGGGTGGGGGGGGGCGTGGGAGAGGTTCACAGACCCACTGTCACTTTTCTGACACTTTATTTGGTGCCGTGGAGCAATAATTTAGCCGGTGGCGCTGGGAGCTGGGGGGGGGACAATTGACGGGGGACGGGGGGGGGTGGTGGCCTTAGCAGGAAAATGAGGGAAAAGGCACAAAATGCAGAGTGATGGGGGGGGACAGAGGGGACGATGATGACATTGAGGGGGGGGGTCTTCAGCCGCTCAGCACCATCCGGACCAGCTCTGTGGAGAGAAGGGGGAGAGCGGGGTGAGGTGGGGGGGGCGCAGTCTGCCAGGGCCCCCCCAGCCCTCGTCCCAGAGAGAGGCAGAGAAAAAAAAAAACCAAAGTCAAAGGGCTGAAGAGCGCAGGGAGGACCCGGCGTCGCTGCAGCCCCCGGCCCACGGCGCGGCCCTCGCAGACCGGGGGGGGTTCCTCTGTCGTCGTCCCCCCCCCCCACCATACCAGCACCCACGTCCCGGCCCCGGCGCGCAGGGGGGGGGGGGGGGGGCTCCATGCAGAGGGGCATGCGGGGGGGCGGAGGCTGCACCAAGGGCGAGAGCGCAAACCAGGCGGCCTTTTTTTTTTTTTTTTTGCTTTTTTTTTTGCTTTTTTTTTAAAAAAAAAAAAAAAAGACACCAGGGGAAAAAATAGGAAGGAAAAAAAAGAAAAAACAAAAACCAAAAAAAAAACAACTGTAAGTCACTGAGGGGAGCGGGGGGGGGGGAGGCGTACCCCTGCGGCGTCACCCTGACAAGATGTGTCTCACAAACGCTGGGAGGAAGGAAGGAGACATGATGGTCAGGGAGGGAGTGGGGCCGCGGCTGAGCACCCCCCGGGACCCCCAGCACCCCCCCCACGGGACCCCCAGACCCCTCCAGACCCACCCCGGGGACCACCCCCCCCCCCACCTTCGTAGTTGATGCAGCCGTTGCTGTCCTCGTGCCCGGCCACCAACTGCTCCACCTCCTCCTCCGTCATCTTCTCACCTGCGGGACAGCCCGTGTCACCCCAGGGTGATGAGGGGGGGACACAACACACGCCAGGGTCCCCAGGGCCCGTTGGGGGTCCCGGGGGGGCTGCTGAGGAGCCCAGGACCGGCCAGGAGCTCATGGGGTCCCCGGGGCTGGCTGATTTTTGGGGGTCCTCAGGGATGGCTCAGTGCGGGGTGAGGCTCGGGAGGGGTGGGATTTGGGGACCGGGTAGGAGTGGGTGACACTCACCCAGGGTGACGAGGACGTGGCGGATCTCGGCCCCCATGACGGTGCCGTTGCCCTCCTTGTCGAAGACCCGCAGCCCCTCCACGTAGTCCTCGAAGCAGCCCTGGTCCTTGTTCTTGGCGATGGTTTGCATCATGGGCAGGAACTGCTCGAAGTTCAGCGTCTTCAGGTTCATCTCTGCGGGAGAGCGGCCGTGGGGGGGGGGGTCAGAGGGGCCGTGGGGGGTCAGAGGGGTCAAGGGGGGTCAGAGGGGTGTCCCCCCCACTCACCATCACTCTTGGGGTTGCCCAACACCTTCATGACCTCGGCGTTGGTGGGGTTCTGGCCCAGCGCCCGCATCACGTCCCCGCACTGGCTGTACAGGATCTTCCCGTCCCCGGTGCGGTCGAAGAGCTGAAACGCCTCCTTGAACTCTGCCGGGACCCCCCCCCCGCGGCGTCAGCACCTCCGGGACCCCCCCCTCCGACACCCCCCCCCGCCCCAGACACACCGGGACACCCGCCTCCCCCAAACCACCCACCGCGCGGGACCCCCCCCCCCATCCCGCACCTCGGGCACCCCACAGCGCACATCCCCGGGACCCCCCCCACCTCGGGGACCCCATTACCTGCCCGCCCCCCCCCCCCCCCCCCCGGCCCGGACCGCCCCCCCCCCGGGTCCGGTTTCCTTTCCGGGCGGGATCCGGTTTCCCGGTGGAACCCGACGCCGCTCGGGATGGAGGTGGCGGCCCCCGCCCCGGGCCGGGATGCTGCTCCCCGCCCCCCCCCCCGCCGGGGCACCCCCACCCCCCCCCCCCGCCGCCCCCCCCCCGCAGGAATGCGCGGTGCGGCCCCGCGCTATGCCCATATATGGGCAAATGGCGCAAGAGGGGCCCGCGCACCCCCCCCCGCCCCGCCCCGCGCCGCACCCCCCCCCCCCCCCGGGCCCGGTCCCGCATCCCCCCCCGATCCCGGCCCCGGTCCCCCCCCCCCACGGTGGCACGAACGGCCCCGCCCGGGCGGGACTTTGCCCCGGGAAAGGCCGCGCCCGCGCAGGAAGCGCCGGGGACGGTACCGGGGGGGGTAAAGGGGAAGGGGGGGGGGGGGGCCGGGCCCGGTGCCGGGGTTGGGGAGGGGGTGTGGGGGGGTGGGGGGGGAGATGAGGGGGTCGTCCCCGTCCCCGGTGACTCACCCGCAGTCTGCTCCTCCGAGAAGTCGCACTGCGGGGGGAGAGCGCGGCGGTCAGCGGGCACCGCCACCGGCGGGACGGCGCTACCGGCACCGCCCGGTGCCCGCCGAGACCCCCCCCCACACCCCCCACCCCATCATCCCCGCATCCCCCCCCCCCCCCCCAACCCCCCCCCCCCATCCATCGGCCACGGCCGCCCCCCGACCCGCGACGCCCCCCACCCCCCCCGGCGCCGGTGCCGGTGCCGGTGCCGGTGCCGGTGCCGGTGCCGGTGTCCCACCATGGCGGCGGCCGCTCCCGTTCCTGCTCCGCGCTCCGGGCCGCGGACGGGCGCTTTCTACCCAGCGGCGTCACCGCCCGCCCATTGGCTGCGCGCCCGCTGGCGTCACCGCGCGCTAATTAGGCGATGCATTATTCATGAGAATGGGGGCGGGGAGAGGTGAGGCCACGCCCCTTCTCCCGGGGGGGATTTTTTTGTCTATAGATGGGCACAGAGCAGGGCCGGGGGGGGGGTAGGGGGTACCGCGATGGGGGACACCCCCACGGGGGACATCCCTTAAGGGCACCCCAGTGGCGTCATCCCATGGGGCACACCCCAACGGCCACGCCCCGCGGAGGGCACCCCACTGGGAGACACCGCAGTGCTGTACCCCACGGGGGACACCACAAGGTGGGGACACCCCAGTGGTGACCCCCACAGGGACACCTCAGTAGGGAGCATCCCGTGGCAGCCCCCCATGGGGGACACCTCAGTGGGGACACCATGACGGGGGACACCACAATGGGGGGACGTCCCATAGGGGGACACCCCAAGGACCATGCACGTCCCATGGGCAGCAGCCCACCAGGGTCACCATGGTGGGGACACCACGATAACCACACCCAGTGGGTGGCATCCCACCAGGGACACCATGGTGGGGACACCATGGTGGGGACACCACGATGGGGACACCATGATGACCACGCCCAGTGGGTGGCATCCCACCAGGGACACCATGGTGGGGACACCACGATGACCATGCCCAGTGGGTGGCATCCCACCAGGGACACCATGGTGGGGACACCATGGTGGGGACACCATGATGACCATGCGCAGTGGGTGGCATCCCACCAGGGACAGCACTGTGGGGACACCACGATGACCATGCCCAGTGGGTGGCATCCCACCAGGGACAGCACTGTGGGGACACCACGATGACCACGCCCAGTGGGTGGCATCCCACCAGGGACACCACAATGGGGACACTTCAAAGTGGGGGGGCAACATCCCAATGACCACCCCCCCGCGTGGGACACCCCAGAAGGGACACCGAGATGGGGAGTGCCCCACGAGGGACACCCATGGGAGTCCGTCACACGGGGGGGGGGGACGACACCGCAGACCCCAACGTCCCCCCCCGCGACCACATGAAGCCGCCGCCACCGTCTCCTCCCTCCTTTATTAGCGCGGAGGGGGGGGGGACACATGGGGACGCAGCCCCACCAAGGCAGCGAGGGGGGGTGGCGCGGTGGCATCCCGGCGGTGGCACGGCGGTGGCGTGGCGGTGGTGGCAGCGGCTCTAACGAAAGCGTCTCCCCGGGGGGGGGGGGCGAGGGGGGGGGGCACAGGCCCAGGCTGGACCCCCCCCCCCCCGCCGCCCCCCGCGCCGGGAGGGCCCTCGGTGGGCAAAAGGCACGAGGTACGTAACAGTCTGGGGGGGGGCGCGGGGGGGCCCAGCCCGGTGCCCCCCCCACGCGTCTTTGGTCAGTGGCGATGCGGGGGGGGCGGGGGGGGGAGCAGCGGGAGCAGCCGGTGGGGGCTCGGTCCCCCCCCCCCCCCATCGCCCTTCCCGCTGCCCCAGGCACGGCGGGGGTCCGGGGGGGGGCGTCCGGGGGGGGGGGGGGGCCCGGCTTTAGGGGCTGCTCCGCTCGTCCCGCAGGTCGTACCTGGGGGGGGGGGAAAGATGAGGGGCCACGGGGAGGGGGGACGACACACAGACACAGCCCCCCCCCCCCCGAAAGATCCACTGTGCCCCCCCCCCCGACACCTCCCACCCCCCCGGACAGCCCCCAGCCCCACTCACCAGTGGGTTCCCCCCTCGGACAGATCCACCTGCGCCAGGTCCAGATGGAGCTGGGGGAGAGCAAAGGCTCAGAGGGGCCCCCCGGACCCCCCCCCGGACCCCCGTGCCCCCCCAGACCCCCCCAGACCCCGGGGCCCCCCCAAACCCCCCCCCCCCTACCTTCCCCAACACCTCCTTCTCCCGCGACATGAAGGACACGGTGGATTTGACGTGAGCTTCCAGCTTGCGGCGCGAGGCTTCCTCGAGGGACACGTCCCACTCGAACCTGGGGACACTGGGGCTGTACTGGGCCGTACTGGACCATACTGGGCAGCACCGGGCAGGTCGCCCCCCCCCCCCCCCCCCCCCCCCCCCCCGCCTCACCTTTCGTTGAAGTCGGGGTTGAGGGTCTTCTTCTGCACGTTGGTCTTCCTCTTGGTGCCGCGGCTGCGGTCGGGCAGCAGCACCAGCGACACGTAGGGATCGGGCAGCTCCTTCGACACCGGCTTCAGCTTCCTGCGGGGGGACACACAGGGCTCAGCTGGGGGGGGTCCCAGCCCCGACACCCCCCCCTTCCCCTCCGCCGGGCGGTCCCACCTGCAGGCGTGGACGATGGCCACCAGCTTCTGCTCGGCCCGGTGGTACCACAGCGTGAGCTGCAGTCGGCCCAGGGGACCCTCCGCCGGCTCCGGGGGGCTGCGGGGGGGCAGCGGGTCAGCGCCCCCCCCGGACCCCCATCTTACCCCCCTCCCCAAGGACCCCTCCAGCCCCATCGTATCCCCCAGGAACACCATCCTGCCCCCCAAGGACCCCCCAGGACCCCCCATCCTGCCCCCCCAGGACCCCCCCAGCCCCGTCGTATCCCCCAGGACCCCCCATCCTGCCCCCCCAGGACCCCCCGTCCCATCATACCCACCAGGACCCCCCATCCTGCCCCCCCCCAGGACCTCCCCAGCCCCATCGTATCACCCCAGGACCCCCCCCCCAAGGTGCTGAGCTCCATCATATTGCCCAGGACCCCCCATCCTGCCCCCCAGAACCCCCCCATCCTCATTGTACTACCCCAGGACCCCCCCCATCCTGCCCCCCGGGACCCCCCATCCTGCCCTCGAGACCCAGCCTGCCCCCCGGGACCCCTCAGGACCCCCCCCAGCCCCATCATACTACCCAGGAGCCCCCACCCTGCCCCCCCCTGGACCCTCCAGCCTCATCGTATCACCCCAGGACCCCCCATCCCCTGAGACCCATCCTGTCCCCCAGGACCCCCCCAGCCCCTTCATACTCCCCAGGACCCCCCATCCTACCCCCAGGACCCCCCATTCTGCCCCCCAGGACCCCCCCCCCCCCCATCCCCTGAGCCCCATCCTGCCCTCCGGCACCCCCCATCCTTCCCCCCAGGGCCCCCCATCCCTCCCGCCCAACTCCCCGGGGGTCTCACGCCCGGACCCCCCCCCCCCCCTTGCTGGGGGTTTGCGGCCGGAGCAGACGTGGGGAGGGGGCCTGGAGGCTCCTGGGGGGGGGTCACCCCCCCCAGCCCTACCTGTCAGCCGGGAGCAGGCGCTGGCGCAGCCCCCCGGCCCCACTCTCCTCCTCCCCCGGCGCCTCGGCGGGCTGGGGGGCAGCGTCCCCCTCCTCCGGCGACACGCTGCCGGCCCCCCCCTCCGCCTGCTGCGACACCAGGACCTGGAGGGGGGGGGCGAGCGGGGGGGGGGAGTGAGGGAGTGGGGTCCCGGCCCTTTAACCCCCCCCACCACCACCCCAAATCCCCGCACTCACCCCCAGCTGCGCCCGCAGCAGCACCTGACCGCCGGGGCCCCCCCCCGGCCAGCGGGAACCACCCGTCCAGCGCCAGCGCCGCCGAGGCCAGGATTTGGGGCAGGGGCAGACTGAGGGCGCCCAGGGGCTGCCCCCCCTCCTCCTTCACCTGCGGGCACAGGCGGCTCAGCACCCCGGGACGGGACCCCCCCCGCCTCCACCGCGGTGGCGGGGATGGGACCCCCCCCATCAGCCCCACTGAGGGTCGGGGCAGAGACCTGCAGCTCCAGCGACTCCGCGTGCGGCCGCTTGACGAGGAAGGAGAAGCCTTCGTCCCACACGGGCTCGGTGGTCGGGGCGCAGGTCTGGGGGCAGGAGAGTGGGTCAGAGACGCCCCCCACCTCCCTTTCCCCC
This sequence comes from Pluvialis apricaria, assembly GCA_017639485.1. NCBI lineage: Eukaryota > Metazoa > Chordata > Aves > Charadriiformes > Charadriidae > Pluvialis > Pluvialis apricaria. Next base: position 2,665,047 of record CM030034.1, read on the forward strand.
CCCCCCGCCACCTCCCGGTCCCCCCGCACCGCGTCTCACCTTGGTCTTGACGGAGACGTTGCGCACGGTCAGGCTGGCGAAGGCGGCGGGCGGCTTGGAGCCCTTCCGGAGCTGGGGGACAGCGGGATGGGGGCGATGGGGGTGATGGGGATGATGGGGGCCATGGGGGCGATGGGGGCAATGGGGGCGATGGGGGCGATGGGAGTGATGGGGGCGATGGGAGTGATGGGGGCGATGGGGGCCATGGGGGCGATGGGGATGATGGGGGCCATGGGGACGATGGGGGCAATGGGGGTGATGGCGGCGATGGGAGTGATGGGGGCCATGGGGATGATGGGAGCGATGGGAGTGATGGGGATGATGGGGGCGATGGGAGTGATGGGGGCCATGGGGATGATGGGGGCAATGGGGGCAACGGGGGCGATGGGGGCGATGGGAGTGATGTGGGCGATGGGGGCGATGGGAGCAATGGGGATGATGGGGGCGATGGGGATGATGGGGATGATGGGAGCGATGGGGGCCATGGGGGCCATGGGGGCGATGGGGATGATGGCGGTGATGGGGGCGATGGGAGCGATGGGGGCGATGGGGATGATGGTGGTGATGGGGGCGATGGGAGCGATGGGGGCGATGGGGATGATGGGGATGATGGCAGTGATGGGGGCGATGGGGTGATGGAGGTGATGGGGGCAATGGGAGCGATGGGGGCAATGGGGATGATGGGAGCGATGGGGGCGACGGGGATGATGGGGGCGATGGGGCGATGTGGGGGCCCGGGGCAGGGCCGAGGGGACGCCGCGCGCAGAGCGGTCACTCACCGGGAGGTCGGCGGCACGGTCCACGAAGACGGAGAGGAGAGCGGCCGAGAGCTCCTCACCGCGGGAGGGCTGCAGGAGGCTGTTGGTGTGCAGGACCTGGGGGGGGCAGAGGGTGGGCCGGGGGGGTCTGCTGCGGTGTGGGGGCACACGGGGATGGGGACGGGATGGGATGGGGATGGGATGGGATGGGATGGGATGGGGATGGGGATGGGGATGGGATGGGATGGGGATGGGGATGGGATGGGATGGGGATGGGGATGGGGATGGGGATGGGGATGGGATGGGGATGGGATGGGATGGGGATGGGGATGGGGATGGGTTGGGGATGGGGATGGAATGGGGATGGGGATGGGGATGGAATGGGGATGGGGATGGGGATGGGGATGGGATGGGATGGGGATGGGGATGGGGATGGGGATGGGGATGGGATGGGATGGGATGGGATGGGATGGGATGGGATGGGGATGGGATGGGGATGGGGATGGGGATGGGGATGGGATGGGGATGGGATGGGATGGGGATGGGATGGGATGAGGATGGTGGGGATGGGATGGGGATGGGGATGGGGATGGGGATGGGGATGGGATGGGGATGGGGATGGGGATGGGGATGGGGATGGGATGGGATGGGATGGGATGGGGATGGGATGGGGATGGTGGAAATGGGGATGGGGATGGGGATGGGATGGGGACGGGGATGGTGGGGATGGGGATGGGGATGGGATGGGAATGGCGATGACGATGGGATGGGAATGGGATGGGGACAGTGGGGGTGGGCCATGCCCGCCGCATCCTCGCGCGCCGGGGGCCGTTACCTGCTCGAGGAGGGCGGCACTGGGGCGGGGGGCCAGGCTCTCCAGCCGCACGTGCAGCCGCCCCGACTTCACCTCCTCCAGCGGCAGCCACTGGCGGGACAGGGAGGGGGGGTGAGACCCCCCCGCCCAGTGCAGCCCCCCCCCCCCCAGTGCAGCCCCCCCACAGCCCCTCTCCTACCTCATCCACGATGCGGCTGCTCAGCACCCGCCTCAGCGGCACCTTGCACCTGGGGGGGGGGGAGTTGGTGAGGGCTGGAGGGGGGGTGGGAGAGCCACCCCACAGCCCCCCCCGTGCCCCCCCAGCACCCACCGGCCCAGGAAGTCATCCTTGTCGATGTCCTTGTCGAAAAGGTCGAACTCCACGTCCTGCCCCGGGATGTTGTCCACGATCACCTTGGGCAGGGAGAGGCGTCACCGGTGGGGGCACCCCGGGTCCCCTCCCACCCCCTGCGCCTCAGTTTCCCCCTCCTGGAGGAAAGAACGGGACCCCCCCCTCATGCAGCACATCCATGCCCACAGGGACGACGCTTGGGGTGCGGGGACACCACCCCCCCCCCCGGTACCTCGTAGACCTCGTTCCAGCGGGGGTTGAGGTCCTCCTTGACCACGCGGCTGCGGAAGACCCTCCCCGCCACCCGCACCTTAGCGTAGGGGTCGGAGCGGCCTCGCACCATCCCCTTGAAGAAGTTGTCTTTGGCCATCAGATTCTCGGCCTCCAGGAGGTGGATCCGCAGCACGCGCTGGGGACGCGGGGACGCGGGGGACGCGTCAGGCGCTGGCACGGGGGCTGCCAGGCACGTCCAGCCCCAACTGCCCTCACCACCCCACCCTCCCTTCCCACCCACATACCGCCCCCCCCCAGGATCCCCCCAGCCCCTGAGCCCCATCCCACCCCCCAGGACCCCCCCAGCCCCATCGTATCACCCCAGGACCCCCCATTCTGCCCCCACAGGACCCCCCCAACCCCTGAACCCAACCCTGCCCTCCAGGACCCCTGTCCTGCCCCCCCAGGACCCCCCATCCCACCCCCCAGGACCCCCCCATCCCCATCGTATCACCCCAGAACCCCCCATCCTATCCCCCAGGACCCCCTGAGTCCCATCCTACCCCCCCAGGACCCCTCATCCTGCCCCCCCAGGACCCCCCCAACCCCTGAACCCAACCCTGCCCCCCAGGACCCCCGTCCTGCCCCCCCAGGACCTCTCAGCCCCATCCTGCCCCCCAGGACCCCCCATCCTGCCCCACAGGACCCCCCCAGCCCCATCGTATCACCCCAGGACCCCCCATCCTACACCCCGGGACCCCCGTCCTGCCCCCCCAGGACCCCCCCCAACCTCTGAACCCAACCCTGCCCCCCAGGATCCCCCAGCCCCATCCTGCCCCCCCAGGACCCCCCCAACCCCTGAACCCAACCCTGCCCTCCAGGACCCCTGTCCTGCCCCCCACGGCCCCCCCAGCCCCATCGTACCCCCCCCCCAGGAACCCCCATCCTGCCCCACAGGACCCCCCCAGCCCCATCGTATCACCCCAGAACCCCCCATCCTACCCCCCCAGGACCCCTCATCCTGCCCCCACAGGACCCCCCCCCAACCCCTGAACCCAACCCTGCCCTCCAGGACCCCTGTCCTGCCCCCCCAGGACCCCCCATTCTTCCCCCCAGGACCCCCTGAGCCCCATCCTACCCCCCAGGACCCCCCCAGCCTCATCCTACCCCCCCAGGACGCCCCATCCTGCCCCTCAGGACCCCCTGAGCCCCATCCTACTCCCCCAGGACCCCCCCCATCCTGCCCCCCCCAGGACCCCCCTCCAGCCCCATCCCACATTGCTCCCTCCCAGCTCCCCTCCAGCCCCCCCCCCCGGTCCCCTCACCATTCCCCTCACTCCTGATCCCATCCTGCCCCCCACCCCGGTGATACCCCCCCCCTCACCCCCCCACCCCCCCCATCCCCTCCTCACCTCGGTGCCGAACTGGGGGTCGGGGCTGGCCTGGGTGGGCCGGGGGGTGCTGCCGGCGCTGGCGGGGGGGGTCCCCCTGCCCTGGGGGGGTGGGTGGGGGGCCGCCGTTCTCAGGGGCATCGAAGAAGAGCACCTGTGGGGCTGGGGGTGAGCAGAGGGGGGGTGGGCAGGGGCAGCCCCCACCCCTCCTCCCCGACCCCCCCGAGCCCCCCCCTTACCCGCAGGACCAGTTTCATGTAGAGGCGGCTGCCGGCCCCCGAGCGCTGGAGCTGGAAGGGCTGATCCAGCGTCAGATCGGGGGCGTCCAGGAGGCGGGCGAGGGGCAGCGAGAGGGAGCCCAGGCTGCTCTGGCGGGGGTCGTCCTTCACCTGGGGTGGGGGGGCAACGGGGGGGGGTGGTGGTGGTGTCACGGGTATGTGGGGGAAAGGGGTTATGGGGGGGATCGGGGGAGAAACGGGGGTTGGAGGATTTGAGGGAGGGGGGAACGGGGACAGGGATTATGGGGGGAGATGGGGGGGGGGGGAGATGGGACTGGGGGTTTGGGGGGGCTCTCGGGGGATTGGGGGATACGGGGTTTGGGGGACTCGCCTGGATGTCCACGTCCTGGTTCACGGGGTCGTGCAGGAAGAAGCGGAAAGCGTCTTCCCAAACGGGAGCAGATGTGTTATAAACCACCTGGGGAGAGGGGGGGGGAGCGGGGTTAGACCCCCCCCCACCGGCCAGCCTCTGTGGGGTCACACAGGCACGGCTGGGCCCCCCCCGGACCCCCCCCCCCCCCAAGCCCACCTTGCTCTCCCGGGTGACATCCTGCACCGAGACCTGCACCATGGGGTTGGGCTCCTTGCCCGGCTTCTTCATCTGCGCGCAAACGAGGGGGTCAGGAGGGCCCCCCTCACCATTTCTGACCCCCCACCAGGCAGTTGGCAGCCCTGGGGCCCCCCCCCGGACCCCCCCCCCCCAACTCACGGGCAGCTCCTCAGCCCGGTCCAGGTACACGACCAGGATGGCGGCGGACGGCGGGTCGGGTTTGGCCACGATCGTCCGGTTCCTCTCCAAAACCTGAGGGACGCACCGGAGGAGGAGGGGGGAAGTTGGGCTGGGGCAGACAGCCCCCCCCCCCCCCCCCTTCCTTTGACACCCTCCCCCCTCCTTTGACACCCCCCCGAGCTGGGCTGAGCCCCGGCAAACTCATCTCAGGGCTGAGCCCCCCCTCACCTGCTCCAGTTTGGAGGCGTCGGACATGAGGGAGAGCCACTCCAGGCGCAGGTGGAGCCGCCCCCGGCCCCCCTCCTGCAGCGGGAACCACTTGGGGGGGGGGACACAACAGCGGGGTCAGCACGGCGACCCCCCTCCCCAAGCCCCCCAGCACCCCCCGCCCCAGCACCCACCTCCTCCAGCGCCCGCGCCTTCAGCACCTCCCCGAAATCCAGCTTCATCCTGGGGACAAGGACAGGGGGAGGCCATGAGTTGTGGGACCGGGGAGGGGGGGGGGGGAAACCCCAAAACCCCCCCCCTCAGTCACCACGGGGGGGTCTGTGTCCCCCCCCACACACACACCTGCCCAGGAGATCGTCCTGGTCGGGGTCTTTATCGAACACCTCCACCTCCAGCTCCTGCCCCGGCACCTCGTGCACGATGAACTGGGGGACAGCATCAGTGAGGGGGGGGGGGACACCCTGTGTGTGTCCCCCCACCCCCCCCCCAGCCAGGCTGGGGAACCTCACGGGGGTCCCCATGTCCAACCCGGCTGCGTTGGGGCGCTGCTGCCCCCACAGCCCGGCTGGGGACACTGGGAGGGTCCCTGTGCCCCCCACACCCGCAGCCGGGGGGGGGACACGGGGGTCCCCACAACCCCAGCTGGGTGGGGAGGGAGGGGAGAGGCGATGGGGGGGGGGGTCCGGGGTGGGGGGGGGGGATTGTCTCACCTCGTAGACCTCGTCCCAGGTGGGGTTGAGGTTGTTGTCGACGACGCGGCTGGTGACGAGCTGGGTGCCCACGCGCAGGACGGCGTAGGGGTCCGATTTGCCCTCCACCAATCCCCCCATGAAGCGGTCCTTGGAGCGCAGATCCCGGGCGGCCCGAAGGTGCACCCGCACCACCCCCTGCGGAGCGCGTGTGTGTGGGGGGGGGGGGTCAGCCGGGGAGGGCACCAGAGCAGGGAGACCCCCCCCCAAGACACCCCCCCCCCCCGACCATCCCTTACCCGGGGCAGGGGGCAGCGGAGCTGAGCGGCCTCGTGCAGATCGGGGACCAACGGGACCAGGAGGCGGTTGGGAAGGACGAGGTAGGAGGAGATGGCGTCCATGATCATCGTGTCCGACATGGAGCTGGGGCGGGGGGGGGGGGGGGGGACATGCAGTCACCAGGGGGTGGGGGGGGGGGGGAGTGGGGGGTCACGGACAGCGCGGTCCCGGGGGGCCGCGGAGACCCCACAGCCGGGCTGGGGCTCACCTGAGCCCCGGGATGTCCAGCAGGTTGGTCATCCCCGTCCAGTTGATGTCCAAGGTCTGGTGGGGGGCGGGAAGGGGGGGGGTCAGACGGGGAGGGGGGGTGGGGGTCAGACCCCAGCCCCATCCTGCCTCGGGGGGGCTGCCGGTGTTGGCGGGGCGGGGGGGGGCACTCACCGGGCGCCGGATGAAGAACATGGTGAGGGCCCCCACGATGGGCACGTCCCCGAGGAGGGGCTCCAGGATGATCCGCAGCATCCCGTGGAGCTGGGAGGGGGGGGGGGAGCAGCGCTGAGACGTCACCCCCTCCCACGGCCACGGCCCCCCACACCCCCAACCTCAGCCCCACCACCCCCCCAAACCCCCTCAGCCGGGCAGGGCCCCCCCCCTCACCTGCATGCCCTTCACCCCCGCCTTGCAGAAGAACTTCTTCACCTCCACGTCGATCTGGACGTCACCCACGTAGCTGCGGAGATGGGACGTAGGGATGGGGGGGGTCACCACGACCCCCCTTGTGGCCCCCCCAGCGAGGGGGAGCTCCGGCGGGAGACCCCAGCGGGGGGCAGGGGGGGGCACACGGGGGACTGAGACCCAACACCGTCGGCACACGGGTGGCTGCGGCCGCTCACCTGATGTTGAGGTCCAGCAGGATCTGCTTCTTGTGGGCGCCGGGGTGAGCCCTGACCCCCAACACCCGGAGAGGCTGCAGGGGGGGCAGCGGTGAGCCGGGGGGGGGTGACGGGGGGTGACGGGGGGTGACGGGGGGCACCCCCGCCCCGAGGGCAGCCCTACCTTCTCGCCCATGTCCACCTTGGTGAAGGTGAAGGTCTGGAGGTGGGTGTTGGAGGCCCGGATGGACGGGGCGACGTTCTCCACCAGCAGCTTCTCCATGTACTGCCCGAAGAAGGGCCAGGCCTGGGCCAGCACCTGCCGGTGGACGGACGGACGGACGGACAGATGGAGGGATGGAGAGATGGAGGCAGAGGTGGATGGAGGGATGCAGGGAGGGATGGAGGGTGGAATGCAGGGATGGAAGGGGGGTGGAGGGAGGGATGTGGGAGGGAGGGATGGATGGAGGGATGCAGGGAAGGATGGAGGGAAGAAGGGAGGGAAGGAGGGAGGGAGGGAGGCAGGGAAAGAAGGAGGGATGGAGGGAGGGAGGGAAGGATGGATGGAGGGATGGAGGGAGAGATGGAGGGAGGGATGGATGGAGGGAAGAAGGGAGGGATGGAGGGAGGGAGGGAGGGATGCAAGGAGGGATGGAGGGAGGGATGCAGGGGGGAGGGATGGATGGAGGGATGCAGGGAGGGATGGAGTGATGCAGGGAGGGATGGAGGGATGGATGCAGGGAGGGATGGATGGAGGGATGGAGGGTGGGATGCAGGGGGGGAAGGATGGACAGACAGACAGCTCACCTTGTTCAGCCATTCCGCCCTCTCCACGTCATGGAAGCTCACCTGCGGGCAGACGGGCCGGGGGTGTCGTGAGGCCGTGGGGGGGAGGCGGGGGGGGGTAATTCCGGCCGGACGCGGGGAGGGGGGGGGGGTGGGGGGAGGAAGCCCGGCCGCGGGTTTTGCTCCCGTGCGACGTCACGGCCCCACGCAGCCGCGTGCCTCAGTTTCCCCAACCGGGCCGGTGGGACCCCCGCGGGGGGCGGCACGGTCGCAGCCGGGGCCGGGGGGGGCTCTGTGTGTGTGTCACCCGCCCCCCCCCCCCGCAGCTATGACCAACATCTGGCGGCGGCTCCGGCCCCGTCGTGGCCGTTCCCGGGGGTCCCGGTGGTGGGGAGGGGGTCCCGAGAAGGGGGGTCCCGACCCCCCCGGCACCACGGGAGAGGGGGGTCCCGGCCCCCCCCCCCCCCCCGTGCCCGCCCCAGCCCGCGGCCGGGCAGGAAAGGGCCCCCCGGGCCCGGTGAGTCACAGCCCATCCCCGGCGCTACCGGAAGGCCCCGGGCGGTACCCGGTGGGGGGTCACTCCTTTGCGGGGGGGGGGGGTGTCGAGCAGGGGGACCCCACCCGGAGGCAGCGGGGGGTGCGATGCAGCGTTTGGCGGTCACGGGGGACCTCGGCGGAACGGGGGGGGTGGGCGGTGCAGGCGGCGCGGGGGGGCCCGGCCCCGGGGGTCCCGCCCGGCGGGAAGCTCGGGGGGGGGTCTCGGTGCAGCGGGGAAGCGGGGGGTGACCCCAGCAGCGGGGCCGCGGTGCGGCTGATGGGGGGACCCCGGGGGTCCCGTCCGACCGGGGAAGCCCAAGCAGGGGCGGGTGCAGCGCAGCAGAGAGGGGGGATCTCCGGTAGCGGGGCCCGGGGAGGATGCGGTGCAGAAGGCGGGGGGGTGAGCGCGGCCCCGGGGGTCCCACCCCAAGCGGGGACCGCGGCGCAGCCGATGGGGTCAGCCCGGCCCGGGGGTCCCGCCGGGAAGAAGCTGGGGGGGGTGATGCGAGGTCTGCAGTGCAGCAAGCGGGGGGTGCCCCCTTCCCGGAGCCCCCGCCGGGAACCGGACGGTGCCGCTGCCACGGGTGAGGGACGGCCCCGTGTGTGTGTGGTGGGGGGTGTCCCGCCCGGCGGGGATAACGGCGCGGCGCGGCGGGCGGGTACCCGCTTACCCATGCCGGCAGCTCCCCGCGGGCCGCGCCCATCCCGGCGGCGGCGGCGGCGCGCACGGCGGCCTCTTCGTCGCTCTGCAGGCGGGCGGCCAGCTGCAAGCCGCGCTCCCGGGCGCGCCGCCGCCGCCGCCAACCGGCGTAAAGCGCCAGCGCCAGCACCAGCGCGCCCGCCCCCCAGCCCCAGCAGCCCCGCGGCGTAGGCGGGCAGCGCCCAGAGCAGCCGCCGGCCCAACGCGCCCAGCGCCGCCAGCCCCGCTCCCCGCCGCTCCATCCCGCCGCCGCCGCCGCCGCCGCTCCGCTGCCGCCGCCACCGACCGCCTCCCTGGGCGGGGCCCCCGCGGGGACACGCCCCGCCCCCTTGGGCGGAGTCTCACAGGCACGCCCCGCCCCCTTGGGCGGAGTCTCACAGACACGCCCCGCCTCTCTGGGCGGAGCCTCACCCCTCACGCCCCCGCCCCCGTGGGCGGAGCCTCGCCCCTCACGCCCCGCCTCTCTGGGCGGAGCCTCGCCCCGCAGGCCCCACCCCGCGGCACTGCTCCGCGGGCTGAGCAAAGGGAAGGGGCGTGGCGGTAGGCGGAGCCAGAGGGCGAGGGGGCGTGGCGAAGAGCGCTGGTGGGCGGAGCCTCGTGTGGGGTGTCGCCCCGGTGTGGCCCCGTTCTCCCCCCCACCCCGGCCCTTCTTCCCCCTTCTCGGTCCCTTGCCCCGGGGCTACCGGGCCCCTCCGCGCCCACCCCCCCTAAACCCCCCCCTCCTTTGCAGGAGAGCGATCGCCATTGAGGTGGTTTTGGGTTTTTTTTTTAATAGCTGAAAACATTACAGGGCTCAGGGGAGCTGCCCCCCCCCCCCCCCCCCTCCAAACCGGGACACAGACCCGGCACCGGGCAGGGGGGGGGCCATGTCCATTCACGGGAGTGCAGCTCCAACACCCCCTCAATCTCCCGGGAGGTTTTACTGACACCCCCCACTGTGCGGCGGGTGCCAGACCAAGGCGCGAAGCCCTGGGTGGGGGGGGTCACCGCACCCCCCTCTCCTGCACCCCCACAGGAGCCGCCATCACCGTCCGGGGGGGTCCTGTCCTTCCTCCTCCTCCACCGCCCGCTGCCCCCATGGGCTCAGTTTGGTGGGGGGCTCGCGGCCCCCACGGCGGGGGGGGTCAGTGGGGCATGGCCGTTATCCTCATGCTCTGGGAGGCGATGGGGTACGTCACCATGGGGGTGGTGGCGTGGCTCATGGTGATCCCCCCCAGCGGCTGCGCCATGGAGACGGCCACCGGTGCCACCGAGACGGCCACCGGTGCCATGGAGACCGGGGGAGCCATGCCCTGGGCGATGGTCTGGGCCAAGGCGGCCGAAAGCGGGGTGATTTCGGGGTTCATGGGGGGAGCGGCATTGGCGGGGGGAGCCGCCTGGGCGCCGGCGGGAGCGACCAAATCCTGTTGGGAAACGGGCCGGGGCTGGAGGGCCTGGCTGCTGAGCGTGGTGTGGGTCTGGGCGATGCTGTGGTTGTAGTTGGTGACGGTGCCCACGGTGGGGGCCAGAGTCTGCTCAGTGGCAGTGGCGGTGGAGCTCAGCGTCATCACCTTGGCCTGGTTGCGGAACTGGGCGTTTTGCTCCAGCAGCACCTCGTTGGTGGCCAACAGGTTGTTGACCTGCTTCTTGAGATCCTCCACGCGCTTCCGCAGCATGATGTTCTCCTCCTCCAGCAGCCGGTACTCCACCGTCCGCGGGCTGGCGAAGCTGTACTCGTAGCTCTCGAAGTGCAACCCGTCCACCCGCCGCCGCTTCAGCACAGGGTCGTGGTCGTCGTAGCGGTCGGGGTCGTAGATGGCGTCGTAGGGGTCGTAGCGGCGGACGGCAGGGACGATGCCCTGCTCGCGGGCAGCCATGCCTCGCGCCTCATACTCGTAGTCCCGCTGCAGGTGCTGGAACTTGCACTTGGCGCCGCGCTGGCAGTCGCCCTTCAAGAAGTCCCTGCAGATGGGCACCTCCTCCTTGCTGTTGGGCAGGTCGGCGGGCGAGAGGCCCAACCCGGCGGCCACCTTCTGCCGCAGGCGCGGGGGCAGCTCCCCCGTCTTCTTGTAGCAGTCCTCGTCCTCTTTGGTGCCGTGGATGAAGCGGCAGTTGAGGCGGACGCACTCCTTGTTCTGGAAATCGTGGCAAAAGATGAACTCGTTCTTGCGGACGCCCAGGTTGGTAACCTCGCTGATGTCGGGGTGACGGAACCGGCAGCGCTTCCCCCGCTTGCAGACGTTACGCAGGAAATCGCGGCAGATGTCGTCAGCATTGGCTCCCACCTCATCGCTGCCGCCGCCGCTGCTGCCGTTGTTGTAGCTGTCGCGGTCGGGCATCTTCGTCGCCGCCGCCGCGGGGCTCCGGGCTCTGCGAGAGGGAGGGAGGGGGATGAGGGAGGGCACCAGGACCGGCCCCTCCCGGCACCGGGGGAGAAACACCCGCCCTGGGGCACCGGGGGAAAAACACCTGCCCCGGAGCATCAGCACCGAGGGGAAACACCCGCCCCGGGGCACCGGCGCCACCAGGCAGTCGGCCCGGGAGCAGAACGGCCGCACACAGCCCCCGGTGTCCCTGCCCGGTGCTCCCCGAGCCGCGGGGGAGGGCCCGGGCAGCCCATCTCGGCCGCTCCCCGGGGTTACGGGTGTCACCGGGGGCGGCCCGGGCCGGCTGGAGGGACCCGGGTGCCATTGGGCCCCGCTCCGAGGGGACTCTGCCCCGGGACAACACCGCCCGGCCGAGCCCCGTCGGGCAGCACCGGGAAGGCGGCGGGGTCGCGGCCCCCCCGCCGGGTCGCCATAGCAACCGCCCCACAGGCCCGGGGCAGGCCCGGCGGCGGCGGGGCCCGGCGGCAGCGAGGCCCAGCCCGGGGCAGGGGCGGCCGCTGGGGGGGGACCCGGGGCGGCGGAGCGGAACCGGTCCCGGTGGCGGCGCGGCCCATCCCGTCCCCGGCACGGCCCGTCCCCGCACTCACCCACTCGCGGCCTCCTCGCGGGTCCTCCAGCGCCAACAATGAGCGGCCCCTTCCGGTCGCCGCTCTGCGCCGGGCAGGAAGTGCTCTATGGTGCTTCCGGGGCGACCCGGAAGGAGCCGCGTATTTCCTCCCGGCGTGCCGCGCTCCTTCCGTCACCGTGACGTCATGCGAACGCGCCGCTATCTCGCAGCTCCTTCTGCCGCGCCGGCACCCCCGGCTCTCCCCGGTACCGGCCCCAGCACCGCCCGCTGACCCCGGTACCGAGGAACAGCCCCCTCCCCGTCCGCCCCGTTACCGGAGAGCCCACCCACCCCCCGGTCCCTGCCGCTCCCGGAGCAACCACACCGTGTCCCGACAACACCAGCTTTATTGGCGGCACAGAGCACACAACCGGCCCGGCGCAGCGGGTCCCCCCCGCGGCACCGGGCTTCCCCCGGAGCCCCAGGCCGTCTCTCCGGAACACCGGGCCGTCTTCCCGGTGGCGGCGGCGGCCCCCGGCGGCGGGGCCTACTTAGACCTCTGCCTCATCTTCCTCCTCTTGCGCTTCAGCCTGCGGAGAGACCCGCACTCAGCCCCCGGGGCCGGTCCCGGCCAGCGGGACACAGCGGCGGCCCGGGCGCAACTTCCCCGGTTCCCCAGAGGGGCAGTACCGGCGGGCGGCGGCCCCGGGGGAGCCCCACGTACCTGCGCATCCTCTTCTTGCGCCACTGCGGGGAGAGGAGAAGGCGCCGTTAGTGCCTGTACCGGGGGCCGCGGACCCCCCCCCCGCGGGCCGGCTTGCCTCGGGACAGCCCCCCTCCCGCACGGCCGCGGGGCCCGGTCCCGGTTCCCAAAACAGACACCCCCCCCCCCCGCCCCGAGATATGGACACACCACCCCGCGACACGGGCACACGCCCCTCTGCGATAGGGCCCCCCCCCCGCGATACCCCCCAAGGCCTCCCCGTCCCCTCGCACCCGGAGACCCCGGCTCTCGTGCCCTCTCACGCCCCCCAGCCCCACGCACCGACACCCCCATTCCCGCTCTACGTCCCGGTGTAACGGAGTCCCCCCCCCCTCCGCGACACACTCCCCCCGCACCCCCTCCCACCCCCCCGGGGCTCTCCCCGCCGGGCTCGGCCGTTGCTGGCGGGGAAGGGGGTGGGGATGAGGCACCATCGGCCGCCCAAGCGCCACCCCCCACCGCTCACCTTGGCCCTCATGGCGGTGCGGAGGCGCCGCGCTCAGTCCCGGCGGGCGGGCGGCGGCGGGGGCGGCGGATGGAGACGGATGGAAGCGGCCGACGGCGGCGGCCCCACAAAATGGCGGCAGCAGCGGCCGAGAGAGGCCTTGGTTGCACGCCGGGGCCTATTTATAGGGTAGCGCCCGTGGCTCCGCCCCCCCAGCGGCGCGGGGCACGACGGGAGATGTAGTGCCCGCCCCGATGCATGACGGGAGCCGCAGTCCGCCCGCCCGCCGCCATTTTGCGCAGCCCCGGGCCCGGTGGGTGCCCCCGCGCCCCCCTACCCCCGCCCCAACCGAGCAGAGCCGTTCCGCGGCACAGAGGCGTCACCAGGCAAGTTTATTCGGAAAAAGGTGAAAAAGAGTCAGTTACAGAGTCGTTCCCGGGAGTTTCCGCTTGTCAAAATTACTTTTTTTTTTTTTAACAACTGGATTTTTGTTTCTTGCTTCAAGAGGTACAGCATTTTTGGTGGTGGTTTTTTTTTTGAAATTTCATGTAAAAATAGCAAATTAAATAAAGCTCCAGCAAGACTCAGTGGTTCATAAATCGGCGTTGCGGCCTATGAGGAAGGACAGCTCTGCCCGTCTCCCACAGAGCGCAAAATAGCACTTAAAAACGCTAAAACGGCCCTTCCTCAGGCGCGGGGCGTCTCCGGGCCCTCGAGGTCATGGCCCAGCGGCCCCCGCGTCTGTCTGTCCCGCGTCCATCCGTCCCACAGCCCCGGACGAGATCCAGCAGAGAGAGATGGCAAAATTCAGGAGGAAAAAAAAAAAAAAGCATATGATTTATTCTCTTTTATTGCCTTTGGTAATATTTGCAGGTGTGGAGTTTCGAGGGAAAAAGGAGGCCCCGGGGCCTGTGGAGACCCCCGGGAGTGGCTTTAAAGGTGAAGAGTTTTTCCGAAATTCAGCTACAGAATAACCAGAGTGCCGGTCCGCAGGCATCGGCAAAGAAAAAAACCTCACCTCCAACTATATGTAACTCAAGAGGCTTTCTTCTGTTTTTTGTTTTTTTGTTTGTTTGTTTGTTTTGGGTTTTTTTCCTTTTTTTTTTTTCTTTTTCCTTTTTTTTTTTTTCTCTTTTTCTTTTTTTAAAAAGACTTACTATAAAAGAGCCATAGCCCCAGCTCGGCTCTAGCCCGAGTCCAATGACTCCTGTAGCGTTTCCTTCACCACAAACGCACAGCCCAGGCTGGTTTCCAGCCCCGGAGAGGAGCAAACCCCCCCGGGAATCCAGCCCCCGCCACCGGGTGCTGGAGGGGGGGAAACCACCTCTGCTCCCCAGCAAGTGTGACAGTCAGTTTAAAAACGAGCTCGCCACAGCGGCGTATTAAAAAATAGAGCGTTTATACGTAAGTCAAGGCAGAGACAGACCAGAGTAGATGGAACAAGTCTACAGTTTCACAGGGGACATAAAATTTTATATTTTTCCCAATTATAAATGTACAATCTAGAGGCTAAAAGAAGAGTGAGAAATCCTCTGCCCCAGGGGATGGGGCAGGAACGCCTGCGTGGCCGGCAGGAGCTGAGAGGGCGCTGCGACGCAGGTCACCTTCCACCGTCGACGCGTACCAGGTCACTAAACACGGGGCACTTTTTGTCGGTCGTAATCAGCTGTTGGTTTGGTTTTTTTTTCCTCCAAGAAAATCTGTAAAGGGAGAAATTTAAAAAAAAAAAAAAAAAAAAAGAAAAAAGGGAGGAGGAAGAAAGCAGGCCACTCTCTACACTCCCTCTCTCACTGGGGTCGGCTTGGTAGTTCACCTCTTCAACGAGTATGGGTAGTATAAAAGGTTAGAAAGAGTGGATATAGACTAGCTTTTACTCCTGATTTTATTTTTTCTGCTTTCTTTTTAAGTAGTCTGAAGTGGCTGAGAGAATCTTCCCTCATTGGCAAAGTCAAAAGGAGCTGGCTGTAGTCAGTGGGAAGTCCAGCCCGTTTGTTGTTTGGTCGTAAGAGACAAACAGGGCCGGATTGTTTTGCTTCTGGTTTTTTTTTTGGGGGGGGAAAAGGGACGAGTGTGTGTGAGTTGGGCGCTACATGGAGGGAGCAGGAGCTGCTCAGTCGCCAGCCTCGTTCTCTTCCGCCGTCTCTCCTGTGGTGGCGTTCTCTGCGTTCTTGGAGGCCTGCGGAAACAAACCCACGGTGCGGTCAGCACGGGGGATCGCTCGGGGACCACGCACGGCCACAGCGCTGGCAGCGGGTACAACGCAGCCCACCCGAGGGCCCTTTTTGGGTGGAAAAGAGGAGGAAAAGAGGAGGCCTCTTCCAGGAGGCTGCTGCTTCCCGAGTCAGGGGAAACGAGCCCAAAACGCGACCACGCAGGACCTGGGTGACGTTTGGGTGCTGCTGGCTGATTGCAAGAGACAACGTGCTGCTAATCCCCACAAAACGTGGCCAAATTACCTTCTTTTTCTTCTTTTTCTGGGTCTTCCGGCTTGCAGAACTCTGTAGAAGGGCCTAGAGACAGGAAGGAAACATAAGAAGCTAGAAAGCCGACTCGCTTTTTTTGACAGCAGATAAAGGGAAACGCCTTTAAAGCCAGAGCACCGCCAGGCAGCGAGGGAACAGCGGTTAAGTCCTAATGGGCACAGTGATAAATGGGGAATGCCACAGCCTCACACCCTGCCGAGGTATGAGGCCTTGGAGCCAGCTGCCGAGACAGCTCAGCCCCTCCTCAAAAAAGGGCTGGGCGTTCTCGAGCCACTGGAGCTGTTGCCTGATGCAGGAAATAGGGGCCCGACCTGGCCTTAAAGCAAATCTTTTCTTCGCTAAGCTCAGGCCTCGGCCCCTCTCCTGCATAGTTGTCCAGATTTTACTTCCCACCTTCACCCCGAGGGACGCAAAGACAGGGTGACTCCACGCGATGGGCTACATCTATTTATTATTACTTTTGAACCAACCTTCAGTTCTCCATCTTGCACCTCAAACTCCGATTTGTAGAGTTCCGGTTCGAAGGGGCCGCTGGTTATCCTCATAGGACCGTTGGGCATTAAAAGCACTGTGAATTTGAACTGTGCAACAAACTCTCCTGCAAGACAGAAAACGGGCGTTACTGCACCGCAGCCTCCGTCTATCCAATCCACCAGGTATCTCGGCAGATGTTTCCAGCCAGATGTTTTGATTCCTATGCCATTTCCACACTGTCACTGCTAAAAACCATCTCGCAGGAATTTCTTAAGCCTCCCCCAGCCAGGGCGAAACAATTCCTTCAGCAGCACCCCACCGAGCCTGCTCTGAAAGCAACCCAGCGAGCCTCAGCCATCAATCTTCCCTCCTGCCCAGGAAATTACTCCACAAAAAATTTCATCTCATCACTGGAACGACTCCAAAACAAGATCCAGAAGCCAACGGGTAGCGAGTTTCCTGGAGGATAAATCCCGGGGCCCTTGAAGTGCATCTCTGGTATTTATACAGCGACAGAGTCAGCACCGGCCTCGCCAGACTCCGGAAGCGACCGACAGTTGTCTGCTGAGCGGCCGTCCGCACCCAGCTCCCCGTCCTCCCACTGCCAGCACTCACCTTCCTTTTCGTAGAGGACATTGAAAGGCTGGAGCAGCTCGTGTTTGGCGCATTCCACCACCCCCATCCTGGCCTTCTTCTCATCCTCAAATGCCCTGGCAGGGGAGACAGAGCCACACGTGAGCTCCTAGAAGCCAGATTCCACCCCACCAGTTTCAGAATTGCCCCCAGGGTCAGGCTGCAGACTTCATTCCCTTGTGTCCCCCTTGCCCCGGCAGTGTCGTGGTACAGTGACAACGCAGACTGCCAGAGCGGGCAACTGCCGGGTGGACTGTTCCCTCCAGAGAGTGGAAAAGGGAAGTGGATTTAAGGATGAAAAGAGCCTATCAAGTGAAAGTTGTTTCCTTAGTTTGAGAGTACGTCTACAAAGTCATTGGAACTGCCTCGCCTCTGCACGCTGCCCCCTGACACTGCTTTCACCCCTCTCTGTTTTATTTTAAACACAATTCCTGGCTCCCCAGCTGCCATGCGAGGCACAGGAGATTCTCAAATCCTCAGGCTCTGCCTGGGATTCCTGTTTAAGCCTGTAACATCCTTCCTACACCCACTCCTGGGCAAAAATACAGCAAACGCCAAGTAAAGCAGCAAAGGCTGCCTCCTCCTCTGTGACAGGACGGTGAAAGCAAGTCGGTTTTTACTGTCAGCACAGTCTGTAAGCTCACGCAAAGCATCCAGCTCCAAAACACACAGGGAGGCCACGAATAAGAGCAAATACCTGAGAGTAAATGGCATAGTATCAAAGCGCCTCTCCACCTCACTGAAAAAGGCACGGGAGGTTTTCATCTTCAAGCCGTACTGTTTGGAGGGGTCCCTTTTGTAAATGGTAGTTCTCTGTCCGGCGTCCTTTGCCTGAAAATGCAAACAGCGCTGAGAGACCAGGAAAACAGCGCAGCACCTCCGCGGCCCGATCAGCCGACTGCCTGCACGCGCCAGGGTGTTTACACGGGACAAACCCCGCCCGTACTCCGACACTGTAAAGGTACCCCTCAACTTTTTGGATGGAAAAAAAGCTCTGCCCAAAAAGACGCAGCGATACCCAGGCAACAAGTATTCCCCATCTGGAACTGGCACCCACAAGGATGTGGCTGTTAGCACCGCGTGATGGCGATGACTATGCTGAAACACGGCCGCTTTGCCCATATACACCGAGGAACAGCGGGCCAAGAAGCACCGGACTCACCTTTCCCTCTCCACTGCTGACGAGAACATCAACAGCGTAAACTTCATGGACCTCAAATTCTGCTTTTTCATGGTCCTTCCTGGATGAAAAAAAAGTTTGGTGAGTCAAAGAATGGCAAACAGAGAAGACAAAACTTCCTACACAGCCACAATACCTCCAACAAGCCCCCACTGGGCTGAGACAGAGAAGGTCTACGAGCACAAAGTAGTGCTACGGTGCTACAGTGACCAAGTCCCTGACCAGAAGAGCAAAAGCTGGCACAGAAGACACAGAAGCTGAAGATGCCGGGCAGCAGAGCTGATCAGTGACAGGCTGGCAGAGAAAAACAATGACAAGCCAGTGCTCCTCCTGCCCGTGACAAGTAGCTCTGTCCCCAGTAAGGGGTGGGAGGTCTCTTAGACATTCAGCACCAGCTCTTTGAACTCGTGGTCACGTCCCAGGCAGGCCAAGAGCCCCACCACACCTGGTATATCGCCACGCCTGAGAACTTACAGGCCAAGTGCTGGATTTAAAGCCACTGAGCAATAAATATTCACCACGAGACCCAACCCCGATGGATCTCTGAGGGAGAGGAGCTGCTGGAACAGAATGGAATGACATATCCAGCTCATTAGTTCAAACCCATCCCGAGATGCCATTGACAGCGATCACCATCCAGTGGGATCCTGGCAGCTTCTGCGAGACAAGCGATAGGTCTTGGCACAGCTCCTGGTGAATTAGCATCCACCGCCACAACTAGCAACAGTTGGTTATTTTGCTGGCAGCCTCCAGCAGACTCCTTCGAGAAACTGGACAGAAACCAAGAACACTCGTAGGTGCCA
Organism: Pluvialis apricaria; assembly: GCA_017639485.1. NCBI lineage: Eukaryota > Metazoa > Chordata > Aves > Charadriiformes > Charadriidae > Pluvialis > Pluvialis apricaria. The sequence goes on from CM030034.1 coordinate 2,683,407, forward strand.
GCGAGGAGCCTCGTGTCAGTGACTTCCAGCCTTTCCTTCTCCGAACACAGAGCCACGCTTCTGCTTCACACAGAACAGACAAGAAGCTACAGGGCTAACAAGCTATTCCTTTGCCATATTGGGTCAGACTTCAAGAAGGAGGCCATACGGGGAGCAGTCTGTACCCTGGTTAAATGAAACATACCTGCTACATCAGCCCCCCCTTGATACCGCAGCAAGAAACAGGGTCACTACTCCAGACCTAGTCACACCCCTCCCAAATGTTGCTGGAAGTAGCACCCCCAGAGGTGATGCTCACTTTTGCTGGTCTGTGGGGTTCTGGATGATTGTTTTCTCTCCATCGATCACATGCTGTTTCAGCTGGTGCGACAGCATCCCTGCCGTGATAAGAGAATCCATTAACACCTCCGAGCTGCAAACCAGTGACACAGTGACTTGCATTATTAACGCTCCGGGGCCTGGGACTGTAGCCCTCAGCATCAGCGAGCACTAAAGCAAACCGTATTCTGCGTTGGCACTTCCTCAGCTTCCCTCGGTTGTGGACCATCAAGTCCATTACACAGACACGGAGCTCCCCATAGCCCACTCTGACTTCAGCAACACTTCCTCGCTAGCGAGGAGCTGCAAGCTCCCGCGAGAGGCACAGCCAGCAGCCGAGCGCTTTTAAGTACTGCCACTTCTCGGTTAGGCACGTGCACTACACCAGTGGGCTGTAACGGACTGGAGGTGAACCCACAGGCGTGTGCGGCGCACCCTCGGGTGTTTATAAAGATGCCAAATGTCCAATTAATGGAAACTTCGAGTCCTTTCCCCAGTACCTTGGCTGTACGGCATTCTAAGGGTATTCTGGGGGGTTTGCTTCCCTCTTCCTTTCTTGCCCTACAGTTCACCTTCAAATCGAAGTCTAGGAAGAGGCACTGGTGGCCATTCCGCTCCCCAAGCCAGCAGCCCAGCAGGGACAGTTGCACGTCTCCCTCCAGGGAGGATGGCTGCCGCTGGTGGAAAGGGAAAGCACAGCCCCAGCCGCCAACAGCTCCGTTTGTTTTCATCAACTGGGGCCTTATGCTGCTGCCAGTGCCTAGATAATTACGGCACTTGACTGTTTCCAAAACAGTGGCTGCTTAAACTCCCTTGACAGTGCGAGCGGCCGCCTCCTCACTGCAGCTGATGCCATGTTTTTTCACAGAGAAAGGAGCAAAGCATTGAGGAGACCCACAAAGCCATCCCACACAAGGAACAGGGAACCGATGTTCCAAGACTGGGCTAAGGCGAGCAAAGAGAACGAGCCAGCTTTACAGTATTTCAGGAAATTTAACTAATAATGGAATAATGGACCGATGTAATCGTGGCCGAAAGAACTCTTTGACAGTGATGTCACCGACTAGGAGAAAAGCATCTGCACATGCCAAATGTCAGGCTAAGCTCTCGCCACCTTTCAGACAAGCAGCCAGCGGTCTCATTTCTACCAGAAGCTATCCCAGCGCCTTCCCACTCGCCCGTTATCAACGCTGCGAAGAGAACGTGAATCAGTTTGAAGCTGGAAGGAAATTACATACCCTCCACATCTATGGGCTTCTTTACAGTGGCTCTTGCGTTACAAACAAGCTCTGTTATGTACTCGCCAAAGGGGTTTTAACTACAAGTGGTCAAGTATGAAAGCCGAGGGCCACGCGATTTGCCCAAGGTCGGCAGGAACTCCACGAGCCAGCAGACCGCCTACCAGCCGTGGAAGCCCGCGTCTATTGTTCCTAGATTAACGCATCTTTAAAAATAAAAAAAAAAAAAACAACGGAGGAAGGAAGAAGAATGTAGAGAGTTTTGAAGGGATTTCTTTTTTAGCAAAGGCTGCTGCATTTAAAGATGGTGTCTTTAGGAGTTGTAGTCATTAAATGTTTCGCAGAATTTGAACAGGGCAGCTCAGGATTTGGTGTGCAGCTAAAACATCGCTACCTCCGATCAGCTGCTCCCCCGTCCGTACCTTCAATTGGCGTGCAGTGAAACGAGTGGGCTATTTTGTTCCACGCGTCTGTCACTTGTGTGTTCTGCATGAAGAACACAGGAAAACACATTAAGGATATAAAATTCAAGCCACAAGCATGACAGTTTTATTAACTCCACAGCGTTCTGCGATAAACCAGGCAGGCTTTCTGACTGACTGGTGCTCTAACACCTCCAAAAAAAGGAGAAACAGTGTCAGGCTTCCATTTTTAATCCTGTATGAAGAAAAATGACACAAAATGTGAGGTCAGCTCAGTCTCCTGCACTGCACTCAGTGCCTTTGCACAAGCCATCCCTCTTTAGAGGATTACACCAGGAACTGAGCGCCACACAAATACGTTTGGAATAGTAACACAGTGACAAAGGAGATCGCCTACGACTGCTGAGGCGCCCGAGCACCAGGCGAGGGAGAGGTACAAGTGGGAGATTTAAGGGAGCACTGGCTGTGCGTGCCCAGCTGCCTTCAGCGAGGAAAGGACCGCCAAGTGGGAGCACCGAGCCTTCTCTGCGAAGCCACCACGGCACAAGGAAGAGCTCAGGTCCCGCAGGGAAGCCAGAGCTGCTGCCAGAAGAGTCACCGTCACCCGCCCCAGCGGGCTGGTGCTCACCCCAGCAGCAGCGGCTCAGCTGTCAGCAGGCAGCTGCTTCCAGATTCCCCACATCGCTGGGCAGCGCTTCCCAGGCAAGGTCACACGCTTTTATTTCTGCGCACAAAGCGTGGCACGGGCAGTGTCTGTAGTTGAGCTGCTCGCCCTGTGCCCAGACATACTTTGTCCCGTGTCAATCGCTCACCTGGTTTCCAGGCTTTACCAAGCGCAGTGCAGCTTCAGCACAGAGATGAGCCGCCTTGATGACATCAGCTTTACGGCCTGACACGGGGTTTTCCTGGAAAAACAGAAAAATAATGGCTTTTTAAGATGCGTTCCCTTCCCTCTTATGAGCAAGAACACTGTTCTGAGGGTCTAGAGATGGAGATTCTCCACCTAACTGCACCCGTCCCCCCGCGCTGACAGGGAAATCTAGCTCAGAGGTGGAAAGGCTTCTGCCTCCACAGCTCGATCATTACTCTCTCCTCCTTTAAAAGAGCAGATGAATATCAGCCACAACCAAATCGGCGCTCTCACAGGTTTCAACAGACACCCTAGTACAAGCGCATCACTGTCAGACTGAAGACAGAACAAGACTCCCCTGTAGCCAAAAAATGTGGACTGCAAAGACTTCAACACACTTCAAAAGATTATTTTTTCTTTGTCTTCTTCCCACCGAGTCGTTCAGACACAGTCACTGGAGAAAAACCATTCCCAAGACCCACGTCACCGTCCTCCTCCCAAGACTACAGCTCAAAATTTGGGTTTTGACAACTTTACACACACACACCCCACTAATTCCCACCACATGAGCATGGCTTAGCGTCACTGCCACAATGCCCGACCAAACCCCGCGTGCCACGGTGGCATCCTCGCTGACACGCGCCGGGGCTGGACGCTGCCACCAGCCCCAGGTGAGAAAAGTCCACGCTGGTGCACGCAGGCAGGAAAAGTGGGCAGAAGGGACTCGTTTTGGGGTCACCCCTGAGCTCAGTTTGCAAAGGTGAAGGCAGTGACTCCCAGCAGTGTGGCGCTCGGCTCCCTGTGCCTCGGCCAGTAGAGGGGGCAGCAAAACCAGTCTGCCCAGTCCGCCCCAGGGCCCCAGCCACTCTACATGCAAATAACTCACTGCAGCACCAGGCACACGTGGTTTGTTCCAAATTATTTGTAACCTTGCAAAATTGTACATGTTGAAACAGGGAAACCTTCAGCCTCATTTTCCAGAGGACTGAATAACTTTTAGGAAAGGGACGGTTTTCGCCCTGTCACTGCCATGACACCAGACCTGCAGCACCGTTGCGAAACGAAGCAGACGCCTCTCTAAGGCTCCGCGCTGCTGCCGCCGCCTTTGGAACCAGAGGCGCCCAAACATCGGCTTTTTAATCTCCCCTTTAGAGTGCAGGTAAAGCAGCAGCAGGGAGAGACACCGCTCCATTACAAACCTACCTTTGAGGCATCTATGACAAAACTGTGTGCTACATTCGCTATGAAGCCATCGACGTGGACTCCCAAGTCACTGCAACACAAAAAGAATTAATTACAGGTGGGGCGTCACGGCTCAGGAAACTTGTGTGACATCTAGAACTATCTATCAGAAGACTCAAGCGTGTTTCCAGTGCCTCACTTGACTAGCTATTAGTCTGTAATTAGCCACGCCGAGGGAAGTATTTAACACACCGAGCAGGATTAGAAAGCAAAGCCCAGATGCCAACAGCAAACTCGCAACAAGTATAACCAAGATGCTTACATTTTGACCAAGTCTCCGTCTTTGAGGATGTAGTCTTGGTCACTCTTCAGGGGGGAGAAGTGACAGACGCAGTTATTTACTGATATACTCGTTGGGAAGGCAATACCTATAAAGGGAAAAAAGATATTCTATGAAATCTTGCAGCCTCACAGCCGGCACAGGCAGCAGTCCCGCCAGTGCGGATCGTCACTCAGGATTTCGGTTTTTGACGTGCTGTAAAATGCCCCATGACACAAGTCTCTGGCCAGAAAGGCAAGAGGAAGGCAGCGTGTGGTCTGCTCCCACACCGGCTCTTCTTTTTGCCCAGGCAACCGCCAAGGAAATACATCCAAGGCGGTGAGACACCTGCAAAAGGGACCTCAGGTCTCCAGAACAGAAATCAGGGAGCTCTGGGTGACACACTCCAGTGTCACACAATTTCCACGGCAACTACAGGGCAGTGGTAACCGTACCGCAGGGTCTTCCTGAAGGGAGGACACTGAAACAAGAGCTACTTTGGACAACAATGTGGACGATTGGGTGCATCGAAACAGGAAGCTGAGGCTCACCAGTGATGCTTACAAGCAAGGCAGGCAGGAGGATTTGAGTTAAACTTGGCTTTCTGGGAACACCAAACTCTTTCTTACATTAATTAGCACAGAGTAGCACTCTCTGCACTTGCCTATTCACACCAACCACTCAACGGGACCAAAAACCATGGTCACGCTGAAAATAATCTTTGGAGCAGGCCTCACCTTTTTTCATTTCTTTTTCCTTCTTGAAAATCTTGCCGGTCTCTTCCATGATCATGGCGTCTCCCTTCTCGCACAGGCAAAGAACTGACGCTCCGGAGTTCGCCGCTTCGACCACCGCACGCAGGACCCCTGAATTCAAACACAGACATGGAGCTGTTGAACCACGTTAACGATAAACAGCCTTAAATCTAACACCAACGCTCACCACGCGGCACCGCGGTGGAGAGATGTTTGTTTTCTAAGAGGGAACAAGACTCTGGACTCAGCTCTTCACCAAAAGGACCGCAGACAGGCAGAAATCCCACTTTAATTGTTATTTTGTTTTCAAGAACGTTTTCATAGAGAGCATGAGCAAATGAACACACGTTGGGGATTGCACAGGTGAAGTGCTGGAGCTTCAGCCACCGGCCTGCGCAGCCCGAGGTCCATCAAACGAAGCAGCCAAGCAGAAACACTGCTCTCCCACATTCTTTCTGGAGCAGTCAGAGCTACAGAAACAGGTTTGAAAATTACTTGGGAGACAGGACGCGCAGCACATCAAAGGAGCAGGGGCCAGCACTGCGGACGTGCGGGACAGCTGAAAGACTTTGCTGGGCACAAGAGCTGGCAGCAGCGCAGGACCAGCACAGCAGAGCCAGTTACACGAGTCCCTTACACTGCAGAAACGTGTTTTAAAGGTAACCCACGTGCTCCCGCTCCGGCCCGGCAGTGCCAGCGCGCTGCCTGACACAAGGCACTCCACACGCCTCGCTCCGTGCTGCAGGTCAGGGGAAGTTCTGCTGCCTGCACTCACTTTTGGGCATGTTCTAGTGCCCGCGAGTCCCAGCAGCGTTTTGGTTCTGCTGTAGACGAAAGCGTGCCTTGTGCTTTATAAGACAAGATAAGGGGGGAAAGGAGTGTAAAAGCGGCGGCTTTGGTTGAAATGCTGCAGAGTGACATTTACAAACATGTCTTGACGGTGACACAGGGGCCCGGGGTCTGCCGGAGGAGCCATATCTCGACGGCTGAGGTGCTCTGGTGGTCACCGGCGGACCCCGAGCTGCTGTTTCCCCATCTCCCTCCCCTCCCCAGCTGGGACACTTCACAGGGAGTCATAAAGCTGACCCTGAAATGTTTTCGGATCCTGAGATAAAAGGTACCCTCACAGTTTCGCCTCGCTCTGCGAGCACGTTGTTTTTACAAGAGGCTGTTTGGTGAAGTGTCTCCGTTGGGTGGGAGTTTCTGTAACGATGGCGGGCGTTCTAGGTACGGCAGCAATAAATACTTGGGAAGTGCTGAAGGGGATGTTCACGAGCAGGCGGGTTTTCATCATTTCTTTGACACCAGGTAAAAACCTGAAGCCTTTCACCTGCGTGATGAATTAAATTTCAAATCCCTTCAGTCACCTTTCCGTGCGCCACAAGTAACAACAAACTGGGAATGTTTTTAAGTACAGACAAAACTCTGATAAAGAGACATTCGGTGGATGGCAGGACAGAGAGAGGCAAGAATAGGAAATGTTAAAACAAACACAGCGCAAAGATAAATGGCGAGCCGCACTCATCAGAGCATTTAAACAAAACTATGAAGTAGACAGTGTGATAACACTGACCAAGGAACACCTACTAATTGTGCTCTGTCCTTCCACAGCGCTTTGTTTAGGGAATTAAAAGCACTTTTCTATCATTAAAGGCTCTTCGCTCTGACAAGAACCCAAAGCATTTTGAACTTTTCGCCACAGTTCTGCGTTTGCTCTTCCCGAAGGTGCTCACACCACCCGTCAGGGAGGAGAAACACTGCGAGGGAGCCGCTGTATCCCCATGGGGAGGGAGGTGGCCCCTCTGGCAGCCGAGCTCGGGGCTCCCTGTTAAATCCAGCTTGCCCAGCTGCCAGAGTAGCCCAAGTGGCGACCTCCCTTGCCAAGGGGGAAGCCGCACCGGTGCGGCTGGCAGCCCCGCGTCTCCCTCGCCCCCAGGTACCCTCGGGAGCCGTGGCTTACAAACCAAGCGTCGAAGTCAGCAACAAATCGTGTGGGACACGCCACTGCCCGGGCTGTTCCCGACGCCGGGGCGAGCTCACAGAACCGGTCCCGGGAGCTCTTTAAAGAACTGTCACCCCCCTCGAGGGGCAGCCACCCCCCCCGGCTAATGAGACAGCAAAAAAAAACAGGTGTTGAAAAAAAATAACAGCAAAAAGGAAATAACACCGCGGGGGGGGAGGGGAGTAAAAGGGGGAAAGGCAAAGTTTTAGGGGTGAACAACGCCTGTCCCAAGCACCCGCCCAGGGCTCCCCTCCTGCCGGGCCGGCCGGGGGGCTCCCCCCGCTCCTGGCCCCGCCACCCACCGCGGGGCTCGGCCCCCGGGGGGGGCCTTCCCAGCAGGAGGAGGTATGTGCGGGGGGGGGGGGTTAAAAGTCCCCAACAAAAGAAGGGAGAGGGGCAGCGTCTCCGCCGGACCGGACCCCGCTCCCGGTTCCCCCCCCCCGCGGGAGGGCGACCGGGGGGCGGCAGGCCCTGCCCCCGTTCCCCCCTCCCTCCCTCCCCGCCGCCGGTGCACGTGGGGCGCGGAGGCCACGTGCCGGCAGCGGCCGCCGCGCGGGGCCGCGGCCTGCGGGAACCGGGGAGCCCCCACCGTCCCCGGGGGGAACGTACCGCCGCCCCCCCCCCCCTCCCCCGCTCAAACCGGCGTGTGGAGACGGCCGTTACCGGCGGGGGGTCGAGACTGGGAGGGGGAAGGGAGGCCCAGGCCTCGCTGCCCGCCCCAGGCCCGCCACCGCCTGCCGCTCCCCCTTCCCCGCGCCGCCTCTCCCCGCCTCACCGGGCGCCCCCGTCCAGGCCCGGCGCCCCCTCCCAGCAGCCCCCCCCCGCCCGCCCGGCCGCGGCCCGCACTCACGGTTGGCGATGTCCCCCCCCATCTTGTACTTGGTCACCACCAGGTCCTCGGCGATGGTGAGCTCGGCCGCCTCCTCCTCGCCCGACATGGTCGGAGCCGCCGCCGCCCCCCGCCGCCGCCGCCGCGCTGAGGAGAACCCGGGGAGCGCGAGCGAGAGAGCGCGAGCAGGGCAGGAGCGCGGGCTCCGCGCGGGGCACGCTGGGAAGGCGAGTCCCCGCCCTCCCCGCCGGACTACAACTCCCGGCAGCCCCCGCGCCGCCGCCGCCGCGCGCGAGGCCCGGCCCAGCGCCCACCGCGGACTACGGCTCCCGGCGCGCACCGCGGCTCTCGCGAGAGACGACGAGAAAGCGCGGCCGGAAGCGGCGGCGCGGGGGCTGCTGGGTAATGCAGTCTGCGGGCGGCTCCGGGAAAGGGGCGGCTCATGGCCGCCGGGGTTGGGGGGGGGCCCCCGGGCCCTGCCCCGCCGCACCCCCCCACCCCATCACAGCCCCCCCCCCCCCCAGCCCACCCCACCCCCAGCAGCACCACCACCACTTGTGGTCAAATTCCCTTTGTCTTTATTCAGCATTTACAGACCCGGCCGGGGGCGCGGGGCGGTGCCCCCGGGGGGGGACACGACACCGTGCTGGGCGCCCCCCCCCCCCGTCCCCGGGCAGCCCCCATGAAACCCGGGGAAAACACCGCGGAAAAGGGACTGGCGGGGGGGCGGCGGCGGCGCAGCCCCTCACCCCCCCCCAGGCCGGTCATACCGGGCACCGCGGCCGCCCCCCAGACCGGGGGGGGTCACCCCTCCTCGTGCCCCGAGGGGAGCGGGGGGCGCCCCCAAACCTTCACTGCGGGTCCAGCAGGGAAGGGGGAAACCTGAAAATGAGTCTGGGGTCCTTCTCGCCCGGAAACCCCCATCCCACCGCCTCTGCCTGCGCCTCGGGCGGCCCCAGCAGGGACCCCGACCCCGGGGAGGGACCCCCAACCCCGGGGAGGGACCTCCCCCGACCCCGGACAGGGAACCTCAGCCCCGGGGAGGGGCCCCCAACCCCGGGGAGGGACCCTCAGCCCCAGACAGGGACCCCCAGCCATGGACAGGGACTCCTGGCCCCAGAAAGGGACCCCCGGCCCCCAGACAGGGACTCTGACCCCCCCAGAGAGGGACCCCCCCCAGCCCTGGACATGGCCCCCCAGCCCCGGACAGGGACCGACCCAGCGTCCCTGCAGCTGGGGAAGCACCTTCAGCTGTGGGGGGGGAGCCACTGGGGGGGGCGCCCACCAGGCACAGTGGGAGGGGGCCCCAGGGGGTGTAGAGCCCCTCCGAACCCCCTCTGCAGGGGGCCTGGGCTGTCCCCCTCCCCAGCGCGGGGGGGCTCGGGATGACCCCCACCGTCCCCGGGAGCGGCTCTGGGAAGGGCGGTGGGGAGCGGTTGCACCCCAAGAGCTCGTGCCCCCCCCTCCAGCCAGGCTGGGACCCCCTCAGCCCCCTGCCCGTGCTCAGCTTTGGCTCATGCCCCCCGAGGGGGGATCCTTCATATCCAGTGTAAACAGCCCCCCCGGGGGGGGCCAGGAAGGCCGCGGGGTGCCAACAGGGCCCGGAGCGAGGGGGTCCGGGGGGGGGGAACGGGACCCCTACGTCCGCTGGGCGTCCGCCTTGGCGAAGAGGCGGCTGTGCCAGTAGTCGGGGTTGTCGAAGGCGCAGTCCGAAGCCTCCAGGCTCCGCAAGGGCTTCATGCAGGGGGTGGGGGGTCCGGGGGGGCCACGGCAACCGGGGCAGCGGGGGGCCAACACCGCCTCCATCTCCTCGTAGCCCTGTTCCTCCTCGGGGGCCGGGGCGGCCTCCCCCGGGCGCATGTCGGTGTAACCGTCGTGTCGGGGGGGGGCCACCGTCCTGGCGGGGTCCCGGCCCCCCAGTCACGCTGCCCAGCGAGCGGCTCAGCCGCGGCTGCTTGTTCATGTACTCGTAGTCCTCCTCCTCCTGTCCCCGACCCGGGGGGGCTCCTGGGGGGGCCCCTGGCTCCGAGCCTACCTCCATGTACTCGTAGCCCAGCTCCTCCAGCGAGGCCGGCCGGGGTGGGGGGGCTCCCGGGGGACCCCCAGGCCGGCGGTTCATGTACTCGTACTCCTCCTCCGGTTCCGGCACTGAGCCCCCGATGGGGTCTGTCTCTGTGGGGTGGGGGCGAGATGATGGCTGTGCACCCCCCTGGTCCCCCCCCCGTCTCTGCCCACAGTGCCTGTCCTGAGTTTGGGGGGGGGGGGGTCCCTGTACCCCAACCCTGCACGAATGGGTCCCCCCCACCCCTAACCCCCCTGGGGACAGGGTGCCCCTGCGCCACAGACACAGGACCCCCAGGACCCCCCCCCCCCACCCCAATCCTACGAGGATGAGCCCCCACCACCCCCTTAACCCCGAACCCTGCGGGGACGGAACCCCCCCCCCACCCCTCGAGGATGAGCTCCCTGCAACCCCATGGCGGGGGGAGCCCCCAGACCCGCTCCAACAGGGAGGGCCCCCCCCAAATCTGCACGGATGGGCCCCCCCACCCCCTGCCTGCATGGGACCACCACCCCCCCTCCCCAAGGCTGCGCCCCTCACCCCGTCCGGCGCAGTTGGGGGTGACGTAGCCGTTGGCGTCCTCCTCGCTGCCCTCGGTGCTGGGGGGCGGGGGGGGGGAAGCTCTCCCGCTGCGACAGGTAAGCACTGTCCCCCCGCGAGCGCAGACTGCGGCAGAGGCTCCCCGAGAGCGACCCCCCCTCACCCAGGTCCAGCTCCGAGGCCGTGCCCCGGCCCTCCGACGACTCCGACACCGTCCGCCCCAGGGACTCCTGGCGGCTGCGGCGCGGCAGCCGGCACCCCCCGCCCTGGGGGACACGGGGCTGAGTTGGGGGGGCGGGGGGGGGGGTACCACCGCTTCATCTCCCACCACCCCGGCATCCCACGGCCGCCCCTTGCCCCCGCTGCCCTCGCACTCTGTGGCCACCGCCCGTAGCCCCCCAACACCCCATGGCCACCCCCCATAGCCTCCCAGCACCCCATGGCCACACTCTGCCCCCCAGCACCCCACGGTCACCCCCCGTAACCCCCCAGCACCGCATGGTCACCCCCCGTAGCCCTCCAGCACTCCATGGTCACCCCCCAGCACCCCATGGCCACCCTCCCATAGACCCCCAGCACCCCATGGTCACCCCTTGTCCCCCCAACACCCCATGGCCACCCCCCACAGCCCCCCAATACCCCATGGCCACCCCCCGTAACCCCCCCAGCACCACATGGTCACCCCCCCCATAGCCCCCCATCACCTCACGGTCACCCCTTGTCCCCCCAACACCCCATGGCCACCCCCCATAGCCCCCCAGCACCCCATGGCCACCCTCCCATAGCCCCCCATCACCTCACGGTCACCCCTTGTCCCCCCAACACCCCATGGCCACCCCCCATAGCCCCCCAGCACCCCATGGTCACCCCCCGTAGCCCCCCAGCACCCCATGGTCACACTCTGCCCCCCAGCACCCCATGGCCACCCCCTGTAACCTCCCAGCACCCCATGGTCACACTCTGCCTCCCAGCACCCCACGGCCACCCCCCGTAGCCCCCCAGCACCCCTGGCCCCCCCACCCCACAGGTACCTGGCGGCCGCTGCCGAGGCCGGGCTGGTTCATGGGGATGTAGCCGGCGGGGGGGCTGAGCAGACTGGGGGTCTGTGGGGTGACATGTGGGGGGGGCTGACACTCAGCAGGGGGGACACAAGGGCTGGGGGACACCCCCTCCGCTGCCAGAACGGGGTGCGGGGTCCCGACAGGGCCCAGAGGGGACGATGGAGCAATGGGGATGGGGGGGGGGGGGTTGGCCCCGCATCCCACCCCCATGGCGGGGTTTGGGGTTGGGAGACCTTTTGTGATGTCCTGGGAGCCCGTGCCACGTCCCAGGACCCTGCGCCCCCCCACCCTGCCCCACGCCATGCCCAGGACCCAGCCCCACAGCCCCCCCAGTCCCACAGCCCCCCAGCCCCGGGGACGCCGAGGGGGTCTCACCCGGGCACAGCTGCCCCGCGGCCGCTGAGGGTAGAGCCCGGTGTTGAGGCCGAAGGAGGCGTCCAGCTCCTCCTCCTCCTCCAGCTCCAGCGTCTCCATGTCATCCAGCTCCTTGTCGCTGAGGGTGGGGGGCTCGGCGGGGGGCACAGCCCCGCTCTCCTGCTGCGGGGACGGCCGGGCCGTGTCAGGGGCTGCGGGACCGGGGCTGGGGTGGGGGGGGACTGGGGAGGCGGTGGGGGGAAATCGTGCTCACCTTGATCACCAGGTAGCGCGGGGGGTCGCGGGCCATGCGGGTGAACTCGTTCGCCAGCTCCTTGAAGGTGGGACGGATGTTCTCATCGATCATCCAGCCTGGGGGGGACGGGGACAGCGGGGGCTGAGAGCCGGGACTTGGCCCCAGGGATGGGGACACAGCCGGGACCCTGCCCCAGGAGTGGGGACAGAGCCAAGTCCCTCCTAGCGGGACAGGGACAAGGATGGGGACAGGGACAAGGATGGAGACAGGGACAAGGATGGGGACAGGACGAGGACCCTGCCCCAGGGATGGTGACACGGCCAGGACTGTGGCCTGGGGATGGGGACAGGACCAGGACCCTGCCCCAGGGATGGGGACAGAGCCAAGTGCCTCCTACCGGGACAGGGACAAGGATGGGGACAGGATGAGGACCCTGTCCCAGGGCTGGGGACAGGAGCAGGACCCTCCCCGGGGAGAGGGGGGGGTCCCGCACTCACACTTCACCATCACCATGTAGACGTCGATGGTGCAGATCTGGGGCTGCGAGAGCCGCTCGCCCTTCTCCAGCAGGTCGGGCACCTCGGCCAGCCGGATCCCGGCGTAGGGCTCGGCCCCGAAGGTCATCATCTCCCAGAGCGTCACGCCTGCGGGGACAGTCCCTGTGAGCCCCATGGGGCTTGGGGGGGTGGGGGGGTGTCCAGATGGGGGGGGGTCCAGGGTGGCTGGCGCTCACCGTAGCTCCAGACGTCGCTCTGGTGCGTGTACTTCCCAAAGTGGATGCTCTCCAGCGCCATCCACTTGATGGGCGTCTGCGAGGAAAAGTGGGGTGTGGGGGGATGTGGGGATGGGTGGGGGGACATGGATGGGTGGGGGCACATGGGGACACCCCGAAGGGCAGGGGGCACGGAGGGGATGGGACATCCCTGGGTGCTGAGGGTGCCGGGGACATGGAGAGGAGGGGACGCAGTGGGTCCCGGGGGTGTGGGGTGAGGAGGGGGTGCCCCACGGCACGGAGGGGGGGTCCCGGGCGGGCACCCACCTTGACCTCGTTGTAGAAATACTTCTTGTCGTCGGGGTAGAGGAGGTCGGCGATGCCGAAATCGGCCACCTGCGCCTGACTGGGGGACTTGAGCAGCACGTTGCGGGCGGCCAAGTTGCGGTGCACCATGCGGTGCTCCTCCAGGTAGTACATACCCTGGGGGAAGGGGGGGTGATGGGGTGTCAGCGGGGCTGGGGGGGGGCTGTGGGGGACACACACACCCCCCCCTTGGGGACTCACCTTGGCCACCTGGACGCACCAGTTGAGCAGGAGCTGGGGGCTGATGCTGTCGCGGTTCTTGCGGACGTAGTCGAGGAGGGAGCCCAGCGGCAGGAGCTGCGTCACCAGCTGCAGCTGGGGGCCGGGGCAGATGCCCAGCAGCCGCACGATGTAGGCATGGTCCAGGCTGCCGATGGCCAGCATGTGCTGTGGGGGGGGGGGGGGGGCACCGTCAGCCACGGCCGAGCCCCCCCCCCCCCCCCGCCACCCGTGGGGTCCCCCTGGCAGCAGGATCAGGCCCATGTCCCCCCGCGGCCAGGACTTACGTCGGTGACGGCGTGGAAGGACTGCTGCCCGCTCCAGTCCTGGATCACCTTGATGCTCACCGGGATCTTGATGGAGTCCCCGTCGGGGATCCAGATGCCCTGGGGGGGAAGATGGGATGCCCCGGTGAGTGCCATGCTCAGCCCCGGCCGAGCCCCCCCATGGAGCCCCCCCCCCTCACCTTGTGCACGGTGCCGAAGACGCCGGAGCCCAGCACCTTCAGGCGCTTCAGCTCCGTCTCCTTGAAGATGCGGGCCAGCACCTTGTTGGCTTTTTCACTGGGGTCCAGCGGCTCCAGGCTCTGCCGGGCGGGAGACGGAGATGGTGACAGGGACGGAGATGGGGACAGGGACGGGGACGGGGACAGAGCGGGATGGGGACAGAGCAGGATGGGGACGGCAGCAGACAGGGATGGGGATGGAGTCCTGGGGTGGAGGTGGATGGGGATGGAGAGGGATGGGGATGGCTACAGACAGGGATGGGGATGGGGATGGGATGGGATGGGGATGGGGATGGGGATGGGGATGGGGATGGGGATGGGGATGGGGATGAGTCCCACAGCCCTCCTGCCTGATGAACCCCCTCCCCGTGGCCCCCCCCAGGACCAGGACCCCCCCGGCACGGCCGCCCCACTCACCTCCCCCCTCTCCAGGTAGCGCCGCATCGCCCGCTTCTTCTGGATCTTCTTGCCCCGCCAGTAGAGCAGGGCGAGGAGGACGCAGGAGCAGGAGAGGAAGAGCCCCCCGACCACCATCACCGCGATCACCGTCGGCGTTTTCCTGGGTGCGGGCGGAGGCCAGGGCTGAGCTCCCGGTGCCGGCAGGTCCTGGCCCGCCACCGCCGCCGCTCCCCACGCGCTTCCCACGGCCCCGATGCCACGGGGGCGGCCGGCACCCCGACCCCTGGGGCTGGCGGGGGCGGCGCGGCACAGCGCGGTGCAACATCGCATGGCGCAGCACGGCACGGCGCGGCACGGCACGCCAGAGCACGGCACAGCAGGGCGCAGCCAGGCATGGTGGAGCACGGCACAGCGCACCAGGGCATGGCACGGCGCAGAGGCGCACCAGGGCATGCCATGGCACGGTGCAGCGCGGCGCAGCTTGGCACCACGCAGCAGGGCATGGCACGGCACGGCGCACCGGGGCACGGCACGGCACACCAGGGCACGGCACGGCACACCACGGCATGGCACACCAGAGCACGGCACGGCACACCAGGGCACGGCACGGCATGGCACCACGCAGCAGGGCATGGCACGGCACGGCGCAACCCGGCACGGCACAGGGGGCCCCCGCAGCCCCCACCCCGCAGTACCTGGAGACGGGCAGGGGCTCCCCCAGGCAGTCCCGCAGCAGCGGCCCCAGGCACCTGCGGAGACGGAGACGGAGCCGGGGATGAGACGGAGCACGGGGGTCCCCCTCCTCCGGTATCGCAGCCCCCTTAACCCCCCCCCCGGCCCCGGCGCACCCGCGGGTACAGTTCTCGTGGCAGGGCCGGCACTCGCGGCTGGCGTCGGGGTATTTGTAGATGGGGCCGCGCTCGCCCAGGATGCCCTCGGGGCAGCTCTCCACGCAGTGGGGCCCGTCCCGGTAGTGGGCGCAGCGGGTGCAGGTGTCGGCGCCCTGTGGGGCGGGAGGGGCGCGTGAGGACCCGCAGGGACGTCACCACCGCTGCCCGCGATGCCGCGGCCGCAGCCCTACCGAGCCGTTGCAGGTGAAGTTGCCCTCTATGCGCTCGCACTCCGGGTGGCACTCAAAGCACTCGCCCCCCTGGGCGAACTCCCGCGTCTCCCTGCGGGGACAAGGCAGGGTCACCGGCCCACTCCGGTGGCTGGCGTCCCAGCTCACACCAGTGCGCACCCCAGGGTCCACCACAGCGCCCATCCCTCCCCAGGGTCAGTGCCCCCCCACAGTGTCCATCCCACCCTGGTGTCCACCCCAGCACCCATCCTGCCACAGCCTCCGTCCCATCCCAGTGTCCACCCCACCCTGGTGCCCTCCACGCAGCCAACCCTGCCTTGATGCCCACCTTCATGCCCTCCATGAAACCAACCCCACCTTGATGCCCTCCATGGAACCAACCCCACTGTGATGCCCTCCATGGGGCTAACACCGCCTTTATGCCCACCTTGATGCCCTCCATGGAGCCAACCCCACCGTGATGCCCACCCTGATGCCCTCCATGGAACCAACGCCACCATGATGCCCTCCATGATGCCCTCCATGGAACCAACCCCACCTTGATGCCCACTTTGATGCCCTCCATGGACCCAACCCCACCATGATGCCCACCCACACTGATGCCCTCCATGGAGCCAACCCCACTGTGGTGCCCTCCATGGGGCTAACGCTGCCTTGATGCCCACCTTGATGCCGACTTTGATGCCCTCCATGGAACCAACCCCACTGTGATGCCCACCCTGATGCCCTCCATGGAACCAACCCCACCTTGATGCCCTCCACGATGCCCTCCATGGAACCAACCCCACTGTGATGCCCACCCTGATGCCCTCCATGGAACCAACCCCACCTTGATGCCCTCCACGATGCCCTCCATGGAGCCAACCCCACCTTGATACCCTCCATGATGCCGTCCACGGAGCCAACCCCATCTTGATACCCTCCATGGAACCAACCCCACCGTGATGCCCTCCATGGAGCCAACCCCACCGTGATGCCCACCCACACTGATGCCCTCCATGGAGCCAACCCCACCCGGGTGCCCCCCCAGGCCCCCTCACCCCTGGGTGAAGCGGCAGGTGAGCACGCAGACACCGCGGCGGCTGTAGTGGCGGCAGGACAGGCACTGCGTGGGGCCGGGGCCCCAGCAGCCGTCGGCGGAGCACAGCGGGTCGCACACCTTCCCCTCTTGCTCTGCGGGGAGCGAAGGGGGCTCAGCGGGGGGGTCCCTGGGGCCCCCAGCCCCCAGCCCCCGGCCCCGGCCCTGGCCCCCACTCACGGCACTTGCTGCGGGGTTTGTTGTTGCGGATGTCGAGGTCGGCGCGGCGGCGGGTGAGGGCTGACCACTGGATGGTGTGGAGGTAGCAGAGCCGGCGGTTCTCGGTGATGTAGACTCTGCCGGCGCTCACCTCCCGCAGCGAGCGCAGCCCCAGCGACGTCACGTTCTCGTTCTTCATGATCAGCAGGGAGAAACCCCGGCTGCGGGGAGGGCGTCAGGGCGGGGGGACCCCCGGGGAGGGGGGACGGCTGCTCCGAGAGCCAGGGCGGGGGGGGGGTCCTGCCAACCCCAAGGGGACGTGGGGACAGGCGGGGATGGGGGACAACGGGGAGGATGCAGGACAGGGGATGGCAGGGCATGCAGGGACGGGACATGCAGGGATGGGGACGATGGGGGATGCAGGGACGGGGGATGATGGGGGGATGCAGGGACAGGGACATGCAGGGACTGGGGACAACAGGGGATGCAGGGATGGGGATGATGGGCAAAGATGCAGGGACAGGGGACAACAGTCAATGCAGAGACAAGCGATGATGGGGGGATGCAGGGACACGGGACAACGGGGGGATGCAGGACAGGAGATAACAGAGAATGCAGGGACAGGGACACAGGGACGTGCAGGGACCAGGGACAACAGGGATGCAGGGAAGCAATGATGGGACAACAGGGGGATGCAGGACAGGAGATGACAGGGCATGCAGGGACAGGGGGTGACAGGGAATGCAGGGACAGGGACACAGGGACGTGCAGGGACTGGGGATGATGGGGAATGCAGGGACCTGGATGCAGGGACATGCAGGGACCAGGGACAACAGGGATGCAGGGATGGGGACAACGGCAAACGATGCAGGGACAGGGGACAACGGGGGATGCAGAGATAAGCAATGATGGGGCGATGCAGGGACATGGAACAACAGGGGGATGCAGGACAGGAGATGACAGGGAATGCAGGGACAGGGACATAGGGACGTGCAGGGACCAGGGACAACAGGGGTGCAGGGATGGGGACGATGGCAAACGATGCAGGGACAGGGGACAACGGTCCATGCAGAGATAAGCAATGATGGGACGATGCAGGGACACGGGACAACAGGGGCATGCAGGGACAGGGGGTGACAGGGCATGCAGGGACAGGGGGTGACAGGGAATGCAGGGACAGGGATGCAGGGACGTGCAAGGACCAGGGACAATGGGGGATGCAGGGATGGGGACAGTGGCGAAGGATGCAGGGACTGGGGATGACAGGGAATGCAGGGACAGGGACATGCAGGGACTGGGGACAACAGGGAATGCAGGGATGGGGACAACGGGGAAGGATGCTGGTACAGGGGACAACGGGGGATGCAGGGACAAGGGACGATGGGGTGGGGGATGCAGGGACAAGAGGTGACAGGGGATGCAGGACACACACGAGGGGGTGGCGAGGTGCCAGGTCGGGGGGCGGCAGGGACGGGAACTCACTTGTACAGGCTCCGTCCCCCGATGGTGACCAGGTTGGAGAAGACGCTGAAGTTGTGCATGTGCTTGGGCCAGGACTGGATGTTGAGGTACCCTGGGGGATGGCGGGCGGGGAGGGGGGGCGCAGGGCCGGGGTCAGGGTGGCCCCGTGGGGGGGGGGGAATCCCATGGGGTCCGAGCGTCCCCCAACCCCACAGCTCACCTGTGATCTCCCGCACCGTCCGGAAGACGTTCAGCTTCTCGGGGTCCAGCGCCGAGATGTTGCGCCAGGGATCCCTGCGGAGCCGGAGCCGTCAGTCGGGGTGTGTGGGGGGTGGTGGGGGGCTGCCCCCAGACCCCCCCCCAACCCCCCGGGACCCCCCCGCCCTCACCCCTCCAGGCCGGTGATGAGGAAGTCCAGGTTGCCCAAGATTTTGGTGCAGTTCACGAAGGTGTCGATGTTGCTGGAATCCACGGTCTGGTACTTGCTGCCGGCGCCGGTGCCCTCGCAGGCTGCGCGATGGGGACGGGATGGGGACAGTGAGGGCTCATCCCGTGCCCCCCACCACCACCCCCGGGCTCCCCACCCCCGGCCCGCAGCCCCCTACCCTTGGGACACAGCCCCGAGCAGGGCTCGCACATCTTCAGCCCGTTCTTCTCCACCTCCGTCTTATCGCTGGGGCAGGCGCGGACGCAGGAGCTCTGGTCCACCACGAAGTTGTCTGCGGGGAGACCCTCACGGTCAGAGCCCACCCACCCTCCTCCACCCAGGGACCCCCCCCAGCGCCCCCCCCCCCGGGCCCCCCTGCGCCCCGGCTCACGCGGGCAGCTCCGGACGCAGATGCCCCCGTACTGGTACTTGGTGTCGGGGTTGGGCTCCAGCTGGAAGGTCAGCTTGTTGTAGATGAGGGGCTGCGGGCAGAGCGGCACGCACGCCCCGCTGTCGTTGAAGTGCCGGCAGGCCTGCGGGACGGACAGACAGACGGATGGATGGATGGATGGATGGACGGACAGGGGGAGGCATGGCGACACGGAGGGAGGGGCACAGGGATGCATGGCCGCCGCTCGCCGTGCAGGGACAGCAGCGCCCTGTGCCCACCCCGGGGTGGAGAGCCCTTCCGTGGGGACAGATGGACGGACGGACAGATGGAGGGATGGATGGAGGGACGGAGTGATGGAGGGACGGACGGACGGATGGAGGGATGGAGTGATGGACGGACGGGTGGAGGGATGGACGGAGGGGCAGGTGGATGGAGGGAGGGATGGAGAGAGGAAGGGACAGATGAATGGACCGATGGATGGATGGACAGAGGGACGCAGGGAGGGATGGACACACAGACACCTCCCCGGGACAGCTCGCCCCCCCTACACCCCCACCCTGGGGGGGACATGGAGGAGCTCCCTCCTGGGGCAGCAGACAGACGGACACGTGGGTGGATGAACGACGCACGGGTGGATGGGCAGACAGAGGGATGCACAGACAGACGCAGGGATGCTGCTCAGCATCACCGCTCCCCCCCTCCTCCCTCCCTGGGGGTGCCGGGATGAGCCCCCCCCGGGTCAGCCGGGCGGGGGTGGGGTGGGGGTGACGTACGAAGCAGTGTGTCTGGAGGGGGCCGGTGCAGCCCCCCGCGCACTCCTCGTGGCAGCACTCGTTGGGCGCCTGCCCGAAGCAGCGCCCGTTGCACTGCGGCGCACAGATGGTCTTCGTCACTGCGGGGAGATGGGGGTGAGATGAGGGGGGACACACACCCCCCACCCCACCCCCAGCCCCGGGAACCCCCCCCCGGGTCCCCCCCGGTACCCACGTTTCTGGCAGTCCTCGGGGCCGGGTCCCCAGCAGTGCCCACCGCAGCTCTCGTGGCACGGGGCGCCTGCGGGAGGGAGCACAGCGGGGTCACCCCCAAAAGCCAGTGGGTGTCACACCCACCCCCCCGCTTCATTTGGGGGTCCCCTGTGCATCATCCCCCCCCCCCCCCCGCCACGCACAGGCCTTGCCGTTGTCCCTCACGACGGGCTCCAGGCGGGGGTCCCGCATGATGTCCTGCCACTCCACCGTCTCCACGTGGCAGAGCTGCGCGTTCTTCTCGATGTAGACGCCGCCGGCCAGGATCTCTGCGGGGGGGGGGAAGCGGGTGGCCGGTGGGTGACAGGGGCTGCGGGTGTCCCCCTCCCGGCCCTGGGACCGTGGGGAGGGGACGGCACCGCTCCAGGATGGGGACCATGGAGGGGACAGCCCCATTCCAGGGGATCACGGGGGAGGGACACCATCACTCTGGGATGGGGACGGCACAGCCCCAGGGGGCACGGGGGGGGGTGGCACCACCCTACATGGGGACCACGGGGGAGACAGCAACAGTCTGGGATGGGGACCGGGGTGCAGCAGGGGACAGCATTGCTCCAGAGCGGGGACCGTGGGTGGATGACACCGCTGCAGCACGGGGATCCATGGGGAGATGGCACTGCTCCGGGATGGGGACACCACCGCTCCGGGTTGGGGACTGCTGAGGGGACAGCACGGCCCCAGGACGCGCGGCGGGGCGGTGCGTGACACCCATCTGCGATGGGGACTACGGGGGGTTGTGTGTGACACTGCTCTGGGATGGGGACCACAGGGCGGGGGACACCATCAATCCGGGATGGGGACCACGGGGCGCACAGGGGGATGGCACCGCTCTGGGTTGGGGACGGACACCGCTGCGGGAGGGGTGCCAGGACACGGGGGGGGGGGGGGTCCCACCTGTGAGCTGGTTGAGGCCGAGCTGGCGCAGGGCGTGGGTGGTGTTGGGGTTGTAGTTGAGGAGGACGAAGAGCGCGTACTTCTCCTCGTAGAACTGCGTCCCCCGGATGACGCGCAGGTTCTGCAGCGGCAGCGAGGCGAAGACGTTCATGGCGATCAGGATGTAGCCCGTCACCTCCCGGATGGTCTGTGGGGCAGCGGCACACGTCAGCCCGGTGGGCGCGGACCCCCCCCCCCACGTCCCCCCCCGGGGGTGTCCGTCCGTCCGTCCGTCCGTCCCCAGCTCACCTGCAGGAAGGAGAGGTCCTGCGTGTGGTCGATGAGGACGATCTCCAGGTTGCCCATCACGATCTCGCAGTTGTTGTACATCTTGTGCAGCGTCTGGTACTGGTGCTGCGCGTCCCCCGTCACGCTCAGCCCGTTCAGCGTCCCCGCGCACACTGCGGGCACAGCACCCTGTCCCCCACTGCGGCCACGCCACCGCTCCCTGCCGCCACCGTGTCCCCCCCCCCCAAGCTGCCCACGTCCTCCTCTTGATGGCCACGGCCATGTCCCCCCATGGTGGCCGTGTCCCCTCCTCAACGGCCATACGCCCCCTTGGTGGCTCTGCCCCCTCCTCAACAGTCTTGTCACCGTCCCTCCCATGCCGGCCATGTCCCCCTGCCAATGCCTTCTGCAGTGTCCCTGTCCCCCCCATGGCTCCCCATCTCCCCCCATGGTGGTGCCCCCACGGTCTCCCTGTCCCCCCCAGCGGTGTGTGTCCCCCATTGCGTCCCATCTCCCTCCACGGTGGCCATGGTGGTGCCCCCATGGTGTCCCTGACACCCCATGGTGTGTCCCCCCCCCATGGTGTCCCTGTCCCCCAGTGGTGTTTCCCCCTCATGGAGGTGCCCCTATGGTGTCCCTGTCCCCCCTCCAATGTCCGTCCCCCCCCCCATGGCCATGGTGCTGCCCCCACGGTGTCCCTTACCCCCCCATGATGTGTCCCCTCCATGGTGGTGCCCCCATGGTGTCCCTGACACCCCATGGTGTGTGTCCCCCCCATGGTGTCCCTGTCCCCCAGTGGTGTTTCCCCCTCATGGAGGTGCCCCCATGGTGTCCCCGTCCCCCCCCCAATGTCCGTCCCCCCTCCAAGGCCATGGTGGTGCCCCCACGGTGTCCCTTACCCCCCCATGATGTGTCCCCTCCATGGTGGCACCCCCATGGTGTCCCTGTCCTGTCCCCCCCCCCCCAATGTCCCCCTCCCCATGGTGGTCCCCCCATGGTGGTGCCCCCCCACATCGTCCCTCGTGTTGTCCCCGCCGTGGGGGTGGCGGTGCCCGAAGGGGGGGGGGTGACGGGTGCTCCCCCGCCCTCCCCTCCCCTCCCTGCCCCAACCGGCTGGGTGAGGGTTGCGCAAGGCGGGTGCCGCGGGCACGGCCCCCCCACGGCACACCCGCGACACCCGGACTTCGGACCCGGCCGCCAGCGCAGGCCCGTCCCGCCTCGACGCCCGCGTCCGGGGGTGCAAGGGGGGGGGGGGGGCCTGGGTCCCCCAAGAGCTCGGGGTGGGGCGGTGGGCGCCAAGGGGGGCCCCCAGGGTTAATGATTGCCCGTGTGTGTGTGTGTCGTCCCCCCCCGCGCCGGGGCGGACAGGGCCCCCTTTGTGTGCGGGGCAGGATGCGGCCCCCTCCCCGCCGCCGCACAAAGGGGCGATTGTGGTGAGCGGGACAAGGGGGGGGGGGGGGGGGAGAGGCAGAGCCCCCCGAAAGCGGCGGGACAGCCAGCACCCTCGGGGGCAGCGCGGGGTGCAGGGGCCCCCCCCCACAACACAACGCAGACGTGACTCAGGCCCCAGTGCCGGGGGGGGGGGACGACCGCGGGTGGGTAAATGGCAGCTTTGTCCGACCCCGGCGCGGGGGCAGAGAAGGGGCTGAGCCCCCTCCTGGGGGCGGCCGCAGAGAACGGGCAGCTCAGTGCATGCACAGGAAGGGGCCAGCGTGTCCCGTCCCCCGCAGCCACAGCCTGCACACCCCTTCCCCCCCCCCCCCTCCCCCGGCCCGGAGCTATTTTAATAAGGAAGGGGCTATAAAAAGGTCCCAGCTGCGTGGGGGCACGGCCCCCAGCCCCGACGCCCCGGGGATGGGCACAGCAAGGAGCCGGGGGGGGCGGCTGGGACCCCTAAGGAACAACGGGGGGGGGTTCTGGGGGCTGCCAGAGCATGGCTGGGTGCTGGGGGGGGGGGGGAGGATCCAGCCCCCGTGGGACCCCCGTGGCTGGGGGGCGCTTTGGGGCGACGCTGGTGAAGCCTCAACGGCCGCTCAAAGGGTCCTGGGACCCCCCCCCCCCCCGGCTATTGGTGGACCGGGGGGGGGTGGGGGGGCGGCGGTGGGACCCTCGGGGTGCACCGGCCTGTGGGGAGGGGGGGTGTGGGGGTGTCGGGGCCCCCCCACGGGCGCCGTCGCGGCGTCGCAGCCGGGCGTTATCAGCGCGGGGCCCCGCTGGCAGCTCCGGCACGTCGCCCGCTATCTACCGCGTGCCACCGCGCCGCCGCGGCCCCCCCCGGCCCCCGCCGCCAGGAATAGCACCAGGGGGGGACCCGAGCGGGGGCCTGGGGTTGGGGGGGGGGGGGACACACACACAGCCCCGACCTCCTGCCCTCGGCCCCGCGGGCGGCACAAAGGGGGTCTGTGTGTGGGGCGGCCGCTGCCGCCAGGCCGGATCCCGTCCCCGAACAAAGGGGGCTGTGAGCCGGGGACGAGGACGGGGGGTTCGGGATGGGGAGGGGGAGCGGTGCTGGTCCTGCTCACCCCCATGCCGGCACCGGGCACCTGCGGGGTGCCGGGGTGGGAGCCGGCGGGACCCCCGCGCCGGCGGGACCCCCATCCGAGCCATCCCCCGGGCGCGGTCCCCGAGGCGTCGCCAGCGGCACATGGCGGCAAGCGAAGGCGCCGAGGGGCCGGGTGTGTCCCCCGCGTGCCGGCGGCGCGGCCCCCACACCTGGGCACGTCGGCGGGTGACGCCGGCCCCACCTTCGCGTCCGGCACTCCGTGTTTTTCCTTTTGGGGTTGAAAAACAACTCCCCGGTGAACCCGGAGCTTCCGGCAACGATCGGATCCCCTCGGACGGGTCCCACCCGGGGGGTTCCCCCCCCCCCCCCCGTCCCGGCTGAATCCCGGTGCCATCGGTGGGTTTCGGCCCCGCAGCCTAAAATTAGCGCCGGCAGCTGCGGGGGGCGCAGGTGCCTCTGCCCGGGAGGGGGGGAACGGAGTCCCGGCCCCACCACCGGCACCGACGGCGCTGCAGCACGGGGGGGGGGGGGGGGGGGCTTTGCCGGTCCCGGTGCCCCCGGTACTGTGGGGGTCCCCCCGGTTGCAGCGCTGTGGTGGGGGGTCCCGGGCTCTCCCCCCCTCCCCGCGGGGGAAGGGGCCCCGCCGGGATCGGGGACCCTGCACCGCCGGGATCGGCACCACCGGGACCCCGGAGCCCCTCTCAACCTCCCCCCGCCTGTCCCGGGACCCCCGGTAGCCCCCGGTGCCCGTCCCCGCCGCTCAGCCCCGGTGCCGCCGGGATCCCCGCGCTCTGCCGGTGCCGCCCCCGTTCCCCGCGGTGCCCGGTGCTCACCTGCCTGCGCGGAACCGGGCGCGGGGGCGCAGAGCAGCAGCAGCAGCAGCAGCAGCGCCCGGTGCCGGTGCCGGTGCCGGTCCATCGCGGCGGCTCTCGGCGGCCCGGCTGCGGGGCCCGGCGGCTGCGGCGTGCCCGGGCGCGGCGGGGGGAATGCACCTGGCGCGGGGCCGCCGGGGCGGGACCGACCGGGGCGGGGCGGTGGTGGCGGCGGGGGCCCCCCCCCGGGCAGCCCGGCCCGGGACACGCCCGCCGCGCCCCGGGGTGGTGGCGGCACCGGGACCCCCCCCCCCCCCCAGCATCCCCCGCCCACCCACCGCCCGGGACGGCCCCGTCGCAGCGTCCCCGTCCGTCCGTCCGTCCGTCCGTCCCGTCCCGTCAGGTGCAGTCCGGCCCCGCTGCGACCCCCCCCCCGACCCCAAAATGCAAAGGTTTTGCCCCTCTGTGCCTCCCCCCGCCCCACTCAGCCCCCCCAGGGGAAAGCCCGGAGACGTTACAGCCCCCCAACAGCGTGCTGGGGGGGGGCCGACCCCATCACAGCCCCCCCAGACCCCAAATGCAAAGGTTTTGCCCCTCTGTGCCCCCCCCCCCAGGGCAAAGCCCGGACCTATTGTAGCCCCCCAACATCACGGGGGGGTGGGGGTGAAGGTTTGGCGCCATTACAGACCCCCCCGGTGCAGCCTGGCCCCACTGCGCCCCCCCCAGGGCAAAGCCTGACCCCCCCGGGGCAAAGGTTGGGCCCCTCTGTGCCCCCCCCCGGGCGAAGCCTGACCCCCTTACAGCCCCCCAACAGCATGGCTGGGGGGTGCCCGACCCCATTACAGCACCCCCAGGCGCAGTCCGGCCCCGCTGCGTCCCCCCCCGGGCAAAGCCTCACCCCCCCGCAGCCCCCCCAGCCCCCAAATGCAAAGGTCTGGCCACTCTGTGCGCCCCCAGCCCCACTCAGCCCCCCCGGGGCAAAGCCCGACCCCGTTACAGCCCCCCAACAGCATGGCTGGGGGGGGGGGGGTGGGGGGTGTCCGACCCCATTACGGCCCCCCCAGGTGCAGCCTGGCCCCACTGCGCCTCCCCCCAGGACACAGCCTGACCCCCCCGCAGCCCCCCCACACCCCCATCACAGCCCGGTCCCTGTGCACCCCCATCTCCAGGGCAATATGATGGTGGGGGGGGCTGTCTGGCCCCACTTCAGCTCCCCCCCCACTCCAGACCCCCAGGGCAAAGCCCGGCCCCATTGCAGCCCCCCCCCCAACACCAGGGGGGTGGTGTGTGTGGGGTGTGTGCCCCATTGCAGCCCCCCCCAGGGGCAAAGGCCCTGGAGCAGCCCCCCAACACCCCCCAGGTAATACCCGGGGGATCACAGCATTTGGGGCACCCACAGCCCCCCCCCCCAGGCCACACGAGGCCCCCCCCCGGGTCTGTGGGCCATGGGAGGGGGCCAACAGCAGCCCCAGGACCTGGGGGGGGGGGGTGGTGGGGCACAGGGACAGCCCCTCCCCCGGGCTGGGAGACGCTCCGGGTGTGCGTCCGTCCGTCCATCCATCCCCCAAAACACGTCCCCGTCCAAACAGCACCCGTGGGCGCAGAGACCCCCACCCCAGCAGGAGAGGGCTCCCTCTGGGGGGGTGGGCAGAAGCCCCCCCACCTCCACACAGCTTCCCTGGGGGCCCCCACTCCACCCCCTCCCACAGGAAGGGGGCTGGGAGGCCCCTGGTTACCCCAAAACACCTCCCCCCGTCCCCAAAGCGATGCGCCCCCCCCTCCCCAACCCCAGAGAGACGGAGCCGGGTTTGGTGCAGGGTCCTTTATTGGCTCTGCGCAGTCGGGGGGGGGGCACGTTGGGCCGGAGTCTCCTCACATCGGCTTTGGGGGGGGTCGGGGGGCTGCGCCCTGTGGGGGGGAAGGAAGGAGAGGTCAGCCAGATCGGAGGAGAGAGCGGAGGGCGGGGGATGAGCCCCCAGCACCTCCCTACCCCCCCCCCCAAATCCTCTCCCCGATACGTACGGCGGGTCTGAAGCGCGGCGGGGGGGTCCGGTCCTTGCGCGCCTCCCGCGAGCGGTTCCGCACCACTTTGCTGTGGATGGCGCAGCTGACGCAGTAATGCAGCTTCACGTACAGCTTGGGCAGGACATAGGCTGCGGAGGAAAGGGGGGGGGGGGCGAGACGGGGGGGGTCAGCGGCCCCCATCACCCCCCCAAAAACCACCCCAAGGCACAGCTGTCCCCTCCCTGTGTGTGTGTGTCCCGCCAGGTAGGGGGAATGGGGTCGGTCCCCGTTACGGGGGACCCCTGATGCTCGCCCCCCCCCCGTGGCCTTACAGTCGAAGACGCTCGCCTCCGAGATGTCCCTGACGGCCGCGGCCTCCACGATGTTCCTGATGACAAACTTCTTGATGGCCTTGTCCTTGGGGACGCAGCGGGCGCAGTTGGTGCAGCGGATGGGCTGGACGTGCCCGCGGCCCTTCTTGGCCCGACCGTTGTTCCTCCTTTTCTTCGTCTGCGGGGGAGGAAAGAAGAGAATAAACCCCTGACACCCACCCGGGGACAGCATCTCCCCAAACACCCCAACCCAGCAGACCCCAATGTCCCCCCCAACCTCCCCCTGTCACCCCCCAACCTCCCCCCAGCCCCATAGAGGCCCTACCCAAGTCCGCCCCCCCCCCCAGCCCAATATGATGTCCCTACACCCCCCCAAACCTCCCCATAGCACCCCTAAACCCCCATACGCCCCCCCCCCCAGCATCCCCTGCCCCACACGAGCCTCTGTTCCCCCCCCCCCCGTCGCATCCGACCCCCCCCCAGCCTTATAGGGGCCCTATAGCCTCCCTGCGCCCCCCCAGTCCCCCTCCCCTTTCCCCACAGCACCTCCTGCCCCACATAAGTCCCTACGGAACCCCCCCAGCCCGGGCCCTACACCCCCCCCACCCCATATAGGCCCTGCGGCCTCCTTGTACCCCCCCTCAGCATCCCCTGTGTCCCCCCCCCCCCCGCCCCTACGGTCACCCGGTGCCCCACATGTCCCCTCCCGGACACCACACGCCCCCCCCCCCCTCCCCTACGATGTCCCCAGACCCCTTCTTCCGAGGCCTCCCCGGGTCCCCTCCCTCAGCCCACGCCGCTCTCACCATCTCGCTGCCGGGGCGGCGAAAGAGGGCCCGGCCGCCGCATCACCGCCTTTATATACGCGCCCTCCGCCCACAACGGCCACCGCCGGCGCCCCCCCGCCCGCCCCGAGGCTCCCCCCCCCGGCCCCGCCGGCGGAGCCGTTACGGCTCCGCCGGCGGGGCCGGGGGGGGGAGCCTCGGGGCGGGCGGGGGGGCGCCGGCGGCGGTAAGGGAGTTGGGGACTACTTCGCCTCGCCGCGGCGGAGGGATCGGCGCGACGCGCGGCATGAGAAGACGCGCCTGCGCGGTGTGAGAAGACGCGCCTGCGCGCTCGCGTGCGTGCGTGCGTGCGTGCGGCGCGGTGCGTGTGTCGTCATCGCGCGCCGCGGGGGAAGCTGGGAGTTGTAGTCCTCAGGGGGGGGTGAGCATCTGGTGTGCCCCCCCCCCCCCCCCCCCCTTTCCCCGGGTTTATGGGGGGACCCCGAGTGTCCCCCCCATTATGGGGGGGGGGGACAAGTGTGTCCCCCCCACCCCACCCCTATAGGGGACCCCCGGTGTGTCCCCCACACACCCCGGGGGGACCCCCAAAGTCCTGCCCCCCCCCCCCCCCAAAGCCCCCTCCCAACTCTTGACGGGGACCCCCCCCCCCCCAAGTGCTCATGGGGGGTCCCCAAGCGTCCTCCCCCCCGCAAAAGCCCTAGAGGGGACCCCCAGTGTCCCCCCCCCCCCACCCGGGGGGGTCCCCAGTGTCCTGCCCCCACCCAAGGCCTCCTCCCAAATCTCGGGGGGGGGGGGGCCCCGCAATTCATGGGGGGGGCTTCTGGGTGTCCCCCCACCCCCAAAGCCCTGGAGGGGACCCCCAGTGTCGTGTCTCCCCCCCCCCCCCCCCGGAGGAATCCCCAGTGTCCTGTCCCCCCCACCAACACTCCGGGGGGGCCCCCATCAGTGCTCACGGGGGGGTGACCCCCAGTGTCCCAGCCCTTAATGGGGGGGTGTCCCCAAGTATCCCCCCCCACCTACCCCTAGAAGGGACCCCCAGTGTCCCCCACACACCCCAAGCTCCCCTCCCACCTCTGGGGGGGGTCCCATCACCATCCTGCCCCCCCCAGTGCTCATGGGGACACACACACACACACAGTGTTCCCCCTATTATGGGGAGCCCCCCAAGTGTCATGCCCCCCCCCCTCCCCCCAAAGCCCTAGAGGGGACCCCCAGTGTTCCTCCCCCCCTCTCCTGCCGGGGGGGTCGCCAGTGTGTCCCCCCCCGTCCCCCCCAGCCTGTTCCCAACTTTGGGGGCACCCCACCACCACCCTGCCCCCCCCCCCCAATATCACCCCCCCAACCCCATAGAGGGGACCCTCAGTGTCCCCCTCCCCTGGGATGGAGGTGGGGGTGTCCCCACTGTCCTGAGCCCCCCCCACAGAAGGGAGGTCGCGGGGATGGGGAGGGGGGGGGAGGCGTTAAATTACTCCGGTTTATTTATAACAGACCTTCAGCCAGTACAGTACAAAACTTACAGTAGTAGATCTCGTTACACAAATAGGTAATTACAATATCTTACAGATACAAAAGCTCCTGCGGTCACGGGGGGGGGGGGGGGGGTCGGGGGGGTCAGGGGGGGGGTCGGTGTTGTTTTTTTTTTTTTTTGTCCCAAAGCGAGTCTAACCTCACAAAAAAAGGGAAAAAAAAAAACCCAAGACGACAGCAAAATCCATTAACGATATACAACTGAAAACTCGTTAGAAAGGCAGGAGGGGCTGGGGGGGGGGGGCAAAGAGGGGGGGGGGCCGGGGTATTGCACATCATCGTTTGTTCTTCATACATCTGATTAAAAAATATAGATATTTACAGGAGTAAAGCGACCTGGAGTTTTACAAAATTCCTACATTTTTGTTTTAGACTCTTTTAAGAGGAAAAAGAAAAAGAGGCGGAAAGAAGAGGGGGGAAAAAATAAAAAAGAAACCCAAGAGCGGTCAGCGACTGCCGAGCTTCCGTTTCGCTGCGTAAAAACCCCTTTTTGGGTTTGTTTCGGCGCTGGGGGGGTGGGGAGGGGGGTGCTGGGGAAGGAGGAAAAAAAAAAATAATAAAAATTATAATATAATAACGGGAGAGAAGGGAGGAGGGGGGCAGCGGGAGGCGCCGCCGCGTGAGGTGGTTGCGTTTGTGTCCGTAGAAAAGGAACAGCCTTTGGTTTCGACCTCAGGAGAGCCCCGGGGCGGCTGCGGCTGAGGGGGGGTTTATGCATCCTGGGCCTGGGGGGTTGGATTTGGGGGGGGGGGGAGGAGGTTGGGGGGCTGCCATGGGGGTCCCGGCTGCCGCGGCAGCTCCCGGCTCCCCCGCGGCCCCCGCTTTATTTTTGGTTCTATGGGCTGCACCCCCCCCCCCCCCTCCCCACCACCCCGCTACACCGCTTTGGGTGGGGGGCACCGTCCCGGGGGGTGTGTGGGGGGATCCCCGGCTCTGGACCCCCCCCCCCCTCCACGGGAGCGCATCCCTTGGTGTCGCCCCCAAAAAACCATCCCGCTCCTGGAGCGCATGGCAGGGGAAAGGGGGTGCAGCAGACAACACCCCCAAACTTCCCCCCTCCCCTTTTTTTGGACCCCCCCCTCCCCAAGATGGGGGGAACCCGGGGGTCCCACTGCTGGGGGGGGGGCGATGGTAAATCTCTGGGGATCCCCGACTCCTCCGTGTCCCCCCGAGAGCGGGGTGGAGGCTGCAGGGTCACGGGGAGAGCCGCGGGAGCCGGAGGGGGGGGTCAGGTCGGGGGTCCCGTGTCCCCCATGGCCGGGGGGGGGGCAGCCCCTGCAGCAGAGCGGGCTGGAGATACTGGCCTGTGCCGAGGAAGAGGAGGAGGAGGAGGAAACCCCGGCCAGAGAAGGGAGCCGGACGCTCGCCATCTCCCCGGCTCACGATTCCTTCATTTATCGGAGCGATGGGGACCCCCCCCCCGGTGTCCCCCCCACCCCCGGGGTACGGGGAAGGGGGGGCTCCAAACACCACGGGCAGGAGGAGCCGGACAAAACCCAGCGTCACCGTCCGGCACAACCCCGGGGGGGGGTTTCCCCGCTCCACGTACTTCAACTCGTTAAAGCTCGGGGCGCAGCGGCCCCCGGCAGGCAGGCGGTGGTGGTTTGGGGGGGTCCCGGGGGGAGAGGGGGGGGGGGTTTAGCACCTAATCTGAGGTTCGCTTCGCCCGAGAGCGGGGACGGGCAACGCCGGGCTCGCACCAAGGAAAGGGCTCTCGGCACCGTGCCGGAGAGTCAACCGGGACCGGGGGTGGGAGGAGGAGGAGGAACAGTCTCAAAAATTCAAGTGAGACTTTACTGGGGGGGGGGGGGGGGGGGGAATGGGGAAGGGGCGGGGGGGGAAATAGAGTTATAAAAAGAGAAACTAAGAAGCTTAATAAATAACGGAGGGAGATGAGAGAGGTGGGGGGGGGGGGTGGGGGAAAGCACAAAAAAAGTCCGTTAATATTTAAATAACTCCATTTATAAAAAGGCAAATTGTTAAGAGCTCCCCCTCGGTGGGGTTGGTTTGTTTTTGTTTTGTGTTTTGTCTTTTTTGTTTGGTTTTTTTTTTCTTTCTTTCTTTCTTTTTTTTTTTTTTTTTCAGTTACTGATTTTTTTTCTTTTTTAAATCTTTTTGTAGCCAAAGTCAGTGCAAAGGAGTATAAAAGAAAAACCAACAGTTCCATGCCCGAAGGGTGGAGGGGCCGAGCTAGAGACAGAGAAGGGTTCGGGAGAGGGGTGGGAAGGGGGACGGGGAGAGGAGGGAGAGGGGCTTTAGCCGACTTTATGCTCTCCCCGCACGATGTGGGAGGAGAACTCGTACCGGTCCTGGCTGTGGTGGCCACAGATGTTGCATTCGAAAGGGTCTCTGAAGCCGTGGCAGCCCATGTGGATGGTGAACATGACGTGGTCCAGGAAGAGGATGCGGCAGTGCTCGCACTTGAAGGCCCTGATCTGCTCCCCGTCCTCGTTGACCACCCGCAGGGCTTCTTTGGCGGCGCTGGGGGTGGAGCGGGCGGCCGGGGGTCCCTCCGGCACCTTGGGGTCCTCTTTGGCGTAGGCTGGGCTCTGGCGGCTGCTGGCGCAGTTCCCCGCCGGCAGCTGCGAGCTCCGCTCTTCGTGGTTGCTCTCCGTGTCCGTCGAGTCCTGGCAGCCGTTAGCGGGCGACCCCGCCGGCTCCCGACCCCGGTACACCACCTGCACCCCATCCGGCACGTCCTCGTGCCCCTCGGCGGCTTCCCGGCTCCCCGGCATCTCCAGCCGACCCGGCAGGGGCTGGATCTGGGTGTAGACGGAGCTGATGACGGGGGTGACTTCTGAGATGCAGTTTGTGGGGGGCAGCCGGAGGGGGCGAAGGTGCTCCCCCCCCATCAGGGAGAGGGAACTGCCGTAGGAGGGGTCGAGGGGGTGGTGGGCTGAGACCATCTCCACGTCCTTCTCGAAGCCGGAGTTCACGTCGAAGGGGAGGTCCGAGAGGGTGAATCGCATCTGCTTCTCCCCTGCCGGGAGGGAGAGCGGCGGTCAGAAGGGGCAGGTTTGGTTTTGGGGTACATTTCCCCCACCTCCCCGATGTCCTCTCCCTCCCCAGCACCGCGTGCCAGGGCTGCCCCGTCCCGGGACGGTGGGGATGAAAGGCGCTACGCGAACACCGGCCGCATACCCAAGTGCAGAGTCTCAGCTCCCTGGGGAGGGGGGTCCTGGCGCCAGCGACCCCCCCACCTCTCCCTCCTCTCTCCTGTCTGCCCGGGAAGCGATGGGGAGGGGAGGGGGGAAAAAATCCCCTTACCCACAAATTTCTGAGGTGTCGATCGTTTCCGTTTGGTGAGGCTGTTCGCCAGCCGGTCAATAAACGTCGGCCGATCGGACGAGGGGTGAAGCAGAGAATCCGGCACTATCTCCAGGTCTCGCATCTCGTCACCTGGCAAGACAAGGGAAACCCGGTTCAGCCGGCAACCGCGGGACGGGGCGAGCGGGACGGGGACGCTGCCACCCAGGCCGGGGACTCCGCAGCCAGCGCTCGAGGCACGCCGCTCCTGCCCTCTGCTAGCCGGGACGGACCTGCGGAAAGGCTCCCGGGCTGCCTGCTCCAGGCCCAGAGCTTACCCCGTCGGTGAATCGGTCGCAGGGGAGCGCCGGCAGCCGGTTCGCCTCCCTTCTTCATCGAGCTGGGCCCGCTCCTGCCACTTTGGGGAAGAGGAGCCGGCTTCAACGGATCGAAGTGCCCTCGCTTTTCCTGCCGGCTCTCAACCCCGTCCTGGAGAGACCTGCCCCGCGCGGCCGCTGGCGAGGGCAGCGCCGCCATTCCCCTGCCCCGCAGGTGACGGATCATCCGGTTAAAGTGTGCCGGCGGCCTTAACCGGTGAAGCTCACCGCAAGCACCGGGGGCTCTGGCGGGACTGGGTCCGGCTCCAAAGAGGGGCGAGAAGCCGGGATGGCTCCGGCTTTGGTTCTTTGCCGGCGGCGCAGCAAAGCCGGGGGGATCTCTGTCTGCCGGCTCCGGGGAGGAGCCAGAAGGTGCTTCCAAGCCACGCGGTGCCCGTTGCAGACACCAGCCCACCGGGGTAAATCCCCTACGCCGCGGTGGCGTGGTCGTGTTCTGCTACTCAGGGAAAATACTCCGGGTGGTTTTCGCACTCGAAATACGGGCTGAGGGTGTGTTTCGGTTCAGGGGGCTTCGGAATTCAGCTGGTGGCACGGGGAGGAACCAGGGAGGTAACACTTTGCACTTGCAGAGGTTTTGCGGCATTACCCAACGCACACGCGTAGCGCCTTTCATCCCACCATCGCCGGGGCACGGAGAGCGCCGGGGCTCACGCTCCCCCCCCTGCACGCAGCACCCCCCTTTTTCTCATGGGAAGAGGTGTCCCCGAAGCTCGACCCCGTCAGCCGGAGACGGGGCTGGAAAGTGAACCCGCGTCCCCATTTCCCACCCTGCCGAGACCCCCTCATCGTGTCCCCGGGGCGGCACCGGGGCTGCGGGATCCCCGCGGCACTGACCTTGCTGGCCGGCCAGCGACTGCGGTTCAGTGTTCAGACTCTGCAGGTAGTTGTGACACCGCTCCTTGTGCTCCTCCAGCGTGCTCTGCTGCTTGTAGCTCCGGCCGCAGTAGTTGCACTTGTAGGGTTTGCCGACGGTGGGGGAGGAGACTGCAAAACAGGCAAACCAGAGTCTGGCTGTAAAAACAGACATCGTGCCCGTGCCGGAGAGCCCGGGAAGGTGCTTGGATGTGAGTCAATGGGAGAGAAAAGCGGGAGGAATCGGTCCCCAGGGAGCATCACGGCGGGGCAGCCACCTTCGCCGTCAGCCCACCGCACCATCTACCTGCGCCGCAGAGAAAGGACCTGCCCGGCACGTCCCGGGCAACAGATCCCAGAGTCGGGAGCAAAAGCCACGACCCGCAGCTCTCAGCCTTCCTCCTCACCACCTCCTACCCCGACACGGCTACCGCACGCACCCCGGCGGTTTGCACCCCCTCCTCCTCCTGCCAGAGAGCCGCAGGGAGAAGGGCTGGCTGCTCCTGGATTTTAATAGATGGGGAGCTACGAAAATCAATCATAATTTGGCCAAATACCTAAACCGCAACGCCTCAGACCTGGCCTTTACCTACGCGCTGCTCCCCGCACACCAGCGCTACGGGTTTCTAGCAGCTGCCCGGCCACGTTACGCACCCCCAGGTAAACCCTCGGGCTGGAAGTCCCGATGGCAAAGGCAATATTGAAGGAGGGCAGCTGGACCCCGCAACTTTTTAAACGTTTCTAAGCATTTCTTCACCCTCCATTCGCCGCAAAGGGCTCGGTGGCTTGGCCAGCACGCGGTTGCTGTGCGGAGCGCGCGTGCACACACACACACCCCCCCACACACCGAGATTCGTGATAAGACACTCGCCAGACACATTTTTATCCTCATCTCTCCCAATTTTCTCACTTCTGACTGAAAATCACCGAAGCCACCCAAGGTCAGCGTTCAGCCTTGCGACCGCCAGACAAAGGAGAGCGGCGGCCGTGCGCGGCGGAGCCGGCGGTGCTCCTCGCGGCGGGCTGCACTCGCCATGTCATCATCTGCACGTTTTAACCGGCAGAACACTACTTACGGCGAAAAATCCTGACCCCTCCCGAGGGGAGATGGTATCTCTGAACCCCGCCGCGGTTTCCATCGCGCCGCGAGGCTGCTGCCTGCGCAGGGGACGGGGAGGAGACGCAAACGCTGACACCGGGGTTTTGTGCCGCTCGCCGGGTGATTGCTAATTGGGTATAATCAGAGCAGTACCTGGGCAGCAGACCGGCCGACATCCTTCGGGCACGGGGGAAAGGGCAAGGCGGTCCCCCCCGCATTAAATACTCTTGGTGGGGGGGGAAGGGATCCGGGCTCCAAGGGACCTGCTGCCGCAGGCTGATGACACTGGGTTAGACACTTTTTTGGGGGAGGCAGCTCGTTAGTCAAAAAGATGCTAATGGGGAAAAAAAAGGCGAGCGCAGGGAAGCTGAGCCCGAGCCAGGGGGTGGACTCTTCAGCCCCCTGCACGCCCCCCCCTGGCACGAAGAGTGCAGCCCCTTCTCCGCGGCGGCTCAAACAGGCAGGACCCCAAAGCACCCAGCCACGCCGCGCCAGGGAGGGGGACGCCGTCCCCCAGGCAAGAGCCAGGGACCGTGGGGTCCGAGAGGAGCCCGAGAGCTGCCGTGCCCCTTCCCCTCTGACACTGCCCCGCGGGGCCGGGGGGTTTTACTAACAGGGTAATGCCCCAAAATCGGCTGCTTTTGCTGGAGGCCGGAGCCTACCGCCCTCCGCCCCAGCTGTTGCTGGCGGGGACAACGGTCAGCCCCACGGCCGCTGCCTGTGCCATGCTCACCCCGTCGGGCTCCGGCGCAAGGCTCGGGGAGGAGTGTGCTGCCTGCCGAGACCCGCCTGGACCGGGTTCTTTCTGTTCCTGTCAGATTTACGGGGTTGTTTTGGGGTTTTTTTTTGCAGCTTGTGGTTTAACCTTTAACTGCTTTTTTAAAAGAAAACAACGCGTTTTCAGGCTGTAGGTGAATTCACATTTAGCCCCGACTCTGACACCTGGATTCATGTGAAGTGTTTTGTTCTGTGGCCGGGAAGCGGGGCCAGCACCTCCGCTTGCGACGGCTCGTACTGGATCCTGCCCAAACGCCACGGCGGCGGTCAACGAGGAGACCGGCTGCGTCCATACGCACCGTGCCCCTGCCCGGTCCCAGCTCAGCAGCTCAGCCAAGCCGCAGGCAGATCTGGGAGTCCAGGAGCCACCGTGGATTTCACCACCGAAGCTCTGGGTTAGAAATCAATGCGGAGAAGGCGATGACAAGCGCAAATCTCTCCTCCCGGCCCTCCCCAGGCAGCAGCATTGTCGCAGAGCAGCTGAATATTGGTTTACTCCAGTCCCAAGGGAGGCGAGGATGCCACTAGCCTCCGAGTATGAACACAAAAATGCGCGTTAGGAATTCACTCCTCAAATCGAGCAATTTAGATGAGAGCGCCTCGACTCCAAAGTCCATTATGTCTCATTAATCTCCATCACTCGCGCAGCTTTTAAACTTAAGAGTTCCTCAAACGGCTCGGTTTTGTTACTCCTAAATAAAACAACAACCCAAACCCCTGCGTGCGTTTGTGCTTCGCAAAGCTCCCCTGACGGCAGCGCTGGGATTGGGGTTGGCTTTCCAAGCCGGGAAGCTCCGCATGGATACCCTGAAGTTATCTCCCCAGGATCCAGCCTTCCCCCTCCCCGCCTCAGCCTGCGTTTTGGGGCTCTGGGGACGGAGCAGCTGCCCGCGGCGCAGGGGGACAGCAGGACATGCAGCAGCTTGGGACCCGGCCATCGCCCGACCGCGCCGGGTCGGCTCCCTGGGGACACGGGGACCGAGCTGTCCTCCTGCCCACACACCTCGGCCGCAAAGGTCTCGCTCCCAGCGTCGAGGCTCCTGCGCGGCTCTGCCCACACCGCAGCCGTGCCCTGCCACGCTGGTTTGCCAACTCCGCGCCGGGCGTCCCCCGGCAGAGGGTCAGCCATGGCTCAGGAACGGGGTTTTACAGCGGCTGCAGGACAAGGAGTGAGGCTATGTCCTGAGCCGGCCTTTGTGTCACTTTTCCTTTTACTCCTCAGCCTGTTCTTTGAAAAACGTCCCCGTTTGCCCACCGACACGTGCTCGTGTCTCGGACAGACTTGATCCACATGTCACCTAACGTGAGTGAGAGGCTTCCAGCGGGCAACCAGGTCCGTTCAGGATCCCCAAAGTTCTTCGCCCGTGTCATACCCAAAACGTGAGCGAGGGGGACGCTCTCCTCGCCGCCGGGCCCCTCCAGGAGAAGTTTCTTCTGACCAAGTACAACAAACAGAAAGTCTCCCTCCGAACAGAGGCTCCAGGTTTGTTTATTTACCGGGCTGCGAAGCGGTGAGGACTAAAAGGGAGGGAGGTCTCGGGGGACCGGCAGCTCGTCTCGGCTGTCCCGGGTGTGGGCTGCAGCTTCTGATCTATTTCAGAGCAACGCAGCGTGTTTGATCTGGATTTTAATACCTCACTTTTTTGGACAGTACATCTTCCCAGATGAAAGCTCAGTGTCCCTCATGGGGACGGCATGAAACGCACATGCCTCTAGTTAAGGCAGAGGGAGGGAAAGCCAAGCCCTGCTGCCTTCCACCCAGGCAGGGCAACCGCTAGACTTTCGCCTGTGAAATCCACATTAAACGAAGGTTTTCTTAGTAATTAGCTCCCATAAAGACTAATTTTTGTTTGATATGTCGTGAGGGCTTGTCCCATTTCTGTGTCTCCTGATTGAAGGACTCAAGGCGACCCTTTCCCTGCCTGGCAGCGGCGAGATGGCGGCACAGCTCTGCCACGGACCCACCTCCGGACGCTCAGCGAGGGTGAACGTGGTGGACAGGAATGGCCCGAGAGGGGGAACTTGACCCACAAGAGAAGCCAGGAGCAAGGAGTCCAAAAATGACCCCACATCTCTGGGCCCGGACGGTTCGGGGTCCCCTGAAGCATGTTAATTAGGAGGACACCCCCGTGAGCGGGAGGCAGGCTCGGAGCAGGGTCTCGCCAGCCACAGGAGCTGCTGGTGCAGCGCGCGCCCCTGGTTTCGGCTCTGCGCATCCGCCCGCACGAACCTCTCGGCTGCCGGCGAGTCAGGGTTCCCGGAATGGGGCTCAGCCACGTAACGCCCCAAAACCCCGCACCCCAACACAGCGGGGACGGGGAGGGTTTAAACAAAGCGAGAGAGACCTTCCTAACAGGAGTCTGGATTTCAAAAACCCAAGAGCCGTCCAGCTTCAGAGCATCCTTCCTCTGCCAAAAACCCGCGTGCTGAAGGTCCCTGGGCAGGGGCTCGTCAGCGGCACCCTGGAAGGGCGCAGGGCAGAGCGCCGGCGAGGCGAGCTCGTGGCGGACGGATGCCAAAGCTCTCCGCTCCGCTGCGCCGTAACTCCTCCCCGAGCCGATGCAGCGCTGCCCAAGATGGAGCTGCTGCCGCTCGGAGCGGCCGGGGGCGGAGGGGAGGAAGACGGATGATGCTGATCGCTCCAGACTGAAGGACTCATCGGGAGAGCTGAAGGCCTCGAGGCGGAGCGGCCGCAGCTCAGTGGGTCTGAGAAGCCACTGGGATGATTTGGTGCTTCTGCGGCGATTCGGTGCTTCACGGGGAGTGGGCTGTCACCGGCGCCGGGCTGTCACCGGAGCCTGGCTTTCCTTACCCCCCGAGTGGGGTGGGAGGAGACACACACGCTCTTTGCTCTCTAGAGTTAATGACACGAGGGTTTTTGCCCCAACTACTGCCTTCTTGCTTTCTTCCCCCCTTCCCCAGAGATAAGGAAAGGATTTCTTTGGCATCTCTCCCCATTAACTGGCAGAGCCCAAGGCCGCTAACCTCACCTCACCTCCCCTCCTGGGGCAGAAACGGACACTTTCCGACCACCTCGGCATCAGAAACGCCCCCCGCTGCCGTATTCCGGCCAGGCTGGAGAACCAGACAAGAGACCAAAAAAGTTTTACACTGAGAAGAAGCTTTATCCCTTGGCAGCGGAGATGTCCAGAGACAAAATATAATGGACGGAAAGCTCCTGCAACCCCTTGAACCTCCTCCCCGCCCAGATGCCAAGTGAGAACCAACAGCCCCGTTCCAGGCTCGGCACCTCGCTCCAGGGGCCAAACCGCCCCGGATTCCCCTCCGGCATCACCCAGAAAGTCTCAGATGCGCGTGCAGGGGCAGAGATGACAAACTCCAAAAGAAACAGCGAAGGGGGAAGATTCGTGCACAGAAAGACGGGAGCTTAAACCTGAAGCACTGCATCTTCCCACCGAGAAGGGCAGAAACCTAAAGAAAATGGGGGCTCTTGGGCCAGGCTGCGAGGGGGGAGCGGGTTTCTGGGCTCCCGGGCGAGGCTGTGATGAGAACGGGCTCTTCAGGGGACAGGTTTCTTCCTTCAAGGAAGGCATGACACTCGTTTCCATGCAGCGCTCAAAAGGTTAGAGTCGCAGGTGTTCAAAGCCATCTGCATGAACTTTAAAAGCCCCGGCAGCACCGCAGAAACAGGCTGGTACGCAAATCAAGGGAAAAACGATCGCAAACCAGGGGGCCGGCTGGCGCACTTCACTCCCACCCATGGCCCCCGCCAGCTGTTACATCACGGAACCGGCGGGTGAAAACCACATCTCAAATGTCATATTTAAAAAGGACAATGTCAAAACAACACACAAACAAAACCCCTCAGCGCTCATTTTCACTGGGGCAGGGCACACCCAAGGGTGGGACCTATCTTAACTCAATAAAATCTATTAAACATTTATCTTTATAAGAAAGAGATGCAATAACCCCCAGGAACGACTGGAACACAGCAGCACAAAGCCCCGCAGGCGCTGCAGGTCAGCGGAGTTCCCAGTCCATTAAGCAGACACCAACGTAACCCCCCCCAGGCACACGCTCTGCCCTCGGCAGATCGGCTCTGCTCCGGAGCGACCGCGGCAAGCCGGCAGCCGATACGAGAGCAAGTGTGGCTGCTCTCGGTTCAGAGCTGGGGGCTGGCGATTTTGGAAGCTGGGCTGAACCCCCCGGTTTTGTACCATCACCGTGTGTTCCCTCCCTGCCGCCTCCTCCCTTCCCGGCCGGTCAGAGCTACCCACCGGAGTGCGTTCGCAGGTGGCCGGTGAGCGCATCCCTCCTGCGGCAGGCGTAGTTGCAGAAGGGACATTTGAAGGGCTTCTCGCCAGAGTGCAGTTTGATGTGACGCAGGAGGTTTCCCTTCTGGGTGAAAGAGGCTCCGCACTGGTTGCAATGGAACGGCCTTTCTCCTGCAAAACCGGAGCAGTCGGTGAAACTCCCGGTTAAAAGCATTTTCTAAGTCTGCAGAGGAGCAGCTCTCAAATCAACACCCCGGGAGACCAGAAGCATTCACGGGCTCAGCAGTGCTGAGCGTGTTTGAGACGGAAAGCCCCAGGCTAACTACCAAACACAGTGCTCCGGAGGCGACCTCCAACCCGGGCAGCGACAGACCTGCTGCTGGAGGGTGGACAGTGACGAGGACAGACCAGCTACACGTGCTTTCCCGGGCCTTTCCTCACTGGCATTGTGTGGCCACCATCACCGGGGTCAGCATCTTGGACCTGACACCCATCTCCCGCGGCATCCGTGCCCACCGGCCACCACACGGTTGCCACCCGGCTTCAGAAAGTTGCTTCCCTCCGGCCCACCCTGCCCCTACCCCAGGGCAGCAACGCCGGCCTCGGGGCGGCCGCTCACCGGTGTGGCTGCGCTTGTGCACCATCAGCACGTTGGGGCCGATGCACACCATGCCGCAGATGTCACATTTCAGCTTGCCGTTGGGCAACCGAATGCCCCCGGGGGAGTGCGGCTCCTGGCCCGTCCCGTCACAGTAGCCCAGGGGCTCCGAGAGCGAGTCCTCCACGATCACGCTGTCCTCCTTCTCCAGCATCCGCTCATCCTGTGACAGCAGCCGGCTGGCTTCCTCATCGCTGTACATCTCCACCTTGATAGAGTTTGCTACGAGGAGGCAGAAGGGATAAAACACAGTCAGTGGGGGGAAAAAAAGCTCCTAAATCCAAGGAGCTGGGAGCACAGCTTAGGCAGGACTTACTCCCGAAAGAAATACGGTGATGCGTTAAGCGATTTGTTTGCAATAAACGGGCATCTTCTTATTTTGTTGACTACTCAAGAACATACATCAAACACGGATCACACGAGGTTACTGGCCGGGCGGCTTGTCTGCACACCCCGAAGATTACTGCTCTGCGTCCTGCCTTGTGAGGTGACCGACTGAAGAAAAAGACATTTAGTTCCCTGGATTGAAAGGCAGAAGGGGAAAGAAAAACCACTCGTGCTTTTGAAGTACTGCAGAGGAAGCAAAGACACCAAATTTTGACACTCTGAATCAGTAAAGGCTCAAAACCCACTGGCACGGGGAGCCTGACACGAGTGTCTTGGATAGTCGGGAAATCTCGGCTCACCGGAGAAGCCATTGCTTCACCACAAGTTTTCATCTTCGCTACAAGACCTGGAATCCATCAACTATCTAAAGGCAGAAAAAAAGAAAGCGAAGAGGACGGTGCTGCCTGAAAACCCCCACCCCTGCCCCGGGCAGGCTGATCGCTGCCTCGCCGGCTGCCCCAGCCCGGGCCAGGCTCCCCGTGGGCAGCTCTGCCTCCTCCCCATCCCTCAGCCGCCAAAGAGGCTGCAGGAATCACGGCAAACGCAGGGAGGGGACGAACACGCAGACACCCGTGGGGTGGCACCGAAGACCCCAAGAAAGCTTGTACGAAATTAGGGAAGTGGACGTGAGCGATGCCAGGGACAGGTCCTACAGCTGAGGGTTGGTGACTGCCGGGCGCAGCCACCCTGCGGCGTTTCTGGCCCGGCCGAGAGCAGAGAGAGGGCAGGAGCCGGAGGAACGGCGCTGAAGAAGCCCACCGAAGCCGGAGGATGGAGGGGCACAGGGTGCGGGCAGCAGCCAGGGTGGGCAGCAAAGCGAAGCCCCCAGGGTTTCCCTCCCCGCCGCTACCTTTCCTTCCTCCTGCAGCATCAGGAGCGGAGGCTGGCGAGGGGATGCGCCAGCCCTGACCTACATTCCCGGCTGCTCTAATGATCTGTGGAATGCCACAAATCAAACACTCCCCGAGACGATGGCGACCGCTCCGCTCCCTCCGCTGCCAGCAAGCTGCAGCCCTGCGGGGACTGGGAGAGGGAAGGATGGGGGAAACCTCTCCCTCTGCTCCCTCCGCTCCCTCCCAACAAACTTATCCACCCAGATCCTGCACGCTTCCTCCCTCGGCCCAGCATCCGAGCGGCCATCCCACCTCGCGACGCCAGCGGTACCCTCTGCTCGAGGGAGAACTGCCGCCGGGACACCCTCAGCCTCGGTGAAAAGTCGCCTGTTTGGAGAGCCGGTCTTTAAATGATCAAATTGGGAAGTTTCCTCCCACTTTAAGCCATCGCCAGCAGCCGGGAGCGAGAGGGAAGCCCCTGGGGAGACTCCCTGGCCGGGGACGGCCGATCGCACCCGCTACCTGCTCCCGTAGCGCCGGTCCTGGCAGGCCGGAGGAAGACGACGATGGAATAAAGTCGAATCCAGGTCACCCACAT
Source organism: Pluvialis apricaria (assembly GCA_017639485.1). Classification (NCBI taxonomy): domain Eukaryota; kingdom Metazoa; phylum Chordata; class Aves; order Charadriiformes; family Charadriidae; genus Pluvialis; species Pluvialis apricaria. The sequence continues at coordinate 2,725,625 of CM030034.1, forward strand.
GGCCATGCACCGAGCCCACGGGCTTAAACAAAATATTTACAGAATCCCTTTAAATATCAGATTCTTATTTCTTCCATTTAAAGCAGGAGGCTCTTCCCAATCCCTTAAGAGGAGAACTGTGGGGGCTGGAGGAAACTGAACTTTATATACACAAAGGAGACTGTGCTGCTGCCCGGAGGGTAGGAGATTGCAGAGTCCAAGCTGCCTTGTGGAGACAGGCGTGAGAACGGAGCAGCCTGAGCGCAACCACACAGAAATCCCAGCAGCTTCCAGATCTGGTGCTGACTCGACCCCTGGGGCTCGTTCAGCTCTTTGTGAGAGCATGAATGCTCACCCATGGTCCGGGGACGCCTGCGGCACGCCGACGCACACAACGTACCAGCCAAGGGGATTCGAGAGAACCTTGGTAACGTCCCGGGTACCAAACCACGCGGAGGACTCGACCTTTAAAACCTGGGGGGTTCTGAACAAACTCTCACATCGGCTGGGGCAGGGACGATCCTGCCCGGTGGGCGAGCAGGAAGGCTTTGGGTGGCTTACCGGGCAAGGAGGACGCGCGAACACCGGAGATGGCGGCAGCAAGATGGTCCCAGTCCCGGGGAGACTCGTGCCTCCCGAGGAGCCGGGCCACGCGCTCGCGGAGGAGAGCTCCTCTTCCGCGCCACCGTCGGCAGGAGGGCTCTGGCTCTGCCCCACAGCTAGGTACAGCTTCGCAAGTGGGGATTAACGAGGAGCAGCAGCATGGAAGTGATTCATCCGAGACTGCGTGAGGTTTATTGCCGGGTGAAGAGCCCAGGAATTCTGGCTCTCGCTCCCCTCCTTCCCTTCCTGGATCCTCGCGGCAGACAATGCTGCCTTCCCAGCGAGGCTCCAGGCAACGTGAACTGTGCATACACCCGGCCTTGGCAATCGCAGGCACTTTCAGACCGTCTGCTGAGCCACTGGCCAAAGCCACCGCTGGCTGCAGACCGGGAGGAGACTCTGCGGCTGAAGCATTCTTGCGGGGGGGAGCAGAACTTTATTTATGCGTTGGCCGGTGCCACCACGCTCCCCTGGGAGCATCCAGGAGACCCAGCGCAAACAGACGCCTCTGTGCACAAACACGAAGTGAAAAGCTCCTCTCTCGGTGGCAGGAGCTGCCTGGATGAGTTGATGTTTGCTGCACTTTGATTTTCTAGTTGAGTTTTTTTTTGTTTTTTTTTGTTTTTTTTCCTCTCCCATTCCCCTGGGGACTTATTTTTTTCCTGGGCATAGAAGGGAGGCCAACTATTGTTCTGTAATTCTCCTTTCAGAACCAATGCAGAGTCCGGTCTCACTGGAGAGAAGTCTGCTGGCAGAACAGGTTATACAATGTTCTTGCTCCTCTGGGGCACGATGCTTGCTGGATGAACCAGCTGTGAAGTCAAGTCAGATCAGAGGCAATACCATCACTAGCATCCTGCTGTTAAAGGGGAAGGGATCGTTATTGTCCTTTCAGTCAGTCCACGTGCTCGATTCCTTTTGCTTCTGATCAAGCGAAAAGGCTGCGTTACCTCTCAGAGCTGTCCTCTGCGAAAAAGCCAAGATTTCATCTCTTTGCAGAGCTTCTAAGCGTTTTTACAGGGCAAATGTAAAATAAATAGCAAGTAATAAAATGGAAAAATGGCAACGGAGCTAATTCATAACGTTACCCCTTCTGAAAACGTCACGTTTAGGGGTTATTTCACCCTGGTTCAGAAAGAGCAACCTTCAAACGCCAGGACCTAAACCAGAGGTGTCCCGAGGACCTCACTGCTGGAAGTCCACGTGGATGAATTACGGGGGAGTTTCTCTGCTACGGAAATCAATAGGCAACTGCGTGCCGGAACCCGGGAGAGAGGCAAGATCAGAGCAGTGCCGGTCTTTTTGGTGTCGGTTGAGTCAATCTGGTAGAGACGGCCCAACTGTCGGCTCCTGAATACCGAGAGCGCAATTCAGAGCGGGACTTGCCGACTTATCTTGTCTCAGCGCTCCTTCCTTTCATGCGTCAACACGACTTAGCGCCACGTACAGCCCACGGAAACTCGACTGCTGCCCCGAGAAGGCTGCGATGTACAGTGTCTCCGCGAGTTAAGCCTGTACCAGCCGTCCCCAGCTCAGCCAGGGCCACGCTGCTCCTCCACGCACAGGGGAAACGTCACATTTCTCATCAATCCCCACGGCGAGCAATGGGAGCGACGGCGTGCCAGGACGAGGGACAGCCTGCGATAACTCGGGAATCGGACCTATTTTACTGGGGGAGGTTCCTAAATGTAACTGAAAAAGCAGTTTCCTTCGTTTTAAATAAAAATCAAAGAACCCCATCAGTGGACGGGGAAGGAGATGGCAAGTTCTGTGTTGTGGACAGGAGATTCCCCACACCGGTCCCGTTTCTGCCCGGCGCCAGCCACCAGCTCGGCCAACAGCATTTTGCTGATGGCACTTTGCCGGGCGAGAGCACACGGAGGCAGAGGCACGACCGGGCAAGACCCGAGGGGACACGCACCCGCTCTGCAGGGCGACAAGGGCTGGCAGAAGAGGAGCTTCCCAAGGAGCACGCTGCCTCCCCCCTCTGCTGCCCCTTTTTTGGGGGGGGAGCAGGCAGAACGATGGAGAGAGACGACGGCAAAGCTGGTGCCCGACCTAAACGGCACAGCCTGGCCCGGCCAAGCGGAGGCTGGGAGCTGATGGTGCCTTTCATCACCCCGTGGCACTCCCGGTGTATCCAAACATGCCCGGGGCTCTCCGAATCTCCCACGGCTACACAACCAACCTCCCAATGGCCTCATTCGCGCAGAGGCCGAGGTCTGCGGCTAACGAGGACTGCTGTGCACACCGCAGACTCCAACCTGCCCCAGCTCCTACGCCAGAGCGGCTTCTCATTTCCCACACAGCCATCCAAGGCAGATATAAAAAAATAACTTATTCCAAAGCAACCGATGGCTCCGCGGCCCCTCCAGAGCTGTCACCATTATCAGTCTGGAACACGCAGCTGCTTGAAAGTCAAGGTGAAATCCACAACCACAAGGAAAGACCCCAACTCCTCGGCATTGCCACAGCCGGCTTGAAAAACTCCGGGCTCCGCAACAGCCGGTGCCCAGGATCAGTGACGGGGCAGCTGCTCCGTGCGGAGACCCAAGCGGGGTTTTATCCTCTTGGGTTGGAAAACAAAGAGTCAGACTCAGAGAGAAATCTGTCACAGCGGGAAGTCAGAATTTATGTCACGCCTGAGAGAGTGCAGGATTTGGGGACGAACCAGGCAGACCTTGGTGTGGCTTTTTTCAGTTAAGCCGGCGTACTCACCACTGAGAGAGCGGCTCGGGGAGGAGTGCTGGCTGTTGGGTGTGCTCACCGTGGGTCCCACGATCGCCGAGCTGAACTCCTTCTCCAGAGAGGAATCCCCACTACCTTTGGGAGGAGGGAAACACGAGTGAGTGATGCCCAAAGCGCGGCTTGTGGGTTTACACCGGCTTCACCCCGCAAACCCTCTTCCCAGCACCTCTCCTTCGGAAAGGGGCTGCTGACGGGCCCTTCGGGGGGCTGGAGGACGCGGCTTTTACCCCAACGGCACTGTCTGCCACACGCCAGCACAATATTAGACAGGAGCTCGGTGCTTCCTGGACCACAGTCCTCCAGCTGTGACCTCCTCAGGCGCAACAGCCCCGAGCCGGCGTCACGCCGACGGCAGCAGCGCAGTTTGCTCTCCTCACCGGCTTGCAGAGAGGCTGCAGAAGGGGAGAGGGGTCGCCACGCCACGCGGGAGGGCTCTGCGGGAACCCAGCACTGCCGTGCGAAGGTGTGCCAGCCTCAGGGGGAGCCAGGCCACGCACAAGCATCAATCCCCCACCTAAACCAGCCCAGGCAGGCTGACCCCAGTGCCCTGCCTGGGCGAGCGGGGTCCCCCTCCCTGGCAGTCCCCGCTGAAGTGACAATTCCCAAGCAGATACTCACGTCCCCGGGAAGCCGAGCCCACCCCAGACAGACCCTTGCAGTCCCTGGAAACAGGCCCTGGCCCATTCGCACTGGGAAGGGAACTCAGCGATACAGCTGCCTACCAGGAGCAAGCCCACATCACCTCCAGCCCAAGCCATTCACACGGCAGGCTAGACTCATTTTTTCCCCTTCGGGGGCTAGCAGGTTTCTGTTCCGGCGAGACCTGCCGGCTGCCAGCACGCAGAAAACCCCTGGTCCCCCGCCAGCCCTCCCCACCGCGTGCCCAAGAGCCGGGCAGCTGCCTGTGGCGGCCGCTCCTCGGCGATGCCGCGGGGATGGGGACGGCGGAGTTTCATGATGGAAAGTGCAGAAGCTCCGTGAACGCCTTCAGCACAGCTGGGAATGTTATTTATAAATACTTGCATCTGGAGAAACTCTCCTCTCGGTGCTCCCCGAGCCCAGTTCATCCCATTGTCTGTTGACTACTGGGACGCTGAGCTCATCAGCCTCGCTGAGCATGGGAATCGTTTATGGTAACTGCCCTCGGTGAGACAGCATCTTCTAAAGCGCTGCTCGAGTGAGACCCAGCTGGGGCAGCCCAGCAGCATCCTCACCCTCCCCAGTTCCCCGCCAGCGGTGTTTTAAAGAGGTTTTCTATCCTCCCAGGGTCACAGCGGGGGAGACTTCGAGGACCCTTGCCTCTCCCCTCCCCGCACTTCGGCGAGGCTGGCAAGCTGCTGCCAGCCACTTTGAGTCATGTGAAGCCTACGTGCGCTGCCAGCCACAGCAGAAGAGGTTAACGAGAAGGCTGAACAATGAGCCCTGGCCAGAGCCCCGTGCTGCATTAGTCCACGGGCTGGGGGCACATCCTGAGGCCGAAAACCAAACAGCCGCTGCTGTGGGGTGAGACCGACCCTCTCAAAGCCTCTGGGTACATCACAAGCGGCGTCCTCAGCCCACCTCGCTCATACTTGCCTCCATGGGCATGTCGGGGGGGGATGTCAGGCCTTTCCTTCCCTCTCCTCCCTGCCAGCGCAAGGGATTTCAGCCACCTACAAATCACCCTCCAGAGTCAGTCCCTCTGCCCAGCGCAGCCCCCTGCACCCCTTCTCCTCCGCGCGCAGAGAGCGAGCGGAGACGGCACCGAGTTATTTCAGGATCCTTCCCCCCCCCTCCCCACGCTCCCGTTTAACTCGCATTATTCTACCTTGCTGGAGATACCCTGGAGTGTTATCACAGCCAACTCCTTGGAAACAGCGCTGGAGCCCAGGCTGCGTGTGCATGTCTGCGTCGCTGGCAGGGCGCACGCAGCCACTCACCTTCCAGGAAGAGCAGATTCCTGGAAGCGAGGGAAACGACCGTCATTTTACAGTCAGGCGGTACGGCGAGCGGGAACCCGGGCTGCGCCGCTCCCCGGGCATGGGGACACGCGGCCTTCGGAGAGCACGGAGCCGCGCCGAGCCGGCCGGGGACGATGCTCTAAGGAGGGAGAGGAGGGAGCGGGCGGGGGACCAGGGATGCTGCGGGGGTCTCTGCTCTGCCCTCGCAGTGCGGTCAGCTGCGCAGGGGTTCGGCAACCGGGTGCAGGGCCCGAAATATCGGTGGGAAATAGAGGCCCTGATTACCCACGGGAGAACAGCATCGTCCCCATTGTCAGCATACAGCCAGCGATCGCTCATTTGGGCTCCGACCCTCCTGCATCGATAAGGGTTGAGGACACTGAAGCCTCAGCTCCACAAACGGAGCGGAGGTGTCTCGTATTAAACTCCCCCGCAGCTGCCCGCTGTGTCCGGACCCCGAGCACGCCGGAGCCGGGCAAGCTCCGGAGCAGACGCTCAGCCCAGAAGAGAGGCACTTCGCACCTTCCCAGCACCGCACACACGCGTATCCGTATCAAACGGCCGGGGCCCACGGCCTCATGCTGGAGCTGCAAGGAATTTTTTTAGGCAGCGTTTCCAGGTGAGCTTACCTTGGTGTGCAGTCCCCGTCCTACAAAACGGACCCTCCTGGTCCCAGGGCTGGTTTAACCCTGACGATGAGATCAGGGCTGGCTAACGAAGCAGCCAGGCGATGCTGACAGCAGGTAGAACCCCGCTGCACCGGCTCACAACCTGTTCCCAGCTGCTGCCAATCTCCGATGTATTGGAGAAAGGTTAAAAACCCCAAACTAGAATTCAAGTTAAACATTAAGGAGAAAAAAACCCTTAATTTCTCCTTGGTCCCTTCACGCATAAAGGCAGGGCACAGCATCCCGCTTTCAGCTCAAAGCTCAGCTCCTCTGCCAGCTAGCTTCATCCGCCAGATCCCAAAGGATCCTCTTTATCCCAAAGGATCCCCAATCTCCTTCTGACTGGAAGCACCACCGGATAACCGCGCCGGTCCTTGGCACCCAGCCCTCCCCAAAACAGGGGTCAGGCCAGCGCGAGGCTCCGCACTGCCAAGAGCCTCTGCTCCCCCGGGGAGGGATCGCTGTTGAACCCACGCAGAGCTGCACGGACCTCGGCCAGGACCCCCGCTCTGAAAACCACCCCCCCCCCCCACGGGGACGGGGTTTTTCCCTCTGTGCAGCAGCGGGGCTGACACCGGGACCCCCGGTAACGGCTCCTGCGCGCAGCTCGGAGCCCCGGGGAGGTGGGCAGGCTGCCCGCCGCCGCCAGCGAGAGCTGAAGCACTATCCCACCCCTGGGAGCCACCAGCGCCTGGTTTCGACGGTCTCTCAGCAATTTCCCTCTGATAACTTTTCAGACTTCAGATTTCAGGAAATATTGGGTCACATTTCATTTGCTCTAAAAAAAAAAAACAAATGGAAACCTGAACGTCAGGCAAGAGACGGTTCGTCTGTCTGTAGCCCAGTTATCCAAGGAGCCGAGAGCGGTTAACCCTGTTCTCAGGTGGCTGGCACCCAAAAAAAAGAGGGTAAAATGAAGGAGACACGGGCTGTTTTGGGGAGCAGAGGTGGTGGTGGGGGGTGGCCTGAAAACATCCCCCGTCTCCCCTCAGCCTGTGACACGCACACACCTCGCTGCGGGCAGACCACCGAGGGCGCTCGGCCACCCCAGGGAGAGGACTGGAGCGCAGGAGGGCAGGTTCCTGCGGTGGGACGGGGACCTGATGCCACCCTGACTGCACGGGACACCCTCGGCTGGGGACGGGGCGGCCGACGAGGCTGCCCTGGTGCTTTCTCCTGCCTGGGGCCGTGCCGGCTCGGACAGACCGAGGTGCTCGGCCCTTCTTACCACCTGCGAAACAGCAATGCTGCCCAGCAGGCAGGACCGACACAAGCAAAGAGCAGCAAAGCCGTTATCTGTCGGGTTTTTTGGGGGGTTAAGCATCTACAGAAGGACTTACAGCCTGAGGAACCGGGGCGCAGCATGGAGAGGTCTCTTGCCCGCCTCCGCCTTGTTCCTACCCCCTCTGTGGTAACGACTCTGTCTCTACCAGAGCTGTTTCAAAACTGACTTATTTTCCTGTGAAGAATTCAAAGGAGAAAAAGTACTTCACATTCATGAAGAGTTTCCGGGCTTTCGGTTACCTTGCTATTCGACAAACATGAACTTTTTCTTTTTTTACGAGTTCGTTTAATTAAACATATTTCACAGAAACAAGTTTCGAGAGCTCCGCCGTTTCTTTCCTCCAGTCATTTCGGATCCGCAGCAGCTCAGCGACCTGAAGCAGCTAATTAGCAGGCCTTGACCCTGACCCTAACGATTAGCTGATCTTCGTTAGGCCTGCCCTGACCCCCAGGCTGGGCAGCGCAGCCTTCGCTCCCCAAGTGCCGGGGAACTCAAAAGAGAAAGCCCATGCTGGCCGGGACAGCCCCGCAGAGCTCCTGTAATGCTGCTCGTCCCTTCTCCCATCCTTTAACCATTCCCCTTCCCTCCAAACCCCAGGAGCTGCTTAAAACCCCCAGGACTGCCAGCATCGAAAGCTCACACGCACCCGAGGGGGATTCAGGCTGCGCCGAGGGAGACGGGCTCTTTTCTGTTGCCTCTTTTCGGACCTTCTTTCCAGGCAGCAGCACCTCCACGCTGGCGCGGAAACACGGATCTGCCGCAGGGACCGTGGGGAAAGGGGAGAGCTCACCCACGAGACTCCCCGAGGAAAAGCAAAGCCGCAGCTCTGCGGGCGACACGGACCTCCGAGCCGAGCGCTCCCGCATGTCCTCACGCTCTGCCGGAGGACGGCGGCGAAAGCCGAGCGAGGCTGAGAAAAGCAGCTGCCTTCAGCAGGCAGCCGCCCTGGCACAGCGCGACCGGCCAACTCCGGGGAAGCATTTTGTTATTTAACAGAGACATCCTGGCAACCAAAACCCGAGCAGCAAACTGCAGCGAGCGCCTCGAGAGGAGCCAAGCGTCTAACCCGAGAGGGGATCCTCCGGGGATGGGAGGAAATCTTCGTAGAAAGAAGGAGCACAGAACAACTCCGAGGATGAACTTTGTCAGGACGGGCAGGATACGACGTGATTTATGCGAAGGGGCGTTGTGCAAGGTCCCCCACGCAGCTCTGTCAATGCACCAAGTCCCGGCCACCGCAACCGCTCGTTAGAACAGCCGGGGTCCTCTCTCCCTTCCAATGCACTTCAACTTCTGACCTTCATCCCCGCTGAGCCATTCATCCCTGGCACCCCCCAGCTCCCCCAGCTCGCAGGGCTCGCCCAGAGCTGTCCTCCCGCCTCGCGTGTCGCCGCTGGGGCGGATTAGGTAACGGCGAGAGTTTCTTCTGGCTTTGCCGCTTCTAAACCTACATCAGGTCCGACTCTAATCCCCCTCTTCTCCCAGGCAAAGATGGACAAACTGAAGGGTTTTCACACTGCAAACACCGATCCCCCGGAGAAAAGAACAAATCCCACCAAACCAGCTTTCACTTACAGCCCATACCGGCTGCGAGCCGGGTTTCTGCAGGCAACCAGATAAACTAAATCCCCCTCGTGTCCCCGGGGTCCCATCTGGAGACGGGCACTGGGGCTGCGACCCTCAGCACGGCAGCTCTGGTCCGTCTGACCCCACCGGTTACCGGAGCGGTCCGGCACACCGGCAGCTTCCAGCACCAAGATGCAAGCCAGCCCCACACCGCCTGCCCCTCTCCCCACAGACATTTCAGCGGCTTTATGTCTGGAACTCAGCCTGGGTTTAATCGTAATGCACAGCGATAGAGAATCGCGCTGGGCTTGGCAAGGCCGCACGGCTGAGATCACCTGCGGGGGGGTCTTAAATATTGCACTGCTTCCAGTCGCGGGCCCGGCACCGTGCATTCGGCGTACCGGAGAACGGGGCTAAAACCCCCCTTTCCCTTCAGGCAGGAGCCCTGAAGGAACCACCAACCCCCCCCCCCCCCCGAGACTTCTCAGCGCTCTGAGACTGCACAACCATCGCTGGAAATCCATTTTTCCTTTCAGCAAGGCTTGAAGTTTCACCTGTGAGCGCCGCCAGCCACCCACCAGAGCAGCAGGTAAGCACACCGGCACAGGAACTCCAGCGTAAACTTCCCAGGCTCAGCCTTGGTACCGTTCTTTAAATCAGCTGTTTATTACGCCACGGGCTTAACACTTCTCCGACACTTAATGGAACACGCCGGTGTTCTGAATACTGCTCCTCGATGCTTAAGCTGTGATGGCGACAGAGCACAGCCTCGGGAGCCGCAACCGAGCACAGGACAGCTGATACCCAGAGGATGAGACCGAGCACCTTAAAACATTAGCAACCCAAAATAGCTGGCAAAAATCAAGATCAGACATACCAGATATGTAAGATCGTCCATTACAGTCTTCTATATCCATCTTTAAGGTACTTTGCTGAAAGAGAAAGCAGAGCTCAGTCAGAGTTAGCCTCCAGAAGCTGCTCGGACCCTCCTCCTCCAGTAAAACTACCCAACAGCTTCTGGGAGCAGAGGAGTTACTCACCCCACGTTCCTTTAACGCTGCTTTGCAGCCCTGGGCTTAACACCCTCACCACCGACTTCACCGTCAACCCCAGCGGGCGACACTGACCCTCCCCACCCGAGCGGTGCTTTCCAGGTCCCCACTCCGGGAAAGCGAAGGCCAACGCCAGCAGAAGGCGGTGGTCCCAGCAGCCAAACTGGGGACGAACACCACGGTAAGCACGGAGGGTTTCATCCTCCCCCCGCACGCAGGCTGCCGCCACCGCAGCAGGCACGGGACACGGCGTTAGCTCTCAAAGCCAAACCTGGGACACTCAGAGCGGGCAGAGACGGGAGGAGAGCAGCTGCCACCTCTCCTGGGACAGCCGAGGGCTGGGGGAGTCACCGGTCCAGACGGACAGACGGCCACTGGGCAGCAAGGTGTGCCAGCAATTCGCTTCTCCCGCTCCAGCGAGGGGCCGACGTGCTCGTGCCCGAGGCGGCAGCGGGGAGGTGAAGCCTCCAGCGCGGGACGCGCGCGGCCAAAGCGCTCGGCTTCATTTTATCAATGAAAAGAATTGGGGTTTCGGGCAACAAGACCGAACGCTAACGCACCACGCTCTGCCGAGCAGCCTCGCAACAGCCGTTCCAGCGACCACGCCAAAATAAAAGGGAAATCTGCCTTATATTTTGCTGCTCGGCACCCCACGGAGATAATGAACATTTTATACATTCAAATGGCTTTTATTTGTCAATTACTCTGGCTGTTTAAGAAACAAAATGAGCCCAGTTTTAGAAACAGGAGTTTTGCTGTTTAGAGCTGGCTCTAATTGGCAGTTGATAGGGTCGGAAACGGAGTGTTTGCTGCAGAGAACAATTAAAAAAAGCGATAATTTGTGGAGATGAATTGTCTCCTCGAAAAGGCAAATCAACGTGATTTGCAGAGCGTGTGCACACACGCAGCAGCAACGCTGTCCGTTTCCCCCCCCCGCCTTCCCCGGTTCTCGAGCAGCCGATACCCTGCAGACCGCGAGGCTTTCGAGGGGACCTCGGGACCTTTTCCGAGCTGAAAAAAATCGGCCGCTCCCTTCGGACGGTGCCCCTTTTAAAAGCAGATTTTTAACAATAACCGCGTCTCGAACGAAGCGAGTTGTACCAGTCTTGCTCCTGGCAAGACACCGCTCGAGATAAGTACGGATGCGGACAACGCACATTAGGCCGGGCTCATTACCCCATCGGACCCGACTTCTCGCTTGATGTTAATTAAGAAGAAACTCTCTCACCGTGCTGCGCTTAACGGCAGACCTCACACGGCGGCTCGCTGCTTTTGGGGAGGCTTTGGACACCCAGCCCAGCGATACCCTGCAGCACGGCCCAGCTGGGGTGTTTTGCCAGCCGTTCCCGCGCGGTGTGGTGACAGGCGAGGCGAGGAGCATCCCCTCTCCATCACCGGTACCCCGGACCCCGAGCCCGACTTGGGGGAGAGGGAGACACCGGCTCCGATCCTGCCGGCAGCGGGACGCAGACTCCCAGACCTGCTCCGAATCCACAAGCAAAAGCTGTCCCATATCCCGGGCTGCCACAACCACCATGGGAATTTAAATTATTTATAGGGGCTGCACGGGGTAAGGAAGCACAAGGGCCAGTGCCGCAGCACCCGTGCTATTCCCTCGCCTGTCATCCGTGTCTCCGGGAGGAGGAGGACATCCCGGGGCCATACCTCTGCCCTGCCCACAGCCTCCCGGCCCGGACCGCCAAGGAAAAGCCGAGCACTCCAGAGCTCCCCTTCCCACCCCAGAGCGGCCATTAACTTCACGAGATGAAAATAATTTAGGTTGAAATCTCTCCCTCTCTTTCTCTCAAGCGCCGGGTTACACAGGAGCTGCGGTTTAAAAATGCATCCTGCAGCTTTATTTTTCTTGAACCCGTAATTCTGCTCTTCTGCGCTACGCACACCCGCTCGCAGATCTGTCTGCTTTGCACAAAGGGCACGGCAACGCGCTAATAAAAATCAATTTTGTTTAGGAAGCCCTTTCTCTCCTGTACTCTGCAGAAGCCCTTGAAAATATGAAATAAAATAAAAAAAAAATAAATTTAAAAAAAAAAAAAGAGACCAAGCACCAAGCGACCGCCCAACGGGCACCGCGGTGAGCACGCGGCGCAGAGAGCTGCCGGCATCACCTCCTCCCAACGCCCTCGCCGCCCCCCAGGGACCCGTCACAGCCCGGGCTCGGGGCTGAGCCCAGGGACCAGCAGGACCCCGGTGTCCTCCCTACACCACAGGCAGCAGACAGCGAGAAACGAGAGGGAGAAATTAATTTCCCTCAAAGTAATCAGCTAATAATCAGCCAAATACAATTGAGCTGAGGAGCCAGTTCTGTAACTCCGACTTCCGACTCCTTTACATGGTCTCATTAACGTTAACGGGGCGACGCGCAATAAGAGAGATCGATTCCTCGCTCCTTTGTATTTTAAAAGGGGACCCAGAGAAAAACACTGGGAGGGTTCAGGAGCCCCGAGCCACGTGTGAGTGGCTTTTTTCCTTAATTTTGACTGACTGTGAGGCTTTCGCAAGCAGGACTTGCAATTTAAAAAATTGCAAATTAAAAAAAAAAGCACCTAGCTCGCATGAACCTGTAGCTCTGCAGTAACGACGGCCCATAATTAACCTTCGGCTAGATGCGTGTCGTTTGTTCCCAGAGTCTTTTTTAATTTTGAAAAGCATCGCAAAAAGGCTGTGCAGACAGACTGACACAACCCAGCGTCACAGCCTGGGTGAAAACACATCCCTGGGAGAAAGGGGCTGCTTCGGTGCCGGCGTGACAGGGAGCGATGCCGGCCACCTCCGAGCTTCCCCCCGGCACCACCAACAGCCGCCCTCCATCTCCTCCGGACGGGCAAACCCTCCCCGGTACCCCTCGGAGCAGAGCCCGGTGTTTGTCCTCTCTCCGGAGGGGAGCCTGGGTCAGGCAGCGCAGCGAAGACTCGGACCGGGGACAAACCTCCACGCTGGGGACCGTCGGGCGCAGAGAGCGCGTCTCCATCTCCGGACTTTCCTTCCCAGCTTTCAGGTGTGATCATCAACTTGGGAATCGGAGATAGAAGCGCGATAAAATTAGAGCAGAGTGCCTTCAGCGCTGCTCGACGCTCTCCTCCCCTCTGAAATAAGGACTTTTCCCCAAGTGGCAACACTCAAGGAAAAAAAATTAAAAAAAAAAAAAAGACTCCTCAGAATTAGCCCAATTTAAAAAAACCTCCGTCTCAGCATGATGCAATTTGTGACCGTCCTTTGCACTAATAACAAGAGGCGGCTGCAGAAGGCCAGGCCTGGCTCTGCCCCGGGTCTTTGCTGATCCCAGGGACGGCAGAAATGTCCTGGAGACTGGAAAAGTCTCCTAAATCCCGCTCGGCCGCACCCTCCAACACGGGGCTCCCATCAGCTGCCGCCGGAGCCTGCTTTAACCCCCCATTAGCCTTGCAGTCGTTAGGAGAGTCCCCTTAGTTTCTTCCCCATTTTCCCCCGTTTCTCTTAATTTCTCCCCCGTGCTTCTGGTTATACCTCAAGCGCTGTGAAACGATTCTCAATGCTCGGCACCAGCTGCCAAACGCTTCTCCAGACACCCCGACGGCAGGGAACGCCACCCCAGCCCAACGCCACCGACGTATTTGCCAGATTATTTTTAAGATGACACCACCAACCCCCCCCCAGGGGGTAAATAAACAGCTCCCGCCAGCCACAAACCAGCCAGAAACATCAAAACCCTTTGCTCTGACCCATTTCTCTGCTGGTCCGGCAGCGTGGCTCGCCAGCAGGGATTGCTTCCCGAGAGGTGAGCGATGTGCGGACACCCGGGTCCCACCCTGCTTCTGCTGCACCCAACGCCTCCCGGACACTGCCACATCGCTCTCCGTACCGAGGTTTTGCTCCCAATCTCCCCGCAGAACAGCTCGGCACGGCGCTGGCGAAACCGGCATCGCCGGGAGCAGCGAGCCTGCGGCGAGAAGAGAAGCGGCACGTGCAGGGGGGAGACACGCTCGGGGCGAACATCTCCGAGCCTCCCGTCGGGGTAAGAATTAGTAAGCGCTGCAAAGGTCCCTGCAGTTTCTTTTTCCCAACCATTGTTTCCATTAGCTGCCGTTTATTTTCCAACTCAAGGACTTTTTTTTTTTCTTTTTTTTTCCACCTTTGCTGCAAACAGAAGCTCGCTCGCTGAACAAACCGGCTGCTCAAACACACCAAAGTTTGTGTCATTGGAAACGCTTCAAACAGCCCCAGTGCAGGGGAAAGGCTTGCTTTCGGGGAGAGCCCCCGGCCCGCCAGCGTCCCTCATTTAAATGCCGAGGCAGCGGCTCTGCCGTGCGTGTGCGGTGCTCTACGGTAGCCAGCACCGGCGGGGCTGAGCCGGGGAAGACCCCAGCACAAGGGGTTCAACAGAGGCAGAAGTGAACGGAGCCACCTCTCAAAACCGAAAATTAAAGCGTTCTGACATGTTTTATCCATTACAAAATAGTTCCCATTGTTTCCATATTTTGAAATACGTTATTAAATAAGATGAAGTGTCATTGCTAAGAAAAAAATGACTTCATGGAATGCTGCAGCTGGAGGACGGCAGCTGACAGCTCCGCTCTGCTGAGCCGGGGAGAGACCCCCGTCTCCTCCGAGGCTGCACCGGAGCGGAGCGATGCCATGCAGCACCGGGGGAGAGGGGAGCGGGGTGTTCTTAGGCTCCTGCTTCAGGGACGGGAAGGAAAACATCCCACACCCCACTGCTAAGCACAGACGCCGGGGTCTGTCCCACCAGCCGAGCTGACGCGGCCGCTGCATCCGACAGGATGAGCCCGGCCTCGCAGAGGAGTCCTGAGCCACAAAGATGGGTTCGATATCACCCCCGTGACCCCCTCAGGTTATTGACCCGAGACCGTCTCCCAGATAACGCCCACATTTCAGGTGCCTTAACCCAAGAACTGAGCAAACATGACTGCAGTTTCCATCCTTTTTATAAATAAAACAGGGGAGGAGAGAGAGAGAAAAGCCGTTGAGGATCCCGACCAGCAACCGAAGCCAGGTCTGGCAGCAGGCAGGTGAAGCGGGGACACTGGTTTGCGCTAATATTCACCGCCTGGAGAAGCTCCTGCCCGCTGGAACTGCTCCTAACGCTAACATGAGAGGACACGAGCCTTGCCTGCTCATGGATATAATTTTGTTTAAAAGCCTGCTGATGGAAAAAGCACCATAAACCAGCGTAGTGTAAAACGTAAAATTCCTCATCTGAAACACGCTCCTGAGATCCAGCGACTTCAACAAAGTTTGAATTCAAAGCAAACCGAGGGCCGTCTTCTACCGCGTCTTTGTTCAGCATCTAAACCCGGGTTGTGCCCTCTGGGCATCACCACAATGCGAATAAATAATAACCGTGAGCAACGACGCCGAGCCAACAAAAGATGAAAAGACGTTTCAGGAGACCGCCCTGGCAGCGAGGAGAGGAAAGAGAAGTTCCTTCTTCAGCGCTTACTGGGACGGACGGACAGCTATGGATGGAAAGAGACCCTGGCCTGTAGGAAGCGAAGCTGTGCTGCGCTTTCAACGCCATCGTTTGCAGCCCAACTTCGCTAACGACGCTCACGCGTGGTTTAAATGGAACTGATCCACTGAGAGCAGAGAAGAATTAATCCTCTGCTGGATGCTCCCTCCTCGCGCCCATCCTGCGCCGGCTGCCCTTGCATAACCCCAC
The DNA here is from genome assembly GCA_017639485.1 of Pluvialis apricaria. NCBI lineage: Eukaryota > Metazoa > Chordata > Aves > Charadriiformes > Charadriidae > Pluvialis > Pluvialis apricaria. The sequence continues at coordinate 2,741,143 of CM030034.1, forward strand.
TCCGTCCTCGGAGACTGCGCCGGCCCTGCGGTTCCCCTAATTCCCCTCAGGAGCTCAAGCCGCCGCTGTGCCAACAGAACCAACGCTCCGGTGCCCCGCAGCTCCCCGGCTCCTCCGGACACCAACACCTTCACGAGGGTCCCAGAGCCCCGTCCGGTTCATTGAGGCCGCTCAGGCACCCACCGTACCTCAGAGCTCGGACTCCGCAAGGAGCAGACACCGCCGGAGAACAAGTTTATGGCTACAGCTTTGGCCCAAGAGCTTCCCCAGAGCCGTCGCTGCCTCTCCCCGTGCGCCCCCAGCGTCTCCGGGTCCCCCCAGTCCCCGCGGGGCACTGGGTGCCGGGGCAGGGCATCGGCATGAAGCCCCTCTCTTGCTCTCTGCCAGCAAAAGATGTTGGTCGTTGGCACTACAGCTTCTCTTCAGGGGGGTTTCAACAGGAACGGAGCCAGGCAGCAGCCGGGACGCTGCCTCCGGGCTTGGGGAGGAACTCGTACCCGCTCCCTGCCCCTCCGGAGCCAGGCGCTGCCCGTCCCGGTGCCCACCCACCCCCGGGGAAGGGCTCCGGAGCTGCTGCAGAATCGGTAACGGGGGAGCAGAGGGGCACTGAGGGGACAGGGAAATGGGGGGCGAACCCCACATCGGAGCATCCCTATCGCACAACCAAAGAGAAGGCTGAGGCTGGTCGGGAAAATCCGTCCTGGAGCCAACAGCTTCACCCAAAATGCGGTGCCAACCGCAGCCGTGACCCCGCAGCCAGCGGTGCGGGGAGGGGGGGCACAGAGGCGCGGAAGAGGCTCCCCCCGAAACCCCACAGGAACATCCCCTGCCCCCCCCAACCCCCCGGCAAATCTGACAACGGAGCCAGAGAAGGGAGGGAAGCGATCCCGAACAGGGACGGACGGGGCCCTCCACAGAAGAGGTACACAAAACTTCGCGAAGGGTGTGGGGGGGGGCCTCGCTCCCCCACTCCCGGGCCCAGAGCAGCCCCCAACGCCCAGATGTCATTTCACAGCCCAGCGCCGAGGGGGGGGGGGGGGTGTCCCCGCGGCCCCTTCCCGGCCGGCGAGGGGGGCGATGTGGCTCCAGCCACCCCCGTCCTCCGCAGGGACCCAAGTTTCGGGGCTGGAAGGAGGGACACCCCCCACCCACCCCCGCCGGCCCCGGCCCCCAGCCGGCCCGGGGAAAGGGGCTCAGGGAGGATTTCGAGGGGGGGGAACCCTCACACCTCCCCAAAACGCCTCCTGCTCCTTGCCCCCCCCCCGAGGCACGGACCCCACTCAAAACCGTGACACCCCCCCCCCCGCCCCAGACCCCAGCCCGCAGGAGACGGACACCCCCAGCCAAGAGCTCACGACCCCCCCCAAAAAGACCCCCACCCCCAGGGCAGCTCCCGCAGCCCTCCCCACCCCCATCGCCCCCCGCCACAAACAGCCCCCCCCCTCCCGCCGCCACAGCCCCCCCCGCCGCGGCCCAGCCGCCCCCCCCTCACCCCGCCCGACCCCCCGACACCCCCCCTCCTCTCACCGGCGGGGCTCGGGGAGGGCCCCCCCGGCCCGGCCCGGCCGCGGGGCGTCGTGGAGCGACGCGGGGGGCGGGGGGGCGGGGGGGGGCTCAGGGGCTCGGCGGCGGCGGCGGCGGCTCCATCGGCGGCGGCTTCACCTGAGGAGGGCCCGGGCCCCCCCGCCCGCCCCGAGCCACTTCCGGCCCCCGCGCGCAGCCAGGCCGCGCAGCCGAGCGCCGACGCCCTCGAGCCGCCGGGAGGGGGGCGCCGCGGCCGCCATGGGCCGGCACGGGGGGGGCTCAGCCGAGCGCCGGCGCATCGAGCGGCCGCCGGCTGCCCAGGGGCGGGCAGCGGAGCGCCGAGAGGGCCGAGCGGAGGGGGGAGAGCCGAGGGCATCGATGGAGCCGGCAGGGGGGCTGGCTATCGATAGCCGATAGCCAATCGATAACCGATAATCGATAACCGGTGATCGATAACGGGGACGGCGGGGACGGGCTCACGGGCAGGAGCGGCCACGCACCGAGAGGTACCGGGACGCCCCGAGGCGGCCATCAAGGGGCCCGGTGCCGGGGGGGGGGGCGGTCTGTGGGGCCGGGGTGTCCCCTCGGGGCGGGGACCGCAGGGTCAGGAGGGCTGGGGGCGCCGTACGGGGGGAGGGGGGGTGTCCCATCGGGAGGCTGGGGGGTTCCGGGGGGTCCCGGGGGCTGTAGGGTCATGGCATGGACCCCATAGGGTCGGGGGTTATATAGGGTCAAGGGGTCCCACAGGGTCAGGGGGTCCCGTAGGGTCAGGGATTATATAGGGTCGGGGGTCCCGTAGGGTCAGGGGTCATAGAGGGTCTCAGGGTCCCATAGGGTCAGCGGTTATATAGGGTCAGGGGGTCCCATAGGGTCAGGGGTTATACAGAGTCGGGGGTCCCATAGGGTCAGCGGTTATATAGGGTCAGGGGGTCCCATAGGGTCAGGGGTTATATAGAGTCGGGGGTTCCATAGGGTCAGGGCTTATATAGGGTCCCAGTGTCCCATAGGGTCAAGGGGTCCCATAGGGTTAGGGGTCATAGAGGGTCTCAGGGTCCCACAGAGTCAGCAGTTATATAGGGTCAGGGGGTCCCATAGGGTCAGTGGTTATATAGGGTCCCAGGGTCACATAGGGTCAAGGGGTCCCATAGGGTCAGGGGGTTATATGGGGTCCCATAAGGTTCCAGAATCCCATAGGGTCCCAGGGTCCCATAGGGTCAGGGGGTTATATGGGGTCCCATAAGGTTCCAGAATCCCATAGGGTCAGGGGGGTCCCATAGGGTCTCAGGGTCCTATAGGGTCACGGTGTTACATAGGGTCCCATAGGGTTAAGGGGGTCCCACATGTTCAGGGGTCCCATAGTGTCCCAGGGTTACCTGGGGACAGAGGTCTGTAGGGGCGGGGGGGGGGGGGCTGTGGGGGTCCCCCAGGGCCACCGTCCCTGTCCCCCCCACCCCGTCCCGCTGCCCCCGTGCTGCCCCAGGAAACCACAGAGTCCATAAAAGTGCGCAATCTTTATGGAGCCACTTTCACACGTCGGGGGCTGTAAAACGCGGGGCGACCTTTGAGCCGGCCGCCGCGGCTGCCAGCGAGCGGTGAAAGCCGCCGGGCCGCTCAGCGGGTGACGGTGACGCGGACGCGGTGCCAGGCGTTGCTGAGGACCCCGCGCAGGTTCCAGATGGGCGCCACGGTGTCGGGCTGTACGTTGTAGCTGCCGTCCACCGCTTTGCAGATGATCTCCAGCTCGGCGCCCGCCGTCACCGGCGCCTGCAGCTCCCACAGCGCCCAAGCCCAGGCGCGTCCCGGCACCGGCCGCTCGCCCGCCAGCCGTGCCACCTGCCAGGTCCGCCCGCCGTCCAGCGAGACGTCCACCCGCACCACCTCCCGCCCGCCGCCGCTCCAGGCGTAGCCCTTCACCGTCAGCTCCCCCGCCGGCACCGCTGCGCCGGGACGCGGCTGCGTGATGGCCGACTGCACCGGCAGCTCTTGGATGGCCGGCGCCGTCTTGTAGTCCACCGTGTCCCAGTCCACGCAGGGGGAGAAGCCCTTGTAGTCGTTCTGCTGCCAGTGGCTGGGGCTCTCGGCCGAGCTGACGGCCACGCGCCGCAGCCACTTGACGCTGCGGGCGCCCACCACGCCGGGCACCACCACGCGCAGGGGGAAGCCGTGGTCGCGGGGCAGCTCCTGCCCGTTCATCTCGTAGGCCAGCAGCACGTCGGCCGTGGGGCTGACGGCGCGGCGGTAGGGGATGGAAGCGCCGTAGGGAGCCCCCCCAACGTCGGTGTCCAGCCCCTCGAAGCAGACGTGCCACTCGCCCTCCCGCTCCTCGCTGAAGCCGGCGTGCAGCAGGACGTCGCGCAGCCGCACACCTCCCCAGCGCGCCGTGCTGATGGCCCCGATGTCCCACGCCAGTCCCTTGACGGGGCGGACGCGGCTCATCTCGGCTCGGCGGTTGCCGGCGCACTGCAGCGTGGCCGTCACCTCGTGCTTGGGGAAGCGGCTGCGCAGCTCAGCCAGCGACAACGAGACCTCCCGGCCCCCCGGCCCCTCCACCCGCAGCCGGTACGAGCCGGGATCCACCTTCGGCACCGGGAGGTGGTTGCGGGTGAAGAAGAGCTCGTTGGGCGTCAGGAAGCGCTCGCCCAGCAGCTCGGCCGGCGGCTCAGCATTGAACGGCTTCTGGCTGCTGACGCGCAGCCCGGGGTGCCGGGGGGGGTCCCCGGCAAAGGGGTCCTGGCTGGCGGCGGGGGTCGGCGGCGCCTCCTCGGGGCTCAGCTCGCCCACTTTGTACTCCCGCAGCAGCTCCAGGACGTGGGGCTGGTTATGGACGGCGTAGAGGGCCCAGAAGGGCTCCAGGGCCCCCCCGGCCGCCAGCAGCACTTTATCGGCCCCCCCGGGGTGCAGCTCCACGAAGTCGGTGACATCGAAGACGTCGGTACCGTGGGTCACCCAGACGCGGTCCCGGGGGGAACGGTGCCGCCCCACCTCCTCCCGCGTGTACCGGGGGTACTGGGGGGCAGGGGGGGCCTGGGCCGCCTGGGCGACCTGGGGGGGGGGACACACACGAGATGACCCCGACCCTGTCAGTGCGGAGCGCTGCACCCCAGGGCCCCCTCCCCAGGGGGTGCCCCCACCGCCCCCCATCAGGATCCTGGGGTCTCCCCCCAAAACCGGCACCAGAGTGTGGTGACCCACAGCCGGGGGGGGGGACGGACATGGCACCCCCTACCCCCCCCCCCAGCCGGACCCCGCTGTCCCCGTCCCAGAGAAGGACCGGGGTGGGGGGAATGAAGTCCCAGAGGATCTGTGCATCCCGGTGCTGCCCCCCCGGACTCAGCCTCCCCCGGTGCTCACCCCCGGGCCCCCACCGTCCCGGTGTCGTGTCCCCCCCCCACCCCAAACTCACCCCCCCCGGTCCGTCCCTCCCTCCCAGCGGTGTCCGCACCCCCGGAGGATCCGTTCATCCCGGTGTTGCCCTCCCGGGACTCAGCACCCCCTCCCCGGTGCCGGGACCCCACCGTCCCGGTACTTCCCCGGCCCCCCCGGCCCCGGTGCCGCCCCCCCCCCGCCGCTCCCGCTCACCCGCCGCCGCCGCTCTCCGTAGGCCAGGACGGCTCCGAGGCCCAGCAACGCCGCCAGCACCGGGGTCGCCCCCCGGTGTCCCCCCGCGGCCGGACCACCGGGGGGGAACCGGGAGCAGCCCCGACGGGGCAGCGAGAGCGGCGGGAGCCTGCGGGGAGAGCGGAACTGAGACCGGACCGGGACCGGGACCGGGGCGAGGGGGGGACGGGACGAGGGGGGGACACGACGACGGACACACGGGGATCCGCGGGGAGCCCCGACGGGGCGGCTCCTACCTGCGCCCGGCGACGGCTCGGAGCAACAGCATCGCGGCGGCACCTGGGCGGGAGAGAGCGGCTGGGGAGGGCACCGGGAACCGGGCACCGTTACCGGGTACCGGTGGCGGGGGCAGCCCCCGCCGCCCCGGGGAAAGCGGGTACCGAGAGAACTGCGTGTGGCATCACCCCCCTCTCCCTCCGGTGCCCCCCCCCCCAACCCCGTCCCGCTCCCGGTTCCCCGCTCCGCGCACCTGCGTTACGGCTCCGGTAGCGCTACCGCCCGCCTGTCTCTACCCCTTTAAGAGAGGGGCGATGGGCGTGGCCTCAGGGGGGGACGAGCCCTCCGGCCACGCCCCCTCCCTGCTCAAGAGGGGCGGCGTGGGCGTGGCTTCGCTTCGCGGTGGGGTCCGCTTAAAGGGGCAACTGCCGGGTGGGCTTAAAGTGGCAACGCCGGCTGGATTTAAAGGGCCAGCGCTACCACCGGGGGGGGGGGGGGGGGCGACCGGGGTCGGGCCCGTTCTTCGCCCCCCACCCCACCCCGGGGCGGGCAACACCCGGGAGCAGCCGCCGCCCGGCTGGGCGCCGCGATAAGCGTTATCGGGGCAGGGCCGGGGCCTCACACCGGCTGTTGGCACACTCCACACCGGCTCCGGCTCCTGCCCGGTGCCAACAGCCGGTGAACGCGGTGGCCAAATCAACCGCCCCCACCCCAAAAATCCCTCCCTGAGCACACAGAGTGGTTTGGGGTTTTTTTTGGTTTTTTTTTTTTTTTGTTTCCTTCCTTTTTTTTTTTTTGTTGTTGTTTGTTTTGGTTTTACTTACATTAAATACAGCGGTTGAGTTCTGTTACCATGATTGTTATTTAAATGCGAAGGGAGGAGCTTTCTCAAAGCCAAAAAAAAAAAAAAAAAAAAGAAAAGAACAAAAGAGAAAATAATAATAATTATCAGAGAAGCAGCAGCAAAAAAAAAAAAAAAGAAAAAGAAAAAGAGTGAGAAAAGCTGCAGTGTCCTCATTTGGTCCAGGGTTTTGGCCAGAAGATGGTGGGGGGTGGGGGATCGTGGGAGGGTTGGGGTCACCGTGGGGGGGGAATGGGGTCCCCAGCCCCGGTCCCTGGTTAAATACGCATCACCGCCTTGGGGGGGGGCTCCGCCAGCCGGACCCCGGCACAAGAGAAGACACAACCGTTGCCCACGGCCGTGGCACCGGCACGGCCCAGCGACAGCAGCCCAGCCCTGGGGGGGCTGCCTGGGGTCGGGGGTGGGGGGGTCTGGGGGGGGCTCTGCCCCTGCCGTGGGGGGCTTCATACGAGAGCGCTCCCTCCGCCCCACAGCCACGGGAGCCAGCAGGTTCCCACGCCGACCCACAGCCCCGGGGGCGCCCCCGGAGCCCCCCGCCCTGCAAGCAGGACCCCCCCGGGGGGGGGGGGGTGTGGGGGGACCTGGCCTGGCCCTGAACCCCCCCCGGAGAACACAGGGAGCTGCTGGTAGGCACTGGGAGCTGCTGGATGCGGCCGCGGAGCTGGGAAACACAGCCCAGGCGGTGCTGCCCTCTGCAGACGTGTCCCCAATCTGGGGTGTCCCCGCTCTGGGGTGTCCCCTCAGCCCTGCCCAGCACCCAGGGGTGCCCCCTGCCTCCCCCCGCAGACACGGGGGGGGTGGGTCTCTCCACTGCTGGGACTGACCCACGGCGCTTGGGACCGTCCCGACTCTCCTGAGCGCGGCTGTGTCGCGACCGAGGGCTTCTCCAGCCAAGAAAAAACTCCTTGGGGGGGGGAAAAAGCAGAAACACAAGAGGTCAGCGCAGTGCCCCCCCCCCGGCCCCCTCTGCCCCCCCCAGGGCTCAGCCCCGACGGACAGAAAGGCCAAAAAAAACCACCCCACAAAACCCCAAAACCAACCAAGGTGCATCTTAACGGGACATTTCCACGACTAAAGTGCAAACCAGAGACATCCCTCAGCCGCCGTGGGGGCCGGGGACAAACGGCCGAGCAAGAGGGGAGAGCCGGGATCACCGGCGGGACACCGCTCGCGGCCACGTCACGCGGCGAAGGTGGGGAAGGGTCGCAGCGATGGGTGCTGGGGAGGGGGCTAACGGTCAGCCCGCTGCCCCCCTCCCCCTGTAAAAAGCCCCCAGGCACTTCCGATCCTCCAGCAACAACAAAAAAAGGCCACCTAGGAAGAAAATAAGGACACTGCAGCTTTCCTCCCCCCTCCACGACAGCCAAAGAGAGGAAACAGGAGGGAAAACAAAAAAACAAAAAAAAAAATTAAAGATAAATCCATGACAGACCCCCTCGGAAAAATCCAGCGTTTTCCGGAGGTCTCTGGTTCCAGCCGGTTCGCCCCACCGGGAACCGGCGAGGCCGACGCTGGCACCTCCTCGGGTCTCTCCCCGCGACGGGGAGGGCGGAAGGAGAGATGGGAACCCGGGTTCATCAAAGCAGAGAGGGAAGAGGTGGGAGAGGGAGGAAGATGGAGGGAGAAATCAGAATATTAGGTCGCTATTTGCACCTATAATACAAAGTGAAGAAGAGTTTGTTGGTTTGTTTTTTTTTTGGAAGTTAAGTCCCCGGCTGATCTAGTTCCACTGCCATCGGGATGGTGGTAACGGGTGTCTGGTGGTGGTTTCGAAGCATTAAAAAGTGCAGTTAGAGGGAGCTCTCGGGAGGGTTTTGGTTCAGACGGGTTTCTCGGTGTGCCGTTATGGAGGTGAGGTGTGGTGGACGGGGATGGAGGTTATATCTTAGCTCTTCCTCTCGCGCGGGCGCTGGCGCAGGCCGCCCTTTAGTTGCTACAACACTGGCTCTTGTTCTGCTGGCTCTGCTCGTGCAGGTCCACGCCTCTGCTCCTGCCCGCCGCGCCGCTCGTGCTCTGGGGCTCGCTCTTTGGCAGCTTCTTGGCTGGAAGGGGGGAAGACGGGATGGGGGCTCGCTCTGCGGCACGGCCGTCGGGGCAGGACACTGCCTCCGGCACAGCCGAGACCCCGAAGCCGTCCCGGCGGCGCCTGTTGGGCGCTTCGCAGGGGGAAAAAGAGCCGTTTTCCCCTCGAGCTGCTCTTGCGCTGAGCATCAGCCTCAGTGCTGAGCCCCGGTAGCAGTACCGGTGCCGGGCCCCGAGGAGCCGCGCTCACCGCAGGGCAGGACGGGCAGCAGCTGCACCCCGGGCAGACCCCACTCGGCCCCCCCGGCGCCCCCCGCCCCGAGCCTCACCGATGGCCAAGAAGAGGTCGTTCACATTCATCGCTGTCTTGGCTGACGTCTCCATGAACAACAGGCTGTTGTCATCTGCGTAGGCCTGCGCCTCCTGGGAGAGACGCGAGCGGCCGCGTGAGGGTCCGGCGGCCGAAGTGCCGGCGCATCTCCTGCGGCAGCGGCGAGGGGGGGGAACGGCGCAGGGGGCTCACCCCGATCCGACACTTACTTCGTATTCCACCATGCGTTTGCTGGCCAGGTCAGCCTTGTTGCCCGCCAGGGCGATGACGATGCTGGGGCTGGCTTGTCTCTGCAGCTCCTTCACCCATGTCTTCGCCCGCGCAAACGTTTCCTAGGAGCAGAGGTGGGAACTCAAGGCTCGTCCCACCGCTGCGCTGCAAGGTGGGCGTCTTAGAGGGACCCCCGCCACAGCAAAAGCCGCCCCCCCACCGCCCCGGAGACCCCCCCGCAGCCATGAGCGCCCCCTGAGCCACACCGGGCGGTTTAACCGAGGTGCCCGGCAGTCGAGGAGCACGGAGAGAGCCCCTACCTGGTTGGTGATATCATAGACCACGATGGCAGCTTGTGCCCCCCGGTAGTACATCGGGGCCAGACTGTGGTATCTCTCCTGGCCGGCCGTATCCCAGATCTCAAACTTTACCGTTGTGTCATCCAGGCAGACGGACTGTGTAAGGAACGCCGCTGTCGGGAGGAAAGAGGGCGTTAACGTCGTGTCAGCCGCCCCCGCTGCGGGCAAGGGGGGACGGGGAGCCCTCTCTGCACCCCCAAACCGGCCCCAGAAGGGATGCGGACCTGGGTGCACCCTGACCCCGCAGCCGGCTCCCGGACCTCCGCGGGGCAGAGGAGCCCGTTAATTGAGGCCGTTAGTGGAGCCCATTAACCACGTCGAGCCCGACTCACCGCCGATGGTGCTCTCCTGGTACTCGTGGAACTGGCCCTTGACGAAGCGCAGCACCAGGCTGGATTTCCCCACCGCCGACTCGCCCAGCAGCACCAGCTTGAACTGACAGATTTTACTGGCTTGGGACTGCCCGTTCGGCCTGGCGGCTCCTCGGCTGGTCATGGCCTGGGTGCTGCTGGCGCCGCGCGCCCTGCGAACCGGAGAGCCGGGAAAGGCACCGAGGCGGCCGCGCGGGCAGGGGCTGGGTGCAAGACGCTGGCCTTCGATCCGCTCGGCTGTCCTGCAAGGAGGAGAGAGCCGTCGGCACGTCGAACGCACGCGGCACGACTGCCCCCACGTCCTCCCCGGGACCGTCTCACATCCACGGAGACACACTCTGCCGAGCCTTCGTGGGCAAAACTCTCCCTGCCTTGAGCCAGAACACGCTGCCCAGTACAGGCTCCTTCCCCAGGGTCTCTCCCCCCACGCTGGGGTCTTTCCCCCGGCGCCCCGCAGCAGCACGTGGCACAGACCCGCAGCCCGCGGCTCCGCTCCCCGAGCCTCTGTTCCCCAGGGATTTCACGGAGCAGCAATTTGGTCGGTAGGAGCTAATCCCAGAGCCAGGCAGACGACGGGAATGCTGGCGGCCGAGGAGGCTGGGAGTGAGTCAGCAGTCCTCCCGCTCCCGGCGAGCGGCCGGGACATGCCGCGCTGCCGGAGCCGAGAAAGCAGGAAAGGGGCAGCAGGAGAGCGAGGAGCCAGCAGCGAGCCGGCTCCAGGCCTGGACACGGCATCTCCCCGGCTGCTGCACAAACAGCAGCTCCGGCTGCCTCCCAGCCAGGAGGAGGGGCTGGAAAGAAACTCCCCAGCTCTGTCTTAAACTTCCTCAGCCCTGGTTTGGGGCTTTTCCCCCCCCGGTTTTGCTTTCTTTTCCGCACTGGACTGCATCCCCCTCTGTGATAAAGCATGGCCGCAGGCAGCCGGCACCCACGATCCCTGCCTGCAGACCGGGCTGTCCGCTCAAATCCGGGTGTCAGCGCGATCAAGCACAGCACCCGGAACGACACGGCTCCTCGAAGCCCGACGGGCTGGGCGCTGGGAGGGGGCACTGGGAGAAGAGACAAAACCTGAGGGTCACTGGGCAGCCGGAGTTTCGTCTTCTGTGGTTTCCTCCCCCGCCCTGCCCCGAGAAAGCGGGAGAAAGCAGGATTTGTGTTTTTCCTTAGGAGCTAATCTCACTCTCCCGTGTAACGCTCCACTCCCAAGGTTGCCGGGCCGCAGCAGAGATTTATCTGCGCCGGCGGGGCCCGGCAGGCGACAGGACGAGGATCACAGAGACCAGAACCAACAAGCCGAAAGTTGCTTGTTGCCAGTTCCCCTTCCCCATCTGCCTGAGGACGTAAGCAGGGCTAAAGCCAGACAAGCCCTGCAGGAAACGCCGGCTAACCGCAGCGCTCGCGTGGCACGGACCCCGACCCAGCCATCCCCGACCCCTCCAGGAGAAGGGGGATCGCCCTCGCCTCCCCCGAGGCACAGCAAAGCCCTGGGAACACAAACTCATTGGCACGGTGCTGGCCCAGGCACAGGGAATGCTGCCTCCCTCCTCCAGCACCGCTCAGCAGAGGCGCAGCTCAGCAGCGGCCTCGGCAGCATCCAGAGCATGGCTCGGCTCGGCACGACCCTCCGGGAAGCAGCCAGCACAGCCCAGGCTGCCGGACTCCTGCCAAAAACCAAACTCTCTTTGGTTTGATCCAGAAAGGCACAGGGGAGAGCTCACGCAGGATGAGGCCGGGCACGGATGAAGTTCAGCATCGCTCCAGCCAAGCGCTACTCTCGCAGGCTTAGCGGCCGGGCGCAAGATTTTACAAGTATTTTAACTATTCTGAGCAGAAATCCCCGTCCCAGCAGCGACGCAGCCTGCGAGGAGGCCAGGGCAGAGAGCAGGACCCGCTCCAGCAGCAGCGTTGGGGCACGACGCTCATGTCAGCTCCAGCTGCCCTCGAACCCCAAAGCACGAGGGGGAGCCCGGCTGCACCTCCCGGCCCGGCACAGCCCCGCAGCTCAGCCCTCGCCCTTCCTCTGCCGGCGAGACCGGCTCCCGCAAACCGGCTCTGAAGCAACCGCCGCTGGAATCCGCTTTGGAAACAGATCTGATTCACCCTCTCCAACTCTGCTCTCACTCTCCTTCTCCAGCTCAGCCCGGCGCCGTCGGGGCCGGTCCTTTCCGCAGGCTGGGAGCGACAGCCTTGGTCCCAACTCGGCCCTGAGCACTGCAGTGCAGCTCCCTCCTTCCTCGGGGTGACTTCCCTGCCGAAAGCTGCTCTTCTCACCCCGCTGCGCTGCACCCTGGTGCTGTTTCGGCAGCAGCCGGGGCTCCTGGTGGGTGCAGAGGTCGAGGGCACTCGCAGAGCCCCCGGCTGCAGCCCCACGACACGAGGCAGCAGCTCACCCCGCAGGGACTCGGCTCCACCACACCGTTAGACCTCCACCACCCACTCACCGGAGATTTACCACACCAGATCCCGTCATCCCGCTCTGCGGCTTCAGCCAGAGCCGCGCAGCGAGTGCCCAGGACAGATCTGGGGCTTATTTAGAAGGAAGGACCTGTCAGGACCCACAGCTGTGGGCAAAGGGCTCCAGGGCGACAGTCCCGGCGCAGGTGAGCAGCGAGACCCCGACACAGCCAGGGACCAGCCAGGACCCGCGACTGCAGGGACCGGCAGCGGCTTCACCGGGTGCCCGGCCTCACGCCGCACCTCTCTGCTGGCAGCCCAAGTTGCCTTTTCCAGGACCTCAGGAGCCACGTGGCCTGTGGATCCCGGCCGTCTGCAGACCCCTGGCATAGCGTGGGTCTCCTTCTTCTTCTCCTCCTCCTCCTTCTCCTCCCCCAGATGGTGAGGTGGGAAGCGCTCAGGTGGGTGCTCTGGGGCGAGCTCGGCATGGAGCAAGCTCCTGGACAAAGCCACCGCCATCCCACAAAGCCACCGCCGTCCCACAAAGCCACCGGGTGCTGGGAGCACTCCGGGGTTTGCTGGAGAAATGGCCCCGAGGTTTCGGCTGCTCTCACCAGAGCCACCAAGATCTGGGGCTGGACGGCTCTGTCCTCGCAGCCCCTCGCTCAGCAGGACCCCGAGGCACCACCCCGGTACGGCCGGCCCTGGAAGGAGCCGCTCCAGGACACGCACACCAGCCATGAAATCCTGCCCGCACCAGGGCTCCTCCAAGGCACTAAGGAACATACAACCACCCAAATTCAGCTCCCCACTGTCGAACCTCGGCTTCAGGGCAGCAGAAGATCCGTAGACCCCCGAGACAACGAGATATTCCCACTAGAACATCACCGCACCAGGTGAAAGTTGGCCATACGTCAATCTATAGAAGTCTGCAGCTATTTTTGGCGCGCTTTCATGTCATCAGCAATTACTGTTAGCTGCTGGTTGAGCAAGATTTACAGTGCGAATCAGCAAGCGCCAACAACCATGAGCGGGGCTACAAAACCTGCCGGGATGAATCCGACAAGCCCCGGGGCTGAGCACACCGAGGGCCGCCCCGGCTGAACCGGGAGAAGGGGGCATCCTTCGCAGGGGAGGGTTGCAACAGCCCGTCTGGGCTAACTGCTTTCCTGTTGCCAGCGATACTTTTCCTATGTCCCAATCGCGCTCGAGCAAGCGCCCCGAGGCGCGCAGGGGCTCGGCCCGCCGCAGATTTACCCTGCCGGTGCTGGGGGGGGGTCCCAGTTACGGAGGGAGCCGTGCCGAGGGAGCTCCGGCTCGCGGAGCAAACCTGAGCTGGTACACACCACCGAGCATCCTACAAAGTCATCCCACGGCTCTCGGCGTTAGGCATCCCTCCTTAATGAAATATTGAGATCTCACAACTCAGCCAGCTCTGATGGCTCGGTGACGTGATGGTGAGCTCCCGTGGAGACACGGCTTTCCCGATGCGTAACACCTGACGGTCACGGCGCCCGTACTCCAGCCATCGTGTGGCAGAGCCGGTTCACAGCCCCGGCCAAGGGACAGGCTCCCCCCACGCATCACCCAAGATAACGCCGACACCACTCAAGGCCACCCTGGCGGAGCTTCCCAGCCTCCCAGGAGGGATCCAGGCTCCACTGCTGTGCCGAGCCACTGCACACCGCAGGTGCCCGGCACAAACAGCCAGTCCTGCCCGGACTCGAGGGATCCACAGCTGTGGCGGGCCGGTGCTGCCACAGGAGATGCCCTTTGGAAGAGGAGCCCCGTGAGTGGCTTCTCGGAGAGGAAAAGAGCATTTATTGATCTGCTCTTCCACGACAGCACCGGGTCCCTCCATCTTGGACCGATTTGGGCAGCTCCCACCCCATTCCAGCGGGTTCGGTGCCGGCTCGGGCAGCCCTGACAGGAGGACAGGGTCACTCGCCCGTCCTTCCTCGGGGTGGCCAAAGCTGCAGCCCAGGAGCCACCCCCGTGGCCCGGCCACTCTGGCAGAATTCCTCCGAGCCAGGAGAGGCTCAGGGAGCCAAAGCTCCGGGCGAAAGCCCACGGGAAGCCCCAACTTCTGGGGGAGCCGCGGCTCCGCAGCAGGTCCGGTGCAGAAATCGGTGGGAAAGCTGAAAACAGGGCACAGGCGCATCCCGAAAGGAGGTGCGGGGGCCCGGCAGCCCCGTGAGGAAAGCAGGGGCCTCTTCGGGTGCCGCACGGAGCCTCGCGCTCCCACCGGGCCGGGGGTCTCCGAGGGGCTCTTGGCCCCCGTGTCCGTGATTTACACCCCCCACCCCCCCCACCCCTTCCCTGCCGCCAGTGTCTGATGTTACACCGGGGCCCCACACCGGCGGGCGGGGTCGCAAACTGTCGGTACCGGGATGAACCCCGACACCGGGGGCCTCTCGAGCACCGCCACCCCCCCCGCCCCGAGCCCAGCGTTGGGGTGGGGGAGCACCAGGCCGGTAACACGGGGGGGACCCCCCGCGCCGCCCTCCGGGGAAGGCCCAGCCCCCGCTCCACGGCAACCCCGGAAGGCGACCAGACCCCGCGGTGGAGCCGGGGCCACCCCACGGGGGAGCGATGCGCCCCACGGGCCCGGCCCCCCCACCTCCCCTGGCGGCCTCCGCCCTCCCCCGAGCCCCGGCCCGGCCCAGCCGAGTCCGGAGTCCCGCCCGGGCCCGGGCCCCACCACCGCCCCAGGCCTAGGCTTGGGCCCGGGCCCCTCCCCCCCGGCCCCCTCCCCAACGACCCCGGTACCCCCCCGGCCCTCTCGGCGGCCCCCCCGGTACCTCACCGCCCGGCCCGGCCCTCCCGTCGCGGCCCCCGAGCGCACAAACAGCGGCTCAACCAAACCCTCCTGGCGTAGGCGGGATTAAGGGGTGTCTCCACCAATCGGCGGCGCGCAGCGAGGCGGCGGGCACGCCTCTTCCTCCCAGCGGGACCAATGGCAAAAGCGGGGAGCGCGTCACCCGCCCCGCCCCGTGTAAGGAAGCCAATCGACGGCGGGGAAGAGGGCGGATGGGCAGCGCCTCGAGGCCAATGGAAGCGAGGGGAGCAGCCGGCCAATGGCCATGGGGAACGCCATGAGGGAGGCAGGGCTTAAGGTGAGTGACGGGGCGTGAGGCCAACGGGAAGCGCCGCAGCGCGGTGGGCGGCATCAACAACAAATAAGGTGACCTGAGAGGGAGGACCCCCGCCGCGGCAAGAGCCAATCGAAACGCAGGACGCTGCGGCATCGCCCAATCACAGGGCAGAAGCCTCCCGGCCCGGCCAACCCGAGGCCAGCGGCGCGATGAGTAACAGGGGCTCATGGGGGGGTGCGCCGCGGCCAATCACAGGAAGCACTGCCCATGATTGACAGCCCGCGGGGCAGCGGCGGGGACCGCTGGGAGCCGCGACCTCTGACCCACCCCCCCCCAGAGGCAGCGCCCTCGCCTGGGGGCGGAGCCCGGCCCGGCCAATAGCGACGCTCCAGAGTGCATGTGGGCGTGGCCACCCGAGGGCGCGGCGGTGGGCGGGGCCAATGCCTGGGACGCCCCTACGGCCCGGGGGGGTGGGGGTGGCTCGTATGGGCCCATATAGAGCCACGGGGACACCTATAGGAGCCGTATCGCCGGGGGGGCGTGTATGGGACTATATAGAGCTACAGGGGCACCTATGGGGCCATATAAGACCATATAACTGTGGGGGGAGGCACATGTATAGGGCCATAGGGACATGGGGGCACCTACAGGAACCATATGGGACCATATAGCTGGGTTGGTGGGGTGTGTACAGGGCCATATAGGGCCATGGGGTCACCTATAGCTGCCATATAGCTGGGGAGGACATGTATGGGGCCATATAGCGACACAGGTGTACCTATAGGGGCCATGTGGGACCATATAGCTGGGGAGGGGAGCATGGATGGGGCCATATAGAGCCATGGGGGCACCTATAGGGGCCATATGGGACCATATAGCCGGGGGAGGGTGAACATATAGGGCCATATAGAGCCATGGGGGTACCCACGGGGGCCATTGGGGCCCTGTGACGTGGGGGGGGTGTTCCAGGTGCCATCCAGGGCCCCACACCTATGGGGAGGGGTGGGGGGGGGACGTATGGGAGAGGCCCCTGGGGGTGAGGGTGACACGGTGACACGGCCCCGGCCCCCCTCCGGCCCCACAGACGGAGTCTGACATTGGGTACGAAATTGCAGAAGTTACAAAAGTCGCGAAGAAACCGCGGGGGGGGGGGAGATGGGGGAGGAAGGGAGGGGGGCGCGAGGCGGGTTGGGGGGCACGCTTGGCGGGAAAGCACCCACCGCCCCCCCCCCGGGGCAAACCCACCACTCCCCCTGCTGCCATAAGATGGGGGAGCACCGAACCCCCCCCCCCAGCCAGGGCCGTCCCGGTGCCGCCAGGAGGAGGAGAATGGTGGGGATGAAGGTGCTCAAACCGCCCCCCCCCGGTGCTGGTGCCGGAGCCCCCCCCCGGGGGGGCCATAAGTGCCGAAAATCCAAGCGAGGGGTGTGGGGGCCTCACCGCGCTGGGGACCAGGGTAGGATGGGACCCACTCCCTGTCCCGGGGGGGCTCTGGCAGTGGGGGGCGGCTCTGCCCAGAGCAGTCCTAGGGAGGGGGGGGCACAGAGGGGGGGTCCTGAGCCCCCGGACCACTGCACCCCCGAAGCCAGGTATCACCTCTCGGGGGGGGGGGCTCCTTTCAGGAGGGGGGCACAGGAGGCAGCCCCCCCCCCCCGCCTCTCATCCGGACCCTCATCTCCCACCCTGAGCGCCCCCCCCCAGTGCAGGCGGGGACGGGGGCGGCGTGGGGGGGGGTGTCACAGGCGCAGGTGGGGGACGGCGCGGGTGACGTCGCGGAAGAAGGGGTGTCCCAGCGCCGCCTTGGCCGAGATCCGCTTGTTGGGGTCGTAGTGCAGCATTTGCTGGGGGGGGGGGGGGAAAGGGAAGGGGGAGATAGGTGAGGCGGGGGAGGGCAGTGATGTCCCCATCGCCCCCCCCTCCCCAACCTTTCCCCGAGCCCCCCCCTGCTCACCGCCAGCAGTTTGCGTCCCTCCTCGTCCAGCGGCGGCACCACTTTGCCGAAGTCCTGCCGGGCCCACTTGGGGAAGCTGGGCTTGTAGTCGGGCATGGCGGTGACACCGGGCCAGGCCGCCTCGTCCGGCGTCCCCAGCGTGCGGAAGATGCGGAAGAGTTGGTCGATCTCCGAGTCGCCGGGGAAGAGAGCGCGGCGGGTGATCTGGAGGGACACACACACACACAACACACACACACGGGGGTCAGGACACCCCAGCACAGAGCCAGGAACACCCCCCCCCATCACTGGTGATGCCCCGGTGATCCCCCCCCCCCCCCAGCACCTTCCTCGAGACCTCCTGCCATTCCCACGCCGGAGGTGGCAGACGGAGCCGTGGAAGTGGGGCGTGGGGGTGTCACACGCGGCCCCCACCCCGTGAGCTCTCACGCCGGCCCCTCGTGACCGTGCCCCCCCATTTCCCCGGGTGCTGCGGTCGGCCGCCTGACGCAGACCCCGGGGGAAGGAGGGGGGGGCTCACATGATGCCCGGCCCCCTCCCCGCACCCCACAAAGCCCCTTTATTCCTCGGGTGCCGCGGCCGGGCGTCAGCCCCGCACCCCCGTGATGACCCGGCGGCGTCACCGGGACGGGCAGAACCCCGGCACAGCCCGATGCGCGGTGAGCCCAGCGTCACCCCGCAGCGGTGGGGGGGGAGGTTCGAGCTGTCCCATCGCCCCCCCGCCGTGTCACCCACCATCTCGGCGAAGATGCAGCCCAAGCTCCAGATGTCGACGGCCGTGGAGTAGTACTTGCAGCCCAGCAGGATCTCGGGGGCTCGGTACCAGAGTGTCACCACCTGCCACCGGGGAAGGGGACGCACACCATGAGCACCGGGGACCCCCCCCAACACACCCCGCCCCGTTGTCCCCCCCCCCCCAGTGCCCACCTCATGGGTGTAGGTGCGCACGGGCACCCCGAAGGCGCGGGCCAGGCCGAAGTCGGCCAGTTTGATGGCGCCGTCGGCGTTGATGAGCAGGTTCTGGGGCTTGAGGTCGCGGTGCAGCACGCGGTGCGCGTGGCAGAAGGCCAGGCCCTGCAGCAGCTGGAACAGGTAGCTCTGCGGGGACCGGAGCGGTGGTAGGGGTCAGCAGGGCCAGGACACCCCCCCACCACGCTAACCCCGCCATGGTGGGGTGCCCCCCACCTTGATGAGGGGCAGGGCGATGCCGCTGATGGAGGACGAGTCCATGAACTTCTTCAGGTCCTGGTGGAGGAACTCGAAGACCAGGTAGAGCTTGTTCTCCGTGTGGATCACGTCCAGCAGCCTGCGGGGAGCGGGCACCGCCTGGGCCGGCGCCGCGGGGAGCAACGGCCACGGGGGTCCCCACGGCCACAGCTCCCCACGGGGGTCCCACGGCCACAGGGGTCGGCGTGGCCACGGCTCCCCACAGTCATGAGGGTGCCACGGGGGCACCCACAGCTCCCCATGGTCACGGGGCTCGTGAGGGTCCCACAGCCACAGGTCCCCACTGTCACGAGGGTCCCATGGGCATGGGGGTCCCACGGCCACGGGGTCTGAGCACGGCCATAGCTCCCCACAGCCCCAGGTGTCCCCACAGACACGGGAGACCCCACAGACATGGAGGTCCCCTCGGCAGCATGGGCTCCCACGGTCACGGGGGTCCCCACGGCCACAGGGCTTGGCCTGGCCACGGCCCCCCACGGCCACAGGGCACCCCACGGCCACAGCTCCCCCCCGTCACGAGGGTCCCACGGCCACAGGGGTTGGCGTGGCCACAGCTCCCCACAGCCACGGGCATCCCCACGGCCATGGGGCACCCCACGCCCCCCCGAAATCCCCAGGGCTGCTTGGGCTCCCACGGCCACGGGGGTCCCCAGGGCCACGGGGCTCAGCACGGCTGCAGTTCCCCACAGCCACGGGGGTCCCCACGGCCACGATCACCCCATGGCTGCGTGGGCTCCCCCCGGGCCCCGGTGCCACCAGGACAGAGCCCGGACCGTGGCGCGGCCGTGGGGCTCTGCAGTGCCCCTCACTGCCCCATCGCTCGTGGGGTCCCCCCGGTCCCCCGTGTCCCCCCCCGGCCGTCCCCGGCCCCCCGTGTCCGTCCCCCCCCGCTCACTTGACGATGTTGGGGTGGTTGAGCTCCTTCAGCAGGGAGATCTCCCGGATGGCCGTGCTGGGGACGCCCTCGGTCTCCCTGCGGGGAAGGCGGGTGAGCCCCGGCCCCGCCGCCCCCCTCCCGGTCCCCGGTGCCCCCCCCCGGTCCCCGGGGCCGTGTCCCCCCCCCCCCCACTCACGTATCCAAGCGGATCTTCTTCAGCGCCACCACCTCCCCCGTGACCTTGTTCCGGGCCTTGTACACGACGCCGTAGGTGCCCTCCCCGATCTTCTCCACCTTCTGGAAGTTCTCCATTGGGGGGGGGTCCGGGGGGGGGGGGGCCCCGGAGAACGGCCCCGGGGGAAGGGGGGGGGAGGACCGGAACCCCGGCGGGGGGAGGGGGGGGGGGTGGTGGTCCGGGGCGGTCCCCCGGGGGGGGGGTGGTGGTGCCCGGCGGGGGGTGGGGGTGTCCCGGGGAGGGAAAAGAAAGGGGGGGGAGGGGGGGGGGGAATCCCCGGGGGGGGGGGGGTGTCCCGGGCGCGCGCGCGGCGGGTGGAACGATCGCGGCCGCCGCTTTCCCCCCGCGCCCAACAATGTTGCGGCGGCCCCGCCCACCGCCGCTTCCCGCCTTCCGCCGGCCACGCCCACCGCGGCGCCCCATTGGCCGGGCCCGCCGTGACGCAACGGGCGGCGCGGGAGAACCCTTAAAGCCACAGGCAGCAGCGGCGGAGACCCGCGCGGGGCGCGGCCGGGGGTCGCTCCCCCACCGGGGGGGGTGGCCGGGGCCGCGCAGGCTCCGGTTGGGCCCCCCCCCCCCGCTTCATCCCGCATGCCAACGGCCGGGGCTGGGCCCCCCCCCCCCCCGCCCCGGGCATCGTCCGGGCCGGGGTTCCCCGAGGCTGGGGGGGTCCCGGGGACCGGCGGGGGTGTGCTGGGTCACCGGGCGACGCCGGAGCCAACGGGGCTGGGGAACCGTCACGGGCTCCGAATGAGCCCCGCGGGCCGGGGCGGCACCACCGGGGGTGGGGGTCCCAGGGGGCTTCGGGGGTGGCCGGGCACGGGCGGTCCCACGGGCACGGTCCCGCACAAGCAGCCCCACGCACACAGACCCGGACACGGGCGCGGGTGGGTGGGACCCTCCCGGGTGGCGCCGGGGCCGGTTGGGAGCTGGGAACACCGGGAAAGATGGGGGTCCCCCTGCGTGTGAGGGGTGGGGGTCCCTGGGGGTGTGCGGGATCGGGGCCCCCCCGTGTGTGTGCGCAGCATCGGGGTCCCCGTGTCGGTGGGGTGGGGGTCCCTGGGGGTGTGCAGGATTGGGGACCCCGTGTGTGTGGGGTGGGGGTCCCTGGGGGTGTGCGGGATTGGGGACGTCCCCGTGTCGGTGGGGTGGGGGTCCCTGGGGGTGTGCGGGATTGGGGACCCCGTGTCGGTGGGGTCAGGGTCCCCCTGCGTGTACCGGGGTGACCCGGGCTCGGTGGGTGGTGGGTCCCTGTCCCGTCTCCCGGCCGTATCCAGTCCGTGGGACCAAATCCGTGTCCCTGGGGCCACTGGGACGGTGCTGAGAGTGGGGGGACAGCACCCCCACATTCCCCTCCCTGAGCTGGGGGGGGGTGTGTCTCTGAGTCCCCCCCAAGACGGACCCCACGAGCCTCCCACCCACGCGGGACAGAGCCGGAGCGTGTGACCGGGGCCTGCACACACGTGTACACACGTGTCCCCACGCAACTCAACTGGGGGGGGGGGGGGCGGGTTGCCCCCCTTTTTTGGGGTGGGACTATGCAAACGAGAGCCCCTTCATAACCCCCCGTCCCCGACCCCTTCGCCTCTCTGCCCCGGCGGTGCCCGAACGCGGGGAGGGGGGAGACGAGGACGGTGGGACCATGCGGCTACACGGGGCGATGGCGGTGTTGGGGACCCTCCTGGTCCTGGCCACGGCTCAGCGTCGTAAGTGGGGTCGGGGGGGTGTGTGGGGGGGTCCTGGGTGGGAGGACACTGGAGTAACTGGGATGGTCCTGGCCGGCGAGGGGGCTCGCGGGGTCTGGGGGGGCAGCTCTGCCCTCCGGGACCATCCCCACCGCCCCAGGGATCCATCGGTGGGAGCGGACCCCCCCCCTCGCAGCCAAATCGTGCTGGGAGCAGGATGAGACCCCGCTAATCCCCTGGGTGGGGGCTGCTTGGAGGCCGTGGGGGGCTCATTCTGGGGTCCCCGTCCCTCTGCGGGGTGTGGAGGGGACCGACAGCCCCCCAGGAGCAGGGGGGGGAGGTGGGGGTCCCCTGTCCCTCTGTGTGGATGCTGCCAATGTTGGGGGGGGGACACCCCATGCTGCCTGCAAACTGGGGGGGACCCACATCCCTCTGTGAGCGAGGGGACACAGAGGGCAACCGGCAGCCCCCGCGAAAGTGGGGGGACATGGGGGGGACCCGACAGCCCCCTGGGAGTGGGGGGGACATGGGGGGGACATGGGGGGGACCTGGCAGCCCCCTAAGAGTGGGGGGACATGGGGGTACCTGGCAGCCCCCTACGAATGGGGGGACATGGGGGGACCTGGCAGCCCCCTGGGAGTGGGGGGCCACGGGGGGGAGCCTCACCCCGTTCTGCCGGCGGCGGTTGTCGGCGCCGGCTCAGCTGAGAGTCACATGAAAAGGCTTTGGGCAGCGCTCGACGCCATGTGATGGGCTTTGCCCCGCGCGTGGCTTGGCCCGAGCCCATCACGTGGCACCCGGGGGTCCCCAAGGGTCCCTGAAGTCAGGGGGGGACCCATCTGGGTGCCCCGTGGGGGGGTGGCAGCATGGCACTGGGGAGCCTTGGGTGGGTCGGGGTGGTCGGTGGCCACCCCACACGAGCGCTCCGGGTGCCACACGCAGCCTCTCGCCCGTCTCCCGCAGGAGCCGGTGGCCGGAGCCGTGGCCGCAGCCAACCCTGGAGCGGGCGGCCGGCACAATTCCGGAGCTGGGATGCGGGGCTGTACCGGCCGTGGCAGGAGGGGACGCCGCAGCAGCGGGACTGCTGGCGAGGTGGGTGCTGGGACGGGTGCCGGGGACCGCGATGGCCCTCGGCGCCATCCCTGAGCTGCTGTCCCTGTGCCTGGCAGGCGGCGACGTCACCTTCGACATCAGCAACGACGCTCCCACCATGGCGGGGGCCGAAGCCACCTTCTCCATCGCCCTCCGCTTCCCCAGCACCCAGGCGGTGCTGCCCGACGGCCGCATCGTCTGGAGCCAGAACTGCACTGTCAACGGTTGGCGCCCACAACCCCCACCCCCCCCACCCCAGCCCCGGCACCCGGACCCCCACCCCACGCCCCCCCCCCTCACCCTCCTCTCCCCACAGGCACCCGCTTCGCCCAGGGTGAGTCCGTCTTCCCGGAGCAGACGGCCGAAGGCGCGGACGGTGTCTTCCCCGACGGGCAGCCGTTTCCCCGCAGCGCCGGGGGCAAGCGTGGAAAATTCGTCTACGTCTGGTGGACGTGGGGTGAGGCTGGCACCGAACCCTGCCGGGGTCCAGGGGTCCCCCCAAGGTGGTGCCTGACCCCCACCCCGTCCCCCCCGTCCCGCAGGACGCTACTGGCAGGTGGTGGATGGCGCCGTGTCCCAGCTGACGGTGTCCACGGCGGGGGTGCCGCTGGGCTCCTACACCATGGAGGTGGTCGTCTACCATTACCGCGGCCGCCAGAAGTTCATCCCCATCGGCCGCGCCAGCACCCAGTTCAGCATCACCGGTAGGTGCCGGGGGGGGCCGTGGGAGGGATGTCCCGGTGGGGACGGGTGAGCTGACGGCGCTCCATGTCCCCCCCGCCCCAGACCAGGTGCCCTTCGCCGTGGACGTGGCGCAGGTGCAGGACACGGCGGAGGGCGACGGGCGCTTCGTGCGTAACCGCGCCGTGGCCTTCACCGTGCGGCTGCACGACCCCAGCCGCTACCTGCGCGACGCCGACATCTCCTACTCCTGGGACTTCGGGGACCAGAGCGGGACCCTCATCTCCCGCAGCGCCACCGTCACCCACACCTACCTGGAGACCGGCTCCTTCGCCGCCCGCCTGGTGCTGCAGGCTGCCATCCCCCTCAGCCCCTGCGGCACCTCCGCCGCCCCCGTCATGGACCCCACCACCGGGCCACCGCCGTCGGCGGGACCCACGGCCACGCAGCCCGCCGGCACCACACCGGGGGGGCAGAGCACCGCCGGGGCACCCAGCACCGGTAAGGGAGTGTGGAGCTGCCCCCGCTGCGGGTGCCGGGTGCCCGGGGGTCCCCCTCTGCCAGCGGTGCCCCCTCCATCCTTGCTCTGCCCGCAGCACCCGCGGCCTCCGTCTCACCGGCAGAGCCCACGGAGGGATCGGTGGCCGTGGCCTCGGACCCCGCCGTCACCGAGCCCTTGGACCCCGCCGTCACCGAGCCCTTGGACCCCGCCGTCACTGAGCCCACCCTCCTGGCACTCAGCACCCTGGCGGACACCGCCGGCGGAGCCGCGGGTACCGACCCCGCTGCCGTCTCCGCCGGGGCGACCGCAGCCCCCCTGCTCCCCACCTCGGTGGCCGCGGCCGGGGACGCGCTGGGCACCTCGGCCCCCGCGGAGGGAACGGTGGCCGCAGGTGGGTGCTTCCCCTGGGGCAGGGTGGGACGGGCCACATCTGGGGGGTCCCTGAGGGCTCGGACCCCCCCGGCCCTTCCCCAGCCTCTTCCCTGCCTCCTGCTTCTCCTGCAGATGGGGCCACAGCTGGAGCCACGGTGGGAGCCACAGCTGGAGCCACAGCTGGAGCCACGGTGGGAGCCACAGCTGGAGCCACAGATGGAGTTACAGCTGCATCTGCAGCTGGAGCCACAGCTGGAGCGACGGTTGATGCCACAGCTGGAGCCACAGCAGGAGCGACAGCGGGAGCCACGGCTGGGTCCCTGGTTGAAGCCACAGCTGGAGCAACAGCTGGAGCAACAGTGGGAGCAACTGTGGGAGCCACAGCTGTATCCCCCTCCGCTGCCACAGCTGGAGGCACAGCCGGAGCCACAGCCGGAGCCACAGCTGGAGCCACAGCCGCCCCTGACGGCACCGTTGAGCCGCTGGTGCTGGTGAAGCGCCAGGCGCCGGGCGCCGAGTCCACCGGCTGCGTCCTGTACCGCTACGGCACCTTCTCCACCCAACTCGACATCGTCCGTGAGTGCCGGGCCGGGGGGGTCCGGGGGGGGGCTGGTGGGGTCTGAGCCCCCTCCCACACCGCATCCCGTTGCAGAGGGGATCGAGAGCGTGGCCATCGTGCAGGTGGTGCCGGTGGTGCCGGAGGGCAGCGAGAACAGCGTGGAGCTGACGGTGACCTGCGAGGGGAGGTGAGGTGACCCGGGGACAAGGATGGGGGACCACGCGCCGGCAGGGGGGAGGTCAGCGGTGGTCTGACACCTCCCCACACACCCACCCCCCACAGCCTGCCCGAGGAGGTGTGCACCGTGGTGGCGGACGCCGAGTGCCAGACGGCGCAGGCGCAGACGTGCTCGGCTGTGGCACCGGCCCCCGGCTGCCAGCTCGTCCTGCGCCAGGACTTCAACCAGTCCGGCCTCTACTGCCTCAACGTCTCCCTGGCCAACGGCAACGGCCTGGCCATGGCCAGCACCCGCGTGGCCGTCGGAGGTGGGAGCGGGGCCGGGGAGCTGGTGGTGGTGGTGGTGGCCCGTGGGAACCGGGGGGTGCTGAGCCGCCTCTGCCCGCAGGCGCTGCACCGGCTGCCGGCAGGACCACGCTCTTCGTGGGGCTGGTGCTCATCGCTGCCGCCCTGGGCACCGCCGCCTACACCTACAGGTCAGGGCACCGCAGCACCACGGCGTGGGGGACACCGTGGTGTGAGGGGCGTCGTGGCGTGGGGGGACACCATGGCATTGAGGGGCACCCCAGCGTGGCGACGCACCATGGTGTGGGGGACACTGGGGTGTGGGGGGACACCGTGGTGTGGGGGACACCATGGCATTGGGGGACACCGTGGTGTTGGGGGGCACCCCAGCGTGGTGACGCACCATGGTGTGGGGGACACTGGGGCGTGGGGGGGACACCGCGGTGTGAGGGACACGATGGGGTGGAGGGGCACCATGGCGTAGGGGACACCGTGGTGTGGGGGACACCATGGCATTGGGGGACACTGTGGTGTTGGGGGGCACCCCAGCGTGGTGACGCACCATGGTGTGGGGGACACTGTGGCGTGGGGGACACCATGGTGTGAGGGGTACCGTGGTGTGGGGGGACACCATGATGTTGGGGAGACACCGTGGCATTGGGGGACACCGTGGCGTTGAGGGGCACCCCAGCATGGCGACGCACCGTGATGTGGGGGACACCATGGTGTGGGGGGGACACCGTGGCATTGGGGGACGCTGTGGTGTTGAGGGGCACCCCAGCATGGTGACGCACCATGGTGTGGGGGACACTGGTGTGGGGGGACACCGCGGTTTGGGGGGGACCATGGTGTGGAAGAGCACCGTGGCATAGGGGACACCGTGGCATGAGGGGCACCATGGCACAGGGGGACACCGTGGTGTTGGGGGGACATCGTGGTGTTGGGGGGCACCACAGCGTGGTGATGCACCATGGTGTGGGGGACACCGTGGCATGGGGGGGGACACACTGTGGCGTGGGGGGACACCGTGGCGTGGGGGGAACATTGTGGCGTGAGGGGTACCGTGGTGTTGGGGGGCACCGTGGCATAGGGGACACCACGGGATGGGGGGGACACCGTGCCATGGAGGGGGGGGGAACACACACCGTGGCGTGGGGGGGCACCATGGCGTGGGGGGTGCATCATGCCATGGGGGGACACCGTGGCACGGTGGGGGAAGACACCGCGGTGTGGGGGGACAATGAGGCGTGGGGGGGACACACCTGTGCCCCCCCCCCCGGCACTGACCCTCCGGCCACGTCTCTGCCCGCAGGCGCGTGAAGTACAGCCCGCTGCTGGCCGCGGCCCCCCCGGCCCCCCGGCCCCGGGGCTGGCTGCCCCCCGGCGCTGCCCTGCGCCTCCTCCTGCGCCAGGCCTTCGGGGGGGCCCCCAGCGGCGAGACCAGCCCCCTGCTCCGCGCCAACACCGTTTAGGGGTCCCCCACCCTATGCCGGCCCCCCCCCACCCCAGCCTGGCCCGAGCCCCCAGGACCGGGGGGGGGGGACGACACGGTTTGGGGGGGACACACACGCGTGGCCGCAGCCTCACCGCCACCGAGATTAAAGGCTCAGCTCAGCCGGTGCCCCCCCGCGTGGTTGTGTGTCTTTGGGGGGGGGGGGGGGGGCTCGGGGCACCGCCGTCCTGCTGGGGGGGGGGGGGGGAGCCGAGCCCGCTGCCCCCTCCCGATCGGCACAGCCAGCGCCCGTCTCACCATCAGCTTTATTACTGCAAGAGGCACTTGAAATTGGGGGGGGTAATTAATAAATATGGGGGGGGGGTGCCGCGGGGCGGGGGGGGATACAGCCACAGCGGCGCACACAGAGGCACACGGAGGGGGGGGGGGGGGGGGGGTGTAGCGCAGCCCCCCCAACACCCTGGCACAGCACCCGTGGGCTCCGAGCACCCCTGGGTGCTGGGGGGGGGGGGGCACAGCCACCCCCCAGCCCTGCCAGGGACACACAGGGGGGTGTCGGTCTGTGTCCCCTGCCCGGGCACAGCTCGGGGGGGGGGGGGGAGTGTCCCCCCCCCTCTTCTGGACCCCTCAGGCCTCGGGGGGGCCCTTCTTGAGGCCGAAGAAGCTGGAGGAGCGGGGGGGCGCCGCCATGAGCATCGGCGCCTGGTTCTTGTGGGTGATCTTGATCTGCGAGAGAGAAACCGGGGCTGGGGAGGGGGGGGGGGGGGGGGAGCCGGGAGGGGGGGGGAGCCCCCACACCCTGGGGGGGGGGGGTCCCGAGGTGCCCATCGAAAGCAGCGGGTGGCGGTTGGGGGGGGGTTACCGTGCAGGGCGGCTGCATCCAGGGCTCCCCATCGATCTGCATGGGCAGAGGCTTCAGCGTCCTGCAAAAAAAAAAAACACCCCCCACCCCCCCCCCCCCTCGGTTTAATCGCTGCCACGGTGTGACCCCCACCTCCCCGGCCCCCCCCGGGTGTCCCCCCCCCACCCCGGCTCACCGCAGGGTGATCTCGGAGCACGTCGCCAGCCGCTTGCCCGCGCTCTTCAGCCCGGTGTAGATCTGCCCCATCTCCAGCACCCCCTCCAGCCCCACCACCTCCAGCCGGCGGTCGCTCAGGTCTGGGGAGGGAGGGATGGGGGGCAAAATTTGGAGGGGCGGGGGGGGTGGTGTCAATGTGGAGGGGTCAGGGAAGGAGGATGGGGTGGGGGGGGATCGCCACGCACCCTGCACGCAGGTCTTGAGGGTCTCGGCGTCGGTGATGGCGGGGGGCGGCTCGGTGCCCGTCGCCCTCCGCGCCTCCCCCAGCGCCCGCCGCGTTTCGCCCCACAGGTTGGAGCCTCCGTGCATGCTGGGGATGTTGAGCACCGCCAGCCCTGCCAGGGCCCCGCTCAGCTCCAGGGGGGTCCCGCAGCACTGCGAGGTGTCGGGGACACACACACACGTACGTCAGGGCAGGGGCACGGCAGCCCTACCGATGTGACCCCCCCCAAGGATGGGGGCCCCCTCACCTCCACGCTCAGACACTCCTTCAGCTTCTTGCAGGTGGCGAAGATGGTCTCCGAGGTGGCGAACTCGAGGTACCACAGCTTGTTCTTCATCCTGGGGGGGGGGGGGGGGAAACATATGCACATGGGGTGGGGGGGGTTGGGGAGGGGGGGGGACACAGCGTGGGGACGGCCCCGTCCCCCACCTACCTGCTGTTGAACTTCTCCGGGTACTTTTCCCGCATGACATGGAAGCGATGGGCGATGGAGGCGTCCTGGGAGAGGAGGGGGATGGGGAGGGGGGGGGGTGAGGGCCTGGGAAGGGGAAAAGGAGGGGCGGGGGAGGTGTGATGTGGCCCCCACCGACCCCCCCCCCCGTCACCCCACGCACCACCCCGATGGAGAAGTAGTTGTTGATGATCTCGTAGGGCACCGGGTCCCCCACGGCCGCCGGGTCCTCGGGCAGCACCTCCACCCGCCAGCGGTCCATCCGCACCACGCTGCCGCCCTCCAGCTCCCGCAGGACCTTCACCAGGTCCTCCCCCGCGTACCCTGCCACGGGGGGGGGGGGGGGATGGGGGTAGGGTGAGGAGGGAGGGGGGGGGGGGGACGGACGACACCCGGGGAGGTGGTCCCTATGCCCCCCATTCTCCCCCTCCAACCTCCTGCCCCACTCACCGCCCCCCCAGCGCAGGCAGCGGGCCAGGTCGTTGCCGGTGCCCAGGGGCAGCACGGCCACGGGGGGGCGGTGGGGCAGGTTGGCTTTATCTGCAAGGAGAGAAGGAGGGGAGGTGTTAAGGGGGGGTCCGGGGGGGGAACTCAGAGTTGATTTTTTTTTTTTTTTTTTTTGGGGGGGTGGGGGGCAGCACCCACCGATGGCATCCAGGATCCAGCCCACGGTGCCGTCCCCGCCACACACCAGGATGCGAAAATTTGGCACATCCCGGAAGAAATTGAGCCTGGGAGGAGGGAGGATGGAGGGAGGGGGGTCAGGGCAGGATTGTCCCCGTTCCCCGACACACACTCGCCCCCCCCCCCCCCAGTGCCCCCTCCCCTGCCCCACTCACCCGGGGGTGGGTCCTCCCTGCTGCAGGTTGTAGACCTGCCGGGGGTTGAGCAGGTACTGGAATTTCCGCAGCACTCTGGGGGGAGAGGGGAGCTGGGGGGGGCTGGGGGGGCCGGGCGGCCACCCCCCCCCCCCACACCGGACCACGGGATGGAGCCCCCTCGGACCCCCTCCACCTTCCCCCGGACCCCCAACTTACCTCTCGCCCTGCTTCCCTCCGCTTTTGGGGTTGACGAAGACGAGGAGCGGGTGGGTGTCGGGCACGGGGCTGACCTGTGGCGTGGGGGGGGGTGAGGGCTGCGCCCCGGCCCCGGGGATGGGGGGGGGCGGGGGACGGGACACGGTATGGGGGGGACGGGGACACACGGAGAGGGGGGGGCGGGGAGGCTGACCCGCAGCGCCTGGCCCTCGGGGGTGGTGAAGACCTGCGGCGTCTCCTCCACCGGCGTCCCGCTGCCGTCCCGCTGGCTGTCCTGCCGCTCCTGCACACACCGGCGGCACCCCCGGCTCAGGGGGGAGGCTGGTGGGGAGGGGAGGGGGGGGGGCAGCCCCCCCAAACAGCACCCCAGGGACCCCCCTCTCTCCCCCCAAGGCCCCCCACTCACCAGCAGGACGGGGTAGATGGCGGCGGGGGGCAGGACGTGGTCCCGCAGGACCCCGCAGTCACAGGTGGGGGGCACGAGGGGCTGACACTCCTCGTGGATCTGGGGGAGAGAGCGGGGTGAGGGGCGCCTGGGGGATTGGGGGGGGGGGGAAGGCCATGGTGGGACCCCCCCGCGGGGATGCACCCACCTTCAGGTGGCACCAGACGCAGTGCAGCCCCGTCAGGCTCTGGAAGCTCTTGATCTTCTTCTGGCACTGGCCGCACTTGCCGGCCTCGCAGCCGCCCTTCACCCAGACGTGGGCCTGGACCTGCGCACAGCCCCCCCGTGTCACCCCGTGTCATCCCCCATCACCCCGTGTCACCCCATATCCCCCCATGTCACCCCGTGTCATCCCCCATCACCCCGTGTCACCCCATATCACCCCATGTCACTCCCATCACCCCATGTCACCCTGTGTCATCCCCCAACATCCCCCAACACCCCGTGTCACCCCTGTCACCCCCATCACCCCATGTCACCCCCATCACGCCATGTCACCTCCGTCACCCTGTGTCATCCCCCAACCTGCGTCACCCGGTGTCACCCGTCACCTCCCATCACCCCATGTCACCCCCATCACCCCCTGTCACCCCATGTCACCCCCCATCGCCCTGTGACATCCCCCATCGCCCCACATCACCCTTTGTCACACCCCATGACACCCCCATCACCCCGTGTCACCCCCCCGTCACCCTGTGTCACCTCACGTCACCCCATGTCACCGTGTTGTCCCCCATCACCCCCACGATGGGGGGCCAGGGGGGGCTCGGACAGTGGCTCCCCCCGTACGGGGTGGGTGGGTGCATGGGGGACTGACGGACGGACAGACGCACAGCTTGGCAGAGGGGCAGACGGACGGACAGACGGACGCACGGACGGGGCTGGGTGGGTGGACGGGCAGGCGGAGCAACAGGTGAGTGGAGAGAAGGAGGCGGGTGGGCGGACGGACAGATGGACGGACAGACAGGTGGACAGAGAGGTGGACGGGCGGGCGGAGAGGTGGACGGGCAGACGGACGGACGGAGAGGTGGACGGGCAGACAGACAGATGGAGAGGTGGACGGATGGAGAGGTGGACGGGCAGACGGACGGACAGACGGTTGGCTGGAGAGGTGGACAGGCAGAGGAACGACGGAGAGGTGGACGGGCAGACGGACGGGCGGAGAGGTGGACGGGCAGACGGACGGGTGGACAGGCGTGCGGGCAGACGGACGGACGGCTGGACAGACGGAGAGGCGGCCGGGCGGGCGGCGGGGGCACTCACGCCGGCCTCCTTGCGGGATTTGGCGTAGGTGCTGATGCAGCTGGGGGGCGCCTGGCGGGCGCAGCGCTCGTGGACCGTGAACTTGCAGACTGGGTGGGCGGGGCAGAGAATGGGTGGGGCAGGGGCGTGGCCCCCCAGGCCCCACCCCACCCGACCCCCCCCGACCAATCACCCCACCGGCCCATCCAGCCCGTCAGCCAATGGCAGCTCGGCCTCACTGGCGGGCTTTGAGGGGGGGCGGAGCTTGTGCACCGACCACGCCCATGTGGGTGGGGCGGGGGTGGAGCTTGTGCACAGCTGGAGGGGGCGGAGCCTCCTCCAACAGCTGGATCCAGAGCATCCCCGCTGCCCATCCCCGTCCCCCCCCACAGCCCCCTCCCCACTGCGTCCCTGTCCCCACCCCCACCCTGCCCCCACTCTGTCCCCCGTCCCCACCCCGTCCCCATCCTCATCCTCATCCCCATCCCGTCCCACCCCATCTCCATCCCTGTCCCATCCCTGTCCCCATCCCTGTCCCCATCCTCGTCCCCATCCTGTATCCATCCCCATACTGTCCCCATCCCGTATCCATCCCCATCCCATCCCAGCCTGTCCCACCCTGTCCCTACCCCGTCCCCATCCCTGTCCACATCCCCATCCCTGTCCCCATCCCGTCCCACCCCATCTGCATTCCTGTCCCATCCCTGTCCCCATCCTTGTCCCCATCCCTTCCCCATCTTCATCCCCATCCTGTATCCACCCCCATCCTCGTCCCCATCCTGTCCCACCCTGTCCCGTCCCTGTCCTGTCCCCGTCCCCATCCCATATCCATCCCCATCCCTGTCCCCATCCTGTATCTGTCCCCATCCCATCCCAGCCTGTCCCACCCTGTTCCCATCCTTGTCCCCATCCCACCCCATCCCCATCCCTGTCCCCATCTTCATACACATCCCGTATCCATCCCCGTCCTTGTCCCCATCCCTGTCCCCATGCCGTATCCGTCCCCATCCCTGTCCCCATCCCTTCCCTGTATCTGTCCCCATCCCGTATCCATGCCTATACTGTCCCCATCCCATCCCCATCCCGTCCCCATCCCTGTCCCCATCCTCATCCCATATCCATCCCCATCCCTGTCCCCATCCCGCCCCACCACATCCCCATCCCCATCCCTGTCCCCATCTTCATCCCCATCCTGTATCCACCTCCATCCCATCCCAGCCTGTCCCACCCTGTCCCCATCCCTGTCTCCATCCCGTATCTGTCCCCATCCCTTCCCCAGCCCTGTCCCCATCCTGTATCCACCCCCAGCCTGTCCCACCCCATCCCCATCTTCATCCCCATCCTCGTCCCCATCCTGTCCCACCCTGTCCCGTGCCTGTCCCCATCCCATATCCATCCCCATCCCTGTCCCCATTCCGTATCCGTCCCCATCCCATCCCAGCCTGTCCCACCCTGTCCCCATCCATCCCCATGCGTGTCCCCATCCCTGTCCCCATCCTGTATCCACCCCCATCCTCGTCCCCATCCTGTCCCACCCTGTCCCGTCCCTGTCCTGTCCCCGTCCCCATCCCATATCCATCCCCATCCCTGTCCCCATCCTGTATCTGTCCCCATCCCATCCCAGCCTGTCCCACCCTGTTCCCATCCTTGTCCCCATCCCACCCCATCCCCATCCCTGTCCCCATCTTCATCCACATCCCGTATCCATCCCCGCCCTTGTCCCCATCCCTGTCCCCATGCCGTATCCGTCCCCATCCCTGTCCCCATCCCTTCCCTGTATCTGTCCCCATCCCGTATCCATGCCTATACTGTCCCCATCCCATCCCCATCCCGTCCCCATCCCTGTCCCCATCCTCATCCCATATCCATCCCCATCCCTGTCCCCATCCCGCCCCACCACATCCCCATCCCCATCCCTGTCCCCATCTTCATCCCCATCCTGTATCCACCTCCATCCCATCCCAGCCTGTCCCAGCCTGTCCCCATCCCTGTCTCCATCCCGTATCTGTCCCCATCCCTTCCCCAGCCCTGTCCCCATCCTGTATCCACCCCCAGCCTGTCCCACCCCATCCCCATCTTCATCCCCATCCTCGTCCCCATCCTCGTCCCCATCCTGTCCCACCCTGTCCCGTGTCTGTCCCCATCCCATATCCATCCCCATCCCTGTCCCCATTCCGTATCCGTCCCCATCCCATCCCTGCCTGTCCCACCCTGTCCCCATCCATCCCCATGCGTGTCCCCATCCCTGTCCCCATCCTGTATCCACCCCCAGCCTGTCCCACCGCGTCCCCATCCCTGTCCCCATCTTCATCCACATCCCGTATCCATCCCCGTCCTTGTCCCCGTCCCTGTCCCCATGCCGTATCCATCCCCATCCCTGTCCCCATCCCTTCCCCGTATCCATCCCCATCCCTGTCCCCATCCCTTCCCCGTATCCATCCCCATCCCTTCCCCATCCCTGTCCCCATCCCGTATCCATCCCCATCCCTGTCCCCATCCCTTCCCCATATCCATCCCCATCCCTGTCCCCATCCCTTCCCCGTATCCATCCCCATCCCTGTCCCCATCCCTTCCCCGTATCCATCCCCATCCCTTCCCCATCCCTGTCCCATCCCGTATCCATCCCCATCCCTGTCCCCATCCCTTCCCCATATCCATCCCCATCCCTTCCCCATCCCATCCCATCCCATCCCGTATCCATCCCCATCCCTGTCCCCATCCCTTCCCCGTATCCATCCCCATCCCCATCCCTGTCCCCATCCCGTATCCATCCCCATACTGTCTCCATCCCATCCCATCCCGTATCTGTCCCCATCCCTGTCCCCATCCCTTCCCCGTATCTGTCCCCATCCCGTATCCGTCCCCATCCCGTATCCATCCCCATCCCATCCCATGCCGTATCCATCCCCGTCCCCGCCCCGTCCCCGTCCCCGTCCCCGCGGCGTCCCGTGGCGGCTCACAGGTGCAGCAGAGCCCCTGCTTGCGCAGCCCCAGCAGCAGACTGCCGCACACGTTGCAGTACGTCGGGCGGTTGAAGTGCTTCAGGCGCCACATGTGCTGCCCCTCGTCCTTCATGTGCTGGGGATGGGGGGGGGACACACAGGGGGTCAGGGGGGGGCCGGGGGATGTCCCGGCGCGGCGGCACCCCCGCACTCACCCCCTCCAGGCCCAGCAGCACCAGCAGCGGGATGTTGGTGACCCCCCCCGCGGAGCCACTCCGACAGTGACACCGTCCCGCTGCCGTCGTAGTCGATCTCCCGCATCATCTCCTGCAGGATCTGGGGGGGGGGGGGACACACGGGGGGACACACACATGACACAGGGCTTGTGGGGGGGGGGACAGCCCCTGCCATCCCCATGGCGCCCCCCCGGCCCCGCTCACCGGCTTCAGCTCCGTCACGTCCCAGTCCAGGTACTGGGCCACCCGCATCATCTGCGTGATGATCCGATCCACCTCCTGGGGGGGGTTGGGGGGGGGTCAGCGCCGCATTGAGGGGGGGGGCCCGGCCACAGCCCCCCCCCTCCCCGGCACTCACCGAGCTGTCCAGGAGCCCGTTCCCGTCCTTGTCATACAGCTTGAAGGTGACTGCAGGGGGGACACACACACACAAAGCGGGGTGAGGTGACCCCAAAAAATCCTTTGGGGACCCCCCCCCGGCCCCCCCCCCCCCCCCCCCCCCACTCACACTCCAGCTTGTCCTCGGGGCGCCCCCCCTCCAGCAGCGAGAAGTAGCAGGAGACGTCGTTAACGCAGACGAGGTCGTTACCTGCGGGGAGAGACCCCGATGAGCGCCCCCCCCCCCTCACCCCGGGGTGCTCCCCCCACCCCCCACCCCCCCCCATGGCCCCCCCCCTCACCCGGCGGCCCCCCCGGCCCCGCTCTGGAAGGAGGCGAAGAGGTGACGGCACAGCGGTTCGGGGACATCGTCCGCCTCCAGGTAACTCCTCAGGAAGAGCGTGAACCCCTCGAAGTCGAGGCACTGGGGGGGCACAGCGGGGTTGGGGGGGGGGGGGACAACACACCCCACGCTGCGGCCCCCCCAAACCCCTCACCGGGGCCGTCCGCGGGGACACGGGGGACACGCGGGGCCTCACCTCGCCCTGGCGGTGCTGCGACAGGGCCCCCCCGCCGTAGAGCTCCTGCAGCACGTCCTGCACCTTCCTGCTGCTGTCTGGGGGCGGAGGCGGCTCGTGTGCGCGCACACGCGTGTGCCACCCCCGCCCCGGCACGCGGCCACGCGTGGGAGGGTGCCGTGGCCAGCACGCACGCGTGACGCTGCCGCAGAGCGCGCGTGGCAAAGCCGTCCCGCACGCCCGGGCAGAGCCACCCCCACGCGTGCACGCAGGCGTGTGATCCCACCCCTGTGCATGCACACGCGTGTGTGCCAACCCCCTCCCCAGACATGAGTCCATCCCCGTGCATGCACACGCGTGCAGAGCCACTCCCGCGCGTGCACACAGGTATGTGATCCCACCCCTGTGCATGCACGCACACGCCACGCATGCACGCAGGCGTGTGACGCCACCCCACGCGTGCAGAGGCATGCAGAGCCGGCCCCACGCGTGCACGCAGGCGTGTGAAGGCACCCCCATGCGTGCACACGCGTGCAAAGCCCCCCCCCGCAGACATGTGAGTCCATCCCCGTGCATGCACGCATGTGCAAAGCCATCCCCATGCACGCACACGTGTGCAGAGCCAACCCCACATGTGCATGCAGGCGTGTGATCCCACCCCTGTGCATGCACACACGTGCAGAGCCACTGCCAGGCATGCACACAGGCGTGTGACACCGCCTCACGCACACACACGTGTGCAGAGCCACTGCCAGGCGTGCACACAGGTGTGTGACGCCACCTCACGCACGCACATGCGTGCAGAGCCACTGCCAGGCGTGCACACAGGTGTGTGACGCCACCTCATGCACACACACGCGTGCAGAGCCACTGCCAGGCGTGCACACAGGCGTGTCACGCCGCCTCACACACCCACACGCATGCAGAGCCACCTGCACGCGTGCGCACACGTGCAAAGCCGCCCCAAAACGTGCACACAGGCATGTGAGGCACGCACACGCATGCAAAGCCACCCCCGCAGGCGTGTGAGGCCACCCTTGTGCACGCACACGCGTGCAGAGCCACTCCTACACGCGCACACACGCGTGCGAAGCCGCCCCCACCACGCACACGCCTGCAAACCCCCCTCCCCACGCACTCACACAGGCGTGCAAAGCCGCCCCTGCGCACACGTGTGTGCGGAGCCACCCCCACGCTGAGCCGTGTCGGCCCACGCTCAGGCACGCACACGCGTGTGCTGGGGGGTGCGCGCGTGTGTGTCCCCGCCCCCCCCCAAAACTCACAGTCCAGGTACTGCTGCAGTTGGGCAAACTCCTGGGGGCTGAGGGTGGCCCATTCCCGGCTCTCCATGGCCACCCGTGACACGGGGACACCTGCGACACGGGGACACGCGTGACACGGGGACGTCCACACCTCTGGGGAGTGCGTGGGGGGTGGTGGCGGGAAAGAGGGGGGTGCGTTGGGGGCGGACGCCCCCAACGCACCCCCCTCTTTCCCGCCACCACCCCCTCCTCCCCGCCGCCGCCTGCGCCCACGCAAACCCACACGCTAACGTCACGCGTGTGCGGTGTCCCCACCCCCCCCCCCGCAATCCGTGAGCTTTGAACCTCAGACGGGGAGCGGCGCCCCGGGCGGGGAGGGGCACCCACGGGTGACACCGTGGCATGAGGGACACCCCCCGCCCCCCATCCACACCCCCCCGCATGTGGGGTGACACTCGTCACCCCCCCACCCCCCCCCCCTCCCCCGGGTGACACCCACGGACTCGCGGGGGGGGGCGGAGGGGACCGGGAGCCGCCCAGTCCCACGCCTGCGGAGGGACCGGGATCGGTTCTGGGGACACCCCCCCCCGCTGCCGTGATTCCTCCGGTACCGGGGGACACGGAGCACCCCCGAGACCACCCCCCCACCCCCCCCCGCCACGGTCGCTCGGGGGCATCCCCGGTGCCTCTTCCTTCCCCTTCCCGTTCCCCCCCCCCGCCCCGCCCCGTACGGCCCGGTACTGTCCGGTAAAGCTCCGTTACAGCTCGGTACTGCCCCGGTACTGCCCGTTACAGACCGGTCGAGCCACGATACGGCCCGGTAGAGTCCCGGTTCAGCCCGGTAGAGCCACGATGTGGCCCGGTAGAGTTCCGGTAGAGCCCATTACAGCTCCGTACTGCCCTGTAGAGCCCCGGTAGAGCCCCGGTACTGCCCGTTACAGCCCCGGTACATCCCGGTAGAGCCCCGGTCCAGCCCGGTAGAGCCCGGTAGAGCCCCGGTACTGCCCAGTAAAGCCCAATATAGCTCCGTTCCAGCCCGGTAGAGCCATGATATGACGCGGTAGAGTCCCGGTAGAGCCCGTTACAGCCCGGTAGAGCCTAAGTCCAGCCCGGTACTTCTCGGTACTGCCCAGTAGAGCCCGGTCCAGCCCGGTATTGCCCCGGTACTGCCCGGTAGAGCACGGTACCGCCCGGTAGAGGACGGTACTGCCCGGTATTTCCCGGTAGAGCTCAGTACTGCCCGGTAGAGCCCGGTACGACAACCCCTGGAGCATCCCACCGCCCCCGGTGCCGGTACCCGGTCCGTACCTGGCGGGTCCCGCAGCGGATGGTCCCGGCCCGGCCCCGTGACATCACGGCCCGACGGGGCGGGGCCGGTACCGGCCGCACGTGCCGTCGGGGGGGGGGGGGGGGGGGGGGGGGGGTAGGATGGAATGGGGAGGGGGGGGAAAACCCCGACGGCGGCGGGGCGGCAACCGGGCATGCTGCCTATACTAGTCCTGTCTGCTGGCCACGGGGCCACCAACCCACCCGGGACCCCCAACCCACTCGGGGCGGGGGGGAAGAGCGCGGCGCCGGGGGGTGCCCGGGGGGGGGGGGAACCCCCCCCCCGGGCACCCCCCGGCGCCGCGCTCTTCCCCCCCGCCCCGAGCTCTGACACCGTTTCCTCCTCCCCCGCGTTATCTCGGGGTGCGATCGGGGACGGCGGTGGCGGTTTGGGGGTTGCCGTCCCACAGGGGTGAAACCACAGGCGCTGCCCCTTTAAAAACAAAATGGCCGCCCCCAACCATGGCGGCTCCCCAGCGCGGCCACACCCGGCCGGCGGTCACACCCCTTTCACTTCCGGGGCGGGGCCAAACAGGCCGGAAGTGTGTCGCGCTCGCAAGATGGCGACTCCCTATGTGACTGACGAGACCGGTGAGTGAGGCCCGGCCCGGCGCCGTGGGGCGGGCGGCTCCCGTGGGGTTGGACACGGCCCCCGTGGGGTTGGGGTGTTCCCCCCCCCTCACGACCTTCCCCCCTGCATCTATAAGGCGGCGACCACCCCCGGCCCTTGTGGGGGGCCTTCCCCCGCCCCATCTCTGTGGGGCAGGTCCCGTCCCCTGCCCCTGTGAGGGGGGGGCGGGCGTCTCCCCGCGGGGTTGGGCCGCGGACCCATCTCTGTGGGGCTGACCGCCTCCCCCCACCCCCCAACGGGCTCTCCGATGTCCGTCCGTCCGTCCGTCCCCCTCCGCGATCCCCACTGGCCGGTTGCTATGGGGCAGGTCTTGGCTTCCATGTTTCTATGGGGCTGGACCCACCTCTTCCCCCCCACCCCGGGGGCTGTGGTGCCCCGCTGTCCCCACCACAGTTCTGCGGCGGGGGGGGGATGTCCTGGGGTCCCTGTGGGGTGTTCTGGTTTCCCTGTGGCATGTCTGGGGTGTTCTGGGGCACCCGTGGGGTGTCCTGATGTCCCTGTGCATATCTGGGATGTCCTGGGGTCCCTGTGCGATGTGTCTGGACCCCTGCGGGGTGTTCTGGGGCACCCGTTGGGTGTCCTGGGGTCCCTGTGTGGTGTCCTGGTTTCCCTGTGGCATGTCTGGGCTGTCCTGGGGCACCCGTGGGGTGTCCTGGGGTCCCTGTGTGGTGTCCTGGTTTCCCTGTGCATATCTGGGCTGTCCTGGGGCACCCGTGGGGTGTCCTGGGGTCCCTGTGGGGTGTCCTGGGGTCCCTGTGCATATCTGGGCTGTCCTGGGGCACCTGTGGGATGTGTTTGGACACCTGCGGGGTGTCCTGGGGTCCCTGTGGGGTGTTCTGTTTTCCCTGTGGCATGTCTAGGGTGTTCTGGGGCACCCGTGGGGTGTTCTGGGGTCCCTGTGGTGTGTCCTGGTGTCCCTGGGGCACCCGTGGGGTATCCTGGGGTCCCCTGTGGGGTGTGTGGGCTGTCCCGGGGCCTCCGTGGGTTGTCCTCGGAGCTCCTGTGGGGAGTGCCAGGGCCCCCGTGGGGTGTGTGGGGTGTCCCTGGGTCCCCGTGGGGTGTCCCGAGGCCCCTGTGGGGTGCGTGGGACCCCCTCCCCCCCCCGCCCAGGGCCACCAGCCGACGGCGCTTTGGCCTCGCAGGGAAGTACATCGCCTCCACGCAGCGCCCCGACGGCACCTGGCGGAAGCAGCGGCGGGTGAAGGAGGGATATGTGCCGCAGGAGGAGGTGCCGGTGTAAGTGGGGCAGGCGGCCGGGGGGAAGGGGGTGTCCCTGGGGTGTGAGGGGGGGGCTCCCGGCTCCCCCTCCGGGGCTGGGGGTCTGCGGAGCTGCCGGCGCGGCGCGTCCCATCCCCGGGCACCCCGACCTCGGCCCTGTGGCTCCGAGGGCTGTGCGTGCCGGGTTCTGTCTTGAGGTCTCAGTCTCTTTCCAGGTGCCCGAGCAATTCCGACCCCCTCACCCTCCCCCCCATAAGCCGTATCCTGCCGGTACGTATCCACTCCCGCCCCGATCCTCCTCGGGGCGGCTGTGCGGGTCCGGGCTGTCCCACCCACGCGAGGAGGACCCCGAGCGCAGGCGTCTGCCGGGGCGCGGAGCTCGGCAGCGGTGACCCGCTCCGAGGGCGGCTGCTCGGCCGCGGTGCGGTGGAGGAGGCAGAGCCCGCAGGTGTCCCCCCCCAACCCCCGGGGGAGAGCCGGACACGGGGGCTGCTCCGCGTCGGGGGTTTTGCTCGAGGTGCTGAGCGCTCCTGGGGTTTGGTGACCGGGTCCTCGGCGCCGCGCTGGGGTCTTTGCCACCAGGACAGGGTCTTTGGCACCAGGACAGGGTGCTCGGCACCGTCCCGGGGGCCCTGCAGAGGGCCAGCGGGGGGAGAGGCGCCTTCACGGGCTCTCGTTCTGTGCAGGTACGAGAATAAATACGTGAAGTTTTTCAAAAGCAAACCCGAGCTGCCCCCGGGGCTGAGCCTGGAGGCCACCGCGCAGCCCGGCAAGCAGCCCGGCAAGGCGGAGAGCGGCGAGACGGGACTGTCCAAGGCGGCGAAAAGGAATTTGAAACGCAAAGAGAAGAGAAAGCAGCAGCAGGAGAAGGGGGAGCGGGAGACGGACGAACTGATCCAGGCGCTGGAGAAGGCCTCTCTGGCGGGGGGCGGCGGCGGGGACAAGGGGCCGCCGGGGGACAGTCGGGCAGCCGTGCCGCAGCTGGCCTGCGGCAGCAGAGCCCCCGCCGAGGGGGAAGCCCCCGCCTCGGAGAAGAGCAAGAAGATCAAGAACCTGAAGAAGAAGCTGCGGCAGGTGGAGGAGCTGCAGCAGCGGCTCGACTCGGGGGAGATCAAGCAGCCGACGAAAGAGCAGCTGGAGAAGCTGGGCCGGAGGAAAGCCTTGGAGGAGGAACTGCGGGACCTGGAGCTGGACTTGTAAGGGGCGGGCGGGGGATTTTGGGGGGGCTCGGGAGGGTGGGGGGGCAGGCGGTGTCCCCAGCGCAGGGGCTGCCCGGACCGAGCGCCCCCCCCCCGGCTCCGTCCCCGGGGTTTGGTTTGGGCGGGCGCTGTCGGTTGGGTGTTTTTCAGAACGGTTATTCCCAGCTCTCGGTGTTAGAAACGCGGCCGCTCTCCAATACCGCTCTCCTTTCTTTGTGGGTTTTTTTTTGTTTGTTTGTTTGGTTTTTTTTATTTTTTTGTTTAATTTTATTTGGGGCGGGGCTGTGCCGCGTTCAGGGTGGGGCAGCGGCCCCCCCGCTCCCTCCGCCACCCCCCCCGTCCATCTTCCCCGGCCCTTCGTGTTCTGTGTCGCGGTCTCTCTCTTCCTTTAATTTTTAAAAACCATGCAATAATAAAATTGCAGTAGTGACCCGGCGCCGGGAGCCCGGCTCTGCCTTTCCCTGCGTGGCGGCGGGGGGGGGGACACACGCAGCGGGGGCAGAGCCTGTCCCCCGCCCCGGTGCTGCCCGAGCAGCCGCTGCGTCCCCAGGGGCCGAGGGGGGGGGGGTTTGGGGAGGGGGGCAGGGGCTGGCTGGACCCCCCCGCAGTGGCGATGGGGGCGCTGGGGGGGCTCTCGCCAGGAGGTGTGGGTACCGGGTGGTGTTGGGGTCCCCCGAGCCCCCCCCTGGGCGGTGGCTCCCCCCGGGGGTGCCGAGGGGGGGCTCTCCCCCCCCCCCCTTCCAGGGCTTTCCAGCGGCCTTGGGGCTGTGGGTGCTGTGGTGTGGGGGAGCCCCTCGACCCGGGGATGGGGGGCCCAGGGGTGGGGGTATCGGGGGGGCTGGGGGTCGGGGCATCCGACACAGGGGAGCTCATCCCAGTGGGGGCCCCAGCGTTGATGCAGCCCCCCCGGCGTCACCCTCCGCGGCCCCCAGCCCTCCCCACCGGCAGGACCCACTTCTTCAAAGGTGGGGACCTGGGGGGGGGCCCAGGGGGTCCCCACCACCACCCGTGGTCCCCCACTGCCACAGGCGATGAGGGCTGGCGGTGCCGGGGGGGGCTCACGGTGGCCCCCACCGTGCTCCTTAATGCATCAGCCCCGCTACCAGCCGGGGGGGGCCCTTCCAGGGCCAGGGGGGGCCCCATGGCAGGGTGAGACACCCCCCCCCGCCCCCTCCCTGCAGTGGGGTTAAGGCTTTCGGGACCCCCCCCGCAGCGGCGGAGGGGGGGGCGCTGGGCTGGGCCCACGGCACCTGCACAGTGTTTGGGTAGGTCCTACAAAAATAGATGGGGAGGCTTTATTTTTAAGGGGTCTCCTCTGGCATTGGGGGGGGGGCAGCGGGCAGGAGCTGGGGGCCGTGGTGGGGGCTGCCCCCCCCCCCCCAGGCTCTCCCCTCCGTGGGGCAGGTTATGGGGCAGGTTATGGGGTTATGGGGCAGGTTATGGGGCTGGCGGCGGCAGGGAAGCAGCAGCAGTGGGGCAGGCAGCAGCGGGGGGGGGGGGGCGCACTGGGATTGCCCCACCACTGGGACCCCCCCCCCGCTTAGGCCACACCCCCGGGGCGGGGCATATGGCACCTCATTTGCATATTTAAAGGGATAGGCACAGTGGGAAAGGGGGGCCCGGGGGCCCCCAAGGCACGTCGGTGGGGCTCAGGGGCGGCAGCGGGGCGCGGCGGGGCCGTAGTCGGCATCGGGGGTGGCGGGGGGGCCCGGCACGGTCCCGCTCTCCAGCTGCCGGTCCCGCAGGCTCCGGATGTAGCTCTGGGGGGACACGGGGGGTCAGCGCGGCCCCGCGGCCGCCGGCACAGCCCCGCCAGGGCGCCGACTCACCGGGGCCAGCACGTCGCCCGCGTAGCGCTTGACCGGGGGGGGCTTGCGGCGGTAGGTGCCCTCGGGGGGGGCCAGGCTCTGCCGGCGCTTGGCCTCCTTCTGCCGGATGCGCAGCAGCTGCAGCCGCTTCTGCCGCCGGCTGAGGATGACTGCGGGGAGCGGGGGCTGAGCCCGGCGCCACGGCCCCCTCCCCAGTGACACCGCTGTCCCCACCGCCCGCAGCATCCCCATGGCCATCCCCATCCCCACGGCCGTTCCCATCGCTGTCCCCATCGCCGTCTCCTCCGGCCCTGTCCCGTTGCCGTCCCAGCACCGTCTCCTTTCCCGTCACCATCTTTGTCCCCACTGCAGTCCCCACCTGCCCCACCACTGCCGGCACCAGCCCCATCCCCCTGCCCATCCCTCCTGTGCCATCGTCCCCGTCCCTATTGCTGCCCTGGGCAACATCCCC
This sequence comes from Pluvialis apricaria, assembly GCA_017639485.1. NCBI lineage: Eukaryota > Metazoa > Chordata > Aves > Charadriiformes > Charadriidae > Pluvialis > Pluvialis apricaria. Next base: position 2,783,707 of record CM030034.1, read on the forward strand.
ATCCCATCCCCATCCCCATCGCCATCCCCATGCCCATGCCCATCGCCATCGCCATCCCATCCCATCCCATCCCATCCCATCCCATCCCCATCGCCATCCCATTCCATCCCATCGCCATCGCCATCGCCATCCCCATCCCATCGCCATCCCCATCCCATCGCCATCGCCATCCCATCCCATCCCATTCCATCCCATCGCCATCCCCATCCCATCGCCATCCCCATTCCATCCCATCCCCATCCCCATCCCCATCCCCATCCCCATCCCATCCCATCCCATCCCATCCCATCGCCATTCCCATCCCATCCTGCCTCGCCCCGCTCACCCTCGGTGTGGGAGAAGCCCTTGGCCGTCACCTTCCACTGGAGCAGGACGGCGAGGAGGCTGAGCGCCGGCCACGCGCCCAGCACCGCCCAGCTCTGCCAGCACAGCGGCCCCGCCGGCGCCAGCCGCAGCCGCTCGTAGACGTAGAGCACCAGCGCCAGCGCCTCCACGAAGTAATCGGTGCAGACCACCACGACGGCGGCACCGAAGACGCCGGTGGAGAGGACGGTCAACGCTTTGGGCCACTGCAGCGCCAGGAGAGCGCAGAGCAGCGCCAGCCCCAGCAAACTGCCCGCCGGCACCCACGGGCTCGGCGGCGGCGCCACCGGTGCCAGCGTCACCAGGGCGGCGGTGGCCAGCAGCAGCCCCAGCAGCAGCCCGGTGGTGAAGAGCCCGACGCTGCGCAGCAGCGCGGTGACCAGCCCGCAGAGCAGGCCGATGCCCAGGGCGATGCCCGCGCTGGCCTCCAGGCTCAGCGGCGTCTCCAGCACCCGCTCCTTGTAGCACAGGAGGAAGATGACGGTGGAGCCGAAGAGCAGCCCCGAGAGGAACATGATGGCCTTGAAGCAGCGGTAGCCTGGCGCGGGCCGGGGGGGGTCACCGGGGGCTGCCCCACAGTGAGCCCCCCCGGCCCCGAGCTGTGCCCCCCAAAACGCCCCTCTCCATGACCCCCACCGCGTCCCTGCAAAGCCCCTCCCCCCCGCCTGCTGCGCCCCCCACACTGCCTCCATCCGTACCCCCATCCACACCCCCACTCGTGCGCCCCATCCGTACCCCCTGATCGGTACCCCCCACTCGTGCCCCCCCATCCGTACCCCCCATCCACACCCCCACTCGTGCCCCCTCCATAGTCCCGGCTGTGCCCTCCCCGTGGTCCCCCCACCCACGACCCCCACCCGTGACCCCCATGCATACACCCCCTCTCTGCCCTCTCTGTCCCCCCCCCCGCCCCCCCATTCATATCCCCATCCACCCCCCCGCCACGCCCCCCCCCCACCCCCCCGTGCCCCCCCCATGTCCGCCCCCATCCAACCCCCCCGTGTCCCCCATCCACCTCCCCATGCCCCCATCCACCCCCCTGTGCCCCCCCATGCGCCCCCCATGTCTGCCCCCATCCTCCCATCCAACGCCCCCCCCGTGCCCCCCATCCACCTCCCCACGCCCCCATCCACTCCCTGTGCCCCCCCCGTGCTCCCATCCACCCCCCGTGCCGCCCAGGTGCCCCCCCATGCTCCCACCCATCCCCCGTGCCCCCCACCCGCCCCCGCTCCCATCCTCCCATCCACCCCCTCATACCCCCACCCCCCCCCCGTGCCCCCACCCCCCCCCCCGTGCCCCCATCCCCCCCCCCCCCATGTCCCCCATCCACCCCTCCGCGCCCCCCCCATGCCTCCCCCGTGCTCCCATCCATTCCCCCCGGTGCCCCCCATCCACCCCCTCGTGCCCCCATCCCCCCCCGTGCCCCCCCCCCCCCCCCCCCCCCCATCCACCCCCCCCCCCCCCCCCCGCGCCCCCCCGCGCCCCCGTACCGAAGCAGCCGCAGAGGAGCCCGCAGAGGGCGCCGAGGGCGCAGAGCGCGGCGGGGACGGGCTCGTAGGGCGGGGGGGGCTCCAGGGCGCAGCGGGGCGCGGGGGGGGCGCCGGGCTCCATGGCCCGGGGGGGCTGCGGGGGGTGGGGGGGGTGCTGAGCCCCCGCTGCGCCCCCCGCGCCCCCCGGGTTCTGCGCCTCCCCCTCCCCGCACCCACATCTGGCAGCGGCGCCGCGGGGGGGGGGGGGGGGGCCACATCTGGGGGGAATTGGGACTGGGGGCTACTGGGAGGGGGGAACTGGGAACTGTGGGGAGCTGCCGGGGTGGGGAGGGCTGCGGGGGCTGGGGGCACTGGGGGCTACTGGGAGCCACTGGGGACAGTGAGCTGGGAGCACTGGGAGGGGGAACTGGGAGCTACTGGGAGCGCTGGGAGGGGGAACTGGGAGCTACGGGAAGAACTGGGAGACACTGGGAGGGCACACTGGGAGCATTGGGAAGAACTGGGAGACACTGGGAGCGGGCACTGGGGGCATCGGGAGCAGGAACTGGGAGCGCTGGGAGCACTGGGAGGGGGAACTGGGAGCTACTGGGAGTGCTGGGAGGGGGAACTGGGAGCTACGGGAAACAGCGACCTGGGTGCTCTGGGAGGGGGCACTGGGAGCATTGGGAAGAACTGGGAGACACTGGGAGGGGGCACTGGGAGCATTGGGAAGAACTGGGAGACACTGGGAGGGGGCACTGGGAACATCGGGAGCAGGAACTGGGAGAGCTGGGAGCACTGAGACGGGGAAGTGGGAGCTACTGGGGACAGCGACCTGGGAGCGCTGGGAGCACGGGGAGCGGCCACTGGGAGCTACTGGGAGCGCTGGGCGGGGGCACTGGTAGCAGGCACTGGGAGGTACTGGAAGGGGTCACTGGGAGTGCTGGGAAGCGCTGGGAGTGGGCACTGGGAGCACTGGGAGCGCTGGTAGGGGGCACTGGAAGCACTGGGAGCGCTGGGCGCGGGCACTGGAAGTTACTGGGAGTGCTGGAAGTGCAGGGAGGGGGCGCTGGGAGCGGGCACTGGAAGCACTGGGAGCGCTGGGCGCGGGCACTGGGAGTTACTGGGAGTGCTGGAAGTGCAGGGAGGGGGCACTGGGAGCTGTGGGGGACAGCGAGCTGGGGGCACTGGGAGGGGGAACTGGGAACTACGGGGGACAGCGACCTGGGAGCTCTGGGAGGGGACACTGGGAGTGCTGGGAGCACCAGGAGCGGGCACTGGGAGCTACTGGGAGCACTTGGAGCACTGGGCGCGGGCACTGGGAGCTCCTGGAAGGGGGCACTGGGAGCACTGGGAAGTGCTGGGGGTGGGAACTGGGAGCACTGGGAGTGCTGGCGGCACTGGGAGAGCTGGGAGGGAGCACTGGAAGCACTGGGAGCGCTGGAAGTGCAGGGAGGGGGCACTGGGAGTTACTGGGAGTGCTGGAAGTGCAGGGAGGGGGCACTGGGAGCGCTGGGAGCACCAGGAGCGGGCACTGGGAGCTACTGGAAGGGGGCACTGGGAGCGCTGGGAAGTGCTGGGGGTGGGCACTGGGAGGGGGAACTGGGAGCACTGGGAGTGCTGGCGGCACTGAGAGAGCTGGGAGGGGGAATTGGGAGCGCTGGGAGGTACTGGGGGTGGGCACTGGGAGCACTGGGAGGGGGAACTGGGAGCACTGGGAGTGCTGGCGGCACTGGGAGCGCTGGTCGCGGGCACTGGGAGCGCTGGGAAGGGGAACTGGGAGCGGGCACTGGGAGCGCTGGGAAGTGCTGGGAGTGGGCACCGGGAGCTACTGGAAGTGCTAATCGCGAGCGCTGGGAGCACTGGGAGCGCTGGGAGGGGGCGCTGGGAGCTACTGGGAGCGGGGGACTCACCCGGTCGCCGCCGGTGCCGGGGGTCGCGGTGGGGCCCGGCCCGGCCGCGGAGCCGAGAGGGGGCCGGGGGCGGGACCGGGGCGGGGAGGGGCCGCCGGGGGTCCCGCGCGGGGCCGGGGCCGTGGGGCGGGGGCTGCGGGGGGGACCGGGACCGGGCGGGGGGCGGGAAGCCGCCCGTGGGGGCGGGACACGCGTGGGCGCCCCCGCGGCCCCCGGAGGGGCCCCCGGGCCGGGACAGAGGCGCTTTGTGCGCGGGGGCACGTGACGGGGTCAGCGCAGGACACCGGGGTCCCTCCCGGGGGCGGCCGCGGGGCTCCCGGCGAAAGGGGCGCGGCCCCTTTAAGGGGCGGTGCGCCGGCAACGAGGCTCGGGGCGGGTGGGCCACGCCCCCGGAAGTGGGAGGTGGCGGCGGCGGCGGGCGGGCGGAAGGCGGAAGTGAGGAGGGTTGAGGGACCCCGGGGGGGGGGCGGGAGGCGGCGGCGACCCCCCCCCCGCCGGCACCGGCGCGGTGAGTCCCCGATCCCCCCGTCCATCCCCCCTCGCTCCGGGCTCCCCGCCGGTTCCCGCCAGCCCCGACGTGGGGGGAAGGCCGCACCGGGGGAGGCCGCGGCGGGACCCCGAGCTGCGCCTTTGGGGTGAAATCACCGGAAATCGGCCTCAACGCGGCTTCGGGGGGGGTCCCGTGGGCACCCGGTGCCGGTGCGGGGGCTTCGCCGGGGCCGGGTCAGGTGGGTCGCCGGGGCCGGTGCGGGGGGTCCCCGGGGCCGGTGCGGGGCTGTGCTGACTCCGTTGTCGTTCTCAGGGCCCGGCGGGATGGCCGTGACCTAAGCCCGGCCGGGGCCAGCGGGGCCGCCGGGATGGAGCAGCCGCGGTACCAGGAAGCGGCTGCGGCCGAAGGAGGAGACGGCCCCGGTTGGAACCGGGAACCCCCCGGGAATGGCGGAGGGGACAGCGCTGCCTGGAACGGGACCTGCGGCCTGGAGGATACCGCCGACCTGCCCTTCCCCGGTCCTGGCTGCTCCTGCCGTTACCGGGGGGAACCGGCCGCCCCCCCGAGCCCTGCAGCCGAGCGGCGGGATGGATCCTGCAGCCTGACCTGCCACCACCGGGCCACCGCCGCCACCCCGGTGCCACCGCTGCCCGGCGAGGAGGACGGAGCCGGCGAGGAGGGCGCAGGGAAGGGGAACCGGAGGACACGGAGGCGGCAGCGGCATCGCTTGGTGAAGGAGGAGAGCAGCCGGCGCGAGAGCAAGCGGCAACGGCCGGTGCGGAAGAGGAACCGCGGGGACGGGAGCGAGTTGCCGGGGCCGGTGGAGGAGCTGGCCGGCTGCCGGGGGTTGCTGGCCTGGGGGCTACTGGCCCAGGCGCTGGCCCAGGCACGCAGGCTGGCCGCGGAGGCCGGCGGATGGCTGCTCTGCTCCTGCTGCCGCCTGGGCGCCGGGGACCTTGGCTGGGCGCAGGCCGACATGAGGAGCTGGGGCCGGCAAGTGGGCCAGCGGGCCCGCAGCGGCTGCCTGAGGGCGGCCCGGTGGCTACGGGCTGGGGCAGGGCTCTTCCTCCGCCTGCTCTGGATGCTCTGCGCGCTCCTCCTTCTCCTCCTCATGCTGCTCCTGGGCAGCCTGCGGCTCTGCTGGCGCGTCGGTGCCGCCGCGCTGGCTGCCGGCGCCCATCGGCTGGGCAGGAGCCAGCGAGTGGCCTGGCTCCTGGCGCTCCTGGACGCGGCCGTGCTCCGCAGGACGTGGGGGATCCTCGGGGAGAACCGGACTTGCCGCTATCTCTGGGACTGGCTGCAGAGGTGGCGAACTCCCCCGTGGGTGGCCGGGGGGGTTCGGACAGACGGGCCGGGGGCCGGGGGGGCTCCCGCCGACTCCGGGGAGGAGGTGAGCCGCTTGCTGGCCATGGCCGAGGTGCCCGAGGAGGAGCTGAACCCCTTTCAGGTGCTGGGCGTGGAGGCGACGGCGTCGGACGCCGAGCTGAAGAAGGCCTATCGCCGGCTGGCGGTGATGGTGCGTGCCGGGGGCGGGGGGGGGAGCGGCTCTGGGCGGTGGGAGTTGTCCCCCCCAGCCCCAAGACGCGGCGCTGAGGTTCCCTGCGCCTCCCAGGTCCACCCGGACAAGAACGAGCACCCGAGGGCGGAGGCGGCGTTCAAGGTGCTGCGGGCAGCGTGGGACATCGTCAGCAGCCCCGAGAGGAGGAAGGAGTATGAGATGTGAGTGGGCGATGCCGGGGGACGGGGGAGGGTTTGGAGATCCCCCCCCCAGCGCAGGGTTTCAGCCTGGTTTCCCCCCTCCTGCAGCAAGCGGATGGCGGAGAGCGAGCTGACGAGGTCCATGAGCGAGTTCCTGAGCCGGCTGCAGGACGACCTGAAGGAGGCCATGAACACCATGATGTGCAGCAAGTGCCAGGGGAAGCACAAGTAGGTCCCGAGGCCGTGGGGGTGGTGCTCCTGGGCGGGGGGGGCTCCGGAGCTATTTCGGGGTGAGGAGGGGGGAGTCGGAAACGCCTGCTCTCGCCGCAGGAGGTTCGAGATGGACCGCGACCCCCTCAGCGCCCGGTACTGCGCCGAGTGCGGCGGGCTGCACCCCGCCGAGGAGGGCGACTTCTGGGCCGAGTCGAGTCTGCTGGGGCTGAAGATCACCTACTTCGCCATGATGGACGGGAAGATCTACGACATCACGGGTGGGTGACGCTTCCCCCGAGCCCCCGGATGGTGCAGGGGGGTGGAGGGGGCCGCTGGCCGTCAGCCCTGTGCCGGGGCGGCGTGACCGGTGGCTGCGTCTCTCTCGGCAGAGTGGGCCGGCTGCCAGCGCGTGGGCATCTCGCCGGACACCCACCGTGTCCCCTACCACATCTCCTTCGGCTCAAGGAGCGCCGGGCCGGCCGGGCGGCAGAGGTCGGTGATGGGAAACAGCACCGGTTGGGCCCTGACCCCCTTCCTGGGGGTACGGGGTGGGGGGAGCTCAGCCCACCCACCCCCCCCCAAATGCCCCTTTTCCCCCTCCAGGAGCGCCTCCAAGGGCAGCCCCACCTCGGCCGCCGACCTGCAGGACTTCTTCACCCGCGTCTTTCAGGGGAGCTCAGGAGCGATGCCCGGGGGGCCCTTCCCGCCGCACCCCACTCCCCCGGCGGCGGCAGCCCCCCCCGGGGCCCCCCCAAGGCCTGAGGGCACCGTCCCCAAGGGTGAGGCGAAGCACAAGAGGCGGAAGAAGGTGCGTCGGCCGTTCCAGCGCTGAGCAGCGCCGGGCAGACTCTGCTGGGCACGAAAAGGGCTCTTTCAAATAAAAAAAAATCTATTTTTCTTTTTTTTTTAAAAAAAAAAAAAAAAAAAAGAAGTAATCTCTATATTTAAAAGTAAGCAGGGAGTCAGGGAGCTTGGGGGCCGCCGTGGGCGAGGCGAGCAGCAGGAGCTGTGCCTTGCAGCCAGCCGTACCAAAGAGCCCGGCGGGGCGCAGGGCAGCCGGCACAGCCCGGCCGGACAGACAGACAGACAGACCGGCTGCCGCATTCTTCAGGGTTATTGTAAACGTTCAGGTGACGCCTGGTGCTGGGGGAGGGAACCCCCCCTCCCCTCCATGAGCCGCTGCTGCTCCTTCAGCCGTGGGGCCAAAGCTGCCGGGGGCCGTGGAGGGGCGCGTGTGGGCCCCCCGGGGCAGCCTCTGCCAGCACCGTTTGCATATTTTTTTTTTTAAAAAAAGATTATTTTTTTTTTTAAGCAGCTTGTTCCTTTTTGCTCACCCAGATCTATTTATTACCGCGCACATCCCCTTTCTATTAATACAGCCGTGTACATTAGCTGTGCTCCTCCTCCTCCTGGCAGCGCTGCCCGGCTGCGACCCCGGCGCGTCTCCCCCAGCCCCTGCGCCAGTTTTGCTTTTCCTGCCCCAACTTTGCTCGAGGGACCCTCGTCCCCTTCCTGTGGTGCTGGGGACAAAGAGCAGCTTATTTTTTTAAAAAAAAAAAAAAAAGAAAAGCAAAGTGAGGAGGCAGGAGCTGGTCACGGGCCGCTGCTGAAACTGTATTGCGAGTGGTTTTTGCTGAGACACGTGTGACTGTACGGCACCTCACCGCGCAGTTAGTGTTTCCCGGTCCTCCGAGCTGCGTGCCAGGCAGCGGCACAGCAGCTGCGCTGGTCTCTGGCAGGGAGTAACAGCCCTCGGGGGCTGCGCGAGGCTCCCCGGCCCGCCACCAGCCCCAGCCGGGCGCTCGGGGGGAGCCGGGCGGCCCCTGCCCAGCCGAAACGCCCCGAGAAGTGCTGCTGTAGGTCACGATTGCTTTCACTAACCTTTTTGTACTCCCAGAGCGGAGCAGCTGGGTTTTAAACGGTAGTGTACTTCTTTCTTATCGCTTTTGTTAAATTAAAAGTACGGTTTGAAGGAGTCTGGCTGGTCTGTGTGGGGAGGGGGGAGCGGGAGGCGCGAGCCGGTCCCACCGTGAGGATGCTGCTCCAGTCGCTCTAAGTTCTTTTATTATGGTGGAAACATAGAAAACACGAGGACGAGGGAGGTGTGGGTGGGCAACTCTTCCCACTAGTCAGCAGTTCTCCCCTCGTAGGTGCTTTCTGCAGGGTTATGTGGAGGTTAGCTCGAAGGAAACATGCACGAGTGACACGACTGCTCGCTCTGTACCACTCAGCCACGCGCCTCTCTTCACCAGGGAGATAAAGCCCCAGTGAGGAGCTCCTCTGAGGTGGAGGAACCTTGCCAAAAGTCAGAGCGGTCCCTGCCCTCCTCACGTCTCACCCCTGGTCTCCAGCCGGTGCCTTGTGCTGCTCCACCGTCCCCTCTCCGTCCCCGGCTCTGCTGGAAGTGCCGTGCACGGCAGTGGGCACGCCGGGCCTCAGTACTTGTTGATGCCAAAGACCCGCACGCCGTGGAACTGGGGCAGTTTGGGCAGAAGGACGCTGAGCAGGGAGGCAGTGTTGATGACAAAGTGCACGGGGTCGTATTTGGTGTAGAAGCTGGTGAGAAGGTACCTGGGGGAGAGAGGGAGACCCCGGGTGAGCTCTGTACCGCTCCTACACTCCCTGCTGCTGGCACTGGAGGGGGATTTTGGGTGCCTCGCTGGTGTTTCCTGCGCAAAACAGCACCTCGCAGCTGAGGAACCCTCACCGGCCCCAGGACCTGTCCCTGTCAGGGTGGCTGTGCCGACAGAAGCCCAGCGGTTGCACCGTGCACCCTAGACACCCTCCCGCCTCATTCAGCAGCACTCACAGCACTACTGGGGAGATGCTGAGGAACTTGCGCGATGAGGTGCACTGCGTCCCGTAGTCGATCTGCTCCCAGTGCGTGAGGAGGCGATCCTTGCCCTGGTCTGGGGTCTCGAACGGGGTCCCCTTCACCGTGTGCAGCAGCAAGTACATGACCTGCAGGTTTCAGAGGAGAAGAGATGTAAAGCAAGCCCGGGACAGCCTGCTGCTGGGACAGAAACGTGCTTTGTGCTGTTTCCCGAGCTAATGACTTTTCAGTGCCAACCCTCCAGCCTTTGCCTGGGTGCCCCGCAGGAACCAGGGGCTTCCTCGTAGCCCAGGGACATGGGACTGTACCCAGCGAAGGCCAGCCTGTGTGCTCTCTGTGTGCTCTCCCACCCTGGGAGAAAGCCGAGCTTTCACTAACCAGGTTGTGTATGACGTTGGTGAGCGTCCAGACCACAGGAATGCTGAAGAAGGGGATGCTGAGGAGAACGATGTGGAGGACTCCCACGGAGATGACATATGCCAGCCAGATACCCCGGCTGTTCATCACCCGCGTGTTGGGGTTCACCTCACTGTGCGCCACGCCGACGTTCATCCTGCAGCAGACAAACAGAGGCTTCCAGAGGTCTCCTCAGAAAGGTTTTCCCAAATCTCTGCAATTCCTAACCCAGTCAGGGCTCTTGGCGTAGCCCCACATCCACAGTCTTCCTGCGGCACCTCTCACCCCGGCCTTCCCAAGTGCTAGATCTCAACGCAGCCCTGATGCCACCTCCCTAATTAGTGACTCTGCATCTCAGCCTTAAGGACAGGAGCACAAGGGCAAGGAGAAAAGAAAGAAGCTCTCCCCCAGTCACCAGAAACGCTGAAAAGAAAGGAAGAACCACCCCAGGACAGGGCTCCCCTCTCCCCATCGCCCCCAGCACAGTCAGCCCGGCTCCTTGGCCCTAAGGCACACGTGGGGCCGGGAAACCACCACAGTACCCTGCCCTGGGGGGGAATATCGCCCTCCCCAGGGCCGGGTACGGCTGCTCCCCTCATGGCTCGTCCCTGCTGCCATGGCCTTGCACCCCTAGCCCCTCAGAGCCCAGCTTTTCCCTCCCTGTCCCCTCAAGGCCCTGTGCCCTCCCTTCTCCGGCCCCTCACAGCCCTGTCTCCCCGCCCAGCCCGGGCTGGGGGGGCCCTGTCACCTCACAGCCCCGTCCCCTCCCTCCCCGACCGCTCCCAGCCCGGCCCTGCCGCCATGGCCTCGCACCCTCGGCCCCCCACAGCACAGCCCTCCCTCCCTGTCCCCTCCCAGTCCTGTCCCCTCACATACCAGGCCCCTCACAGCCATGTCACCTCACAGCCCGGCCCTCCCTTCCCGGCCCTCACGGCCCGGCCCTGCCGCCATGGCCTCGCACTCCCGGCTCCCCACAGCCCCGACCCCGCTCTCCCGGCCCGTCGCAGCCCACCGACCCCGCTCCCCCGGCCCCTCGCAGCCCCCCGGCCTACCCGGCGGCTCCGCGGCCGTTGCCAGGACCCTACCCGCCCTCAGGCTCGTCTCCAGGAAGTCGGCGCGCCCGGCCCTCTCCCTCCCCATTGGCCGGTCAGCAGAGCTTCCCCGCTTCCATTGGTTGTGCCGCCCGTCGCTCGGTGCCGCCCCGCCCCTCGCGCGCTGGCTGGCCAATAGCGAGCGGAAGGCGCGCGGGAGGGGGGGCGGACGGGCCACTCGTGAGAGGCGATGTTGGGAAGTGGTTTGAAACCGCCGGTCCAGGAAGCGCGGCGCTGATTGGGCAGTAGGCGGTCGGCGGGGGCGGGGCCGGCAGCGGGTCTGTGGGGGCGACAAGATGGCGGCGGAGACCGTGGAGCTCCATAAGCTGAAGGTACCGGTCGGGCCACTGCGGCCTCGGGCCCCGCCGGGGAGGGACGGGCCGCGGCAGCGGGGTGGCCCCAGGCTCCCGCCGGCCGCCCCCGGCCCGGGGACTGTCTTGGGGGGTTCCCGCGGGGCCCGGGTCCGCCTTCACCTCCCCCGGCAGCCGCCTCCCCAGCGGGGTCGGCCCGGCCTGTGCCGGGAGAACCGCCCCCGCCTCGGGCCCGCTGGATTAACCGGGTCGCCCGGGGTAAAACCCGGCAGCCCGGGGTGTTTAAGGCGAGGAGCCGCCTTCGTGGCTTGTTTATTTATACGCTTTTTAATTGTTTTATTCATTCGTTTCGCGGCGCGCTGAGCGCACTAACCGGGGGCTCCTTGTCGCGCAGCTGGCCGAGCTGAAGCAGGAGTGCCTGGCCCGCGGCCTGGAGGCGAAGGGTAACAAGCAAGATCTGATCAACCGGCTCCAGGCGTACCTGGAGGAGCACGGTGGGTGCTGCGGGGCTCCGCCGGCGCCTTCCCGCCGGCCGTGGGGGGGTTCTCAGCGGTGGGGGATCTCCCGGGTGGGAGAAGAGAGCCCTGCTCCCGGTGCTTTGCTCTACCTGCGTTTATCAAAGTAACAAGCGCCACCGTGACCGTTTACCATGGCCGCAGCCGTGTGCCGCTCACCACGGAGCTCTCATGGGTTGAGATGCAGCAGTCACTTTAGGTAAAATGCTATCTAAAATATCTGAAGTGCCTGAAAACTTGTATAAAAGGGTAGAAATACCTGATTTCCTCAGGTTAATCCCTGAAACTTTAAAGTAGGGACCTTCAAAAAGAGAAGTGGTTTATCTGGAAAAGTCCACCCAGATGCCCACACGTCAAAAGCTTTAAGTTCAACACAAGGGGACAGGACCTTTTATCACGCCTCTCATATTGTGTCTGTGCTGAGTAGTCTGTGGCCAAGCAAGACTTACCACATCAGGATGGGAAATATTTTAGGCTCCTCTTACCTGGTAGACTGGTGATATAAGACAATACCAGTGGCCCAGGTTGCCTCAAGAAGCTGTGGCTGCCCCATCCCTGGAGGTGTTCAAGGCCGGGTTGGACGGGGCTGGGAGCACCCTGGGCTGGGGGGGGTGTCCCTGCCCGGGGCAGGGGGATGGAATGAGATGAGCTTTAAGGTCCCTCCCAACCCAAACTGTCCATGATTCCAACTGCCTCTGCTCCTCACTTTCCCCAGTAAAAGTCTCGTAGCAGACTTTATCCAAGAAACCAAAGATATCACTGAAGTGATTTGCTGCTGCAATTGCTCTGTTGTTTTGTCTTCTAGCTGAAGAAGAAGCAAATGAAGAAGATGTTCTGGGAGAAGAAATAGAGGTAAGTTGTCTTTTGGGAAGCATGTCCTGCCAGCGGCCTGTGTGGTGAATTCTGGTTTGCTTGGTGGCGTGCAACTTCCCGCCGGCTGCATCGCGGTTCCCTGTGCAAGGACCGAGGCAGTACCTGGGGCTGGGGCTGTTTTAAAGCACTGTTGTTGTTCCTTGTTGGGTGTAAACCTGCTATTTTTTATTGCAAAGGCTCAATGTTATCCTGCAGGACGCGCAGTGCAGGTTTCTGGCAGAGTGTGTAACCTTGGTGCATGGCTGCCAGTCCAGAGCGGGGCCGTTCCATCCGTGTTCAGGAGGATTCACACCGCTTTGCCCTGCGGTTTTGTCACAAACTGAACAGCAAATGTGGCTGGGGCGCGGTGTGCTTTTAGGAAAGAAACGTGAGCAAAAGTTGCCCGGCCTGTGGGAGCGAGCCTTAAAGCGGGGGAGTTTGTTCGGAGGGAGGTGAGGAGATCTGACCTGGGAAAGTGCTTTTTGTGCCTAAAACGCCAGCAGAAACCGATTCTTCCAGCGGTCGGGCCCTTTGCTGCTTGGTGAGGATGGGTGGAGCATGTGGAAACTTTCTCCCCAGATTCACAAAGAGTATTTGGGGAGAAGCGAGGTGGGTCTTAGCAGATCAGTGCTGGGCATCGAGAGTGAGCGCTGTGTAGTTTTGATGTTCTTTGGCTCCGCTTGTGGGCTGGAGAACATCTCACTGGGATTATTTCCTAAGCCTTGTGAAGCCCAGACTGTGTAAGGGGTTACACTTTGGATAAAACGAAGAGTCTGCGCCCATGACAGCTGGTGTTCAAACCCTGCCGGGCTGAGACTGTGAGCACTTCTTGCGGCGCTCCTCACCTTAGTGGGCCGAGTTCAACGCACAGTGCGGAAATCTGTAGGTATGTGCAGGCTGAACGACGGGCGCCGCCTCTTAAAGCAGTGAGAACCCAAAAGACCTGACAACGTCCCCGCTGAGGTGTTTCTCTCTCACTCAGCTCTTTATTATCTGACCTCCTCTCAACTCCTTGACTTGCAGGAAGAAGAGCAGAAGCCGGTAGAGCCGCCCGTCAAAGTAGAAGAGCCTCCTGTAAAATCGCCTGACGTGTAACTATCCTTTCCGAGTAGAACAAAGCAAACCCGTGGGGTGCGAGGGCCGGTGCCGAGCGGCTGCCTACGGCCCCGTTGTGGAGCTTGGGCTGGAAGGGGGCCGCAGCACACGTTGGAGCAGGATTGTGGCCCTTGCCAAGGCCTGGTGTGATAACACGGTGGTCGGTCAGTCTGTCTGTCTGTCTGTCCTGGCTGCTCTCCTCTCCGTGGCTCGAAGGCCGAGGCGAGCCCCGGGCTTGTGGGCAGGAGGGGGCGTCCTGTGCCTGCCGAGCCGCGCCGGCAGTGCCGGCCAGCGCCAGGTCCCAGGCAGAATTGCTTCCTGTGAAAGTGCCATTAAACCATTACTACCTTTCAGGGCATAAAATGAGAAACCTGTCCGGGAATCTGGAACAAAAGCAGTGCATTTTTCTAAATGGGAGACCTTAATGAGGCTGGCTGTGACCCACTGTTTTATGGGAGTTGTTTGGAGGAGGAGGATGCTATTTCATTTAGCCTGGGAACTTCCGAACTTTGTCTCTTCCTCTTTTGTTTTCCCCCCTCGAGCCTGAGCTCTGTTTTCGGAGCATAAACTTTGGAGCACGCCCACTCCATTATATTTTCGTTCAGTCTTTTTACCGGTCCCGCTGTTGTCAGCTGCGCATTGTTCAGGAAGTGTGTGTTTGAAATGGAGCCTGGGCTCGGGGTGCTGGTGCTGACCGGGGGAAAGTTGCCTGTGGCTGTCCCATGAACTAGAACAGAACAATCCTTTGTATTTGAGGGCCATAAAGGAATAAAGCTCTTCGGGGCTTGCAGTTGAGGCTTTGGGCTTCTAACAAGAGCTGAATGTTACTGTTAAGAGCCTTAAGGTGGGCGGGGGGGTGTAGGTCTGCGGCCTCTTGCTGCCATACCCACCCGGCATTTTGAGACGCATCTGCAGCCCCACTAAAATTGCAAAACGTTTTTCTTGCCTTAAACAGAGCTAATTATTCCTCCGAGCCCGTGTAGAGAACGGGTGAGAGAGCGGCTGGTTCTTGTGTCTTTTCCAGCTTGCGTCCCATCCTTGCCAAATGAATTTGGGAGTGCTGAAGGCACTAGTTAGGCTCACAGGAGAACCCACGGCTGCACCTTCACTGTGTCGTGTGTTTCCTGCCCCTTATGCACCCTAGACTTCGGTTATAAGTTTTACGGGCTTCATACTTCACTTTAGCATCGGTACCTGGCTCTGAACTTCCCAAGGGGGATGCTGGCTTGTGGCCGCTCTCGTTTTAAAAGCAGCCCCTCAGTTGAGGTGGTGGTGGTGCTCCCCGGGACGGGTGGGGTGGCTGGGAGGAGACCCCCGACACCTCTCCCACCGGGGGGTGCCTGTGAAACCGGGGGGAGCTGTTCTGACTGATTTTTCTCTTTCCCAACGCCTCTAGGATTACAGAAAAGAAGGTAGTGAAAATAACGTCAGAAATATCGCAGATGGAGGTAAGGTTCCTTCTGCTCCTGCATCCTCCGAGGTGTCGGTTTCCTTATTCCTTCGTTGAGAGTGTCTTTTGTGTGTTCCTGGGGCTGTGTCAGTGTTTCCGTTGTAAACCTGCTTTATTTTGCCTTGGTTTGATATTAATGACCGGTCGCTGGCTGTGGAGTGACCTGGCAGGGTGGTGACCCCACGGCACGTTTCATTTTGATGCTAGATCTTAAGGCCCCTTCCTCTCAATTGGCCGTTAACGCCGCTTGCCTCACTGCGGTGCTTTTCACCACCAAACACCATTGACCCTACCTCAATATTTCCAACTTAGCAGCGACGAGCTGCACCGTTCCTGGGGTGCCGCTCCGTTGCAGACAAAGATGGACTTTGCCCCGTAGTGTCCTCTGCTCTGGATGATAAAGGCCGATAGACTTGAACCGCCTCTGTGATGACTCTGGTGTATAAATTTGTGTTTCCTGCTATTGCGAACATGAAAAGTTCCGCTGCGGAGTTCGCCAGGCTGTGGCACATCCCTGTCCCCCGGGACTCACTGTGAGCCCCGTTGCTTTAGACACGTAAAACTACAAAGCATTGTTGAGGCTACGCTTCAGGGAGTAATCAGTTGGGGAGGAACTGATACGAGCTAACAGATCATCTCGTCTTTATCTTCTCTAACTTTGTCACTTACATTTGCTGGGCTTATTTAAAACAAACACGCTTAGAAGCTGCCGATTCCTCTGGGAAAACTTTGCGAAACTTTGAGTTTCAGGAATCTGATTGTGGTTCTCTAATCCCTCCCTTATTTTTTTGCTCATGTTCCATAAGAAAGAAATCACTATGAAAACATGATTCTTGTCTCCCTGCTGTTCGCCACTACTTTAGAGTTTTAATCTTCTGTTTGGGACACGATCATTTCCACAGCAACCAGGGTGATGTCGCAAGCGGAGGATTATGACCTCAGTGAGAGAGTAATGAGGAGAAACACGGTACCTGATGTGAGCTGGAAGCGTTGCTGAAGGAGCGATGTCCCCCGTGATGTGGGGCTGCCCTTGGCCGTAGCTGGTTAAAGAGCTCATTAAGCAAAATTGCAGAAGTTGCGCTCTTGCCCTTTGTTTTTCTGCAAATTCTGCCAAATCTGTTCACAGGAAATCCACTTTTTTTTTTTTTTAATAGAGTCACAGAACGGTTTGGGTTGGAAGGGACCTTAAAGCTCATCTTATTCCACCCCCCTGCCGTGGGCAGGGACACCCCCCCCAGCCCAGGGTGCTCCGAGCCCCGTCCAACCCGGCCTTGAACACCTCCAGGGATGGGGCAGCCACAGCTTCTCGGGGCAGCCTGCGCCAGGGGCTCTCCACCCTCACAGGGAACAGTTTCTCCCTAATACATCATCTCAATCTCCCTTCTTTCAGTGCCAAACCGTTCCCCCTTGTCCCATCACTCCCCTCCCTGACCCAGAGTCCCCCCCAGCTCTCCTGGAGCCCCTTTAGGCACTGGAAGGGGCTCTGAGGTCTCCGCGGAGCCTTCTCTTCTCCAGGCTGAACCCCCCCTCTCCCCGCCCGTCCTCCCCGCAGAGGGGCTCAGCCCTCGCAGCATCTCCGGGCCCTCCTCCGGCCCCGCTCCAACAGCTCCGTGTCCTTCTGCTGTTGGGACCCCCCTGCACTGGAGGCAGCGCTGCAGGGGGGCCTCCCCAGGGCCTGTTTGATGGAGTGTGAATCGGGTCTCAGCAAAATTATGTTGTAGATGGTTTTTTTGAAGATAAAAGGGAATTATTTCCCATACGATGCATAATTGAACGCTGGAGGCTGTCAGTGTGGGCTGTTGCGGATGCTAGAACTACAGATGAGTTCAAAAAGCAAGGAGGCATTCCTAGGAAGGGCCACCGTCAGGGATAAACGAATGCAAATGGGGGCACAGCCCGAAATGCGGTCAGTCGCGTGCTGCGGGGTTGGGAGGGCGTAAAGGAGGCAGAGCACCCCTCTGACTGCGGCAGTCGCCGGTGGGGCAGCGGGGCCTTTGTGCTGACCCGGCGTGGGCTGTCTGTATTCGAGAGTCCTTTCAGCAGTTGCCTCTTCAGGTGGTTCTTCTGGATGTTCTTCAGGGTGTCAGAAAGAATAAGGAAATGTGCTTTGACCCGAGGGATACGTTTTTCTGCCTTTATTGTTTCTACTGAGCTGAGTAAAAGCTCCTCAGTGCCGACACCGTTAGGAGTGCTGTTCCTAATCTGTCTTTTCTAAACATTTATGTTTTGATGCAAATGTTTATTGCGCTCCTCACTGTGCTTTTGGCTAAAGTAAATGTTTCCATTAAAATAATATCTGTTTCTCTAACCTTTAAAACACCAAACACATTTTTGCGCCCTTGCGTAATAATAAAATGTTAAATATTTCCCTTAAGCTTTTAAGGGGATTTAATACTCGGAGGTGCAAACCCTTGCGCTTCCGATGTTTCCAGGCTTTTCCCTGCCGTGGGCAGCGTGCTCTACACTGGGCGAGCCTTGCCTGCGGAGAGGGCAGCAGGCCGAGTCCTTTCTGCGTAGCTGAATTTCGTCTTGAATTGCACCGCTAATGGCAAACTCTGCTCGCAAGGCTGAGCCAGCTGCGTGAATAGCGTCGCTCTCTTGTGAAAAGGCTTGTGCCAAATAAATAAGTTCCCTGAAAACAAACAGCTTCCCACCCCACCCTGCCTCAATCCACTTTTCTAGCATATTTCTTTGGCCTTTTGCTTAGGGAGGAAGAAAAGGAAATCTTGTTTGCCTCTCTTCTTGCAAATCAGCCGAAGCCTGTTGTGCCTACCGCTTGCTTCCTGCCTCCGGGAGGGAAGTCGGGGCCGTTCCCTTTGTAGTCCCTGCCAGGAGCGCTGCTCCTTTCCCTCCGGCACAAGGGCTTCCCCGGGCGAGGTGTGTGGCGCTCCGTCCTGCGCGCTGGCACGCCGGCCCCCAGCACAGCTGCAGCCTTGTGCCATCTTCACATGGTCGCCTGTCTCTGTCAACTCCCCGGTCCCGTGCTCTTTTGGCGCGTCTCCTCTCCTGGGAGCGTTCCCTAAGCAGCGCGGTAATGGCGTACCTTTTTTATTAGTTTTTTTTACGAGGCCCATGTTTATCAGAACCACAGCAGAGCCTTTTGGTCAAGCGTACATCCTGGGGGCTGTGGGGTGGCTTCTCAGATGGCCCGAGCCAAGGGAAGGTGCCTACAGCACCTCTCCTTTCACCTACGGGCGCAGGAGGATGGTTTTCCCCTTTCCAGACTGCGCTGCTGGTCTAGCAGGAGCGTTGGAGCGTTAGCCCACCGCGTGTTGAGCTCGCGTGCCTCTCTCCATCCGCAGAACCTCCTTTCTGTACCCTTCAAATCTTCGCTCTTCCTCAGCTGGTTCCTTTCTCTCCTTCCAGCGAATGCAGAAGAGGGCCGAGCGCTTCAACGTGCCCGTGAGCCTGGAGAGCAAGAAGGCAGCGCGGGCGGCTCGGTGAGTCTTATGTGCAGCCTTCTCCTCTTCTTGCCGGGGAGAAGAGCTCTCCGGACACGTCTGCCAGCAGCAGATCGTGTTGGTGGGAGGTGAACGTGGCTCTGGGCTGTGCTGGGACAGCCGTGCTGGGCAGGAGTCTGGGGGCTGCCCCCAGCCTGAGCAAACAGCCGACGGGGTCACACCTGCAGGGCGGTGGTGCTCCTCGTGAGGCAGGAGACCCCCGGACGGATCAAATTTGGGCTGTGTCTGATTGTGGGGTGCTTGATGCATGCCGTACCGGTTGCTTGGGTGAAAATACTGGTGAGATTCCTGGCAGCTCTCACAGTTACTCTGGAAAGAGAGGGAAGAGCGGTGAGCTGCTGGTGCTGCGGCTAGCCTCCTGCTCTGCGAGGGGGGGGGGTTCTGAAGGAAGCGGGGAATCGCTGCACGCAGAGCAAGCGCAGGAGCTGCTGCAGTAATTACATGAGCCAATAATAGCGCGTTCCAGTTAATCTTGCCCTCAAACCAGTTTGACTCAAGTACACTCGTGAAAAGTATTTGAAGGAAAAGTTCACACCTAAGACTTGACGCGTCAGGTACTGCCTGACCTTATCTTTGCCCGAGTCCCTGACTGAGCTCTGTTTACCTTCGGCAGGTTTGGTTTGGCCACAGTTTCGACTAAAGGTGAGGAGGTGAAGCAGAACCAATCCAGGGACTGACCTTACTGCAAATATTTAATTATTCCTGGGGACAAAAAAAAAAATATTGGTGGTGGGACTCCCTTTGTTTTCAGCTCTCTCCCTTTTCCTGACCACACTTGGGAGCTCTGAGCGGGAATTGTAGAATCGGGAAGAAAAGGACACGTGTTGTTCCCTTGGTAGTTCAGACACTTTTCCCAGCGTTTCTTCCTTCCAAGCACAACTGGAAGACAGATTTGCCTGTGGTACCTTGACCAGAGCGCCAAACGCATTTGGCTTCAGAAAATGTGGGGTTCAATTGCCAAAGCTGTGCCGGCGAGGTGGGACGGCAGCAGTTTTCACAGCATCCCAGAGTGGTGAGGGTTGGCAGGGCCCTCTGGAGCTCCCCCAGCCCAACCCCCTGCCAGAGCAGGGGCACCTCCAGCAGTGGCACAGGACGGCGTCCAGGCGGGTTTGGGATGGCTCCGGAGTGGGAGACTCCCCCACCTCTCTGGGCAGCTGTGCCACTGCTCTGCCACCTGCAAAGGGAAGAAGTCCCTCCTCAGGTTTAGATGGAACTGCCTATGTTCAAGTTTGTGCCTGTTCCGTCTTGTCCTGTCACTGGGCACCACTGGAAAAAGACTGTTCCCATCCCCCTGGCACCCTCCCCTTAAGTATTTATAAGCATTGATGAGATGCCCCCTCAGTCTTCTTTTTTCTAGACTGAAAAGCCCCAAGTCCCTGAGCCTTTCCTCATAAGAAAGATGTTCCAATCCCCTCATCTCTGTAGGCCTTTGCTGGACCCTCTCCAGCAGTTCCCTGTCCTTCCTGACCCGGGGAGCCCAGAACTGCACACAGTGCTCCAGCTGCGGCCTCCCCAGGGCAGAGCAGAGGGGGAGGATGCCCTCCCTCGCCCCGCTGGCCACACTCTGCTGGGTGCACCCCAGGGTGCCATTGGCCTTCTTGGCCACCAGGGCACATTGCTGGCTCATGGGCACCCTGTTGGCCCCCAGGACTCCCAGGTCCCTTTCCCCAGAGCTGCTCTCCAGGAGGTCAGCCCCCAACCTGGACTGGTGCATGGGGTTATTGCTCCCCAGATGTAGTACCCCACACTCGCCCGTGTTGAATTCCATAAGGTTCCTCGCTGCCCAACTCTCCAGCCTGTCCAGGTCACGCTGCATGGTGGCACAGCCTTCCCGTGTGTCAGCCACCCCTCCCAGTTTTGCGGGTGGAGAAGCTGATTTGAAGGTGAAAAAGAAACTGGGAGACTCATTCTGTAGTGAGCAGAGATGGAAGCTGGGGAAAAGGGGAGAGCAGTTCTCCACTGGTCTGCGGTGGGACAGGTGCGGGGCTGTGGCTTTACAGCACCTCCTTCTAGATAAGGTGCCGCTCTGATGTTTGATCTCTAACTGGCTTTTCTTTTTCTTGCCTCCTCGTTTCAGGCCTCTCTGCAGACAGCAAACCCACGGTAAGAAATGCTTCTTGTTCTTGAGTTGCTGCTGTAATTTGTAGAAAGAAGTTCCTGTCTGCAGGGGCAAACGACCCAAATGGGCCAGGAACGATGTGTGGCGTGAGTTCGTGATGGAGCCCCCCTGGGTGTCATGCCTGCGCTGCCCTGGGCCGGTTCCTGTCCCTTTGCAGTGTTTGGCTGCTTCGGTGACAGTGCTCTCAGATGAGCTGATTTTAGAATCAAACGCTGAAAGGAACAAAGATGGATATTTGGGTTTTTTTCCATATGCCTGACTTTCATTCTTATGGTTTGTTTGAATATAATTTGGCGCTTCAGGAAAGGAAATGATGAACGACCTGTAGTAAATTACTCTGCTTTTAATGGCCCATCTGACTTCCAGGTCTAAGTAGGAGGCACCGAAGTGTGCAGGGCTGAGACTGCTGCTGTGGGCCGCTGGCTCCGTGTCTCGGTATTTGCATGCTGCATCAAGGACGAGCAGAACAGAGCGAAGCCGGGGTCTGTCACCAGGCAAGGCTCTGGCTTTCTCTGGTGCCAGAGGCATAAAAGATCTTGCGTGAACGTCTGCGAGGCAGAATAGCACCAGGGTTTCCTCTGCAGAACTAGGTGCTGCAGAAGGCTTGGCCCTGGAATCCTGTTCGTTAGCGATAGGTGCCGTAATGGTGACTGACGCCTCTCCGGGAAAGCAGGCAGGCTGGGGGACGTGTTGGGAAGCTGCTCCGTCTGGGGGACCTGCTTAGATGTGACACTGGTTTTGACGGGGTGACGGTGCAGCAATGGCTTCGTAAACTAGTGGCAGCCAGACAGCAGTGATAATTTGGGGGGAGTACTGGCAAGTTTGCCTCCAAAGATGTTTATTTTCTGTTTGTGTTGACCAGACGGCAGCAGGAAAGGTACCCGGTACAGGTGGTTCACAGCAACAGCCTGAAACAGCCGCTCCTTCAGGAGGGGAACAGCACCTGGGGGGTTTCTCCTTCGGGTGGTTTGAGGAAGCAAAGGGGCGCGCTGGCAGTTTCTGGCTGCTTCGTTTGGGACATTGGTTCTGGCTCGCAGCCCTCGGTGCTGGCAGGAGCTGTTGCTGGTGTTGCAGCTTCCCTGGGGCTGGTTGCGGTGCGCAAATCTGTTCCCGCAGGCGGCCTCATCTCTGTCCCTGCAACCTGAGCGACCGTGTTTGGGGTGGTTTTTTTTAAATATAAATTGTTTCCTATGTCTTTGTAGGTAAACATGGATAAATTAAAGGAAAGGGCTCAAAGATTTGGGCTGAATGTCTCCTCGCTCTCCAAGAAGGTAAGGTGCCTTGGCCTGCAGGACACTCTGCCCCTCCGGATTAGCCCGGTGCTCCAGCTCGGAGCGTGCCGTGGCCGTTCAAAGCCTTCGTGCTGCTTGAGGTTTTACATCTTGTTATTAGTGCAGCGGCATGGGCCCCGGACCCCGGGGGAGTCTTGTCAACACTGCTTCCTTCATCTTTCCTTCTGTTTGTTTTTGTGTGTGTGACTCTTGATATGGTTTTGAGAGACTTACCACTGCTGAACGGAGGCGTTGAATTTTAAGGTTGTTCCTCCAGATTTTAACAGGGGAAGAGACACCGTTTAGCGGGCTGTGTAATCGCTCTGTTTCCAGGCGTTTGACTCGCGCTGTGTAAGTGCACGTTTCTGATTGGGGCAGGAGCCAAGTCTGTAAAGACCAAGGTAATGAGCTCTCTGAAGAGACGGCATCCAGAGCTCCCTGGTAGGAAATAACTCTTTGAAGTACAAATGAGATGAGCTTCGTTAGGGGGATGGATTTGGTCTTAAAACTATTTATTTTTCCAGGGGAGAGAGATACACAAGGTTCCGAGTGTAACCCCTCTTCTGGTCCTCATACCCGGCAAGGGATTGAGCTCATCCTTCGCGTGCTGGAGCTGGCGGTGGGGCAGGAGATGGAGCCGCACTCTGGCTCCAGCTGGGAGCGGAGGCTGTGCTGGGGGGGCCACGGGGTGTGCTCGGAGGGAGATGTGTACCGGAGAACGGTGTGCTTAGCGGTGCGATAAGCCCTTGCCTAAACACGTTCTGTAGCAAACGGGGGAGAAGATGAATTTAGCGTGTTTGGAGAAAACAGAAGAAAGGATAAATATATACTCTGAGATTAATACAACATCCTGTGCGCGTCCCAAACAAAAATAGCCTTTTCCTCTTCTGGGCTGTAACAAACCTCGTGCTGCAGCGCTGCTCAGAAATAGCGGGGAGTGAAAAAGAATTGTCCAGCTCTAACAGCTGGGTGATGTTGGCATGGAGACCTCTCCTCTCGATGCGGAAAAGGGTAAAAGCCAGGGGAGGTTCATCTTCTCTCCATCCCTGTGAAATAAGCCCCTCTCCTCCTCGGGGGGATGGATTTGACCTTTTTTGCTGCCTGTTTCTCCACGTACGAGTGTTCTGCTTTATTCCACTGGCCCTGGGAATTCACTGATGTAGAAAATATCTGGCATTGGAGGTCGCTGTTCCCCCCCCTTCCCTCCCCTGTCCCTTTGGGGGTGGGGGAAGGAGGCCAGTGCATTAAAGCTGGGATATGTGGAGCTCAGGGTGAGAGGCTGCTCAAACATCATTAACCCTGTCACTAGGAGCTCCCATTTTTCAGGAGGAATATATGCCTTGTCAATGTTTATGGCCGTGGCCTTCCCTGGGTAGGATTGTGCGGCTGCAGCTTAATCAACCCGGGGCTTATGGAAGGAACCGGCTTCCCAGGCTGCGCCGTGGCCCGTCTACGTGGCAAAAACCTGAACCCGCCGAAGCGCGAGGGCTGAGCTCCCCGAGCCGTTGGCCAGCGAACGCAGCTCGCTGCGTGCTAACGCGCCGCTCCCCGTTGTACGGATGGAGCCCTGCCGGTGGGGCAAATGACTTGCCCGAGGTGGGGAGTGGGTGGCGGGGTTGGCTCCAGCCTCCAGTTTGCCCCGATGCTGGGCTTTGTGTCCCCTGCGCGCTCCGGCCGCGCGCTTGCGGAGCGGTGTCCAGCGGCAGGGCTCGCCTGGCCGTGTCTCCTTTTTGTTTGCTCCACCGGGAAGCCGAGTTCATGGGCTTAGAAGTGGCTTCTCCCACTGAGCGGAACACACTCTTGCATTCCTGGGAGGAATATTATTGGTTACTTTAATTAGCTGGTAGTATTGTGCTTCCCACCTGGGTGTTCTTTATAGCTTTTCATTACGGAGGAGCCTGGCAGTTGCGAATGTTTACATGTGTCTTGGCAGGTTTTTATACCGTGCGTCGCAGCAAAAACTTTACAATAAACCATTGTCTCCACGGAGCCACACTTCATTTCCTATTCAAATTGGTTTGGGGAGGGGTAGGGATGTTGGGGGGGAGAATCGTAGCTAAGGGGGATTTCAGACCTGCTGTGAGCAGGGAGCAAATGCAGAGCTGCGTTAGTGGCTGTGAACTCATCTGTAGCTTTGAACCCCCCCCCCCTCCTTCCCCCTCTCGTAGCCCTCTGGGGTAGAAATCTTTCAAGTTTAAAATCCTCTTCCTCTCTGCCCGAAGGGGAAGCGAGACCCCGCTCGCTGGGAGGAGAGGGGCGAACAGAAAGGTTGGCGGTGCTGGAGCAGAAGAGGCAGGTGCTCATTTGTCTCAAGGCGGCACGGGGCCATCAAATTAATTTTTAAAATAAATCAAGCAAGCGTTTATCTCCCCGTAGCACTGACTCTCCCCTCCGAGGCCTCCTGTTAAAGCACACGCTCGCTGACCTAAAGCTACCATCCCTTGACTCCTGTTAGTTGTACTTAACCCCCCACACTTGTAAATGTTCCCTCTCTATAGCAGCTGCTCCCTGTAACACTCAAACTCTCCGCTCCCCGGGGGAGGGTGTTTAGCTGCGTGTTTTATATGCAGGGTTTGATGCCGCAGAGGGAGCTGCCTGCGTCGTGGCTGTGATTCAGAAGCATTTCTCCGAGGGGGTGGTTTGCTCTTTATGTATAAAATAGCCTTGTAAGTCTCCTGCTGAGAAAGTGTTGGCACCAAATGGACAGCGAGAGCCCTTGGGATAACATAAAAGCTCTGTTTGCCACCTTTGTATTACATTATCAAATACCTTTCCCGATCCGAACAGATGACTAAAATAATTGGCTTTTTTATCTCCTCTGTAATGTGGAGGTCTCAAACTGCCTTACGAACAATTAGCTGATTAACCCTCAGCTGTTCGGAGGTTGGGAGCAGAGAGGTGAAGTGACTCTGCTCCGAGGTCGCTCCGAGCCAGGGGTCCGTCCCCCCCGGAGCCCTCTTCTCCCCGGCGCCTTTCCCTGAGCTGGGGGGTGCAACAAAGGATTTTTGCTGCAAATCTCCGTACACGCACCTAGCGTTCCCGTCCCTCATCACGGGGCACTTGTCCCATCACCAGCTCCGTGACTCCTTGGGGCAGGGGGAAGTTTCTGTGTCTGTTGAGAGGTGGAACGACCCGGCTATAGCGAGGCCGAGTGGGAAGTATGGCTCCCGAGCCGTGTGTCACCTTGAATAACTTCATTTTTCTTTGCCTGGTTGCAAGTCTTCCATTTTCCAGCTGCAGTGTTGTCGCCGTAAGACATGTCGAGAGCCCTGCGGGTGTCCCAGGTCGGATCCTGAGCAGCGGTAGCAGCACAGCATCCCCTTGATCAAAAGGTGCTGACTCTCCTGGCTAGGAAGAGTTAATGTTTTAATGCGGCCGTCAGTCATGATTCTAGATTAACGCTGGTTTAATTCCGGTTAATGAGAATGTGTTTTACGTGGAGCAGATAAGAGCTGCGCTCGCCTGAGATCAGCTGGCCGGCGCTGGCAGGATGACTGCGTGACGTTCGTGTGCTGGTGGAGGAGAGCAGGGGTCAGTGGACCAGCAGAAAGTCTGTGTGTATACAAAATAGCTAAATGAGAGAGAGAAAACAATTGGCTTAATTGTTTGGCTTCCAGCAAGCTTATAATAACGTGCTGGGGAGGAATCCTTTTCCTGGATAATTTTTCTGCCTGCAATCTTTCCAAACACCCCCCGCCAGCCCCGGATGAGAAGCTATTAACCACCAAGGAAGCGAAGGGTGGTGGTGGGGGAGACGTGCTGGTGTTGGCAGGGGAAAGGAAAAGGGATTCGTGGACAAGGATTGTTTCTAGCGAGCGCCAGGGACGGACGTGTCATGCATGGTGGCATGTGCCTGCGTTTTTGAGAAGCGCGATCGGCTTATGTGGCCGGTTTGTCGCGGAGAAATGCCTTTTGCTGTCACTTTGAAGAGATGGCTGCTGCATCGTTTGAAAGGGCACGTGCCCCTGAATATTATTTTTTCCAAACTTCACTTTTTCTGGCTGTCGTCAGGTTTGTGTCGTTGTGTTGCTGTCCTCTCTGCTTTCTACCCAGTCTCTGCTGTGGCAGAGTGGAGGACTGCCATCTCCTCGGGGTTACAACCCAGCCCCTTCTCTTTCTCTGTGCTTCACCTCAATTCCTCTTTCTCTCTCCCCTTCCTTTACCTTCTGGAGTACGTTGCGATTAGAATATATAAAAGACAGCCCCGAAAATTGTCTTCACCGTGCTCTGAATTCGCAGTGGGGTTGCGTTTTGTCCTGAGAAGTTGATTCCTCTGCGTGTTGTCCGCGTGTCCTTCCTCCTCGGGGCCACTGCACAGGCTCTGCTCTTCGCACGGGTTGATGGAGCACTTGACGCTTAAACCAGCCACGTGAAAGGAGTTTTTCTCCCTTGGAGCAGTGTCACGGTGACACAGGGAACGGGCAGGACGCGGAGGAGCTGGTACGTTGTGATAGACCATGGGGTGAATGAGAGCGCTTCGGTGGGCAGAGTCCTGCTGCTGCGCTCGGGGCTTCTTTCCCCATGCCCTGAAATTCCCATGACATTGTGCTTTTAAATCTTAATATTTTTAGGTATTTAAAAAAGCTGCTTTAGGTAATTTTTACAGGATTTTCCGTCTCCCTCTGAGTTGGACTGGTGGTAACTAAGGCAGCTGGATATACAGAGGGAGATTAAAAATAGTCCTGGTTTCAAGAGTAAAATGCAAGCAGAGCCCTCTGAAACACCTCTCGTGTTTTCGCTTGTTACAGAAACTTTTCAGTAGTCCTGCAGAGAGTAGGAACTAGGTCAGGATAGCAGAGTGCAGTTACAATTGCATGGGTGTGCAGAAGCAAAGCTGGAAGATCCCAGGTACAAAATAACGCAACTAGCGTGGAGTGTGGAAGCTGGCGAGACGCGGCTCCGTGAGCCCGGGAAGCCGTTGGCCCGCGCTCGCCGCGGCAGCGCTCGCGGAGGGCTCAGCAGCAGAGGACTCGCAGAAGGCTGAGCTGGTGCCTGCCTTGTTTTGCCTTCGCTGCTGCTGAGCCGACGGGTAACAGCGTCTGTATCGCAAGGTAACCCTCAGTCAAAGGATAAACCTCAGTCTTGAGGAGAGAGAGAGAGGTTTGGGGGCGCTCCAGCCTTAATGCTTTTGCAGGTAAACGCTGGGAAGCATCCAGCTGGCTCCTGTAAGGGTTTATAGAAACTGAGCACTAATCCTCCAAGAACTTGTTTTTTTTTTTCTCTGCGGTTCAGGAGCCCCGCACAGGTCCCTGTTCAGCTCGCCGCCTGCGTTAGCTGCGTGCCGCGGTAACTCTTGGTGTGCGCTGCCTGTCCCCTCACCGCCTCTCCTTCCCCCAGCCCTTACCAAGCGACGTCACTATTTTCCAAGTTGAGCCGCTGAATGCGGGCCTGTTGGTTTAAGATAATGGGAAGTGACAAGGTGAAGAATAGTGCTGGCAGTCATGGACGTTTTAACACAAGGGTGCTGTAAGCGAGGCCTCCGCCGCCCCTGCCCCCTCCCGGGTCGCTTGGGGAAGGGGTTTGTCAACCGAATCGCCGGCGCGGGCAGCATCCCTGGGTGGAGGGCAGGGCGGGTGAGATGTTTATGTTCGCCCTTTGTAATGAGGAGGGGTTGTAGTCTTGTTTTTAACACTCCTGCGCCCAGAGAGCCCTCCCTGTCCCCGTCCTGGACGTGGTGAAGCTCAGCACCGGAGCGGCTCAGGACAAAGGCTGTCGGATGCTGTCGGACGCAGTGCTGTGGCCCGGCCCCGGCTCTGAGCGGGGCTGCGAGATGTGGGGCAGAGCAGGCGCTGCTGGAGACGTGGGCCCGGGAAGGGAAGGCGCAGCAGAGCCAGCACGTGGCTTCCTGGTGTGCTTGAAGATGAGCCCAGACCTTCACAGGGCTGCGACCCCGGGGAAAATAAGACCTGAGGTTACAAGAAAAAAATGTAAAGGTTTAACAGACCTCAGCTGTTTTTCCCTTTTGTGTTTTTCATTTAAGACAAAGCAACAGTTTCCCCGGGAGGGCTGTGGTGGCGGTCTTCACTGGCCCGATGCACTCTGGTCAAGGGCAATGAAACAGTCTTCTCTTCCCAGAGGGATGGATTTGTGATTTCCAGTCCCGATCCCTGGTGATCCAGCTGGCATACGATGGGATTGTGCAAGGAAATTAAGGTCTTGTGTTTCCTAGAAGGCGAGTAAGGACTTTAGTCCAACCAGCCTTCTCCCTTGCAAATAACTCTAGACTGGTATGCGGGGAAAAGGCAGCAAACCGAGATTCGGAAACCTCCCTGGAGCCCTGAGGAGCTCGAGGAGCCCTGCGGAGCTCGAGGCGACGTGTGCCCGCAGACCTCAGCAGCTGCAGTGACTGTGCCGGGGGGAAAGGCGGCCATTGCAGTGGTGTGTTCAACGGTCACGTACCGCAGGCTGCCGCCAGCCTGACTGCGCAGGTCGATTGCCGTGCAGGAGAGTAAAGATGAATTTGAAACCTGAGTATTGGATTGAGACGCCTTTCGAGGGGTTTGTCGCCCTTACTGGACCAGGCAGATCTGAAAAGCTTGAAATGCACCCAAGTTTCCTGCTTCCGCAGTGTCTCTGCTATTTTAGTGGCATAATGCTCATCGCTTTTCTAAATGTTTTACTCTCTGCTGCTGTGAATAAGTCACACTAATAGGAAGTAGTGAAGTTAATGAGACGCGAAGCTCAGTCGTGCTGCGCGAGGTACGAGGAGCCTTCGGTGTGTTGTAGCAAACTACACGTTACGCTCTTCAGGTGGGAGCGTAATTTCGTGGTTTCAGGTTGACCGTGTGCCTGCAGGCGCATAACCACACAGGAACGCCAGCGTAGGGCTCCCGGGAAGCCCATCCCATTGCCTTGGTGGAGACGCCGGTGCTTTCCTGCTGCTCCCCTAGAACTTGGTTGTGCCAGAAGGGTTCAAGTTCAGCCGTGCAGCGGGTAAGTTGCTGTGCCCGAGGGGCTGGAAAGATGGAGAGCCAGCGTTTCGAAGCGTCCCTTCCGCGGTGCCTGTGCTGTGACCCTCGGTCACCTGTGCTCTCAGCTGCTGTTATTTCCTCCCCTCTGGCATTTCCTCTCCAGCATATCCAAAATAATTTCCCTCTCCCGCTGCCTCAGCTACCCACGCTCTTGTAAATCTTGCCACAGGCTTCCTCCCCTTCTCAGCCGGCGCGGGGCTGGTGCGATGGCAGGAGGGTGCTGTGGCGAGCGCTGGGGTTGCAGAGCTGCCCCTGCGTGTTTCTTGGTCGCGTTGTTTTCTCCCAGCACGCCGGCTGCTTTCTGGCTGTCACATCCGTGAGCAGACGTCACCACGACCACGCTCTTCCCCATCTCCCCAGTCCCTTTCATGACCTCCTTCCCAGGCAGACTCTCCTCTCCCTCTTGCACATGCTCTGCTGGGGATTTTGTTCCTTATCTGCCTGGATTTTCCTGAATTTTCAATTTTGAACCTTCTGGGTTTGCATTTTACCAGGGGCTTTGCAAGGGCTTAGTTCTCACTTCCCCATGAATAAGCTCCACATCAGGCAAAGGTGGAGCTGCCCGTCACTGTGGTGAGGGCGTAAGTGACTGTGGTTTCGGTGCCGTGGGCATGTGGGGTGTGCGTGACCTGGTCGTGAAGGTTTCGGGCTGTAGGAAAGAGCGGAGGGAGGTGCCGTGCAGAGCCAGCCCCCGTGGGGGCCGGAGCCCCCTGGGCCCCCCCTGGGATGGTGTAGGGTACCCAGAGTGCGCCCTTGGCTCCCCTGCGCACGAGGCTGTCACCGGGGTTGGTGGTGGGATCCGTACGCTCTGTCATTGTCCTCTTTGTACCGGAAACTCTTGTGGTTGGGCACATGAGAACATTGTACGCCCTTCTACAGCCGATAAGGCTGCGGCTTTTGTTATCTTTTCAGTGCTTACTGGGCATCGTGTGATGTTTCCTCCAGCCTTTGCCTAGGCAGGGTGAAAAAACAGCAGTTGAAGAAGCCCATAACTCTGTTTCCCATAGAAATATCAACTTGGCGTCCAGATGCCCTCCGAAGGGGCTGGAGGGTCTTCTGCTGGGCTGCCACCGTCACGGCTCAGCTAACCCGGTCCCAAAACTGCAGTTGCGTGTTCACCGCAGCCCTGTCGCAAGGGGAAGAAGCTGTTGTGCGACAAACAAACGAGTGGTGACTGCGTGGCTCGGCGCTGCGCCGTCCCTCCTGTCCGCTGCCGGCTCCTGGAGCAATTTGGTGTTTACCATTATTCCTTTGGAAGCGCTTCCCCCTCCACCCCAGCCCTTTACGCGCACTTACACACCCCCACGATGTCATTTTAAAAATAAATGACGAGAGCGCTGCGCGGGGTCAGGGGGACTCCTGCTCGCCCATTGATCCCGGCGCCGCCTGAAAGGGCTCCGCATCCCGGACAAACCTTCGGGGAGTGGCGCAGGGCTCACTCCCGGGGGACAATGCTGGGGGGACTCTCTGACCTCCCTCTGCCCAGTCATCTGGTTCTTCATTGGTCCCCGCTGTGAAACAGAACTTCGCTTTTGTCTGTAACACAAATACATCTTTTCCCCACCCCCCCTTTCCCCCTCTATTATGATTCAATCAATGATGTCATTATGTCCCATTCAGGGGCTCTTGAACCATTTGGCTGCAGGAATTTGGAGGAGCGGCTGGGGAAGAATGGCAGGCCCGGCTCTCGCTCCGGCCTTCCAGAGCCTATTCCAGTCTCAACCGGAGAAACAAAGTCAGGTTTCCCCTTAACCCCTCTTCACCGCGGAGGACAAAAGTAAAAAAACAGCCCCAACCCCCCCCCCCTGTGAAGCGCGCGGAGAGCGCGTGTGCTGCGCGCAGGGGGACTGCGAGGAATGTCCGTGGGTGAATTAAACCTCGTGCGGTTCTGCCGAGGATCCCCTCCCTCCTTTCCGTTTCATCCTCTCAATTAAGATAAGTTGAGCAGCTCTGTCTGTTCTTGGAAGACTCAACAGTTTCACGTCCGCCGGCAGCTCTGGGCGCTGCGGTGATGTTGCAACCGAGTCTTTGGTTCGTGGCTGTGGCTTTTGAGGGGGACTCAGCTTCCTCCTCATGGCCGCGCACACAGTGCCGATGGTTTTCTAGGAGCATTAGAAAAATCTCTTCAAAGGCAAGCGAGCCAGGGTCTTGGGCCCTCAAAAGTTTTCCTAGTCTTGCTCGTTTGGAGGTGGAAAGCCTGACTTCCTGAGAAAACCCTCTCCGATGCAGTTATCGGAGAGCAGAGCTGATTTGGGAGCTCAGCGCTTTCTGGAAGGTCCTTTAGGGCACCGAGGGGCACGGGGCTGGGGAGCGCTGCGCTCGTGGGGGCTTCGAGACCCACGAAGAAAAACGTAGCTCCGGATCCAGGACCGTCTCTGATGCCTTTTCCACCGACGTGGCCGGGAGCGGGTGCCCTGTGGCGATGCTGCTGGCCCGCGGCTGTCTCCAGGCCTGGCTTTGTCAGAACACGCGGATTTAGGTTTTCTAATGTTTTCACTGCAGATGCGCAACGTGCTGTTGCAGGTTGGGGCGTTAAGCAGCCACGCTCATCCAAAAGAAGCTTCTTTAAAAATCTGATCTTATAATAACGTTTGGGATGCAACAGCTTCGTTCCCCGGATAACTTAGTGGCTAATGTACCTCTTCCCGGGCTCTGGCCGTTCCTGTTGTTTAAAAGGCGTAAAAGCAAACGAGGGGGTGTGTGTTGGGGAGATGTGGCCGGGCGGGAGAGGAGGGGTCCCCGCGCACAAGGCTGTGCCTGCTCTGGTGTGCCGCTGGCCAATGGAGGCTGGCTGGCACGCGAGCTGCCATCCTGGAGGAATAAATGTGCAGATTTGACAATTATTAGGGTTTAGTTAGTCAAATAGCTGCAGAGCAGCAGCTCTTTTGCTAGATTTCCCTTCGAGCTCCGCTAGAGTCTCAAGCTTTTGGTGATATTAGAGAAACCACATTAAGTGACCATAAAAGATCAAACATAAGGCGCTCTCTGAGTGCTTTACCCGCTGCCTTTCATCTCTTCTGGTTGAAAGAGGTCTGAAGACTTTGTACGTGCGGAAGTGACGAGCGTCCACGTGGATCCTGACTCTCCAGAGGTGCTGGGCTGCGTGCGGATCAAAGCCGCCTGCGTGTTTCAGGCTGTTACTCAAACATCCCCTGTTTGGTTTTGCCGTGGTGCCCTGCGGGTTGGAGGCGGCCCCGGATGCTCGTGGGTGTCAGCTCTTTCTGTTCGCGGGGACAGGGCAGCTGACTTCTGGGGTTTGGTTCCCTGTCTGAAATCTGAGTGACCCTCAACGCCAGGTCCTCCCTCCGCGGGGTTTTGCCTTCCCACTGGTAGGCAGGGCTGTGCTGCCCGGGAGGAGGATGGGGTGAGGCTGAGGACCACCGAAGGGTTTGGGTTGGAAGGGACCTTGAAGATCATTGAGTTCCAACCCCCCTGCCCCGGGCAGGGACACCTCCCCCCAGCCCAGGGTGCTCCCAGCCCCGTCCAACCCGGCCTTGGACACCTCCAGGGATGGGGCAGCCACCAAGAAACCATGTGTCCAGCCTGGAAGTCAAACACGGACCGTCCCCTGGCATTGCCAGGGTGAAGGGTTGGCCCATCGGTGTGGGGACCTTGCAGGGTCCAGGCATGTCCTCGGCTTGACACAGAGTTATTTGGCAGAGAAGAAAGCTTGGGTCTAGGAGAGAATTGATAATCCAGCCTTCGCTCTGCTCCTTCTCAAAAAAATGGGTGTAAATGGGGAGTGAAGGACTGAGTTACGGCAGCGCTGTGCTGCTCTGCGTGGAGGCTCGTGCTGGAAGTTGTTTATGGATTGGCACAAACCTCTTGTAATTAAACTCCAGGCAGTGCGGTTGCACTGGAGGGTGCTGCTCTGCCCTGCCGGTTTTCTCCTGGGGGCCGGTTTACTTTTCCCTGGTCACGTTTGAACTGACGGGTCCCCAACGCTGCTCCCTGGAGCCGCTGGCACGTCTTGGCAGTGGC